>CM077083.1:97376286-97976286 GCA_039513925.1 Platanthera zijinensis
AGGCTTTTGATCAGGTGCCTAAAAACCATAGGTTTTGATCAGGTGCCCTATCACCAAAGAGTTCACTTTTGAAGGGAGTAATAACCCTGTACAAGAGAGGTTAAAGAAAATAGATGACAGTCTTTTCTTTCTCAAAGCAAATGAGAATACTATGTTGATTTGATGATGCCAAAGCTCCCCCTGAGATATTGAGTAGATTTAGGAAGATGGAAGCTTTTTCCAGGGTGTAGGTCTTCAATATACTGGTGTTCTTGCTCTTCTGAATCTGTAGAATGATGTTGATTTTCTATCTCTCTTGATTCCTGAAGATAGAACTAAGAAGAAGACTCAAGATGAAAATTTGTTGTTCTTCTTCTGTTTTCTGAAAGCATAATGGAGAGTTCTGAGAGCTATTGTAGAAAAATGCTTGTATTATCTGAGAGATTTTTTAATCTGTTTGTCTGTCAATTATCCAGTCTGAATATCTCTTTTTGAGATTCAAATGCATTCCATAAATTACTGCAGAAAATGAGGAGACAAACGGCTACAAATTCTGGCAATTAATTTTCTCCACAACTGTCTTGGAAAATAAGTCAGAATAATAACTCTGTGAAATACCATAGTTAATGTTATGAAGAAACGTCTATATGCCTTGAGAATGGCAGCATTAACTACCAAAGATTTTTGACATAAATAGAATCAATGAATTAGGAAATAAATCTTCAAGTCAGTTGCTGAAAATAAAAGGAATCCGACACAGAGAATGATCGTCGATCTGGGCTTGAAGATCGTCGAGCTGAGATCAACTATTTGCGATATGAGACTTCTGTGAACAAAAGAGAAAACTACAACCGAGCTCGTAGATCATCGAGCTCAGTTCAGAGACTAATCTCTGAGATCAACAATCGTCGAGATGAGTTTGACGAAAGTCGAACTGATATAAAATCCACAGATTTCTTCTTAGTCTGAGATCTTTGAGAGAAATCCAAAGCTGGTCTTGAGAAGTCTTACCTGTAGAGACTAACTTAGACCTAGACATTGACCCTTGCTATACATATGGGTCAACATCCTAATTGTGGACCTAGCCTAAATAAAACAAGGGTTCCAACAATCTCCCCCTATTTGGGTGAGGTCACTCAAGATAAAAAGAAACTAAAAATATAAGGCCAAACATATCTAATAAAATTTAAATTATCAATATATATAATATAACAATATACTGCACATTCAGTTCAGATAAAATAGTAAAATAGTAAAGCAATAAAGTAATAGCAGTTCAGAGAAAAACTTAAAAATTAGCAAGAGGAGGAGCAGAACAAGTTTTGGTAAAAGCAATCTTCCTAGTTGGGTCTTCTGCTTCCTTCTTTGACATCATTAAATCTTGCTCACCAAGGGTTTTCTGAGCGGTGGCTCTGGGTATAACTGCTTCTGGATGAAGTGACATATATTTAGCAGGATTGAATACTTTCTTACTTACTTGCAGTCTTTCAA
Source organism: Platanthera zijinensis (assembly GCA_039513925.1). NCBI lineage: Eukaryota > Viridiplantae > Streptophyta > Magnoliopsida > Asparagales > Orchidaceae > Platanthera > Platanthera zijinensis. Next base: position 97,377,757 of record CM077083.1, read on the forward strand.
GTTGTTTTTCTCTATAGGAGGACATAATAGTAAACTGTGAGTGATCTTGACCTTATTTTCTAGCTTTGTTAATTTGAGACAATCCAATTATCTTATTAAGTCTGGCCACCCTTAAGTTAGAATCAAGTTCTGGATCAGCAGGAGGAGAGGAAGGTTTCTCTGGATCAGCATCATGTGATGGCTTCTAAGATAAGATTCTGATTTGGGTAGATTGAGCTTGAAAGTTTATTGATACAAGATTTTGTTGCTATTTACTGGAGTTAAGAGAACTTGGAGGAGGAGCTTGACTGAACTTGCCTTTGGACTTAGAAGATTGAGAAGAGGAATGCCTTTGAGATCCAGAAGGAGCTTGCTTCTGATGCTGAGAAGGAGCTGACTTTGAAGAATTAGAGATATTTTAACTTTGAGTTACATTGCCTGAAGCTCCTGCAACAGGAGGAGGAGGAGGAGGACCTCTCCTGAACTTTTGAGGAGGAGGAGAGTACCTTCTTCTCTTCTTCCAAGGCTTTTGCTCATTCTTAGACAGCCACATCCACTGAGGTATTCCTTGATAAGGAGTAATCTTATGGAGAATGTAGTATGGAGTGTCATTAAGAGGATTTGGCTTCGGAACTGCCTTAGGTGGACCTTTTGTTTTCATAGACACTTTCTTTTTGCTATCATCAAAATATGAATTATCATCTTTATTGGGTACATTGGAAAATGTGTACCTGATTTGAAGAAGCCCAACTTAGCTCAATGATATACATCAAGGTGTATTTGATGTTGTTTTGAGTTGACATGTGCAGGTGAAGAAGTATTAAAGAATGCAGAAAAATATTCTAAGTCCACATGTCGACACCTGAAGAAATTGTGTCGACACTTCAGAATATCAGTGTCGACACAGAGAAAGATAGTCGACCACATTTATGTCGACACTGGGAAGCAGTGTCGACACATAAAGAAAATCGTCGACCTCAGCACTGGGAAGCAGTGTCGACATATAAAGAAAATCGTCGACCTCAGCACTGGGAAGCAGTGTCGACACAGTGGAAGAAAGTCGACACCTAGAGAAAGTTAGTCGACTAGTGAAAGATAGTCGACACCCAGAGAAAGTTAGTCGACTAGTGAAAGATAGTCGACCAGAGAAAGATTGTCGACTCACAAAAGAAGATAGTCGACCTCAACTGTGTCGACACTGGGTGGATGTGTCGACACCAGAAGATTGAGTCGACACATATTGGCAGAAGTCGACTATGCTTGTGTCGACACCAGAAGACTGAGTCGACACATTTTGGCAGAATTGAAGATTGCTGTGTCGACACCAGAAGGCTGAGTCGACACATACTGAGTTCTGAATCTACAACAACTGTGTCGACACACAGGACTTGTGTCGACACACTGCAGAGTCTAGACCAAGTTATTTTCTGAAGAAGCTGTGTCGACTTAAAGGCAACTTAGTCGTCATCATCAAAGACTGTGTCGACACCAAAGTCACTTGTGTCGACAAAGATAGACAGATTGGTCTCGACACTTTCTAACAGACTGTCTCGACATTTTGCTGTCCAAGGCTAAGGTATAGGAACTGTTTGAAGACTTGACAGCTGTGGGTTGCCACCATTTAACTGAAGCTGTCAGACCTGTCAGAAAACAGTTAGAAACCGGATCAGCCGGTTACCATAAAGAAAGTATATAAATAGACACATTCAGAAGGAAATTAAAAGAAAAAGAAAAATAACTGAAGAAGATCTAAGAAGAAGAAACAGAAGGATTACGATCCTGTTGTAGTTTTAATTCAAGAAAGTGCTAAGCTCTAAAGATGATCTTCATCAGAAGATCTAAGAAGAAGAAGTCTGAAGTATCAGAAAAGGTGTTGGATAGAGAGGGATCCAGTCATATTGAAGAAGAAGAAGGAAGCCATCAGTGGTTTCTCAAGAAGCTGTTTGGAAATCAACTCAGCTAAGTTCAGATTCAAGAAGCTATGAAGAAAGCTCAGATTCAGTTGATTTCATCAGCTGATCAAGAAGTGTCTTGTCCTATTCTCTCTCAACAAAGGCAAGACATTAAAATATCTTTTCTAAATTTCTATAGGATCTGTTTACACAGATCTGAGTTGTAAGCCTGTGTTATAAAGGCTGAGTGTAGGAGAGGTGATCTCTGAGTGGTAGGGCTATTTGCTTGAGTGTAGGAGAAGGTTATTCTCTGAGTGGTAGGCCTTGAGGCAAGGCAGAGGTAGGGTTGTTGAGCCTGAGTTGTAGGAACCTATCCAGGTTCTGAGCTGTAGGATCTGAGGATCTGAGAATAGTGGAAGTTTGGCCGAATCTAGCATATTTCTAGATATGTGAAGGGGGAAAGTGGATGTACCCAGACCTTGGGGAACCACTATAAAACATTGTGCAATCTGTGATGCTTAGTTGTCTGTGAATGCTGTGCTAGATGTTTAAATTTGTAATTGAATTCTGCCTAGAATTATAAACAAGAAATTAGAACCTATTCACCCCCCCTCTAGGTGTTTAAGTTGTCTTGAAAGTAAAACTATCAAGTGGTATCAGAGGGAGGTTCCTCAGAAAGGATTTAACAGTCTGAGGTAGATATGAAAGGCAGAATCAAGATTCAAAAAGATGGGTTCAGGTGAGAATCATAAGGATCTAGGGTCTATGAAATTACCCATATGCAAGAAAGAAATTTTTGGAATTTGGAAAGAAAGAGTCAGACTATTTCTGGAGGCATCTGACCCAAGGATTTACATCACAGTACAGGAAGGCCCCTTCATTCCAATGAAGGTATCAGTTCTTGATGCAAATATCCAAACTCCAAAGAGTTATTCAGAAATGACCAAGGATGAAATCATCTTGGCAACCATGGATAAAAGAGCTCAGAACATTATTGTTATTGCCATAGATGATTCAACATTTCAGAATCTGATTCACTGCAAGACCTCCAAAGAGATGTATGACACATTGATTGTCTACATGGAGGGATCTGAAGAAGTAAGGCAGGACAGGAAATCTATGCTCAATCAGGAGTATGAAAGTTTTAGACAAGGAAAATCTGATAGCATAACTGAGTGCTACAAGAAATTCTATAGAATTGTGAATGAGCTTATGTCCTATGGAAGAGTCTTCAGTACTTATGAACTGAATGACAAATTCTTGAGATCGTTAACAAAGTATTAGGACACAAAGATCTGTGCCATAAGAGAAGTGGCTAAATTGGCAGAGATATCTCCTCCCACCTTGTTTGGAAAGTTGCTATCCTATGAAATGCAACTTATGGTGAGGAAGGAGGAGGAAAAGAATTCAAGAGGAGAGCATAGAGAAAAGACTGTGGCATTCAATGCAGAAGCCACTAGAAAGAATAGGAGGAAATCACCATCTCCTCCTAAGGAAGTTGCAGAAGATAGTTCTGAAAATTCAGATAAGGGTTCAGAAAGCTGTGATTCAGATGCAGACTTTGCTGCATTCACAAGGCAATTCCAGAGGTTCTTGAAAAAGAAGCAATGGAAGTCTAGGCCTTCCACATCAAGCAAGTTGATGACTATTATCAGAAGAAAAGGTCATCAAGGAAAGAGAAGAGCAGATCAAAGCCCAGCAAAGCCACTACTTCAAAGATTGTCTGCTATTGTTGCAATAGGCCTGGACATGTAGTGGCTGACTATCCTGATAAGAGAAAGGAGTCTTCAGACAAGAAGAAGACTCATCAGAAAGGCAAGAAGGAGAAATCCTTTGTTGCAAAGAAAGATAAGAGTCTAACAGACCAGTCAACTTCAGAGTCAGAATCTGAAGCTGAAGCATATATTGGACTATATGCTGCATCTGAAGAAGAGGAGTTTCTGTAGTTGCTAGACTCCATCAATGAACAAAAGGATCATCAATGTATGAGGCTGATGGCAGGATCAGAAGAGGACATATGCCAGAATCAGTCTGGTCCTAATAAGGTACAATGTCCTTCTATTACATCTGTTTGTTGTACAAGTGAAGAATCAGCTACATCTGCATCAAGTGATGTAGATGCATCTGAATCTGAAGGAGATGTCTATCAATTGATAGACAAGTATGGGGACTTGTTGCAGGCCCTTAAGAAAAGCAAGAACCTGGTTAAATCTCAGGCTCAGGAAATTGCTGAACTAAGGGTTGCTACAACTGAGTTAGAGAAAGTTATTGATCAAAAATTAAATGAAATTGCCAAGCTGAAGAATATAACTATTATTCAGATGGGCACAATTAATTATACTAATGATCAAGTAAAGAGTCTGGAGGCCAGACTTAGAATTGAAAGGGATTTAGTGGCTAGTTACTCTAAGCCAAAATCTGTCTTACCCTTGATAGATGAATTTGTCACTCAAAAGGGTAAGGCTGGATTAGGATTTAAAGGTAACTCCAGGGCTGGCAGATTCAAGAGGAAAGGCAAAGCTCCTGTTCAACCACTAAACCTTTCAGTCCCCATAAAGTTTAGTAAGGTGGAAGTGCCTTCTAACAAATATGATCATGAAGATATTCAAGGTCATATTAAGACTAATGTTCTGAAGAACAAGGGTGTAAATGCAAGCAGGCATACCCATGGTCATAAACCCAATGGTTTTAAGAAATCAGTAGGTGAAGTTGCTGCAGCACCAACAATGAACAAAAATTCTTCTGACAAGGATGTATCTAGATCTAGATACAATAAGTTTGAATGTTGGTGCTTGTGGCAAGAGAGGCCATTTTGCACTAGACTGCTGGTATAACCCAAGTGTTATAAAGAACAATAGTCTACCTGTTAGGAGAGGTTATGGTAGCTTTATTAATGCTAACCTGAACCAAGGACCCAAGACTTACTTGGGTTCTAAGGGTAAGTAATTCTGTGTTGCAGGTGAATCCAAGTAACCAGGCCCCTATATGGTACTTGGATAGTGGTTGTTCCAGGCACATGACTAGAATAAAGGGGCTGCTGAAGGAGTATTCATCTGTCAAAGATGGACCTAAAGTGATCTTTGGTGGATCTGAAAAAGGAGTCATCAAAGGGTTTGGTAACATTTCTTCTAACATTATTACTATCACTCAAGTGGCTTATGTAAAAGGTTTGAAACATAATCTAATAAGCATAAGCCAGCTAAGTGATTTAGGATATGACATTTCATTTGTTAAATATGGATGTCATATCAAGAGGTCAAGTGATCAAAAGATCATACTGACAGGGTATAGGAAGAGAAATGTATATTGTCTTAATTTTAAATGTGAGAATAAGGCTTCTCCCATCTGTCTTGTAGCTGATCAAAATGCTTCTCATTGTGTTAAGTGGCACAAGAGATTGGCTCATCTAAACTACAAGACAATTGGCCAACTCTTTAGCAAAGAGTTAGTGAGGAATGGACCTCAAATTAAGTGTATAAAGGAAGGGATATGCTCAGCTTGTCAAAAGGGCAAGCAGACAAAATCCTCCTTTCAAAGCCTTGAAAACAAGGATTCTGTGAGGTGCTTATACCTCTTGCATATGGATCTTTTTGGTCCTATGCCAGTTCATTGTCTAGGTAGGAAGGTCTACACTTTTGTGGTTGTAGATGACTATTCTAGATTTACATGGGTGTTCTTTCTGAGACAAAAATCTGAAACCCCAAGTGTATTACTTAATTTTGTAAAACAAATTCAGAATGAACTGAATAGTATAGTGGTCAAAATCATAAGTGACCATGGTACTGAGTTTCAATCTGAAAGCATAACAAACTTGTGTAAAGACTTTGGGATTTTCCAAGAGTTCTCCTCACCTAGAACACCTCAGCAAAATGGAATTGCTGAAAGAAAGAATAGAACATTAATTGAAGAAGGTAGAACACTGTTGAGTGACACCTCTCTCCCAGAATATTTTTGGGCTGAGGCAGTTAACACTGCTTGTCATGTAATCAATAGGGCTACTATCACCAAAAGCCACAAAATGACTCCCTATGAGATTGTGAAAGGCAGAAAATCAAATCTATCTTACTTTAGGATCTTTGGTTGCAAGTGTTATATACTTAACAATGGCAAGTCATATTTGACTATGTTTGCTGCCAAATCCTAGGATGGGATATTTGTTGGTTACAGCACTAATAGTAAGGCCTATAGAGTCTTCAACTTGCCTACTGAAGTTGTTGAAGAATCTGTGCATGTTGTGTTTGATGAAACAAGATTAATCAACTGTGAGTTGTCTTGTAGATCAAATGACTCAACAGATATAAGCAAAAATATGGACAAGCTCTCCATTACTGAAGTATCAAAGGAAGATGGGGCATTGGAAAATGAAGGCTTCTGTCCAGGGGGAGAACAAGACACTATAGAAGCTGATGAAAACCAAGAGATTCAGCTAAATGAAGGAGCTGGAGATGTTCAACCAGAAGGGAATCTTCCTCCAGCTACAAGACATTTAAGAGATCATCCAAATGATCAGATAATAGGTGATCCAAGACAGGGGGTGCAAACTAGAAGCAGAAATCAAAACACAGTTCTACATTCAAGTTTCCTGTCACAAATGGAGCCTAAGAAGTTTGAAGAAGCTATCCAAGACCTGCACTGGATTGATGCTATGCAAGAGGAGCTGAATCAATTCAGAAAGTGCAATGTCTGGGAGCTTGTTCCTAAACCAAGAGGCCACAACATAATTGGCACAATATGGATCTATAGGAACAAGCTAGATGAAAGTGGAATAATAGTAAAGAATAAAGCAAGATTGGTTGCAAAAGGATACAGGCAGGAAGAAGGGATTGACTTTGATCAAACCTTTGCTACAATAGCAAGGCTGGAGGCAATCAGAATATTCCTTGCCTATGCAGCCTATCAAGACTTCAAAGTATACCAGATGGATGCGAAGTCAGCATTTCTGAATGGTGATCTTAAAGAAGAAGTATATGTAGAGCAGCCATCAGGTTTTGTAGATCTTCTTAAACCTGATTTTGTTTATAAGCTTAGGAATGCTTTGTATGGGTTAAAGCAAGCCCCTAGGGCTTGGTATGAAACCCTGTCTACTTTCCTTATTGAGAATAAATCCTCAAGAGGAAAAATTGACAAAACTCTATTCCTTAGGGAATCCAAAGGCAAGATCATCTTAGTACAGATCTATGTTGATGACATAATCTTTGGATCTACTGAAAACAACCTTTGTAAAAAGTTTGCCAAACTTATGCAAGGGAAGTTTGAGATGAGCAGTATGGGGGGAACTGAAATTCTTCTTGGGACTCCAAGTAAGACAGACTGATGATGGCTTGTCCATATCCCAGTCTAAGTTCACCAAAGAATTGATTAAGAAATTTGGTATGGAGTCATCCTCCACCATGAGAACTCCTATGGGAACAAGTATGCCTATATACAAAGATGATGCAGGTAAACCTGTTGATGAGACTTTGTATAGAGGAATAGTTGGCTCACTACTATATCTCACTGCTAGTAGACCAGATATTATGTATGCTACATGTGTCTGTGCTAGGTACCAAGCATGCCCTAAAGAATCTCATTATACTGCAGTCAAAAGGATTCTGAGATATCTTAAGGGCACACCTAATCTAGGTCTTTGGTACCCTAGGAATAGAGATTTTCAACTAACAGGCTATTCAGATGCAGATTTTGCAGGATGTAGAGAGGATAGGAAGAGTACTACAGGTACTTGTCATTTCCTGGGAGGAAGACTAATATCATGGAGTAGTAAGAAGCAGACCAGTGTGGCAATTTCCACAGCTGAGTCTGAGTATGTTGCTGCTGGAAGCTGCTGTGCACAGCTATTATGGATGCAGCATCAGCTTAAGGATTATGGTATTCAAGTAAGTAGAACACCTCTTTTGTGTGATTCTAAGTGTGCAATTTCTATTGCTAATAATCCTGTTTCTCATAGTAGAACTAAGCATATAGAAATAAAATACCATTTTCTTAGAGAACATGTAGAAAAAGAAGACATCTCATTGGAATTTGTGAAAACAGATTATCAAATAGCAGATGTGTTTACTAAGCCCCTGGATGAGACCAAATTCAATAAATTCAAAATTGAATTAGGTATGTTAACCATTGATTAGTGTAATCACAAAATCATCAACAATGAAGTTGAAGTGGTAACAAGACATTCAAGTGATATAAAGACACATTGAAGTAGTATCAAGTACTTTGTAGTACTTATAAGTTGTGTTGAACAAACAGAAATTGGCTAAGTAAGATGGTGTCGACACATTCAGTAATAATGTGTCGACTCAGGGTAGTAATGTCGACAAGTCAGAGATGTTGTGTCGACACAGAAAATATGTGTCGATACTTAAGAATCTTATTATCGACTTATCCAGGAATGTAGTGTCGACTTCACCAGGATAGTGGTGTCGACACTTACAGATTTTGTGTCGACACTTATTCTAAGAGTCGACACAGAATTTCTGAAGCTCTACTATATATCTCTGGTGTCGACATAACCGCAAATTGGTGTCGACACATAATAGACGGACTTGAAGTCGAGACAATAGAAACTTGTGTCGACACATTCCATCTGTGTCGACACTTATAGTCTGTTTTTGGCGACTTTTGATCTTCTTTAAACAGAAGGTATAAATAGGTCAAAAACTCATTCTGTCAACACGCTTACAAGGTATTCGAAACCCTGTGTCGACATTCTCCCTCTCTCTCTCTATTTCTCTCATCTGTCAAGCTTTCTCGACTGATCAATGGCGCCAAAGATTGAAGATAATATGAATAAAGGATATGAGTTGGTGCGCCAGGCCTTTGTTGCTGCCCCTCCAGATGTTCTCGGGGTTATCTCTCTCCTCTCCGACTCAGGATTAGAATTTCTGGTCTCCGAACCATCTAAGATATGGAAGAAGGAGGTGCATGAGTTCTTTACTTCTGCATCTGTAGACTCTGAAAGTCATGAGATAAAATCCACAGTTCATGGATCACCAGTGGAGATTACACCAAGTAAGTTAAGAACAATTCTACAATTACCTATAATTGATAATGAAGAGGATGTCCCTGCTTCTAAATCAAGGGAGGCTCTTCAATGGTGTGGATTTGATTCCACCATGAAAATTGGAGCTGCTTTCAATAGGAAAGGAATGAATCAACAGGGCAAGTTTCTGTCTGAGGTGGTTGGAAAAGTTATTCTGTGCAAGTCAGGTGGACATGATAGGATTTCTGCCTATATGTTCAGCCTAATGACCAGGATTGTGTTTACTATTCCAACGGATTGGTCAACTGTAATCTTTGAAAAGATTAAGGAAGGAATCAAGAAGCCAAATCTGGCTAGAATAATGAGTATATACCTAAGTAAGGAGATTCCTGATGTTATGCAACAATAACCTGGAACAAAAATTAATCACATGAGAAGGATGGACATGAGATTGTTCTCCAGATGGGATAGGGTGCTGACCAAAGAGATGCCTGAAGTGGAAAGGTAGGATTCACCTGAGAAATACCCAGGTCATGCTACCAGTACTGAGCACCAACAAGAAGAGCAAGTAAGACAAGAGGTTGAAGATCAGCCTGCTTCTACACAAGTTCAGATGCCACAATACCTGAAATTCAAGAAGAAGAAATAAGAATACCAGCTCAGCAAGTTTATTCACCTACACAGACTGTATCTACTCATGGCCAGGTACAGGTGCAGGGGGAGCTGGTGTATTTTCCTACAAAAGACATTTCTAATATTTCTATTTCTGCACAGGTCCAGGGAAAGCAAGTGTCCTCACCTGCCCAGGACATCACCAATACTGAGCAAGTGCAAGAAGATGCTCAAATTGATCTATCTCAAAATTTGAATACTGCAGATGTTCCAGCCCAGAAGGAATATACTCTAGAAGAGTTATTTCCAAATGATGAAATAATTACTGATAGCATGGAAGTGGAGCAAGAAATTGAGGGGGAGCCTGTGCATGTTGAGACTGTACACCATGGCACTGAAGCAGCTGTTCCTCCTCCTCCTCCCAAAGAAAGAGTTCAAATTGATAGTACTTCTGATTCTGAGAATGAAGAAGCCAGGGTGGCTAAGAAGATAAAACTTATGGTCTTCCAGAGAAGGAGCAAGAGCTATAAGCAGGCTCTACAGTCTACAGCACATCACACTTCTTCTGACTTTGATTATAACAAGTTTTTGGTCGATTTACAAGTGAAATTGGATGAACACACAGTGGCTATTCAAAAATATGTTGATGAGAACAACAAGTCCCTGCAATTTGACATAGCTCAAGATATAAAATCTATTAGGTTTGAGGTCAATATGCATAAGAAGGAGATGACAGATTGCTTCCATAAGGGAGGTAATGTTGTGGTATATTTGGCAAAACAACAGCAGTCTATCATCCCTAAGGTGGATGATATTGCTTTAAAGCAAAGCTATGTCTTGGAAAATCAGATAAGGATGAATGAGAATTTAACTGAATCTCATCATGAGATCATTGAAGAATTGAAAAAGATTGTTCCAGGCCTGCCTGCAGCTAGAGCAAAGGAAATGGAAGAATTTGATAAGAACTTTCAGGCTGCTATTGATTCTGTTAAAACTGCAATCACTACCTCTCAAAAGGAAATATCTGACAAGCTTCTAAAGTTAAAACCATTTTTTAAAGAGGGTGTGAATTATCTAGATGGCCAAATCAGATTTCAGAAGGAAGATCTAAGAGATCATGTTACTAGAGAAGCCATAAAGGGGGAGAGGATGTTAGTTCATGCAGGCTCAGAGCACACCAAATGGGTGACCAATAGTATTCGAGCCACATTGGGATATCCACCTTTGTGTGATGATGCTATGGTGGCTGAGTCAGGAATACAAACAAGTCTACTTGAAGGCAATCAACCTGAGGTTGCCCAAGTCATTTACCCTCCTCCAGATTATGATATGATTGATCAGCAAGTTCAAGGAATGTATAGTCCTCCAAAGGAGGTTACTAATGTTGTTATTGGGAAGGTTGATAAGCCTGAGGCTACTTTGAAAGACCAGCAAGATGCTCTACTATCTAAGAAAAGATTTAGAGAGCAGGCTGAACTTAAGCCAGACTTTGAGCAGTGGAGTCCTACTTCTAGAAATATTATACTCACTGCATGGAAGGCTGTCAAAGACCAAATGCATGAAAGAGGCAAGTGGTTCAATGAGATGGAATGGCAGAAGTATGAAGCCAGGCAAGAGGCCATAATACAGTTTAGAAGAAAAGCCAAGCTGGGTAGGCTGCCTCCAGATGCTCAGGAGCCAAGCAAGTACTTCCCAAAGCCCTTTCATTATTTTGAAAGGCAAAGGCTCAAGGAAGAAGCAAAGAAGAAGGCTGATCTAAAAGGCAAGAAGCCAGCTGAAGATTCTGAAGCTCCTGTGAAGGATCAAATTCTATCTGGCAAAGGGATTGTCATAAAAGAGCCTGATCAGTCTAAATTTTTAGTTCTTTCAAAGTATTTTGTAATGTTTTGATCAAATCATTAAATGTAAATCTCTGTATTCAAACATTATCAAGTTATAAACAAAATGTTGTTTGGTATCATATAATGTTCATTCTGTGATGGATTGTTTTTATGTTTTGTTTATATTAAGTATTCCTGTTATGTCATATATCATCAGTTTATACTTTTTGTAAATGGTGTATATCATTGGCTATAAGGGTTATGACTTCTCCAAATAGGGGGAGATTGTTGGGTACATTGGAAAATGTGTACCTGATTTGAAGAAGCCTAACTTAGCTCAATGATATACATCAAGGTGTATTTGATGTTGTTTTGAGTTGACATGTGCAGGTGAAGAAGTATTAAAGAATGCAGAAAAATATTCTAAGTCCACATGTCGACACCTGAAGAAATTGTGTCGACACTTCAGAATATTTGTGTCGACACTTCAGAATATCAGTGTCGACACAGAGAAAGATAGTTGACCACATTTATGTCGACACTGGGAAGCAGTGTCGACACATAAAGAAAATCGTCGACCTCAGCACTGGGAAGCAGTGTCGACACATAAAGAAAATCATCGACCTCAGCACTGGGAAGCAGTGTCGACACAGTGGAAGATAGTCGACACCCAGAGAAAGTTAGTCGACTAGTGAAAGATATTCGACACCCAGAGAAAGTTAGTCGACTAGTGAAAGATAGTCGACCAGAGAAAGATTGTCGACTCACAAAAGAAGATAGTCGACCTCAACTGTGTCGACACTGGGTGGATGTGTCGACACCAGAAGATTGAGTCGACACATATTGGCAGAAGTCGACTATGCTTGTGTCGACACCAGAAGACTGAGTCGATACATTTTGGCAGAATTGAAGATTGCTGTGTCGACACCAGAAGGCTGAGTCGACACATACTGAGTTCTGAATCTACAACAACTGTGTCGATACACAGGACTTGTGTCGACAAACTGCAGAGTCTAGACAAAGTTATTTTCTGAAGAAGCTGTGTCGACTTAAAGGCAACTTAGTCGACATCATCAAAGACTGTGTCGACACCAAAGTCACTTGTGTCGACACAGATAGACAGATTGGTCTCGACACTTTCTAATAGACTGTCTCGACATTTTGTTGTCCAAGGCTAAGGTACAGGAACTGTTTGAAGACTTGACAGCTGTGGGTTGCCACCATTTAACTGAAGCTGTTAGACCTGTCAGAAAACAGTTAGAAACCGGATCAGCCGGTTACCATGAAGAAAGTCTATAAATAGACACATTCAGAAGGAAATTAAAAGAAAAAGAAAAATAACTGAAGAAGATCTAAGAAGAAGAAACAGAAGGATTACGATCCTGCTGTAGTTTCAATTCAAGAAAGTGCTAAGCTCTAAAGAAGATCTTCATTAGAAGATCTAAGAAGAAGAAGTCTGAAGTATCAAAAAAGGTGTTGGATAGAGAGGGATCCAGTCATCTTGAAGAAGAAGAAGGAAGCCATCAGTGGTTTCTCAAGAAGCTGTTTGGAAATCAACTCAACTAAGTTCAGATTCAAGAAGCTTTGAAGAAAGCTCAGATTCAGTTGATTTCATCAGCTGATCAAGAAGTGTCTTGTCCTATTCACTCTCAACAAAGGCAAGACATTAAAATATCTTTTCTAAATTTCTGTAGGATCTGTTTACACAGATCTGAGTTGTAAGCCTGTGTTATAAAGGCTGAGTGTAGGAGAGGTGATCTTTGAGTGGTAGGGCTATTTGCCTGAGTGTAGGAGAAGGTTATTCTCTGAGTGGTAGGCCTTGAGGCAAGGCTGAGGTAGGGCTGTTGAGCCTAAGTTGTAGGAACCTATCCAGGTTCTGAGTTGTAGGATATGAGGATCTGATAATAGTGGAAGTTTGGTCGAATCTAGCATATTGCTAGATAGGTGAAGGGGGAAAGAGGATGTACCCAGACCTTGGGGAACCACTATAAAACATTGTGCAATCTGTGATGCTTAGTTGTCTGTGAATGCTGTGCTAGATGTTTAAATTTGTAATTGAATTCTGCCTAGAATTATAAACAAGAAATTAGAACCTATTCACCCCCCCCCCTCTACGTGTTTAGGTTGTCTTGAAAGTAAAACTATCAATCTTGATCATCATAAGATGAGTCTTGGGGATTATCATACAGTGCATTATTCTCTCTAATTACTTCCTTTGGAACTTCCTTATCAGCTGGATGAAGAATAACTTCAGTAGGAACTGCCTCAGTTTCCATAGCAATATCTTGAGCAATAAGATCATCAAGACTTGGAATGGGGCTATCATCCAAAACATAGGATGGCCCAGGAGTTCTTGATATCTGATCATCAGAATTTTTTGCTAGAGGAACTACAAAACTTGCCTTTAGTTATCTGACAACTTCAGGACTTAGAGAGGGAGTACAATACATAATAGCCCAAGAAGATGTCTTATAACTTGGAAGACAATCTAGAAAGAGTGTACAAAAGGAGCTCAACAATCAAAAGATATCTACTGTGGGATTGATGCAACAATCACCAACAGTCAAAACTTCTGGAAGAACTATTTCTCGTGTATCATTATCAATATCAATAATTTCAGTATCTAAATCAATCTGATCATCTGAGGAGACATCTTCCTGCATATCTGCTGAAACTGCTACTACTTGAGAGAGCAGAGGAGCTTCTTCATTAGATATCTCCCCCTGCCTGGCTGCAGAGGCATCTGTAGCCAGGCCCCCAGAAGAAGGGACAAAGGAGAGGGTAGCAACTCTATGGGTAAGAGTGTTGATGGAGGTAGTTAGAGGAGCTATAACTTGTGCTATAAGATGCTCTAAGGAGGGAGAAATGAATTACAGAAGATCTTTAAATATATCTGAGAAAGTGAGGTAAAGGGGTTCAGGCTCAGAGGAGGCGTAAGGATTTTGATGTCCATAATTTGAACAAACTGAGAATGCAGAAGGGAAATTTGTATGGGTGAACTCAGGAAAAGAGGAGGATGGAGGAACATCAAGGGGAAGAGATGATGATGGAACATCCTTTTGGATGGGCTCAGAGGGAATCTGAGAGGATAATGCTGGAGAAATGATGGGAGAAGCAATGTACTGAGGAGATTCATGATGATCTGCATGAGGAGATGCAGGTTGAACTAGGGAGTTCTGAATTTCGATAGGAGAAGCAGGAGGTGGAGGTGAAAGAACTGGAGAGGATTGGATTTGGGAGGTAGGGGCTAAGGGGACTTAGGTTAAGACAGAGAGAGGAACATCTTCTAGGGTTGGGGAAGAAGCTACATCAGCTCTTGTATCCTCAAACGTCCTGGAGGCACTGGAAGACCTAGGAATGGTCCTCTCCCACTTTCCAAATAGAGAGGAGTCCAACCTTTTACTGGCATTTATGAATTGGGTCTGGTAGACTAGAAATTCAGGAGCTTTAGCCTGGAGAAATATTCCCAAAATTCTCCCAAAACAAACCTCTTTATTAGAGTTTTTCCTTCTAATCTACTCAAAGAAAAGAGCTGCCCAATTTATAGATTTCCTATTAACTAGAGTAGACATCACAGAGAGCTACTGTTTATTAATGTTATCATGAGCTGTATGCTTGCCCATCAGAACTTTACCAACAACATCTGCCAAGAATTTAAATTCTACAAACAGATTTTTCTTAAGCAGTTTTGATGGTGTTCCTTCTGGATTACCCATTCTTATCAGCATTGAACTATACTTAGAGGTATCTAGTTCTAGAGCATCTTCTTCATTTACTAATTCAAAAAATTCAGAAAGTATAGCTAGAGTTAGAATAACCTGGGTTCCAGAAATAGTTCCAACCATATTCGATTTATCTGGACATGTTGAAGAGTAAACCCATTCTTTAATTTCGGATGTTGGAAGCTTGATCCAGGTTGACATTATCTTCTTCAGATTTGGTTCATTGAAGAGAATCAGTATATCCAAGAAGATTGGATTGTAGTGGTTGAAGGAATCCATGCCAATGTCGAAACCTGTGTCGAACTTCATCGAAGTAAGAACGGCTGCTGAAATCGCCATTGGAGTCCTCAAAGAAAACAAAGATCAAGTGTAAGAGAACTTGAAAGGCGCGGGATAGAGCATGACGAGAAACCTTAATATAGGTTTTTCTTTTGGAATACGAAAGGTCGGGCTCTATCCTACGATAAGATAAGAAAACTTCGATCTATTGTCGACGACGTATTTATAGAAAAATATTATCATCGACATCTGAAAGAAGAGGTAAAATAGATCGTCGTTCTAAGGTCGACGATTTATTTTCTGAGGAAAAAAGTCGTCTAACTCTTGTCGACGATTTATGCTTCACACAGAGATGTTGTCGATCTCAGGTCGACGATAGAGTTCATGATGATTTCGACGGTAGTCGATCTCAGTTCGACGATTTGTTAAGAGTTCTTCAAACATATACAAAAAATAAATTAATCCACTCCATTTATCATTCCAAGCTGATTTAAGAAGAATAAATGTTTCTTTTCATCCAAAAGCTTGGTGAAGATATCTACTCTTTGAAAATCAGTGGAAATAAAGTTAAGATTAATTTTCTTTTTGTATACACTATCTCTAATGAAATGATGCCTTATTTCTATATGCTTAGTTCTAGAATGACGAACTGGATTCTGAGCAATAGAAATTGCACAAGTACTATCACAAAATATAATTGAATTATTTAGATTATATCCATAATCCAGCAATTGGTTTTGAATCCACATTATTTGTGAGCAGCAACTACAAGCTACAATGTATTCAGCCTATGCAGTTGAAGTGGACACTTATGTTTGCTTCTTACAAAACCAAGACACAACCCTATCACCAAGAAACTGGCATGCTCCTGATGTGCTTTTTCTATCTACTCTGCATCCAACATAGTCAACATCTGAGTATCTTGTTAACTCAAACTCTTACTCTGTTGGATACCAAAGTCCTAGATTAGGGCAACCCTTTATATATCTCAAAAATCTTTTTAGCAAAATTAGATGAGATTCTTTTGGGTTCACTTGGAACCTAGCACAAAGACATGTAGAAAACATGATGTCTGGTCTACTTATTGTGAGGTATAATAGGGATTCAACAATATCCCTATAAGTTTTCTGATCAACAGGTTTCGCTTTTTCATCAGAATCAACCACAACATTGGAAGCCATGGGTGTTTTCATTGCTGAGGCATCAGCCATCCCAAACCTTTTTACTATTAGCATACTTGGAATGAGATAAGAAGATGACATCAGGTGATTGCTTCACTTGGAGACCAAGGAAGTAAGAGAGTTCACCCATGCTACTCATTTCAATCTTAGAAAGGATCAGGTCAGAGAACCTTTTGCATAGTTTGGAATCAGTAGAACCAAAAATTATATCATCTATATAAATTTGTACTAACAAGATTCTAACATGATGATGTCTAATAAATAAAGTTCTATCTACAACGCCTCTAGAAAATTAATGCTCTAAGAGAAAGCTAGCTAAGGTTTCATACCAAGCTCTTGGAGCTTGCTTTAGACCATAGAGAGCTTTATGCAATCTAAAAACATAGGAGGGATGGGTTGAAGAGATAAAACCTAGAGGTTGTTCAACATAAACCTCTTCCTTTAGTTCTCCATTAAGAAAGACACTCTTGACATCCTTTTGATATACCTTGAACTTATTATATGCAACATAAGAAAGAAATATACTGATTGCTTCTAGCCTTGCAATAGGAGCAAAGGTCTGATCATAGTCAATTCCTTCCTCTAGCCTATAGCCTTGAGCTAAAAGTCTTACATTGTTCCTTATGATTAATCCATGGGCATCAAGCTTATTCCCGAAAACTCACTTTGTTCTAAAGACTGGGTAGTCTTTGGGTCTTGGAAATAAGTCCCAAACTCTGCATCTCTCAAATTGGTTAAGCTACTCTTGCATTATAATAATCCAGTGTGGATCTTGCTCAGCATCTTTAATGGATTGGGGCTCAATTTGAGATAAGAAGCAGGCATGCATCAAGTCTTGGTTGAGTTAATGCCTTGTATACACACACGCTATTATGTCTCCAATCACTTGAGATGTAGGGTGATCTCTAAGTGTGACAAGTTCAGGTGGTGGAGTTGGTTCAGCAACCGCTTGGGGAAATAATTTCTCTTGTGGAATTGAGTTAGCTGTTGGAGGAAGTTCAGCCACTTCCAAAGTTTCTTCTGTACTTTCTTCATCAACTTGTGATGAGTAATGTGATGTAACCTTTTGAGTAAGGTTGAGATCATCTAATTTTTCACAAAGTTGGGGTACCTGCAAAGAGTAACTGGTAGAAGCTTCCTTCTCCTTGTAAAACATATTAGCTTCATCAATACTAATATGGACAGATTCTTCAATTTTCAAAGATGATTTATTGAGAACCCTATATGCCTTGCTGACTTGGGAATATCCTAGAAAGATTCCCATTGCAGCTTTAGCTTCAAACATCCTAAGATAAGTTTTGTTGTTATTATGAATGTAACAGATGCAACCAAATATTATAAAGTAATCTATTTTAGGTTTCATCCCTTTGAGTAGTTCATAAGGAGTCTTGCCCTTAAATTTATGTATCAAGCTTCTGTTCAGGACATAATTTGCTGTGCTTATAGCTTCTGCCCAATAGGATATAGGCATGTGAGCATCTGCAAATAATGTGCCTACAGTTTCAATGAGTGTTCTATTTTTCTTTTCTACTACCCCATTTTGTTAAGGAGTTCTTGGAGCAGAGAAATAGTGCCAGATACCTTCACTCTCACAGAATTCTTGCATGGGAAGAGATTCAAACTCAGTACCATGATCACTTCTAATCAAAACAACTGGAGTAGAATACTAAATCCTTATGCATTTCAGAAAGTCTGTAAGAAATTTAAAGTTATCAGACTTGTGTCTCAAGAAGAAAACCCAAGTGAATTTGGAGAAGTCATCCACAATCACTAAAGTATAGAACTTCCCTCCTAAGCTCTGTACAGTAATTGGTCAAAAAAGGTCAAAATGAAGCAAGTATAGGATCTTAGGTGAATCACTCTTATTTACCGATATAAAACTATTTTTAGTTTGCTTGCCTAACTGACAAGCCCTGCAAAGGATTTCCTCCTTGTAGGGGCAAGAAGGCAATCATCTAACAAGGTTATCTTTAGATAACCTTGTAATGTTTCTAAGATTTACATGCCTAGTCTTATATGCATAACGGTGTTGTTATTGCTAACTTGATTAAATAAACAAATTTCTAAACTAGCAGACTTAAAGTTAACCAAATATATACTACCTTGTTTAAAAACCAGATAAAACAATATTGCTATTTAAAGAGATATTGCATTTGGATTCAGTGAAGTATACCTGATAACCTGCATCACATAACTGACTTATGGATATCAGATTATGTTTCAGACCATTTACATAAGCTACTTTGCTGAATTTGACAGATCCAATAGTAAAATTTCCATAGCCTTCTGTCTGACCAAAACTTGAATCTCCAAAGATCACCTTTGGACCTATCTTGAACTTGAAATTAGTTAGGTTATCCCAATTCCCTGTCATGTGCTTTGAGCACTCACTATCCAAATACCACTTATCCTGTGTGGTAGGATAGATCTTCACCTGCAAGATAACAGACTAAATATTCTAGACCTAGGTGACCTTGGGTCCTTGTCTCTTTTCATACTTGAAACTGGAAATAAACGAACATACAGGTTGGCATCTATAACCTAAGGGATGAAATTTTCTAGGTGGGATTATCAAGTTAGAAAAAGGGTTAACAGGTTTAGGGTTTTTATTTAAGTTTATGTTGTAGTTAAAGTTTTTATAAAACTGATCTGGGTTCGACGATTTATGTTGAAATCGTCGATCTGCATTCGACGACCAGTGTTGATCTCGTCGATCTCGGTTAACAAAATAATTGTTGCTACTATCTGTGTTCCACGATCGTCGATCTATGATCAACGATGTTTGATGATATCGTCGATCACCCTTTCCTGAGTAATTAAACCCAATCTCTGGGTTCAGAGATCGTCGGTCGGCGTTCGATGAAAAGTATTGCGATCGTTGATCATGGTTCGATGATTTTGGTTGAGACTTAGCTTTTTGTTTCTTTTTGTTAAGTTTAACTTGCTCTAATACTTTGTTCACTTTTTCAATGTGTTCAGTGTTTTTCTTACCTTTTTCTGAAATGAAATTTACAGGTTTAGATAAGATATTTTTCTGAATTAGAGGAGGTTCACTAGGTGATGCACCTAATCCTAGTTTACTTTTGTTTAACCTAGCATTTAGTGTGCTTGTGATTTCTACCATTGTAGGCTTCTGCCATTTAAAGTTTCTTCTAATTGTTTTTCTTTACATAGTTAAGTTTTCAGAAATGTTAATTGTTCACTAGATATATTCAAATAATTATTTAATTTGATATTTTTTATACTAAGTTATCATATTCAAGTTGTTTATCTCTGAGATGTTTAATTTCCTTCTCAGATCTTATAATATCATTACACATAGATTTAAATCATTTTTAAAGTCTTCAGAGGTAAAATCAAAAGATTCTATTACATGATCACAGTCTGAATATTCTTCAGATTCTTCTACTTCTAATCCATGACCTGAAGCATTGATAGACATTAAGTATATTTCTTTGGTATTTGCTACTTCATCATCTTCACTAGAGCTGGAGGAGGATGATTCTTCAGTTTCACTCCAGGTTTCAGCAACAAAACCTTTCTCTTTCCTCTTATGCTTGTGAGAGGATGGTTTCCTGTGGTGTTTCCTAGAGTCCTCCTTTCTTCTTTCTTTGTGTTAATTCTCTGGACATTCTGGTAGGATGTGTTCAGGTTTCCTACAGCCAAAGTAAATAATATCCTTAGTTGGAGTTTGTCATACCTTTGTTTATCTTCATTTCTTAAAGACTTCCTTCTGAAATCATTTCTTCCCATCTTGAAGAAACCCTTCAAGCTTTTGATCAGGTGCCTAAAAACCAATAGGTTTTTGATTAGGGGTCCAATCACAAAAGAGTTCACTTTTGAAGGGAGTAATAATCTTGTACAAGAGAGGTTAAAAAAAATAGATGGCAGGCTTCTCTTTCTCAAAGAAAATGAGAAGACTATGTGGATTTGATGATGTCAAAGCTCCCCCTAAGATATTGAGTAGATTCAGGAAGATGGAAGCTTTGTCTAGGGTGTAGGTATTCAATAGACTGGTGTTCTTGCTCTTTAGAATCTGTAGAATGATGTTGATTTTCTGTCTCTGTTGATTCCTGAAGATAGAGTTGAAGAAGAAGACTCAAGAATAAAATTTGTTGTTCTTCTTCTATTATCTGAGAGATTAATGGAGAGTTCCTAGAGCTATTGCAGAAAAAAGCTTGTATTCCCTGAGAGAGTTTCTGAATCTGCTTGTCTATCAATTAACCAGTCTGAATATCTCTTTTTGATATTCAAAAACATTCCTTAAATTACTACAGAAAATGAGGAGAGAAACGGCTACAAATTCTGGCAATTAATTTTCTCCTCAACTTTCTTGGCAAATAAGTTAGAATAATAACTCTATGAAATACTGTTGCGCGCTAGGGTTCGAAGAAAATAAACGCAACCGAACTAGCAACCCGATAAGGCAAGTATACCTATCGAATTGTAGCAAGGGGACACAAGTGTCGTATTGAAATCCGGGAACTGTTGGCTAAGCTTACTCACACGAACGCTATTATCTTATCGACGAAAAAACTAGGGTTTTAGAAAATCTAAGTGCAAGGGAGGAATTAAAGCTATACTAGAAAGAGAACTACCGCAATTAAGTTAAGCTATTAAGCAAAGAATTATGCTAGAAAGGAAACTACTGCAGTTAATTAAAGAGCACAAGATAGGCGATTACTATGAAAGGTAGAAAATATGAAATGGAAATGTACCCAATCAAGATTCACCTTCGCTAAAGACGATTAAGAAAATGCAATAAAAATCTGAACTTAATAGGATAAAGGTCCTTGACCGTGGAGGTTCCTAAAGCTTGAACACGCTTCTCTCGAAGTCGTGCCCAACTGAGTTTAGGAAGGTCCGACCGACTCTCGTCTAAATCGGAGGCCTAAAACTCGCTTTACGCGGTGAACCCCACTATTGGATTTTACTCCAATCCGGGAGATTTGGACGTCTGCCTCTCTCGAGGGGTACGTACAACTCCCTTTACTCTTGAATGCTCACTTCATTCTTTCGGCCTCTCGGCTAGCCCAGAATGAAAGCAAAGGCGGAGAGTATATATCAAAAATATACCTCCAACCCGTGATTAATCAAGAGTAATTCAAGGCCCTATCCTAAAAAGAGAAGATTAATTAAAACATCATAACATAATCGCTCTAACCTCGGATCATCAAGATCGAGTACAAGGAGGATTAGTTAATCATTATGGAATGGAGGAAGGGGGATGAGTAGTAAAGCATAAGAGGAACACAAGCTAAACAAAAAAAACACTTTTTTTTAATTCAAAGGGGCAAGCTACACTATTGAAAATAAAATTACAAGTGCATGAAATTGAAATCCTATTCTAGCCCTATATTAAGCACTAAGCAACACTAAAGATTACAAAGAAAGCTAGGGCAACTAAATATTAAACCATGATTAAGCAAAAATTACAAAGGAAGAGAGAGAGAGAGAGAGAAAAAGCATAAAAAAAACTCAAGAACCAAAGGGGCAGCACCTCCCCCTCTCAACCAAAGCTTGCTGAAATGGAGAGGGGGGGATCAATTTATAGAAAATTTTCTCGGGTTGGTCACGCCCTCCGACATGCACTAGGGGGGGCGTGTCAGGGGGCGTTACAGTACTATGTTGACCACGGGCTCTGGATTCTGGCGGGAGGGATGATTGCTTCGGTACGTCGGTGGTCACGCCCTAGGTCATGCCCGTGACAGGGGGGCGTGAAAGGCACGTCATGTCCAAATCATTGGTCGGAAATCCGTCAGTCACCGAAAATGGAGGGTGTCACGCCCATGTCACGGGCGTGACATGGGGCGTGACAGTACTGTTTGCGTGCTTAGGCGGAATGGCATTTAATGCGGCGGCAGGTTTTGCGGCAGAGGGCGACACGCCCATGGTCACGCCTAGTGACACGCCCAGGGAGGGCGTGTCAGCGGGCGTGACAGCGGTTTTGACCATTTTCTGTCCCTTCCAGCAGGAGCCCTCGGGATCGGGTGACACGCCCTAGGTCACGCCCAGGGAGGGCGTGACAGGGGGCGTGACAGGTCATTTTGGCCAATTTTCTGGAAACCTGCAAAAAGACAAGAAAAAGTCTGTGGCAATAATATTTACATAAAAATGATAAAAATAAACTAATAATAGACATAATTTGTACAATATAAAATAGAAAATACGATAATAGTTTAGGCTACAAAATGTATTATCAAATTCCCCCAAGCTTAAGCTTTGCTTGTCCCCAAGCAAAAATATAAAAACTAGATATTTATAAAAAGGACTAATCAAAAAGTTCTAATTATGCCTACACAAGTACTATGCGAAATTCTAAGTAGGGAAAAGGTGAAATGTAAGTCTAAAACAATTATTTAGGTATGGTAAAACTTTTATAAACTTTACTTAATAAAAACAAATCATCCAAAATTTTAACGAGATTTTTTTAAATGGACTTAAGTAAAGCAACGAAAATGAAAAACACGCATTGAGTTGTTACTAGATCCAAGCAATGCATTATAATTATATCAATTTAATTAACAAAAATCTAGGTTTAAATCCAAAACTAAAACTGATTTACTGTTTTTCTTTTCTTAGTTAATAAATAAAAATCAAAAAGCGTGAATCAAGAGGACTTAAATAGGACAGAAACGTTTGGTTTAAGAAAATGATTAGGAGTGGAATTCAAAGATAAATGTGAAGGTTTTAAAATCACACTAAACCAAAGCAAAGAGTTTCAAAAACTTTATAAAAATATATACACGCATTCTTTTTCTTCTTTTTTTTCATTTTTTTTTCTTTTTTCAAAACAAAGGCCATAAATATTTCTATTTTCCTTTTTGAGTTGGCCAAACAAAAATAAACATCACTTTCGAACATACTTTTTTTTTCGAAAACCTTTCTCCCACAAAAATCACAAAATACCCTATCAAAATCGTCAAAATAATTTATGAAACTCAAAAAGGCTAGTGTGATTCGATAGGTTGGAAATTTTGGCTTTGGTGAAACTGAAATGAAGGGAGGAGCTATCAAATGAAATCGGAAAAAGGCTCAAAAATGGCTAACTAGTGGTAAAAGTTTTTAGGTTGGCAAGAAAGCTCAAATGAAAACAAAAATGGCCTAAATCATTTTCACGCTTTTGAATTTATTTAAAACAAAGGTTTGAAAATTTTTCAAAAAACGAGTCCTAGATAATAAAAGAAGATTGATGAAATTAACTTGAAAATAGAAATAATAGGTGACTTGGATCGTTCACATCTACTACGTTATTCAAAAGTTAACTTTACAAAAATTATTCAAAAATGAAAAAGAAAATAGTGGATGATGAATTTTTAAGAAAGTAAAGGAAATAAACAACAAAAAACCATAATAGAAATGCGAGTTTTAGAAAAATATTTCACCTTAACATGCTACCGTGAATTAGAAACACAGCATGGCCAACATTTTACTTGTGAAACATAATTAAAAAGAACGATTAGAAATATTATAATTAACTAAGTTGTTTATAGGAGATTTTGAGTAAAACAAAACTAAAAACTAGGGGTACTATTAAAATACCAAAATGTCTAAACTATTCAGAAACACAAAATGCCTGTCACGCCCCCCTATCACGGGCGTGACCTAGGGCGTGACCACCGACGTACCGAAGCAATCATTGGTCGGAAATCCGTCAGTCACCGAAAAAGGAGGGTGTCACGCCCATGTCACGGGCGTGACATGGGGCATGACAGTACCGTTTGCGTGCTGAGGCGGAACGACATTTAATGCGGCGGCAGGCTTTGCGGCAGAGGGCGACACGCCCATGGTCACGCCTTGTGACACTCCCAGGGAGGGCGTGTCAGGGGGCGTGACAGCGGTTTTGACCATTTTCTGTCCCTTCCAGCAGGAGCCCTCGGGATCGGGTGACACGCCCTAGGTCATGCCCAGGGAGGGCGTGACAGGGGGGGCGTGACAGGTCATTTTTGCCAATTTTCTGGAAACCTGCAAAAAGACAAGAAAAAGTCAGTGGCAATAATATTTACATAAAAATGATAAAAATAAACTAATAATAGACATAATTTGTACAATATAAAATAGAAAATACGATAATAGTTTAGGCTACAAAACGTATTATCAAATACCATAGTTAATGCTGTGAAGAAACAGCTATATGCCTTGAAAATGTCAGCATTAACTACCAGAGATTATTTGATATAAATAGAATCAATGAATTAGGAAATAAATCTTCAAGCCAGCTGCTGAAAATAAAAGGAATCTGACACAGAGAATGATCGTCGATCTGGGCTGGAAGATCGTCGAGCTGAGATCAACTATCTGCGATGTCAGACTTCTTTGAACAAAATAGAAAACGTCGACCTGAGCTCATAGAACGTCGAGCTAAGTTCAGAGACTAATCTCTGAGATCGTCAAGATGAGTTCGATGAAATTCGAACTGATATAAAATCCACAGATTTCTTCTGAGTCTAAGATCTTTGAGAGAAATCTAAAGCTGGTCTTGAGAAGTCTGACCTGTAGAGACTAACTTAGACCTAGACCTTGACCTTGGCTATACAT
This sequence comes from Platanthera zijinensis, assembly GCA_039513925.1. Classification (NCBI taxonomy): domain Eukaryota; kingdom Viridiplantae; phylum Streptophyta; class Magnoliopsida; order Asparagales; family Orchidaceae; genus Platanthera; species Platanthera zijinensis. The sequence continues at coordinate 97,402,756 of CM077083.1, forward strand.
ATGGGTCAACATCCTAAGGGTGGATCTAGCCCAAATAAAACAAGGGTTTCAACACAAGGGTAGTCCATCTATTCACCATGTCCTCCAGTGATAGCCAAAATAAGCTGAGCTCTATGAAGCTCCCCAAATGTAGAAAGGAGAACTTTGGCATATAGAAGCAATGAGTAAAAAATTTCAGAGAAGTGTCAGACCCTAGAATTTATATCAAAGTTAAAGAGGGGCCATTCATTCCCATGACGGCCTCCAACATTGATCCTAATTTGTAGGTCCCTAATAAGTAAGCTGACATGACTAGGGATGAAATTGTGCAAGTTACTATGCATAGGAGAGCCAAAAATATTATAGTCAGTACAATTGATGATTCCACCTTCAAAAAAGCTATTCACTACCAGACATTTAAGGAAATATGGAGTACACTTTTTATGTACATGGAAGGGACTGAGGAAGTCAGGTATGACAGGAAACCTCTGCTCAATTAATAGTGTGAAGCCTTCAGGAAGGACGCCAAGGATAACATAATTGAATGCTATGAAAAGTTTTTCAAGACAGTTAAATATTTGAAGACCTATGAAAGGGTCTTCACTGATTATGAGCTAAATGAGAAGTTCCTAAGGTCTCTAACTAGAATCTAGTACAATAAGATTTGTGCTAGTAAGGAGATGGGCAACCATACCATCATTCCACCTAATACTCTATTTTGGAAACTGCTCTCTTATGAGATGCAGCTAAATGCAAGAAAGGAGGAGGAGGTTGCTACCTTGTCTCACTAGAAGGAGAAGTATGTGTCCCTCAAGGCTATGGGATCCAGAAAGAATAAGGAGAGAATCCCCTCTCCTCCCTAGAAAGTGACTGAGTCAGAATCTTCTGAACCCAACACTTCCGATGATGATATGCCTGATGAGGAGTTTATTTTCTTCTCATGGCAATTCAAGAAAATAATGACTAGGAGGAATCATTGGAAGGGCAGACCTTCCTCCTCCTCAAACTCTAAGAAAGAGTTTCGATGATGGGTGGTAAATTCATGGTCAATATTGAGTCAACAGAATTCATCCCGGTCAGCTTCGATGATCGGTGGTGAATCTATGGTCAAATAAGGCTCAGTCATGCATCAAAAAGCATGCACACACCAATTGTGACACGACACCCGAACTTTTACCTGACCCGCGATGACTTTGATTTACATTGACTTTGACCAGCAAGGGGAACCCACCCTAGGGTTGACTTTGGTCAAAGCCTCCCTAAAAGCCCTCTTTTTGAAAATTTTCTCGTGAAGTAGCCCACCTCCTCTCCATGTTCTGTATAAGGATTTACTTACTCTCACCCTTTGGGCCACCAAACTAGTAAGCAAGGTAGGAGATAGGCCATGCGCCAAGGTGTTGGGTATTCTATCCACAATTAACTTGATTTGAGGAAGCCTCCTGTCAAGCTAAGATGAATTCACAATGTGTTTGATGCTCTGTCTTCAAGTTGTGCTTGCAATTATTCCACGCTAAGTACACACCAATGTCAGGGTGCAGTAGGTCAATATACACGGGTCTGCGCAACTAATGGGCTAAACCCCGAACAGGCAAGCGTACCTGTCAAATTGTAGTACCAAGGTCGTATTTAAACACGGGGTTGTCAATTACTGCTACTCACGCTTGAACTATTATCCTACCGGAAAATAGTTGGATTTTGAGAATTTTTTAAAGTAAAAATAAACGATAAATTGCGAGACGAAAACCTTATATTAAAAAGCTAGCATTCGATCATTGATTCACCATGAAATGAAATGAGAGAGATAAAAGGCATAGTTTTAAATTTGCAAATCAAACTCGGCCGTGACGGATCCGAAAATGAGACAAAATCTCGCTAGAGCATTAGGTCTCCTAACCTATAGACTCTTTGATCGAAATCTCTTTACAAACCAAAGAAGCCTAAAGTTGCATTATCGAAGTGATCCGCGCTATTGGATTTGACTCCAATCCGGAAGATTTACGTCGTCCTATCTCTAGGGTTGCGTTTAACTCCTTCCTTCTTTGAGTGTTCTTTCAAATCATGAGTCTCTCGACCACTATGAAATGAGAACAAGGTCTACTACCGTATACCGGAAATACGGAGTCGACGAAATAATATTCAAAGAAGGACCGAGTAGAATTAAGCAAAAATAAAACTATGAAATAAAAATAACTCTCCTCTCAAATCATGGATCCTCATGATCAAATGCTAAAAGAAAATTAGCTACGCATGATGGAAATGAAAACGATAATAATAAGAGAAGAAGATTTCATATTTCTTTTACTAAAAGGAAAGGAAGTACACAATAATGAAAAAAAAATGATATTACTTAGAACAAAATGAGATTACAAAAAAAACAAGGAAACTAGAAATGAAAATTACAATGAAACTCTCTTGATTTGTACACTCCAAAGCTCTCTCCAAAAGCCAAACTTTCAATCCAACCTCTCAATCCAACTCCAAAAAAAACTTCTCAAAGCATGGGTCTTGGGTTCCTTTTATAGGAGAGGAGGGAAGCTTCTAGATTAGGGGGAGACCAAGGGGTGGTCGGTGATGCGTGGAAAACGGCAAGCGCACCGGTCGCACAAGTAATAAAGTTTGGGAATAAATCCCCGAGTGTCGGTCTCTTGAGGAACACAGTAAGGGATGAGTTAATGTCGAGGCGGACTTGAGATTGAAGTCCTCGGGTCGGACCTAAAAGGGGGGTTTAGATGGTTGTGGAAACAGAAAGTAAAAATCTAACAACTACTCCTATGCAACGCCGCTATGCGATGCTTCGCCAGGCGGGATGGAAGACTAGTCGGGCCGCTATGCACCGAATCGCTTGGCGGATGGAAGAGTAGGCTAGCGGATGAGGTGGAGAGAACGGCGGAAATCCTACTATGCAGGCCGCTATGCACTGCTTCGCCAGGCGGGATGGAAACTACACGGGCCGCTATGCACCGAATCGCTTGGCGGATGGGCGAGTAGGCTAGCGGATGAGGTGGAGAGAACGGCGGAATGAGGGTCGTGAGCACCTCTTCGCAACGCACGCCACTAGCAATTGCTAGTGCGGCAAGGGTGGAGGGATGGCGGAATAATAAGGCGCACCTCAAGCAATAATAACGAAAATACACAAATCACATAGACATGATTTAGAGTAAAAGTTAACTACAAATAAACATTCTTCATCAATACAAAGAGAGTAACTAAGCTAACAACAACAAGAGGAAGAGGTGTGCGAATCGACCGAATCCGAAGCCTTGTTGAGGGTTCACGGTTGGAATCCCGGGTTGTCAATCCGAGTCCAAGCTCGGTCCTCAACTGCGTCCGGGGTAGAGGAGGCTGTCACTCACTCCCAATGGACCCGTCTTCTTCGTTGAAATGATCCGTAGATTGCGGCTCCGGCCCTTCCTTGCTTGATGGAGAAAGCTCGGTCAAAACTCCGCTTGAAGCTTGAGGATGAAGGAGGAGGCCGAGAGGATGCTCCGGCGTTGATTTGGCGTTGTAAGCTTGCCCGGAGACCCTCCCTAAGGTGGGAGATGGAGGAAGACGGCGGAAACCCTCGTTCGGGACGAGAAACGGCGGAAAAATCGCGTGATCTGATCGATCTCGAAATTAGGGCGGACCTGCGCTATTTATAGAAAACAGATTTAAACAGCGCGCACGATCACCGGCGCACGACCAGTGGTCGTGCGCGATATGGTCAGTGATCGTGCGATATGGAGGCAGAAAAGTGGAAAAAGATATAATGACTGCGCACGACCGGCAGCGCACGAGCAGTGATCGTGCGCGGTATGGCTGGTGATCGTGCGATATGGCGGGACAGAACTTTCCCAGGAGAGGTCATGACTGCGCACGACCGATGATCGTGCGCCAAAGAGGTCGATGGTCGTGCGTGGGTAAAAACGCACGACCATTGACTCCTTTGCCAAAAATGGGGAAAGTTCCTACCCCGGACGCCCACACGATCCCAGAACCTGCAGGAAAACTGGACGGGATGTCGATCATGGCAGTCACAGACATAAATAATATGCAAACAAAAAGGGAAATACACACACGCACAGAAATAGGCTAATAAAGTGCACAAGACGTGGAATAACCGTAGCGAACCAAAAGGAGTGCAAATGACGCTAAACGGTGTGCAAAGACAAGAAAATAAGCCTAGATGAGTCCGAAAATAGGTATATAAAGAGGACTCATCACACCCCCAGACTTAACCGTTTGCGCGTCCCGAGCAAACAAAACCTAAGCAGACAGGGAAAATGAACTAGCTAACAAAGAAATTGCAAAACGGAGTACCATGCGAAGTCGCATGCTCGCGTGCATAAAAAAATAAAGTAGAGGAAATTTTTAAGTATACAAAATATTTTATATTTTTCACAGTGCGTATCAAAAAGTTATTACTACTCAAAAGTGGAGTCACGGTGAATCATCCGGTCCTACGCAGGAAGAAAGTAGACAAGCCACTAAGGTGAGCATTGCCGAAGACCGGGGCTCAAGATTACCCCCAAAGGAATCCACCAATGTCGGAAACCATAAGCTTGCCCGATCGCACTCTCTCCACGGCACTAGTCAACTCAAGCGCAAGTCCGTAGGACTTCGGGTAATAATGGGGCTTGGGTTACGGTGAGGAAAACAAGGGTAAACATGAAGGGTATGCACCTAACCCAAATGAGCGAATGTACAAAACTAGTACCCGCTGCCCACAAAATAAATACGGGTGCACCACACCCCCAGACTTAACTTTTACAACATGGGTGTGTGCACCGCCTACTCCAAATCCAAATCATCTCCAATAAAGATTTTCAATCAAACTTTTTCTTTTTCTTTTTCTTTTCTCTTTTTCTCCTTTTCAAATATTTTTCTTTTCTTTTTCATCTTTTTATTTTCATAATTTCAGCAGATATAACTTGGAAGCACTTCCACATTTTCACAAATAATAACACCACATCACAACCCAACATGAAAATATAAAACATTAAGCTCGACTTGGGTGCGCGACTAGGATAGGCTATAAGGCTTTGGTGAAATATAGGTGGAGCTGAATCAAAAGAAGGGTAGGCACAACGGGGCTTAGCGAGGATATGACGTTAGGAACGGTACAAAGCTCAACCGGGCCAAAGGATGGCCTACATCACTCTCACGCTAGACTAACCGTGTACCAATGCTTCAAGAATAGCTTGGGGCAAGTTCTTAGCAACCGAGAAAGATAATCCTTCCTCCCGACTCAAGCAATACGAGTCTAGTGGCGGCTACACACATTCCTACGCTACCGTTTGATTCACACCGGATTCACCAACTTTTGAGTAGAATAAGAAATATGTACGCAAATAGAAAAATATAAAACTATAAGCATACAGAAAAATTAAATCTACTCAAATTTCTATACAAAACGAGAGCAGTTGACTAGAAACACAGCAAGGCCAACATTTTACTCCGTCGCACAATCCTAAAATAGCACAGAAATTTTCCAAATCTAACAAAGATACAAGTTCAACTCGTGGCATGCTAACAGTTAAGCTCGCGCTCATGCGGGTGCAGTGGTGTGCGATGCAATGAACATAAACAAAATAAAACACGAAAAGCTTCTAGTATGCAAAAGAAATGTGCACGTGCAAAAGGTAAACATGCTCTCCCCCAGACTTAGACTAAACAACACATCAAATGATAGAGAAATTTAAATCAAAAAGAGCTAAGGGAAGAGGTTACCCAATGCTCAGCTAGTGAGCATACCAGAAGACGCGTGAAAACTAGGAGCAGGCCCGCCATACGAAGAATCACAACCCCGCCAATGCGTAGTATCCATGAATACCTGCAGGGGTGAGCTCCGCAAAAACAAAAGAAAAATATACAAAAAGAAATACTAAACTAAGCTAGACATAAAAAAAAGAAAAATGCAGAAAATGAAAGATAAGCACTGGGGTTATTGTCATCCCAGCACGACTTATTCAGCAAAAGAAAAATTCTAGCTAATGGGCCTATGAAAAGAAAAGTGCACAGGCAACTGTCCTAATATCCGTGTCGGTAACGGGTACCGATACGGTGATAGCACAGTTACTCCTCTACCTAGATAATAATACCTGAAAAGCTCAGGTAGAGGAAGCAGGAAATAAGATGAGGAGGCGACCTGGTCCTCGCTCATCTTATCACAAAAAGAATCCTTGCCTAGCAAGGGGTCATCCCACACAGGCGCGTAGGAGTCAACGGCTTGAGCACAAGGCTCATCGTCATCCCAGCACACCAGCGGAGAATCAACCCGCACAGGCTCAGATATGGAAGGGGGATCAAGGAATAAAAAGGATGAAGAACTAAAATAATCAGAAAATGGGAGAGTGACTCCGGCTTCACTCTCAGCAGGATCCAAACAAAGATCATCGTCGGTATCATACGAGTCGTATCGGGGGGAATCCGAGAACTCGAGGTCCGCGGTGGAAAGGGGGACCGCCTCGTCAGATAGGGAGGTGAAAACCTCCGCATCCGAAAGGTAATACTCCTCGTCCCACCGGGGTGCGTCATAGTGGTCCGAAGATCCACATTCTCCATCGGAGATAGCAGAATCGTCATCCCACTTCGGCGCAACCTCGGGCACCGAATCATCCACAATAACGGCCTCATCAGCCGACTCACAAGAAAAAGGAGTAGAAAACTCCGGCAAAAATTGCGGAGGGGCAAGGCTGCTCTCAAAATCAGGCGTAGAATGCGCAGGCCCCATCGCAACATCATCCGCAGATGCCACCCCGTCGACGACCGGAACACTCTCATCGTCCCATACAGGATCTTCCATGAGTTCTCGATCCACTCCTTGCGGGCTAACATCCGAGTGAGAATGATCACTCAAAGGAAGCTCGTAAAAAGGGGTTGAGGAACCCATGAAGGAACTATATGCGGCGAGAGATTCTTCCGTAATCTCAACGGGCAAAGAACGAGCAAGGTGCGCCATGTCAGTGTATGGGCCAGGCAACACCCTAGTAGGCCTATCCATAGTAGTCTCCCGCGAACAGGGGACTGCTACGGATGCGTCCACAGAGGTAGAAGGCTTGCACAAGCGAGGGCAATCCTTCAACATATGGCCCACACCTTGACATAGAATACACCGAAAACAGTGCTCGGCATTAGAAACAGCTATGGCATCGATGCATCTCCGCAAAGCGTCAATAATACGACTCTCGGCAGCAGAATCCATCGCGAACAAAAATATTTACCGGAAATTACTACACACAAGAATAAAATAACTCGGATCTGCAATATTAAAAAAAAGAAAACAAGGAAGGGAAAAGAAAAATAAAGTAAACAATTTCAAAAACTAAAATAAAGACAAAACAGGGTATGAACAAATGGACAAGGGCGACTATCTCGCATCTACCTCTTCAAAAACTCAAACGACTGTGTTCCCCGGCAACGGCGCCAAAAACTTGATGCGTGGAAAACGGCAAGCGCACCGGTCGCACAAGTAATAAAGTTTGGGAATAAATCCCCGAGTGTCGGTCTCTTGAGGAACACAGTAAGGGATGAGTTAATGTCGAGGCGGACTTGAGATTGAAGTCCTCGGGTCGGACCTAAAAGGGGGGTTTAGATGGTTGTGGAAACAGAAAGTAAAAATCTAACAACTACTCCTATGCAACGCCGCTATGCGATGCTTCGCCAGGCGGGATGGAAGACTAGTCGGGCCGCTATGCACCGAATCGCTTGGCGGATGGAAGAGTAGGCTAGCGGATGAGGTGGAGAGAACGGCGGAAATCCTACTATGCAGGCCGCTATGCACTGCTTCGCCAGGCGGGATGGAAACTACACGGGCCGCTATGCACCGAATCGCTTGGCGGATGGGCGAGTAGGCTAGCGGATGAGGTGGAGAGAACGGCGGAATGAGGGTCGTGAGCACCTCTTCGCAACGCACGCCACTAGCAATTGCTAGTGCGGCAAGGGTGGAGGGATGGCGGAATAATAAGGCGCACCTCAAGCAATAATAACGAAAATACACAAATCACATAGACATGATTTAGAGTAAAAGTTAACTACAAATAAACATTCTTCATCAATACAAAGAGAGTAACTAAGCTAACAACAACAAGAGGAAGAGGTGTGCGAATCGACCGAATCCGAAGCCTTGTTGAGGGTTCACGGTTGGAATCCCGGGTTGTCAATCCGAGTCCAAGCTCGGTCCTCAACTGCGTCCGGGGTAGAGGAGGCTGTCACTCACTCCCAATGGACCCGTCTTCTTCGTTGAAATGATCCGTAGATTGCGGCTCCGGCCCTTCCTTGCTTGATGGAGAAAGCTCGGTCAAAACTCCGCTTGAAGCTTGAGGATGAAGGAGGAGGCCGAGAGGATGCTCCGGCGTTGATTTGGCGTTGTAAGCTTGCCCGGAGACCCTCCCTAAGGTGGGAGATGGAGGAAGACGGCGGAAACCCTCGTTCGGGACGAGAAACGGCGGAAAAATCGCGTGATCTGATCGATCTCGAAATTAGGGCGGACCTGCGCTATTTATAGAAAACAGATTTAAACAGCGCGCACGATCACCGGCGCACGACCAGTGGTCGTGCGCGATATGGTCAGTGATCGTGCGATATGGAGGCAGAAAAGTGGAAAAAGATATAATGACTGCGCACGACCGGCAGCGCACGAGCAGTGATCGTGCGCGGTATGGCTGGTGATCGTGCGATATGGCGGGACAGAACTTTCCCAGGAGAGGTCATGACTGCGCACGACCGATGATCGTGCGCCAAAGAGGTCGATGGTCGTGCGTGGGTAAAAACGCACGACCATTGACTCCTTTGCCAAAAATGGGGAAAGTTCCTACCCCGGACGCCCACACGATCCCAGAACCTGCAGGAAAACTGGACGGGATGTCGATCATGGCAGTCACAGACATAAATAATATGCAAACAAAAAGGGAAATACACACACGCACAGAAATAGGCTAATAAAGTGCACAAGACGTGGAATAACCGTAGCGAACCAAAAGGAGTGCAAATGACGCTAAACGGTGTGCAAAGACAAGAAAATAAGCCTAGATGAGTCCGAAAATAGGTATATAAAGAGGACTCATCAGTCGGCCACCTCATGGGGATGATTCATACATGGTATTAAATGGAGGAGAGAGAGAAAAAAGCTAAATGCATGTATTTCATTTATGGGAATGACATAGAAAATATAAAATGGGGAGGGGGAATGAATGGAATTATATAGAAGAGGCAAGAGAGGGGGTTCATCCATGCTTAGGGGGATGAATGTATGCATGCAATAATGAGGAGAGAGGAAAAATAATGAAGGGAGAAAGAGGGGGAAAAGGTGGCCGGACAATGCATGCATGTATTACATGGGCTACATGGGCTTGTGTTGCTCGGGTTACACTTGATGATGAAGTGGGCTGCTCCAAGTTGGGGTCGGGCTGCATGCTCTTAGAGGATTGATGGGCTTCACTTGTAGGTTCGAGTTGGACAAGGGCTGCTCCAAGTTGGGCTTGAATGAGGCTCGGCTTGAGGGGCTTCACCATGTGGAAGTTCGGGTAGCATGAGTTGGGCATGATAGGTGGTCGGGCTGCACCATATGGAGGGGCTTGTGACTTGAGGGCTGCACCTACTTTAAACCTACAAATAAAACAACATAAAACATTAGTTAATACAAATGTAACCTAATCATACTATTAATTAGTTATATAAAAAAATAAAACTAAACAAAATAAACATAACATAACATATAAACTATAACAAAGATAATAATATTTATAAATAAAACTAAACATAAAATATAATATAACAACAAAACATAACATAAAACTTTATATTATAAAGAATATCATAACAAGCATACAAAAACACATGATTATAACAAAACTTAGGAATTTTGACTACTCAATTACCCCAAAAAAGGATGACTAAAACTAGTCATCAAACTCCACCATGCTTAGACATTTGCTTGCCCTCAAGCATATAGAAATAAAAACTAGGGAAAACAAGAAGAAAGCAAGAGATATATATTTTTAAGTTCCATAGTTAAGAAAAACAAAACATGAAAAATTAAACTATCCTAATATTCATGTTATCAACTAGTGGGGTGAGAAGTGCACAATAGAAAATTTGAAAGTGGAACCCTAAAAATCTCATTAAAACATAAGAAAAGTCTACTCATTTCTAAATCTTAAAAACAAGGCATCCAAAATAAATGAAAATAAAGAAAACAAAAGTAGATGTTCTAAGTAGACGGCGCATTAGCAAACTACTAGGTTGCTAGATAAACATTAACCCTAAAACACTCCAAGATAACCTCCAAAGAAATCCATCAATGATGGCGGCCATAGGCTTGTACGTTCACACTTTCTCCACTACGCGAATTTACGTTCTAAGATCATTAGGACTTCTAATAGGCATTAAGACTTGGCTTAGGTAAATGATTAGGAAGTGGAATCAAAGATAAACATGAAGGTTTTAAGCACTAAACCAAGGTGAGCTCAAAAATAAACAAAGCATAATCAAAATGAGAAATAACAAGTATGTCATTTCTCCAATATTAAACTACAAAACAAGGCCATGAAAATTTTCTTTTATAAACTTGGCCAAACATAAACTTTTTTTGCATTTATTTTGTTTTATTTTGATTTTTTATTTTTTTTTAATATTTAATAACATTTTGATAAGAAAGCTCCAAAAATAAGCTTGAGAATTTCCTATTCATTTCAAAAATAATACCCCTCCCACAAAATAATTTTTTTTAAGCTCAAGGTTAGAGTGTAAAAATAGGAAAGGCATTTGGCTTTGGTGAACATAATGAAAGGTGGAGCTAAAAACAAAGAAAATAAGGAAAAGGCCCAAAATTGTTTTGCAAGGGTTTTATTTTTGGTGGGCAAGAAAAGCTCAAACTAGAAAAATGGTGGACTAAATCATTTCTAAAGAACGTAAAAACGACGCAAATGCTTCGAGAGTAGCTTGGTACAAGTTCTAGACACCAAGAAAGACTACCCCGCAAATGAAAAAGTACTTATGATACCTAGCAACCATTCGTAAGCAACTAACCGAATAAAAAGACATAACTACACATTGCTAGCTTATAACGTAAAAACTGGTTGCCTATATTTAAGAAAAAGAAACTAGTCAAACTAAACTATGTTAAAATGATAGGTTTAGAAAACCGTTTCAAAGAAATCTAAATAGAAATAAGAAATCGCACGGGCTTACACTTCACTAGAAGCAACATAAAAATAAAGATAGAAAATAATTTTAGGTTTTGTTTTTCAAATAGATTTTAGCACAAATTTTATTTTATTTTTTCTAATTTTTTGGGTTTTATATTTTATAATTTTTTTGATTTTGATGAAGCAAACATAAAATACTAATTTGAAAACACTTTTTTTTTCTTTTTTTTAGAAGAAGAAAGACAGAAAGAAAGACCAAAAATAAACTAGACCTAACTCCCCCATGCTTAAATTCTTCATTGCCCTCAATGAAGAAAACATAAAGAAAATGAGAAGGGGACTGAGAAGAAGAGAAAAAGAAAAATGCAGGAAAATAAATAAATAAAAAGAACAGGACTTCCCCGGGTTCGTGAGATGAAGGCGGATGTCGCTCCCCCATGCCTGCTTTTTAGTGTACTTGATCATCAGCAGGTTTGACTTGATCCATCTGATATCAGCAGCGGCAGAGCGGCGACCACGATCATGGACTTGATTGGCCTCCGGTAGGAAGAGCAAAATAAAAGAAAAAAATAGAGAGTCCGTGGGCAGATGCCCGATAATGTTCATTATTACAATAGTCCAAAGTCCGAATAAAAGAGTTTCATAATAATAATAATAATAATGTCCATAATAAAATAATCATCTAAGAGTCCAAAAGAAGATTCTCCTTTGCAGGAGTCACAAAATCATTAGAAAAATAGAGTTTAAGTCAATGGCCATTAACTTTAAAGTCCCCCTTATCGGGGTGCGAAAGTAACACATTACCATAAGGAAAAACATCCTTGACCGTAAACGGTCCAGACCATCTAGATTTAAGTTTTCCAGGGAAGAGACGTAAACGTGAATTAAAAAGAAGAACCTGATCGCCTGGTTTAAACGTTTTAGGATGGCGCAGGTTCTTATCGTGATACAATTTCGTGCGTTCTTTATAAATTTTATTATTTTCATATGCGTACGCTCGCCACTCGTCAAGCTCATTTAGTTGATTTTTTCTATGCTCGCCGACTGAGTGTGGATCGAAATTAAAAAAATTTAACGCCCAATACGCACGGTGTTCTACTTCTACCGGAAGAAGACACGATTTTCGATAGACTAATCGGAAAGGAGTACAATCAATGGCGGTCTTGTACACTGTCCGATTGGCCTAAATAGCATCGTCTAATTTTAATGACCAATCCTTACGAGAAGTAGAAACGGTTTTTTCCAAAATTCTTTTAAGTTCTTGATTGACTACCTTGACCTGACCGTTAGTTCTGGGGTGATAAGCGGTTGATAATTTATGCGTAACGCCAAATTTAGCTAAAGCCTTGGCGAGTTGACCGTTGCAAAAATGACTTCCCCTATCACTAACGATCGCGCGAGGAAAACCAAAATGAGAAAATAATTTTTTAAGAAAATTAACAACAACGCGAGCATCATTATTTGGTAAAGCTTGGGCCTCCGCCCACCTGGAAACGTAATCAACTGCGACTAAAATATATTTATTACCTAAGCTCGAGGGGAATGGGCCGACGAATTCTATGCCCCATAGATCAAAAACTTCACATTCGAGAAAATAGTTTTGTTCCATTTAATTTTTATTAGAGAGATTTCCAGTCCGTTGGCATCGATCGCATCCGCCCAGAAAGATTTGTGCATCTTTAAATATGCTTGGCCAATAAAAGCCAGCACTAAGTACTTTGTGTGCGGTGTGGTTTGCTTGAAAGTGCCCGCCAGTCTTACCTTCATGAACATGTTTTAAGATTTGATGACCCTCTTCCCGAGAAACACATCTCCTTACCACCTGATCCGCACAAATACGAAATAGAAATGTGTCTTCCCAAAAATAATACTTCAACTCAGTAAAGAATTTCTTCCTTTGGTGAGTTGAGTATTCTTTTGGAAGGACCCGGGCCATAAGATAATTGGCCAGATCGGCAAACCAGGGGGTAGAAGAAGAAATATTTAAAAGACGCTCATCCGGAAAAGAGTCATTAATAAAGGTTTCATTTAAAATATCAAGATTGGGATTTTCAAGATGAGAGAGATGATCAGCTGCTAAGTTTTCCGCTCCTTTCTTATCCCGAATCTCCAAGTCGATTTCTTGAAGTAAGAGGATCCAACGGATAAGACGCGGCTTGGCATCCGGTTTAGAAAGGAGGTACTTCAAAGCGGAATGATCAGTGAAAACAATAACTTTAGAAAGAGTAACATACGGTCGGAATTTATCAAAAGCAAAAATAACCGATATGAGTTCTTTCTCCGTCGTGGTATAATTTTCTTGAGCATAAGTTAGAGTTTTACTAGCGTAGAAAATCGGATGAAAGTTCTTAGCAATTCGTTGACCTAGAACTGCACCTACCGCATGATTACTCGCATCGCACATTATTTCGAATGGTAAATCCCAAACTGGGGCGATCATAATAGGAGCATTTATAAGTTTTGATTTTATTAATTCAAAGGCCTCGATACAAGATTCATCAAAAATAAAAGGAGTGTCTTTTTCGAGCAGGTGGGTGAGAGGCTTAGTTATTTTTGAAAAGTCTTTAATAAATCTACGATAAAAACCTGCGTGACCTAAAAAACTTCTAATTGCTTTAACGGTTGTAGGTGGCGGTAACTTTTCAATTATTTAGATTTTTGCCTTGTCCACTTCAATTCCCTTAGCGAAAATTTTGTGGCCAAGGACTAAGCCTTCACGTACCATAAAGTGGCACTTCTCCATATTTAAGACTAAATTTGTCTCCTCGCAGCGTTTTAAAACTTTTCCTATATTATTTAAACATAGTGCAAAAGAGTCGCCAAAAACGGAAAAGTCATCCATAAAAACTTCCATAATATTTTCTACATATTTATCGAAGATGGCTAGCATACACCGCTGAAAGGTAGCTGGTGCGTTGCATAGCCCAAAAGGCATCCTACGGTAGGCAAAAGTTCCAAAGGGGCAAGTGAATGTTGTCTTCTCTTCGTCTTCGGGTGCAATAGGGATTTGAAAGTATCCCGAAAGACCGTCGAGAAAACAATAAAAACTATGCCCGGATAAGCGTTCTAAGATTTGATCGATAAAGGGGAGGGGGAAGTGATCTTTACGAGTGGCATCATTGAGTTTACGGTAATCGATGCACATCCTCCATCCCGTTACCGTCCTAGTTGTAATTAGATCATTATTGTTATTTGTTACTACCGTGACTCCACCCTTTTTAGAAACTACCTGGACTGGACTTACCCACTGACTATCGGAAATGGGATAAATGATCCCCGCATCTAATAACTTAAGAACCTCACCCTTCACAACCTCTTTCATGTTGGGATTAAGACGTCGCTGAGGTTGGACTACACCCTTTTTATTATTTTCAAAAAATATTTTGTGTGTGCAGAAAGAGGGGCTTATGTCAGGAATATCAGAAATTTGCCATGTTATAGCTCGACAATGCTTTTGTAGTAGTTCGATCAATTGATCGTTTACGGATTGAGAAAGAAAAGCTGAGATTATAACGGGCAATTTAGAATCTTTTGCAAGAAAGGCATATTTGAGGTGGTCATGTAGTGGTTTTAAATCAATGTGGGGTGGTTCGTCATAAGAGTTTTTTAGATTCTTTTCTTTTTCAAAAACAAGATTTTCATACTTTTTTCTACTGCATACAAAATCATTTTCAAAATTTTCTTGGATTGACATCACCGTGTTTTCAAAATTATTTGAAGAAATTTCGGAAAAAGAAGGGGAAAATTCATTTGAAGAAATGTTGGAAAGGGAAAGGGAAGAGTCTTCATTTAGAACATCAACAAAAAAATGAGTCATCATTTTTAAAGAGTTTTTCATGGATTGATTAATGGAAAATGTGACCTCATCATCTCCCACACGCAAAAACAACTTTCTGTTACTAACATCTATAATTGCTCGAGAGGTGGCTAGGAATGGTCGACCAAGGATAAGAGGGACCTCGACATCCTCTTCAATATCAAGAATGACAAAATCCACCGGGAAGATGAATTTGTCGACCTTTACTATCACGTCCTCAACGATACCTAATGGATACTTAATGGACCTATCAGCTAATTGGATACTCATTCTTGTAGGGCTAAGAGTGCCTAATCCTAACTTCTTAAATAATGAAAAAGGCATCAAATTGATGCTCGCTCCTAGATCCGCTAACGCATGTTTAACAAATAGATCACCAAAGACGCAAGGAATGAAAAAACTACCCGGGTCTTTTATCTTTTTAGGAAGATTAGAATTTTTAACGACCGCCGAGCATTCTTCATTCAATGTTACGTGTGATAAATTTTCCAATTTCTTCTTGTTCGTTAATAAGTCCTTAAGATATTTTGCGTACTTCGACATTTGACTAATCGCTTCATGAAATGGCAAATTAATGTGAATTTGTTTGAACATTTCTAGGAAGCATTGGTACTGATCATCTAATTTTTCCTTCCTAAGTCGAGCCTGATAAGGAGGTGGCGGAAATTCCTTTAGAACAACTGGAGCATCATTTTGAAAACCATCTTTTTCGTTTTGAGAATCAGAAATAATAGAGCTATCTTTTTCTTTTTCAAACGTAGATTTTTCTTTTTCAAGATTTAAGTTATCACTTTCCGTGGGGGTAAAAACAGGAGGGACAATCACCCTTGGATCTTCCCTTGTGGTGGGCTCGTTAACAACCTTACCGCTCTGAAGGGAAATTGCATTTGCGTGTTCCCTTGGGTTAGGCTAAGTGTTCGAGGGAAGAGTTCCAGGTGGTCTCTCAGAAAAAGCCTTGGCGAGTTGGCCGACCTGATTTTCTAAATTTTTCATTGATCCTGTTATGTTTCTAATAGTAGCATCGTTCGAGCTTATATACTTAGTGAAGATCTCTTCCAAAGGGGAAGGTTTTTGAAAATTTTGTTGTGGTGGTGGTGGTGTAAAATCGTGTTGTGGGCGTACAACATTAGCGTTATTACTCCATGAGAAATTATGATGGTTATGCCATCCGGGGTTTTAAGAATTAGAAGAAGAATTAAAACCAGGAGGAGAAGAAAAATTCGAAAAAGCAGAAAAATTGTTCGCAGAAATATTTTGAGCAGGCCTGGGTATGTTCCCCAGATAATCCACCTGCTCGGCAGCAGCAGCATTTTCATATACCTTAGCGGCGGAGGGAGCAGTCATCTCCGAGATCTTCTTGTTGAGCATTTCCACTTGCAGCGCCAGTTGCGTCACCGAATCCACTTCATATATACCTGTAGGTTTAGATGAGCGAGTCCTAGACGAATTCCACTGAAATGTGTTCATCGCCATGTCCTCGATAAGCTCAAGAGCGGCTTCCGGAGTTTTGCAGTCTAAAGAACCAGCGGAAGCGGCATCTATCATCTGCTTAGTTTCTTGGTTTAGCCTATTATAGAATGTCTGGACCTACAACCATACAGGCAGAGCATGGTGTGGGCATCTTCTCAAAAGTTCTTTGAACCTCTCCTAAGTTTTATAGAGGGTCTCCGAATCAATTTGAGAGTATGAAGTTATATCATTTCGCAGCTTAGCAGTTTTAGCGGGGGGGGGGGGGGGGAAATAACGAGAAAGAAATTTTTCAGTTAAAATGTTCCAAGTAGTGATTGATCCTCTTGGAAGAGAACTCAACCACTGTTTGGCTTTAGTTCTTAGGGAGAAGGGGAAGAGTCTTAGCCGTATAGCATCGTCTGAAACACCATTAATCTTAAAGGTGTCACAGATTTCAAGAAAATTTGCAATACGCAAGTTCGGATCTTCATCTTGTAATCCGTCGAACTGTACATACTGCTGCACCATTTGTATGATGCTAGGCTTAAGCTCGAAGTTATTGTTCGCAATCGCAGGTCGAACAATACTTGTCTTTGTCCCTTCCAAGTTGGGTCGAGCATAATCGGACATGGTCCTTTGCTAAGCCATTCCTGGGTTAGGGTCTCCCATCTCAAAATTAAAATTGGAATCCACGTAGGAATCCTCAACCGCTGTTTGAGAAGTGGAAGTCCCGAATCGTAGTTGTCTCTGAAAGGAGCGTTCGATTTCCGGGTCCAAATCAACAAGTAGCGACGGATTCGCTCGGGTCATGCACTAGCAAAGAAGATGAAGGAGACTGAAAAAGAAAACATGAAAAAGTAAGAGAAGAAAGGATTTTTTTGAAAATAGAGTTTTTACAGCTTGGCTCTCGAACTTCCCGAGGACTACCCGGTGAAGGGTTTGCCCGGTACTATGTAAAATGGTGGCGCTTAAAGCCCCTAACCCTTTTCGAGAGATTTTAGGTTGGGGAGAAAATAAGATAAGGTGGGTTGATTATAATAATTTAAATATATATAAATTTTTTTTTTGATTTTTGTAGAAGTAATAGCCCAAGCGTTTTCAAAATATTGACGAGAAAACTCCCCGGCAACGGCGCCAAAAACTTGATGGGCTAAAACCCGAACAGGCAAGCGTACCTGTCGAATTGTAGTACCAAGATCGTATTTAAACACGGGGTTGTCAATTACTGCTACTCACGCTTGAACTATTATCCTACCGGAAAATAGTTGGATTTTGAGAATTTTTTAAAGTAAAAATAAACGATAAATTGCGAGACGAAAACCTTATATTAAAAAGCTAGCATTCGATCATTGATTCACCATGAAATGAAACGAGAGAGACAAAAGGAATAGTTTTAAATTTGCAAATCAAACTCGGCCGTGACGGATCCGAAAATGAGACAAAATCTCGCTAGAGCATTAGGTCTCCTAACTTATAGACTCTTTGATCGAAATCTCTTTACAAACTAAAGAAGCCAAAAGTTGCATTATCGAAGTGATCCGCGCTATTGGATTTGACTCCAATCCGGAAGATTTACGTCGTCCTATCTCTAGGGTTGTGATGCGCGTAAAATACGGCAAGCGTACCGGTCGCACAAGTAATAAAGTTGGGAATGAATCCCCGGATGTCGGTCTCTTGAGGAATGCAATTAGCGTCGAACGAGTTAGACTCTAAAACTATTGTTATGAGAGTTAATTGAAATAAACAGAAAAAAGAAGGTGCTTTGGATGGTGGTCTTACGACCGATTACACTAACGTAAACTATGCGGGTCGCAATCACCGCTTCTCAAGGCGAGATGGATGTAGCGGCCGCGATGTCGTACTTCGATCGGTGAGTGGACGGAAGTCTAGCGAGTGAGGTGATTAGTGCGGAGTGAAAATGAGTGAAACGAACATGTGGAGTGGAGCGAGATGGAGCGAGGCGCATCAAAGAATAATTCTCATAAGCAAGATGAAACACAAACGATCAAATTAACACTAGAAATTGATGTTCATTACATGCATAAACATTCCATGCAACAAGAAAAAATAGAAAATGCAAAACCACGAGATTGAAGATCCACCACGGTTGTTGGCCGGAGGTGCGGGTTGTCAATCCGCTTCCAAGCACAGTCCGAGGAGGGCTTCCGGTACCACCGAGCTGTCACCTCGAGGGCCTGTAATTCCGTTCTCTAGGTATGCTTCATCTTCTTCCTTGGTGGAAAGCTCGGAGAAGAATGCTTCAATGGACGGGAGATCACCGGAGGATGCAGAATGCTTTGGATTCGTCGGAGAAGGTTCTCTCGATGGTAGGGATGAAGGTGGAGGCGAATGGAACTGCTGGAGGGCGAAACGGCGGACTGGCAGAGGTTTCATAACAATATTCGTACCCTAATTCGCGGAACAGGGCTTTTTATAGCTTGCAGAATAAATAGGGCGCACGACCACTAGCGCACGACCAGTGGTCGTGCGCGACCAAGGTCAGAGCCCGTGCGCGAGCAACTTGTAGACCTGCATCAGAAAATTAATGGTCGCGCACGATCAGCAGCGCTCGATCAGTGACCGTGCGAGGCAATGCTGATGATCGTGCGGAAATAGCCAGAAAGAACTTTGTAAAATGGGTATGACTGCGCACGATCGGCGGTACACGAGCAGTGGTCGTGCGCAGTATGGCAAGTGATCGTGCGGAAGGTTCAAGACAGAGATTTCACAAATGAGTCCGAGCTGCACACAATCAGTGATCGTGCGGCAGGAGGTCGATGGTCGTGCGTGGGTAAAAACGCACGACCACTGACTCCTTTGCCAAAAAATAGTGAAACGCCTATCCCAAATGCCCTCACGATCCCCAAACCTGTAGGAAAACTGCACAGGACATTGATCGTGGCAGCCACAGCAAACAATAATAATCATAGCAAGAATGTAAATGCACACAAGCACAGAAATGGGCTAAAAAGGTGCACAGGGCGTGGAATACCGTAGCTAACCAAAAGGAGTACTAATGGCGCTTAAAGATAGTGCAAAGCTGAGGAAAAAGGCCTAGATGAGTCCAAAATAAGGTATAAAATAGGGACTCATCACACCCCCAGACTTAACCATTTGCACGTCCCGGGCAAATAATCACCTTGTGGACTCAAAAATGGCTAGCTGACGTAGTAATTTCAAAATACAGTAGGACGAGAAATCGAGAAACACAAGTGCAAAGAAAATATAATAGAAGGAGTTTTTTTATCATGCTATGCATTTTATAATTTTCGATAAACGTAAATAAATACTGTCACTACTCAAAGATTGAATTTCCGGAGAATCGCGCGGTTATGTGTAGGATGAAAATAGGCAAGTCGGATGGTGGAGCATTGCTAAAGAGCGGGGCTCGTGATCACCTCCAAAGGAATCCACTAATGTCGGGGACCATATGCTTGCCCGTTCACACTTTCTCCACGATGCTAGTTCGACTCGAGCATAAATCCGTAGGACTTTAGGTGAAGAGTTGGGGCTTGGGTGTAGACGTAGGTATGGATATAAAAGATGAAAACGAAGGCTACGCACAACCCAACGGAGCTCGCACAATTACAGATTTCCCACTAGCAAAATGAATGCGAGTGCACCACACCCCCAGACTATGTTTTTACAACATGGGTGTGTGCACCGCCTACCTTAAAACAGATTTCTCAAAAACAGATTTTTATTTATACTTTTTATTTTCTCTTTTTCGTTTCTTTTTCACAATTTTTGCTTTTATAAATTTTTCTTTTTCAAATTCTTGAATTTCAGCAAATATAACAAGATGGCAAATCCACATTTTTCACAGAACCACTTCCCACATCAACAACCCAACGAGAAAATGCTTGGAACTAGAGCTCGACGCGGGTGTGCGACTAGGATTGGCTTGAGGCATTGGTGAATTGAGTGTGGAGCTGAAACAAAAGGAAGGTAGGCACAACGGGGCTAGCGAGGGCTATGTTAGGACGGGTGCAAGGCTCAACCGGGCCAAAGTGATGGCCTACGTCACGCTCACGCTCGACTAACCGTGCACCAATGCTTCGAAAGTAGCCTGGGGCAAGTTCCTAGTCACCGAGAAAAGTGATCCGTCCTCCCGACTCGAACAATACAAAGCTAGCGACGCCTACACACATTCCTACACTACCGAGTGATTACTCCGGATTCATAGATTTGAGTAGGACAGACAGTATTTACGAGCGCAGAAAAAAAATATAAATTGCAAGCATAAAGAAAAACTAAATCTATACAATTTCTACACAACGTGAGCACTCGATTAGGAGCACTGCACGAGTTTTGAACTGCTCTAAATCAAAATCCTACGTCAGCACCACCATCTTAAAGTTTACACGAAATAATACATCAACTCGAGCCGCACGCGTGGTCAAGTGCGCGCTCATGTGGGTGCCAAAGTGTGTTCAGCAGGAGTCAAAAACAATGAAGCAAAAAGGAAAACTACTGTCATGCGAAATTAAATGTGCTCGTGGAGTGCACAAGCGGCTCTTCCCCCCAGACTTGAATGAAAAGATAAGCAAGAAAAATAGACATTCAACCAAGGAATGAAATCTGAAGCGAGAGAGAGTACCTATGCTCCAAAGAGGGGAGCATGCCAGAAGATTGTGTGATGATTCGCGGGAGTTGCTGCTTCGCACAAAAGATAAGCTGAACCTGCAAATTAGGCTGAACAACAAAAAATACAAAAAAAATAGAAAACATAAAATAAAAAGCATAAACGAGGGGACCAAAAGGTCCAAGCTTGGGTTGTCTCCCGAATAGCCCTTTTGTTTATCGTCCTTAAGGTGGACCAAATACATGTATTAGCAGTTGTATATAATGTTTTTGCAGCAAAATAAAAGCTACGAAATAGAGAGCGAAATAAGGTCCCAAAGCAACTAGGAAAGTAAGCAGGAAAAGCGAGGCAGAGCGACAAAGAAGCAATCAGCTATATGCCAATTTGTGGTAAGTCTTTCCGGTGGAGAGCGAAGAAGAAGCAGAATTTTTCATAGCATCTTGAGAAGGGGATTTCCCATTGCTCAGATGGTGCGTGTCTTCGCGACGGAAGGAAGAATAACGCTTATCGCGCAAGCGCTTGGGCTCCTTCAGCTTCTCAACCGATGGAGACTTCCAAGGAGTGGATTCCACAGTTTTCTCTGATTTTATGATCGATGGCGTCATTTCCGGCACCGCGACGGCGATCGGATCAGCCCAAGCGACAAAACGCTTAGCACAGTCATGAATATTATTATAAGAATAAATGTCTAGGGATTTCTCCCGCATGGAACTAGGAATGTCATGCTCAACAACAGCATCGGTGGGAAATGGCACGATCGTGTCTTTGGTGCACTCGAACATCTTCGTGGTCAATAAGTCATTCTTCTCATTAGTCGTCTCGGTCAATCCTCCCTTTGTTTTCTCATCCATAAGGGTTGCCTTCAAAGCTTAGATTCCAGAATCTTCCTTGAAATCTGCACTACTCAGAAAAACGTCGTTTTGAACAAGAGAGGGGTGTACGGAAGTATCATCGAGGGCGAAATCATTGGCCGGCCAGGTGATGCGTCCTTTGGAAAAATCCAGGGATGCGCCACTGGCCGTCAGGAATGGGACACCAAGTATCGGAATGGAGTAATTTTCTTTTGGTCCCATGACCTGAAAATCAGTGGTAAAATGTTTGTCGTTAACCTCGATCTCAACTTCCCTCACACCACCTTCAGTATCAACCACATTTCCATTAGCTAAAATAAGTGATTTCCGGTCTTCGGTGTTTATTTGCAATTGCATCTTCGCGACATCCTGCAGAGTGAGGATGTTGCTAGATGCTCCGGAATCACATAAAGCAGTGGTTTCAACATTGTTGATCATACAGCTAATCACGAGCTCGTTATTATTCCCCAACCTTTCCTCCCCAAGGCTTTTCCCTTGTTCGTGGGGATTTTTTTCGGTGTTGCTTGGGAGAGTACCATGAGTGCGCTCGGAGACCATTTGAGCCAATTGGCCCAACTGTGCCTCAAGCTTACGCATTGAAGCGACTTGGTTTGTCATGTTCGTCTGGGAAACTTCAACAAATTTTTCAAACATTTCAGCCAATGAATTGGTTTTTACGGCGGGGGGGCCTTGGGGGTAATTCGGGTGAGGCGGCCGTGGTTGGCTTCCGGAGGCGGAGGCATCATTTTGATGATGCCCCGGTTGCCATCGTTGGCCTGGTGCGTTTTGATTCCACGAGAATTTCGGGTGATTTCTCGCACCCGGATTATACGCATTTCCATAAGGCGCGCCCCTGTTTTGATTCGCAATAAAATTAACAGTTTCATTGGAAAAGGCGGGGTCATACGTAACCTCCGCTCCAGGGCACTCAAAGCTATGATGATCGGTTCCTCCGCATCCTTGACACGAAATGGCCAACACCGGAGCAGCAGCAGCAGGCCTTGATGCTTCCACAGCAAAGACTCCACTTGTCCCACGGGGGGTATTCCTTCCTGCGGTCCAAAAGGCGCTGTGCGTGGCGGTGTCCTGCAAAACTCTCAAAGCATCCTCAGGAGCAAGGTTCATAATTGTTCCACCAGAGGCGGCATCAATCATGGTGCGGTGTTGAGGTTCGATGGAGAAGTAGAAGATTTCCACTAGATTCCACGTTTGGAATCCGTGGTTGGGGCACTTCCGCAGCAACTCATTGAAGCGCTCCCAAACTTCCGCTAAGCTCTCTTGGTCGTTTTGCCTGAAATTAACGATGGCACGTCTCAAGCTCACGATACGGTCGACCAGATGGAATTTGGCTAGAAACTTTGTTGTAAGAGCCTCCCAGGTTGTGGCAGTTCCAGGAGGAAGGGCATGAAGCCATGACTTGGCTTTGTCACGTAGAGAGAAGGGGAAGAGACGAAGCTTGACCGTATCATCAGGAATCCCAGCATAGCGGAAAGTAGCGCAGATTTTCCGAAAAGTTTGCCAAGTGAAGATGGGCATCCTCCGTGGCCATTCCGGAGAACTGTGCGTTGTTCTGAATGATGTTAAGAATTCCTGGTTTGATCTCGAACTGCTGGTTTGCGATCGCCGATCCGAACCCAGGGTAAATGCTCCCTACAGTGGGAGTGGTGTAGTCTCTCATGGTTCGGACATGCGGCGGATTCACCTCATTCTCATCCCCATTCCGGTTATCATGGAGGTTCCCTCCAACACGAACTCCGTTGTCATTGTTCAACTGATCTCCCATTGTGATTGGATTGATAGCAGCAGAACGCTTTTGCGCACGAAGAGTTCGCTCGATCTCAGGATCGTAAGTAACGAGATCTCTTGCAGTACGTCCCTACATCCACTGAAGCAACAAAACAAAGAAATAAAAATCAAAAAGCACTAACTCTTATACCAATACTTCCAGAAATCATAATCATTCAACAGTTGCATTCCCCGGCAACGGCGCCAAATACTTGATGAGCGTAAAATACGGCAAGCGTACCGGTCGCACAAGTAATAAAGTTGGGAATGAATCCCCGGATGTCGGTCTCTTGAGGAATGCAATTAGCGTCGAACGATTTAGACTCTAAAACTATTGTTATGAGAGTTAATTGAAATAAACAGAAAAAAGAAGGGGCTTTCGTTGGTGGTGTTACGACCAATTACATTAACGTAAACTATGCGGGTCGCAATCACCGCTTCTCAAGGCGAGATGGATGTAGCGGCCGCGATGCCGTACTTCGATTGGTGAGTGGACGGAAGTCTATCGAGTGAGGTGTTTAGTGCGGAGTGAAAATGAGTGAAACGAACATGTGGAGTGGAGCGAGATGGAGCGAGGCGCATCAAAGAATAATTCTCATAAGCAAGATGAAACACAAACGATCAAATTAACACTAGAAATTGATGTTCATTACATGCATAAACATTCCATGCAACAAGAAAAGATAGAAAATGCAAAACCACGAGATTGAAGATCCACCGCGGTTGTTGGCGGGAGGTACGAGTTGTCAATCCGCTTCCAAGCGCAGTCCGAGGAGGGCTTCCGGTACCACCGAGCTGTCACCTCGAGGGCCTGTAATTCCATTCTCTAGGTATGCTTCGTCTTCTTCCTTGGTGGAAAGCTCGGAGAAGAATGCTTCAATGGCCGGGAGGATCACCGGAGGATGCGGAATGCTTTGGAATCGCCGGAGAAAGTCCTCCCGATGGTAGGGATGAAGGTGGAGGCGAATGGAACTGCTAGAGGGTGAAACGGCGGACTGGCGGAGGTTTCGTAACAATGTTCGTACCCTAATTCGCGGAACAGGGCTTTTTATAGCTTACAGAATAAATAGGGCGCACGACCACTGGCGCACGACCAGTGGTCGTGCGCAACCAAGGTCAGCGCCCGTGCGCGAGCAACCTGTAGACCTGCATCAGAAAATCAATGGTCGCGCAAGATCAGCAGCGCACGATCAGTGATCGTGCGATGCAATGCTGATGATCGTGCGGAAATAGCCAGAAAGAACTTTGTAAAATGGGTATGACTGCGCACGATCGGCGGCGCACGAGCAGTGGTCGTGCGCGGTATGGCAAGTGATCGTGCGGAAGGTTCAAGACAGAGATTTCACAAATGAGTCCGAGCTGCGCACGATCAGTGTAACGACCCCATCCGTTAAATGACGTATAGTAGAAGGTCCGGCCGGGGCCCCACACTATATGCCACAAACAGACGTTGAGGTCACAGGATAATACCAAACCATACGAATCCTAACTCAGAGC
Organism: Platanthera zijinensis; assembly: GCA_039513925.1. Taxonomy (NCBI): domain Eukaryota; kingdom Viridiplantae; phylum Streptophyta; class Magnoliopsida; order Asparagales; family Orchidaceae; genus Platanthera; species Platanthera zijinensis. Next base: position 97,427,845 of record CM077083.1, read on the forward strand.
ATTCTAGCGGAAGCTTTAAGTTACAACTTTGAACTCTAAACAGGAATGTCCAATATATAAAACCACTTTATATATAAATCCATGGAATGTACAACAAAGGGTTTGGCCTTAAGGCCTTACAGTTCCTCTTCCATACAATATGATTTACAAACCTCGGCGCGCAGGCCGGCCATACATGAGTAAAAGAGAACAACCAAAACATTCGCTTAGCCTTCAAGGGCTAGCCGCAGCAGCAGCAGCAACAGCAGTAGGGCTTCAGCCCATCACTTACCACTTGGCTCTCCAGCACCTGCACGGGAACAATCCACCCAACCGGTGGCAAACAATGCAACGGTCAGCATTCAGCTTACCCAATTATAACAATCCTACCCCTTTCTCGGGGCATGAGCATTCTTTCCCTGCAAAGCATGGCATCATCGAATAGCAACTATGTGCGCGCAGGCACATTCAAGCCATCACAACTATCGGCCACACGGCCCGACAGTCCGTGCACTCGGGGCACATTCTTGGTGTACCGGAATACCAGGGTCAACACCACCGTCTACACGGTATTTGAGCATTCTAGTCTTTCCGGCGCGCGGGCCTAAGACTCTCATTAGGCGCTCCAACAAAACCTATAACCAGGCTTCCAAGTCGGACGGACCTAACGAAGGTACGGATCAGCCACCCCCCGTTGCTCAAGTCGCTGTGCCACCTCGAATACGGAAGTATCCATGGCTATTTATAGGCGCGGGTCGGTTTCACCTTTCCTGTTCGGCAATCTGCCTTTTCATCGAGTTGCAGCCCAACGGCTCAACCGCTCATAAAGTGGCAACGCACGGCCACAAGAGTTGCATCCAACCCTCTTCATTTCCTGGACATCGTCCAGTACTTCCTGCCGCACCAAGCAACAGGTAGGCACAAGGCATCACAATCCATAATCACGGAGCCTTCTCCGATATGCAAACAAGCATCACCAATCCAGACCATGTCCAGATGGGCTTCACACAGCATGCCTAGAGCCGTACTCCAATTCCGGCCTCTAATAAGGGGGACTTCACATATCTACCCCAAGGGACACCACAACCCACCGCACACTCGCGGGGAAGGGTTTTCCCTATGCAATTCCGAAAAGAAGGACTTCACATGTCCAAGGAGGGAGATCGTTACCCTTGTCGATCTCTTCGGAGCCATCGAAAATTAGCCGGTGAGAAAGAACCGCAGCAGCCTTGCCTTCACAACGCCGGCTTCGGATCACGAATCGAACCACGGGAACTCCGCCGGTGGCTTGCTCTCCTCCTCCTTCTTCTTCCTCCTCTCTCTTTCTCTCTTCCTTAAGAAAAATGAAGAATGCCTTCTTCATCAGCCCTTGACGAATTTAATCCAGCCAGGATTCACCTGAGCCCTTGGATCTAAAGAGAGAATCTGAACGGCCACGATTTGCCCAAAAAACCAAATTTTTGGCTGACACGGCCTGTGACACGCCCGTGTCACAGGCCGTGTACCCTTAAGCGGCACACGCAGTTTGAACCGACTGAATAACATGGGCATCGACACGCCCGTGTCGAACCTGACACGCCCGTGTCATCCTGAGACACGCCCGTGTCAAACCTGCTTCATCGAGCTGCAACCAGTACACGGGTCGGAACACGGCATCTGACACGCCCGTGTCCAACCTGACACGCCCGTGTTCACGGCCGTGTTCAAGGCCTTGTACTATTCTGACTCGAATAGGCTAATCTCGAAATTTAATTCGGACACGCCCTGGGACACGCCCGTGTCGAAGGCCGTGTCCCATGCTCGACGATCGTCGACTAGCAATCGTCGACTAACCTGAACACGCCCTGGGACACGCCCGTGTCCCAGGCCGTGTACCCTCGACACGCCCTGGGACACGCCCGTGTCCCAGGCCGTGTAAAATTACCTGTACCTCAAAAATCATTTTGAGTCCTTTGGGGTCTTTTTGGGGTGTTACAACCCTCCCCCCCTTAACAAAATTTTGTCCCGAAATTTGCACGGTAAGGAAACAAGAACCAGCAATGCTATAACTATGTTATAACAAAAAGTACACGGTCTAAAGTTTATACAAACAACTCGGGAAATTCAGCTCGCATGGTCTGCTCTCGCTCCCATGTTAGCTCTTCACGGCCACAATTGTCCCATCGGACCTTGACCATCCCGATCACTTTGTTCCGCAACTGTTTCTCGGCTCGATCCTCGATCTGAATGGGTCTAACCCTCGTCGTTAGCCCATACTCGACCGGTACCCGATCATTCTCCACTACTTGAGCTGGATCCTTCACCGCCTTACAACGGACTGAGATGTGAAATACATCATGTAATCCACCCAAGTCTGCTGAAAGTGCTAGTCGATAAGCAGCTTCCCCAACTCGCTCCACCACCTCAAATTCACCAAGATACCTCGGACTTAGCTTTTTCAAACGCCGAATCCTGGACACGCCTTTGAATGGTTTGATCTTCAAATATACCCAATCACCCACCGCGAACTCCACGTTCCGATGTTTGGCATTGTAGTACTTTGCTTGACGATCTTGGGCTATCAATAGCCTCTCCCGAATAGAGCGTATGAGCGAGGTAGCTTCTTCGACTTCCTTTTTCCCACTCAGCTTAGATTCGCCTGCTTCTGCCCAAGCTAACGGTGTACGGCATTTACGACCATACAACGCTTCAAATGGTGCCATACCAATACTCGTTTGGTAGCTATTATTATAGGCAAATTCGACAAGAAATATATAATCTTCCCATCTCTTACCAAAGTCTAGGGCGCACATGCGGAGCATAACCTCCATCATCCTGTTGGTTCGTTCAGTCTGGCCATCCGTTTGGGGATGAAAAGCCGTACTAAACGCTAACTTTGTACCCAACATTTGATGAACGAGCCGCCAATCATTCGATGTGAACCGCCCATCACGGTCACTAACAATGCTCCGAGGAACACCGTGCAGTCGAACAACCTGCTCCACATAAAGCTTGGCCAAGGTTTCTACTGAATCGTCTCTTCTGTTTGGAAGGAAGTGCGGCACTTTTGTCAACCGGTCCACAATCACCCAGATTGAATCATGACCGCGTTGAGATCTCGGCAACCCGTGCACGAAATCCATCGAAATATCATCGAACTTCCACTCCGGAATAGGTAACGACTTCAGAAAACCGCCAAGCTTCTGGCATTCCGCTTTCACCAACGCACAGGTATTGCATTCAGCCACATAACGTGCGACATCTTTCTTTAGTCCGGGCCACCAGAACAGCTTTTTCATATCTCTGTACATCTTTGTGCTCCCTGGGTGAACTGAGTACTTTGCAAAGTGAGCTTCATACATCAACTCTTCCCTCAATTTACCCACACTTGGGACGCACACTCGACCATTTCTGCGTAACAAACCGTTATCCCAAGAGAATTGGTCCTCCGGCCCATCTTTTGCATAGCGCTGGAGACTTTCATCAAGCTCCGTTGCTCGCCGAACTCTGTCCGTAAGGTCATATTGCACCTCCGTCCAGTTCAAGCATGCTACGGGTGACGAACCCTTGTCAACACACGATATCTCCAATGCTTCCAATTCTTGGATTAAGCGCTGATCATGCCTCTACAACCAGCTTGCCAGTACCGGAGTCTTTCGACTCAAAGCATCAGCGACCACATTTCCCTTCCCGGGAGTATAGTGAATCTCGAAGGTGTAGTCCCCGAGGAACTCCATCCATCTTCGTTGTCGCATATTCAGATCCTTCTGATCCAACAAATACTTTAGGCTCTTGTGATCCATATAGATATCCACTTTAACGCCATATAGATAGTGCCGCCACAACTTGAGCGCAAAGATTACCGCCGCCAACTCCAAATCATGGACGGGGTAATTCCGCTCATGCACTTTCAACTGACGCGAGCCATAAGCAATCACTTTACCAAATTGCAGAAGAACGCAGCCTAAGCCGCTCCCTGATGCATCACTATAGATCTCATACCCATCGGTACCACATGGCGATGTCAACACAGGCGCCGTGGTCAAACGACTCTTCAAGTCTTCAAAAGCTCGCGCGCACTCCGGCGTCCAAATGAACTTTTGATCTTTTCTCGTCAGCGTGGTCAGAGGTAAAGCAATCCGTGAGAAATTTTCCACAAACCGTCTATAGTAGCCCGCAAGTCCAAGGAAGCTCCTGACCTCGGCCACTGAAGACATCACTGGCCAATCTCGAATGGCACTTATCTTCAACGGATCCACCGCGATACCTTCTCCACTTACCACATGGCCTAAAAAGGCTACTGAAGAGAGCCAGAACTCATACTTTGAGAACTTGGCATAAAGCTTATTCCTCCGCAGGGTATGCAAGACCAACCGCAAATGGTTTGCGTGATCCTCTTCCGACTGAGAGTATACTAAGATATCATCGATAAACACAATAACAAACAAATACAAGTACTCTCGGAACGTTCGATGCATTAGGTCCATAAATACCGAAGGCGCATTACATAGGCCAAACGGCATTACCGTGAACTCATAATGACCGTAGCGTGTTCCAAACGCCGTCTTGAGAATGTCACCTTCCCGAATCCTTATCTGATAATATCCTGATTTCAAATCCAACTTGGAATAGACCGTTGATCCCGCCAGCTGATCAAAGAGGTCATCAATCCGTGGGATCGGATATTTGTTTTTCTCCGTCAGCTTATTCAACTCGCGGTAGTCAATACACAACCGTAAGCTACCGTCTTTCTTTTTCACAAAGAGAACAGGCGCGCTCCAAGGTGACATACTTGGGCGTTTATATCCCTGCTCCAACAATTCTTACAATTGGACTTTCAACTCAGCCATCTCTTTTGGCGCGACGCGATATGGAGAGCGGGCCACAGGTTTCGCACCTGGCACCAACTCAATAGAGAAGTCAATCTCCCGCTGGGGTGGTAACCCAGGAAGATCTTTAGGAAACACGTCGGCAAACTCTGACACAACTAGTACTTCACCGACACTGGCCTTTGGCTCAACAGCCTGAATTAGCGTGAAGAATAACTCCGCGCCCTTCCGAACAGCATTGACGACTTGGAGTGCGGACAATAGAGTCCCGCCCACTCCTCGCATACCAGCGAACTTCGTCACAAGTCCGGTATTCTGGCCCAGTGTAATCTCTTTGGAGTTGCAATCAATAAAGGCATGCTGCTTCGAGAGCCAATCCATACCAAAGATCACATCAAACTCCGATAACGGTAGCACAGCTGCACTCAAACCGAAATCCCAACTTCCTATTTGCACATCCACATCGCAAGCCCTATCCGCAAGCATCACACAGCCATTCGACAACAGCACCCTTGCACTATCCACCGTCACATGACTTGGTACCCCAATGCGAGATACGAAATCCTCAGACAGAAAAGAATGCGAAGCACCCGTATCAAACAGGGCTCTCGCCAAATTATTCCGAATCAGGACAAAGCCTGCAGCACACACATCATGCATAAGCTAAACATAACCAAAACTAATAGCACCAGCAAGTAAACTAAATCAACTCGTACCTGTGACGACGTCACTTTGCTTAATCGCTTCCTGTTGGCCAAGTTGATAGATTCGGGGCTGCGCATGGGACGCAGAGGAATCAACAACCGCTTTGCCCTTCTCAGCATAAGACGCACCCGTCTTCTTGTCCCCTTTGGGCTGCACAACCCGATAGTCACGAGCAATATGCCCCACCCGGCCACAATTATAGCATGTACGAGAATCCGGCCTTGATGTCGCTCCCGACACAACGGTCGTAGTCACTTGCCCAGACGGCTTGGACCTCTTACCCCCTTTCTTCTGGTAAAACGACTTGCTCGGGCGAGGTGCTTGAAACTCTGGCTTCGACGCAACCAAGCCCTTGTTCCCTTGCACTCGCCGCATGTCCTTCTCCAACGCGCACGCAGTATCAACCAACGCCTGAAACCCTTGGCTCACTGAACTCGAAAGCAGGAATCGCAACTCATCCCGCAATCCTTCATAGAACCGATTTGTTTTCCTTTGGTCATCCGCGAAGATTGTACCCGCATACCATCCCAACCTGGTCAACTCATGCAAGTAGATATCCACACTATCTTCCCCTTGCTTTAACCGTTGGAACTCATTTTCCATAGCAATGCGTTGCGCCGCTGGGACATGTTTCGCCCGAAATATCCGAGAGAACTCCTCAATCGACACTTGCGTTAATTGCCTGCCCGCCAAATGGTGTACCTCAACCTCGTCCCACCACAACCGCGCCTCTCCTTCAAGCATGAAGGTGGCCAAGGTGACCTTGAGAGTTTCCTCCGCCCTGATCGCTGTCATTATCCGCTTGACACGCGATAACCAATCTTCTGCCTGCGTTGGGGATCCCATTCCCGCAAACGTAGGATGACTGAAGCTCATGAATTGCTTCAACTGTCGGTCAGCTGCTCGTGGATCTACAGCCTCAACCGGCTCGGGTCTTACATCAACACGAACTGGCACTACTGCCGGCTGCGCTTGCCCGGTCGGCTGAATCATGGCAAATAGCGCCTCAGCAACTAAGCGAACAGTTTTCGCAGATGGAGGAGGTGTTGGCACCTCAGCTGGTGCCGCACTCTCATCAGAGCGCTGGGGCTCAGACATCCCAGCACCACTACGTGTCACCTATAGGTGGACAAGACACACATTAGCGTACGTATGCAAGCAAAATAACACAAAAAGGAACGCGCAGATTCCTCAAACAAGATTTTGTACATTCCTTAATGGACATTCCAGAGTTCATTAGCGTTACAGCAGGTCGCACAAACACGTGCTCGCCACCCCACAAAAGAATTCGACCACGAATTCGAAAGAGGAAGACCGACAAAAGCTGATACCAAAATGTAACGACCCCATCCGTTAAATGACGTATAGTAGAAGGTCCGGCAGGGGCCCCACACTATATGCCACAAACAGACGGTGAGGTCACAGGATAATACCAAACCATACGAATCCTAACTCAGAGCATTCTAGCGGAAGCTTTAAGTTACAACTTTGAACTCTAAACAGGAATGTCCAATATATAAAACCACTTTATATATAAATCCATGGAATGTACAACAAAGGGTTTGGCCTTAAGGCCTTACAGTTCCTCTTCCATACAACATGATTTACAAACCTCGGCGCGCAGGCGGGCCATACATGAGTAAAAGAGAACAACCAAAACATTCGCTTAGCCTTCAAGGGCTAGCCGCAGCAGCAGCAGCAATAGCAGTAGGGCTTCAGCCCATCACTTACCACTTGGCTCTCCAGCACCTGCACGGGAACAATCCACCCAACCGGTGGCAAACAATGCAACGGTCAGCATTCAGCTGACCCAATTATAACAATCCTACCCCTTTCTCGGGGCATGAGCATTCTTTCCCTGCAAAGCATGGCATCATCGAATAGCAACTATTTGCGCGCAGGCACATTCAAGCCATCACAACTATCGGCCACACGGCCCGACAGTCCGTGCACTCAGGGCACATTCTTGGTGTACCGGAATACCAGGGTCAACACCACCGTCTACACGGTATTTGAGCATTCTATTCTTTCCGGCGCGCGGGCCTAAGACTCTCATTAGGCGCTCCAACAAAACCTATAACCAGGCTTCCAAGTCGGACAGACCTAACGCAGGTACGGATCAGCCACCCCCCGTTGCTCAAGTCACCATGCCACCTCGAATACGGAAGTATCCATGGCTATTTATAGGCGCGGGTCGGTTTCACCTTTCCTGTTCGGCAATCTGCCTCTTCATCGAGTTACAGCCCAACGGCTCAACCGCTCATAAAGTGGCAACGCACGGCCACAAGAGTTGCATCCAACCCTCTTCATTTCCTGGACATCGTCCAGTACTTCCTGCCGCACCAAGCAACAGGTAGGCACAAGGCATCACAAGCCATAATCACGGAGCCTTCTCCGATATGCAAACAAGCATCACCAATCCAGACCATGTCCAGATGGGCTTCACACAGCATGCCTAGAGCCGTACTCCAATTCCGGCCTCTAACAAGGGGGACTTCATATATCTACCCCAAGGGACACCACAACCCACCGCACACTCGCGAGGAAGGGTTTTCCCTATGCAATGCCGAGAAGAAGGACTTCATATGTCCAAGGAGGGAGATCGTTACCCTTGTCGATCTCTTTGGAGCCATCGAAAATTATCCGGTGAGAAAGAACCGCAGCAGCCTTGCCTTCACAACGCCAGCTTCGGATCACGAATCGGACCACGGGAACTCCGCCGGTGGCTTGCTCTCCTCCTCCTTCTTTTTCCTCCTCTCTCTTTCTCTCTTCCTTAAGAAAAATGAAGAATGCCTTCTTCATCACCCCTTGACGAATTTAATCCAGCCAGGATTCACCTGAGCCCTTGGATCCAAAGAGAGAATCTGAACGGCCACGATTTGCCCAAAAAACCCAATTTTTGGCTGACACGGCCTGTGACACGCCCGTGTCACAGGCCGTGTACCCTTAAGCGGCACACGCAGTTTGAACCGACTGAATAACACGGGCATCGACACGCCCGTGTCGAACCTGACATGCCCGTGTCATCTTGAGACACGCCCGTGTCAAACCTGCTTCATCGAGCTGCAACCAGTACACGGGTCGGAACACGGCATCTGACACGCCCGTGTCCAACCTGACACGCTCGTGTTCACGGCCGTGTTCAAGGCCGTGTACTTTTCTGACTCGAATAGGCTAATCTCGAAATTTAATTCGGACACGCCCTGGGACACGCCCGTGTCGAAGGCCGTGTCCCAGGCTCGACGATCGTCGACTAGCAATCGTCGACTAACCTGAACACGCCCTGGGACATGCCCGTGTCCCAGGCCGTGTACCCCCGACACGCCCTGGGACACGCCCGTGTCCCAGGCCGTGTAAAATTACCTGTACCTCAAAAATCATTTTGAGTCCTTTGGGGTCTTTTTGGGGTGTTACAATCAGTGATCGTGTGCCAGGAGGTCGATGGTCGTGCGTGGGTAAAAACGCACGACCACTGACTCCTTTGCCAAAAAATAGTGAAACGCCTATCCCGAATGCCCTCACGATCCCCAAACCTACAGGAAAACAGCACGGGACATCGATCGTGGCAGCCACAACAAACAATAATAATCATAGCAAGAATGTAAATGCACACAAGCACAAAAATGGGCTAAAAAGGTGCACAGGGCGTGGAATGTCGTAGCTAACCAAAAGGAGTACTAATGGCGCTTAAAGATAGTGCAAAGCTGAGGAAAAAGGCCTAGATGAGTCCAAAATAAGGTATAAAATAGGGACTCATCAAGTTGCGTTCAACTCCTTCCTTCTTTGAGTGTTCTTTCAAATCATGAGTCTCTCGACTACTATGAAATGAGAACAAGGCCTACTACCGTATACCGGAAATACGGAGTCAACGAAATAATATTCAAAGAAGGACCGAGTAGAATTAAGCAAAAATAAAACTATAAAATAAAAATAACTCTCATCTCAAATCATAAATCCTCATGATCAAATGCTAAAAGAAAATTAGCTACGCATGATGGAAAAGAAAACGACAATAATAAGAGAAGAAGATTTCATATTTCTTTTACTAAAAGGAAAGGAAGTACACAATAATGAAAAAAAAATGATATTACTTAGAACAAAATGAGATTACAAAATAAAATAAGGAAACTAGAAATGAAAATTACAATGAAACTCTCTTGATTTGTACTCTCCAAAGCTCTCTCCAAAAGCCAAACTTTCAATCCAACCTCTCAATCCAACTCCAAAAAAAACTTCTCAAAGCATGGGTCTTTGGTTCCTTTTATAGGAGAGGAGGGAAGCTTCTAGATTAGGGGGAGACCAAGGGGTGGCTGGCCAACTCATGGGGATGATTCATGCATGGTATTAAATGGAGGGGAGAGAGAAAAAAAGCTAAATGCATGTATTTCATTTATGGGAATGACATAGGAAATATAAAATGGGGAGCGGGAATGAATGGAATTGCGTAGAAGAGGCAAGAGAGGGGGGTTCGGCCATGCTTAGGGGGATGAATGTATGCATGCAATAATGAGGAGAGAGGAAAAATAATGAAGGGAGAAAGAGGGGTAAAAGGTGGCCGGCCAATGCATGCATGTATTATATGGGCTGCATGGGCTTGTGTTGCTCGGGTTACTCTTGATGATGAAGTGGGCTGCTCCAAGTTGGGGTTGGGCTGCATACTCTTGGAGGATTGATGGGCTTCACTTGTAGGTTCGGGTTGGACAAGGTCTACTCCAAGTTGGGCTTGAATGAGGCTCGGCTTGAGGGGCTGCACCATGTGGAAGCTCGGGTTGCATGAGTTGGGCATGATAGGTGGCCGAGCTGCACCATATGGAGGGGCTTGTGGCTTGAGGGCTGCACCTACTTTAAACCTACAAATAAAACAACATAAAACATTATTTAATACAAATGTAACCTAATCATACTATTAATTAGTTATATAAAAAAATAAAACTAAACAAAATAAACATAACATAACATATAAACTATAACAAAGATAATAATTTTTTTTAATAAAACTAAACCTAAAATATAAAATAACAACAAAACATAACATAAAACTTTATATTATAAAGAATATCATAACAAGCATACAAAAACACATAATTATAACAAAACATAGGAATTTTGACTACTCAATTACCCCAAAAAAGGATGACTAAAACTAGTCATCAGCAACGTAATCCCTCGTTGAGCAGATCAGTGTGTTGGCTTACGTGTACTCTCTCTATTGGAGTGTACTTACTTTCAAGTACATGGCTGAGATAGATCAAGAGAAGAAGAGGAGCAAGGATGGGTCAAAGACCAACTCATGGGCAGAAAGACAAAGAATCGTCTAAGTTAAAGTCGACGAGAATCACTAAGTGATTCTCGCCGAATCGTCGAGAAACACTCGTCGATTCTCACCGACTGCATCTGGCTGACTCAACGCCTTCAAGATTTCTACTAAGGCAGAAACGAAGAGAATCGTCAAATGATTCTTGCCGAATCGTCGAGAATGACTTTGCATTCTCGCCGATTCTTCGAGATTAGTTGTGATTCTCACCGATTCTCTCCAGATGGCAAGCTTTTCAGCAGGAATTCTTCTAAGTAGAATTCGACGGGAATAATAAGTGATTCTCGCCGAATCGTTGAGAATCACCAATGATTCCCGCCTAATTTGCCTTAGGCGAATTCCGTTGGCTCGCTGGACCGGACCAAGTGTTCAGGCGCTGTTTGGACCGGGCTTAGGGGTTCTTCTTGTGGGGCCCACAACGGTCATAAGGGGGTATTCTACAGTATATTTACTCTGCTATTTTGAATTCACACAGAGGTGAAGAATATAAAAAAGTTGGCCGTCGCGGACGTGACATAGTAGATCGCGGATTTCCTTCTGCCACCATCACCGCTTAAAAGGTTGTCGCTGCCGCTGGTCTTGGATTTTTCTTGATCTCCCGGCGATATAAACTCAGCCAAGCAACACGTCTCACATTTCTATCTTGAGATCCTTTGTCTCTTGGTTTGTTGAACAGGAATACTTTCCCCTTCCGAATCAATTGATACGATCGATCCAAGTAAGATCGTTGGTAGACCTTGCTAGCTTTATTATGAAGTTTGGATCTACAAAGCATCGCCGCCGCAATCCTTTGCCACCGCCGATCTCGGGAAGATCCTCTCCAAGAGGTTTCTTAGGTCGTGGACTCTTTGCCTTCTTCAAGAACGCTTCATCGAACGAAGAGGGACACCGAGCGCTCCAAACGTACTTTGTATTTTGTACATTCTATTTTTACTTTTGTTATAAAGGAACTTTGGTTCCTCATTGTAAGGGTTGTGTGCAACCCGTGGTGGAGGAGTAGTGACTCCTTCGGGTGGAAGGGTTTCTTCCATAGTGTGAGGATTGGATTTCACTCCGGTTAGTGAAGTGACTGATTCGTCCCTTGTTAGGAGATAGGTTGAAGGGGGAAAGTGGACGTACAGAAATCGGGGAACCACTATAACTGCCTGTGTGTTTCTGTGCTGTGCTTGTTTTGTTTTATTATGCAGGTAAATTTTTAATTCCGCAAAACAACTGCAAATCACCTATCCCCCATAGGTGAAGTTAGTTGACACTAGAGTAACTTTTAAGTGGTATCAGAGGGAGGTTACTCGTCAACTAGGTTAACACCTTGAGTATGATCCTAGCTCTAGTGTCAAGAAGAAAACCAGACTCAAGCATGGAGCTATATTCTGATGTCTCTCCTCTGAGACTCCCCGCATGCACAAAGGAGTATTATCCCATCTGGAAGATGAGAGTGTTGTTTCATCTGGAGGCTATCTACCCTCGAGCATCACTCATCTTGGAAGAGGGTCCCTTCATTCCCATGAAAGCTTCCGGCTTGGTAAAGGATCTCCAAATTCCCAAGAGTCCCGAAGAGATGTCTTAGACCGAGCTCTCACTATTCAACTTGGACAAGTTGATTCGTCAGATCATCACTGACGTCTGGTCTAGTATATCTCGTTCAAGAGTGGACAAGTGTAGGACTTCCAAGTCCATGTGGGAAACCATCTCAGACCTCATGGAGGGATCGGAGATAGCTGGGACCAGATTCCAGCTGGAGGATGAAGCCTATGTGGGGGTCCTCATTTCTGAAGATGAAGGTCAAGACCAATCTCTCAGTATCAGGGCTCCTGTGTCCTTGTCTGAGACTGAAGAAGAGGTTGAGGAACACAGTTCTGATGAAGCTGACACAATAGTCTCTGCCGATCTTAACGCTGACACGAAACATCAAAGTCAGGATCAGGTAACTTCTTCATCATGCTCCTCTTCCCTTTAATTTCCTTAAGACAAGAATAGTTCAGAGGGTTGTCCATCTAGTGATGAAAGGGAAATTGATAGCTTTAATCAATGGATTGAAAATCTTGATTCCCTTGAGAGTTCCCTTCAGAAGAGCAACTTACTTATTGAGGAACTAGCTAAGGAGATTGCTCAGCTAAGGACCTTGATGAATCTCCAATTGGAATCCATCAAGGTAAAGGACTCAATGACCTAAGATCTAGAGAGTCGTCTATAAACAGAGAAGAGCATAGTTTATAACTTTTCCAAGATAGATGCTATCAAAAGAAAAGTAGAAATTGGGTGGATCTCCTAAATCATTAATTCATGGAGAAATGGGGAAACTGTGTTCAGACCCCCCCCCCCCCACCCCGAGTAGGAAGGGCACACATCATGCTTTCAGGTATGACCACAGGAACAACCTTGGTAACTGCAAGAGTGATCGGCCCTTAGGTGGAAATACCCACAGTGCAAGAGCTGTCATGGCTACCCATGAGAGAATACCCAAGGCTCGGCCTGAACCCTTTGTATTCTCGGCCTCAGCACTAACCCGTCATGAATCTGCAGGAACCAGCTCTCACTGCATCTCTTACCACCCCAAGACACAGGAAAGGGGGGTTGGGAACATGTAGTAAGTACCCATGGGGACCCTGGATGTGTGTTGACTGAAAGGAAGGCACCACCTTCCAGGCCACATGACACTCACCACATGCTCTCTATCCACCCTCCCTCGTGTCTCAGTGGAAAGGGAAAATTTGTGAGCAGAACCTGCACCGTCCCGTTTAGACCCAAGATCTTGACCACCTCAGTCAGTAGATAAGGTCAGAAACGGCGATACAACATTCATGATTGTTGGTGCTGTGGCATGGTGGGTCACTTCAGCGAATTCGCTCCAACTAATGTCCGTGTACACTCTTCCACGAAAAGAGGAGCCCATGAGGGACTTCCACCACCTTTTGGCATGCAGTTCTAAGAGTGTCACCATAAGGGTCACCGCAACGTTGTTTGGACATCTTATTCCTTCCAACAATTCTTGTATAGTGTCGAGCAACTCTTCCGTACGCACCGCCGAATCTGTCCCAATATAAGCGGGAGGGGAGAGAGATCGGAAAATGCTTAACCAACTAGATCCCAGACTGATGATGCATATTTTAGCTTAATTTATTAGGGTAAAAATATGTTATTTTCGTTTTAAATCTCTTTCTTTATGTTATTTTATCCTTCTTTTTATGAAATATTATAAATAATATTTATTTTCTGTTTTTTGCAGGTTTCAGCCAATTTCCAGAAAAAATACCCTGACACGCCCCCTGTAACGCCCTCCCTGGGCGTGACCCAGGGCGTGTCACCAGTTCCCGTTGATGAAAGCCGCAACAGACCGCTTCCCGCCAAAAATCCCCTGGCACGCCCCATCGACACGCCCTCCCAGGCCGTGTCACCGGGCGTGACGCAGGGCGTGTCGCCCTCTGCCCGAAGTCTGCCGCCTCCTTCAATGCATTCTACAATGCTGCACGCAACAGTACTGTCACGCCCCATGTCACGGGCGTGACCTGGGGCGTGACTGCCCCCATTTCAACGTCTAATGGACCTGCGACTGCTGACTTTGACTTGACACGCCTATCACGCCCCCCTGTCACGGGCGTGACCTAGGGCGTGACCACCATCGTACCGAAATAATCATCATTCCCGCCAGAATTCAGCTCCCGAGGTCAAATCCGTACTTGTCACGCCCCCTGACACGCCCCCCTAGGGCGTGTCGGAGGGCGTGACCAACCCGAGAAAAAAATCTATAAATAGAGACCCCCCCTCTTCATTTCAGAAAGCTTTTGGAGAGAGGGGGAGGTGCTGCCCCTTTGGTTCTTCATCTTTTTTATGCCCTCTCTCTTTCTCTCTCTCCCTCTCTCTCTCTTATTTTGTAATTACTTTCTTAACCAAGCTTAGTGTTTTGCTTTTAGCTCTTGCATTTCTTTTACTAGCTTGTTGTAGGGCTAGAATAGGTTTTACTTTGATGCACCTGTAATTTTCATTTCATAGTTGTAGCTCTCTTTTTCGTTAATAAAAGTGCTCCTTTCTTATTCCTGTATTTTTATATGCTTTACTACTCATACCCCCCTCCTCCACTCCATTATGATTAACTAATCCTCCTTGCACTCGATCTTGATGATCCGAGGTTCGAGCGATTAAGTTATCACGCTTTAATTTACCTTTTCTTTTTAGGTTTTGGGCCTTGAATTACTCTTGATTAATCACGGGTTGGAGGTATATTATCGATATATACTCTCCACCTTTGCTTTTATTCTGGGCTAGCCGAGAGGCCGATAGAATGAAGTGAGCATTCAAGAGTAAAGGGAGTTTTACGCACCCCTCGAGATAGGCAGACGTCCAAATCTCCCGGATTGGAGTAAAGTCCAATAGAGGGGTTCACCGCGTAAAGCAAGATTTAGGCCTCCGATTTAGACGAGAGTCGGTCGGACCTTCTTAAACTCAGTTGGGCACGACTTCAAGAGAAGCGTGTTCAAGCTTTAGGAACCTCCACGGTCAAGGACCTTTATCCTATTAAGCTTAGGTTTATTTATCGTCTTTGTAACCGTCTCCTGCTGAAGTGATTCTTGATCGAGTGCATCTCTTTATTATTAGCTCTAACTCTTTTTATCCTGCAAGTAGTTTAGCTTTCTTTTTATTTTAGTATTTTAATTCCTGTTTTTAGTTTAACATTTAATGGAAATTTAAATTGATAAAATAATAGCATTCTCCTTTGAGTAGAAGTAGTCATTACGCCCCAGGAAAATACGACCTTGATACTAATCTTTAGTATCCTATACTATAACCGATAAGGTACGCTTGCCTTTATCAGATATAGAATCGGAGAATATTCTCAACCACCACATCCACTTTCTCTTCTCTTCTCTCTAACCCTCTCTCTCCGCAGTTGCGAATCGTTGTATCAAGTTTTTGGCGCCGTTGCCGGGGAATGTTTTGATATTTTGAAAAAAGGATAGCTATTAATTTTATCGTTTTTGTCTTATTTTTATTTTTTTTTCTTTTCTTTTTTCTCTCGTCTCTTTCACCCCCCTCTCGCGGTTGATTAATTTTATTTTAAAATGTGTAATCTTTGTTTTAATTGTGGAGAGTTCGGTCACTCTCGCGAGGAGTGTTGGGTAAGGTATCCTTCATCCTCCCATGATTTTATCCCTTCCGGATCGAATCAATTTGGCCAAATTGATCCGTCCGCGAATTTTTTTTCATGGGGTTACGATGGTTTTCAAACGCCTTCCTACCCTACTCCTCCGAATTTTTCTGATTTTAATTCTTATGGAAATTTCTTGAATGGACATTTTGATCCTAGCCCTACTTTGAACTACTCAGTGTGGCAACACCCTGATCATTCTTGGGGCCAAGGTGATCATCAATCCATTCCATCTCAAGATTTTTCCACTTTTTCTCCGCAAGTTTGCGCGCCTCCCATTTTTGATTCTAGCGAAAATGAAGTCATTTTTGATGGTGTAGCATTTGATGCACGCATCAATGCTCACTTCAAAGTGATTTTTGACGCTTTGGCTGCTGAGGCCGCATCTTTTTCTTCCCCTCCTCCTCCTATTTATCTTTCGAATGGTGAATCTTCGGATATTCCGCAGTGCCTTCAATCACTTCCGGAAGACGATTATTCAGAAATTCATTTGTGCCTTCAACCTCTCGAGGAGGAAATTTCCCCCGATATTCCGAATTTTTTTCAAGTTTCCGAGGAAGAAGAACTTTCTTGTGTTCGATCTTCTGAAGAGATTGATTTTTCGAATATCCCGGTTTGCTCACAATCTACCGAAATGATTGATATTCAGGTGGATCTACCGGATTTTTCTATCTAACCATTTTCTTGTGATCAACCGCCGTCGCCTTCTTCTTTTTCTTCTCTTCCCCCTTCTTGCGAAAATTATGTTTTCTTTTCTTGTTTTATTTTTCCTTCTTGTTTAGTTTCTTCTTCTTCTTCGCCCCCTTCTAATAGTATAGTTTCTTTTTCTAGTTTTTTTTCTTTTTCTAAATCTTCTTGTTTTTTGTTTTATTTAAAAAATAAAAAATTACAAAAAAATATTTTTATTTTCTTAAAAAATGTTTTGGCACTCGCGCCGAAACGCATATTGCGCGAGCTGCCATTACATTTCTTTTTTTATTTTCCATTTAGCTAACCATAATACGTCGAGCTCAATGAGGTTTTAAACAAAGAGCACTCTTGGGAGGCACCCCTTGCTTATCTTTTTCTTTTTTTTCTTTTTGTTTTTGTTTTTCCTTTTTTTTTATCTTTTGTTTTGTGCAGGAATAAGCTCCCGCGTGTTTGTGCCGCTTTTCGCCTCGCAACTTGGACTGAAGCCGATCTTTAGCTTAAGTTTGGGGGATGCATTTTCCAACGTCTGGGCATCAATCGCTAGGGAAGCATCTTCTCCCTCTCTTTGCATTTCTTTTTTCTCTTTTCTCTCTCTTTTCTCTCTCTTTATACTTAACATTAAACATTGGGGACAATGTTTAACTTTAAGTATGGGGGAGTGTTCCCTTAATATTTTACTTTAGAAAAATCAAAATAAAAAAAATATATAAAAATTTTAGAAAAATCAAGAAAAATGTAAAATATTTGTTGTATATATTATATTTTTGAAATATATATATATATATATATATATATAAATATTTTTGAAAAAAAAATCCCAAATTAAATTGAGTTAATTTTTGCCAAATCAATTAGTACCCCGCTACTTTGCTTTTTATTATTTTTTCAAGCTCATGTCTACTTGCTTAGTTAGAATAAATTTGATTAATTTTCTATTTAAATATGTTTAGCGAGTAGTATGTTGACTCATGCAGTGTTCCTATTTAGGGTAGTATGCTATTTTTGAAAATTTTTTGAAATTTACTTTACTTTTCCATAGCCTTTCTTTTATTTCTTTTACTTTTATAAAACCCATCATCCCTTATTTTTCATTATTAAAATCTTTTTAAACGTTAATTAGTATTAAGTGTAGTAGACACAAAACGGTCTAGACGCTTATTATCATTATTTTCATGAAAGCAAATTCTCTATTTTTTATTTTTTTGTGCTTATCCTCTTTTGAAATTTCAAAGCTTTACTTGGAGTAGATTTAGGAAGCATGAAAATGATTTAGGCATTTCTTTTGTAACGTTTGAGCCTTTGCACCTCGCCTAACAATAACCATTGCTAGCCATTTTTGTGCATTTTCCTTTCCTTTTTGTAGCCCCACTTTTATTTCACCACGGCCAAATAGCCTACCTAAATGCACACTTTAAAATTATTTTTGAGCTTTAATTGCTAATGTGTATCTTTTTGAAAAAATTAGTGGAAAATCTTTGTGTTATCTTTTGCTACAAAAGTGAAAAGTTTTAAGTATAAAAAAAAATGAAAAAAATGAAAAAAATGATGAAAATAAGTGAAAAAAAAGAAAAAGTAAAAGAAAAGAAAAGTATTTATTTTGGCTAGTTTTATTTTGGCAAAGCTCATTTTCTTTTTGTTTTAAGTGTGCAAATATCCCTCGTGTTTATCTTTTTGAATATCGCACCCTTAAAAACCTAAGCCTAACTATACGCCTAATTAAAGCCCTAATGATTCATGCTTTCTACGTTTACTTTTTAGTATAGTGGCGAGAAACTAGATTGAGTAAGTATTTTTGATAGAAATATTGAATTTTGTCTTGATTGACTGTGGTTTTAATTTGTCTCTTAGACTATAGTAGTGACTCAATGCGCTTTTTACTCGTTACTTTATTGAGTTTTAATTCTGTAAAAATTTGGGATGATTTGTTTTTATATTTAGTAAAATTTATAAAATACTGTGCTAAGTTAAAGTAGGACTTTTCGGTTCTTTTTCAAAAATTTCTCTACCTCTAAATTCTCGTCTTACTCGTTTATAGCATTTTTAAACTTTTCAATTAATCCTTTTTATTTTCTCTAACTCGTAGTCTTTGCTTGAGGACAAGCAAAATAATAAGTATGGGGGAATTTGATGATGCATATTTTACCTTAATTTATTAGGGTAAAAATATGTTATTTTCGTTTTAAATCTCTTTCTTTATATTATTTTATGCTTCTTTTTATGTAAATATTATAAATAATATTAATTTTCTGTTTTTTGCCGGTTTCAGCCAATTTCCAGAAAAAATCCCCTGACACGCCCCCCTATCACGCCCTCCCTGAGCATGACCCAGGGCGTGTCACCTGTTCCTGTTGATGAAAGCCGCAACAGACCGCTTCCCGCCAAAAATCCCCTGTCACGCCCCATCGACACGCCCTCCCAGGGCGTGTCACCGGGCGTGACGCAGGGCGTGTCGCCCTCTGCCCGAAGTCTGCCGCCTCCTTCAATGCATTCTACAACGCTGCACGGAACAGTACTGTCACTCCCCATGTCACGGGCGTGACCGAGGGCGTGACTGCCCCCATTTCGACGTCTGATGGACCTGCGACTGCTGACTTTGACTTGACACGCCTGTCACGCCCCCCTGTCACGGGCGTGACCTAGGGCGTGACCACCATCGTACCGAAATAATCATCATTCCCGCCAGAATTCAGCTCCCGAGGTCAAATCCGTACTTGTCACGCCCCCTAACACGCCCCCCCCCCCTAGGGCGTGTCGGAGGGCGTGACCAACCCGAGAAAAAAATCTATAAATAGAGACCCCCCCCTCTTCATTTCAGAAAGCTTTTGGAGAGAGGGGGAGGTGCTGCCCCTTTGGTTCTTCATCTTTTTTATGCCCTCTCTCTTTCTCTCTCTCCCTCTCTCTCTCTTATTTTGTAATTACTTTCTTAACCTAGCTTAGTGTTTTGCTTTTAGCTCTTGCATTTCTTTTACTAGCTTGTTGTAGGGCTAGAATAGGTTTTACTTTGATGCACCTGTAATTTTCATTTCATAGTTGTAGCTCTCTTTTTCGTTAATAAAAGTGCTCCTTTCTTATTCCTGTATTTTTATATGCTTTACTACTCATCCCCCCCTCCTCCACTCCATTATGATTAACTAATCCTCCTTGTACTCGATCTTGATTATCCGAGGTTCGAGCGATTAAGTTATGACGCTTTAATTTACCTTTTCTTTTTAGGTTTTGGGCCTTGAATTACTCTTGATTAATCACGGGTTGGAGATATATTATCGATATATACTCTCCACCTTTGCTTTCATTCTGGGCTAGCCGAGAGGCCGATAGAATGAAGTGAGCATTCAAGAGTAAAGGGAGTTGTACGCACCCCTCGAGAGAGGCAGACGTCCAAATCTCCCGGATTGGAGTAAAATCCAATAGAGGGGTTCACCGCGTAAAGCGAGCTTTAGGCCTCCGATTTAGACGAGAGTCGGTCGGACCTTCTTAAACTCAATTGGGCATGACTTCGAGAGAAGCGTGTTCAAGCTTTAGGAACCTCCACGGTCAAGGACCTTTATCCTATTAAGCTTAGGTTTATTTATCATCTTTTTAACCGTCTCCTGCTGAAGTGATTCTTGATCGAGTGCATCTCTTTATTATTAGCTCTAACTCTTTTTATCCTGCAAGTAGTTTAGCTTTCTTTTTATTTTAGTATTTTAATTCCTGTTTTTAGTTTAATATTTAATAGAAATTTAAATTGATAAAATAATAGCATTCTCCTTTGAGTAGAAGTAGTCATTACGCCTTAGGAAAATACGACCTTGATACTAATCTTTAGTATCCTATACTATAACCGATAAGGTACGCTTGCCTTTATCGGATATAGAATCGGAGAATATTCTCAACCACCACATCCACTTTCTCTTCTCTTCTCTCTAACCCTCTCTCTCCGCAGTTGCAAATCGCTGTATCACAGACCCTGTTGTTGTACAGGTGCCTGCTGAGATTGGGACCTCAAGGCGTCCAAAATAGCGTTGAGAGTCTGCCCTAGCTCTGATTGTTGGAATTGTATAGGTACGGACGGGGCGGGGGTGCTCCCCACTGGCTCAGCATGTACTGGGATCTACACATAGGGTACAAACCTAAGGTTAGGTTTGCTAATCTATGGTTAAAGATGGACAAACTTAGTGTGAATTACATATGGGAACACCACTGCTTCCGCTAAGTCAGTTTGTCCCCAAACTGACGAATCAAACGGGGGTGGCACCATTATTAAGTGACTTTCTCCTTGGAGGATCGTAGCAAGTTGATACCATTTGTAAGCCCCCCTCCCGCAACACAAAACACGGCACGAGAAGGGTCTTATGCCCAGAACAGCCTCCTTGCGGTAACACTAACACTCAGGTCAGCCTGTACTACAAGACGCCTATCTTGCCGGCTACAACTAATATCAACACGTAAATGCCAACCCAACCATAATAAAATAAAGAAGTCAATCCACACTAAGCATGGGTCCTTAAGTACAGCAAAAGAGAAGATAAACAAGCTTCTACATAATCAGAGTACGTAAATAGAATTGCCCCAAAGGGCTACAATAAAATCTCTCTCACTCACATATGTAACCGACGGTAGCGACAGTACCGTCCCCTCAGGCCCTATCGTCCTGGCCTGGCTGTCCAGCTGCATAGCATGTTGCTTCACATGCGGGGTTTCCTCCTAAAAAGGAAGACGTAGCAACTATTAGTCATAAAGACTATGTGCCTTCACATCCGCTACCCCGGCGACTCCTCGGCACCGGGTGGAGGAAGGAACAGGTACAATATATAAAACAGTAGTACAAGCAGGTGAAGTAAGTATACAAGTCATAAGTAGCAATATAAGTAGTGTATAAATGAACAACCTCTTAATCTACAGCAGTAAAAGAGTATCATGTTATAACAGTAAGTAACTCATCTTATATGGATGCCCATACAAGCATATAAGTTGAGGGTCATTAAGCAGTAAGTAACTCATCGTATAGGAGTGCCCATACAAACTTATACGATGAGGGTCTTGTGTATGTAATGAAGTGCAATGCTATGTATGCAATGTAATGACACACCCATGATCAAGCATATGCAACCGCTATGTCGACACAGACTTATAGTTCCCACTATTCGAGTAGGTAGCTAATATCTCAGGCGTCAACCGTCGTTGCCAAACGGTGACAGTAGAGCGGGCATCTTCACTACTAGGCTAGTCTCCACACTAACTAGACTAGGACTCCATACGCCTCAACGCTAAGAACACAACAACGGAGCTCACATGCGTACTATGGCTCAGCGAGTTTCTTGGGTAAATGAGCACCAAGATCCTAGCCCCGAACTGGCCTATGCGTGACACGGAAAGAGCCTCGGAAGTAAGCACGAGGACGAAGCCCAACCGTTCACTTGGCACGGAAGGAGCCTTGGGACGTGTACACTGAGGAGCAAGCCCAACCGTCCAAGGTCTAGCTGTCAACTCCCATCGGTGTGACGATTGGCGAGCCTGTAGACCTGCCACACTATCCTTAACCCGGGATTACGACACCGCGTGTCGACTCACACCACATGCAATTCCACAATATCGTGGCTTTGAAGGAGCCTCGGGACGTGAACACCGAGGACCAAGTCCAACCATCCATCAAATACGGAAGGAGCCTCAAGACGTGAACACCGAGGATCAAGCCCAACCGTCCAACTTTACTCATCTTAACCTCATTCCAACTAGTGACGGTCAAAACCGCACTTGTTAACCTCCACAATGCTACCCGTAAGGAGATGACACTCTAAGCATTGGATTACTAATTCCCTTCTATCCATTCAACATACATCATGGCCATAGTTAAATCATTTATACGCCCTTCCAAATGAATTCAACATTATATAGATAATGAGCATCAATATACATCTACCAATTTATATCAGGCTCTTTCCTTAAATTAAGCTTGTCCACAACTCGTTATACGAATTCAGATTTATAGCATCAACTTATCATATCATTATGATGATTATGTCAAAAGAGTGCACTCAAACCTCTTGTTTGGTCGCAACATTAAATTCCACCGAATCGAATTCCACATTACACAACCAAGAATTTAAGTGCACCTTAATCCGGGCAGCAACTTCGACCAAGGATTCCCGTGGCTAAAGAAATTTGACGAGTGCGTGTAACACTCGTTGGAAAGATAATTTCAAGGGCTACAACTTTCGTGTTTAGTCGAAAGCCCAGATTTAATCGCATCACACCAGAAATTCACTCGAACCCTGCTATGTACAGGATACAGATTTCCTGGGTGGAATTTCCCCCAATCGCAGCAGATTCGAACTGACTTTCCCGTGGCAACAGGTATCGCCTGGAAACGTGCAACCACTTGTTAGAAAGATAATTTTGAGGGCTACGACTTTTATGTTGAGTAAAAAACCCAGATATGACCAAAACCCCTCCGAAACTGGCCACGAAGATCGCTGCGTGCAGAAATCATATTTCTGCACGCATCTTAAGGTGAGATGAACGGCATCCGTTCATCTTCCTCCTTGCATCGATCTCCCAAAAACTCCTCCAGAAATTTGTCCACCCTTATTCACCCTCACAAAGCCATATTTCTCCACGAATCCCTCTCTCATCTTCACTTTGAATGATGAGGAGGATGAAGACACCTAAACCTACATTAACGAATCTAGGCATGGCTTTCCCTAGTAAATCATATCCTCACCATCAAGACTCTATGGAGTCGATATCTCTCCTCGGGTATTAACTACAGATCTAGCACCAAGGGAGAGGGGAGGAAGCTCACCTCATTTCCAGCGGTACCACCATTTCCGGTCATGGATCTAGTCATCCTCCTCCGCGGCATCAGTTGTGGTTGTTCTTCATGGAAAAGGAAGGAGAGAGAGAGAGAGAAAAGGCCGCCTCCCGGAGCTCCGACGGCTTCCCTCGGCTCTATCGGTTTCGCCAGGTTCGCGATGACGGCAAGATCGATCGGCAAGGATGGCTAGGGTTCGGCTTTATCGTCTCTTATAAACCGATGTATTAGGTTAAATCCCTTCTGCCACGTGTCACCCTCTTATTGGACCGCCAAAATTAGGTCTTACTTGAAATGACCGGTCCAAGGAATCATCCAGCATGAATCCCGAAGTCCGGTTCGGTCCGCCTGTATAAGCCGGCGAATCTGCCTGGGCGAAGAAAACGCACAAGTCAAATTCGACAGGAATCAACTGTCATTCTCGACGATCGGTGAGAATCGCTGGGCATTCTCGACGAATTCGTCGGTTATCATCAATGATACCCGGCGAAATTCACTTAGCCAACTTATCGGAAATACTGGAATTGAGTGCGTTGAGTATAAGTCTGCGATACTCGACGAACGGTTGGTATCACCGGGCATTCTCGACGATCGGTGAGAATCGTCGGGCATTCTCGACTAATTCGTCTGGTATCAACAATGATACCCGGCGAATTTCACTTAGCCAACTTATCGAAAATCCTGGCGTTGAGTGCGTTGAGTATCAGTCAGCGATACTCGAAGATCGGTGGGTATCACCGGGCATTCTTGATGATCGGTGAGAATCGTCGGGCATTCTCGACGAATTCGTCGGTATTAATAATGATACCCGACGAATTTCCCTTAGGCCATTTCTATTCGATCCATTGGATATAACTCAACCCTACACTCCATTCAACGCACTTGACACCTTTTGTCAGTGCACCCCGAGCCCGAGTCAAGCATCTTGACTCAGATCTCGTGCAAGGGGCCTAGCGCGAATTGGTACGTTACATGCAGGATAGTCAGAACCCCAACGTTTCTATGAGAGTACGGCACCAGTGGAGGTGCCCACACCTCCTCCTTCTGCTGAAACTGTTCGTATAATTACGGAGACGGTACTTGCTATGATGAATGCTCAGCAGGCTGGAGTGGCAAGGCCTGCAGCAGTGCCAAATCAGGCTGGTCTAAGGCAAGAACCGGTAGAAGTTGTGGTTGATCTCCGAGCAGCAGATCAACAACTGAAGCGGTTCTTGAGCTTCAATCCTGCAACATTTGATGGGACCGATTTGCAGACTCGGGAAAAGGATTGGCTCTCAAGCATAAAAAGGATCTTGACTGCAATCAGGGTTGAGGAGGAGCAGAAGGTAATGTTGACCACCTTCCTGCTGGAGGGAGAGGCTCGGCATTGGTGGAATGAGGTTGAACTACATCACTTGGCAGGCAGGCAGTTAACTGAGGTCTCGATGGTGGAGTTCTCTCGGTTGTTCTTGGCAAAGCATTTACCGACGCCGGTAAGGATTGGTATGGAATTGGAGTTTCAACAGCTGACGCAAGGAGAAAAGAGCATGGATGACTATCTCCATGAGTTTACACGTCTGGGACGTTATGCAGGATCTATCTTTGCCGAAGAGGAGAGTAAGACCAGTAGATTCTATGAAGGACTGCGGGATAAGCTAAGGTTTTTGCTCTCGAGTTTTGTGAGCGAAGGATTTCAAGTGTTGGTCTGTACGACTTGGTATTTTTAGAAGGACTTGAAGAGGACACAGGGCAAGAGGAACTTGGCAGTGACAAAGCCAGAGTTCAAGACGCCGCGTCCGGAGAAGTCTGGGTTCCGTAAGAGATTGGGAAAGAGGTCCAAATATGCTGGGCAATCCCCTTAAGATGTTGTGATAAAGTCATGTTCTGGGTATGTTTCTCGAGCTTGCTACATGTGTGGAAAGCTGGGGCACTTTGCTCGTGACTGTCGCTTTGGCCCTCCAAAGGACGAAAAGAAGGCGGGAGCGTCGTATGCGGAGAAAGGGAAGTCAGTGATGGAGTCTTCTGCATCGCAGCTGCTGCCCCAGGTCTTCAATCTTTGGCAATAGGAGGCTATCAAACAGGCTGGCGTCGTCACAGGTACGGGTAGTTTGTAGTTTTACTTTGTGCCGTGTGCTGTGCTTGTATTAAATTTTGTAATATTGGTTTTGTCCTTATATGGGACCATCCGGCAAGAGCCCTGTTCTATACAGGTACCTCGCATTCGTAACTGTCTGAAGACTTTGTCTTACGGATCGGGGAACCTGTATGGACAATGAAAGAAAGTATTAAGGTGCTCCTACCTAATGGATGTGTGTTGTGCACGGATAAGTCATGTAGTGTGGAAGTAAAGATAGGAAGTCGGGATTTCTTGGTGAACGCATCAGTGCTACCGATATCTAAGTTCGATATTATCTTTGGTATGGACTGGCTTTTAGAGAAGCATGCCAGTATTAATTGAACTTCAAAAGAGGTTACACTTGGTCAAGATACCGAAACAGAGACTAAGTCTAATGGCATGCGAGGGACGAGTTAGATACTGTTATCTGCTCTCCAAGTCATTAAGGCAGTTCGGAAGGGTGCAGAGTTATTCTTCATACTTATAGAGGCTGTGGAGCCTAAGGCCAGTATTAGTGAGGTGCCTATTGTATCAGAGTTTGCTGATGTGTTTTCGAAAGATCTTCCAGGGTTACCACCCCAGAGGGAGATCGACTTCGCTATCGAGTTGGTACCAGGTGCGTATCCTATGGCCCTCTCTCCTTATCGAGTAGCGCCAAAGGAAATGGCGTAGTTGAAGGTTCAGTTACAGGAACTACAAGAGCAAGGCTACATACGCCCAAGTCAGTCACCTTGGTGCGCGCCAGTTCTCTTTGTGAAGAAGAAGGATGGTAGCTTGCGTCTATGTATTGACTACAGAGAACTAAACAAGCTGACGAAAAAGAATAAGTATCTGATCCCACGGATTGACGACTTGTTTGATCAGTTAGTTTGCTAGACTGTATACTCCAAGTTGGATTTGAAGTAAAGTAATTATAAGTTTAGAGTTCGTGAAAGTGACATACCCAAAATAGCATTCAGAACACGTTATGGTCACTATGAGTTCACGGTAATGCCATTTGGGATGTCCAATGCTCCATCGGTATTCATGGATTTAATGCATAAGGTGTTTAGGGAATACTTGGATCTGTTTGTAATCGACTTTATCGACGATATCCTCGTATACTCCCAAACAAAAGAAGATCATGCAAATCATTTGCGGGTGGTGTTGCACACCCTGAGGAAGAACAAGCTCTACGCCAAGTTCTCTATGTGTGAATTTTGCCTGTTGTCAGTAGCTTTCCTTGGCCATGTGGTTAGTGGAGACGGCATTGCGGTGGATCCGGCTAAGATTGCTGCTATACGGGAGTGGCCTTTTCTTACTTCTGTGGAGGAGGTCAGGAGTTTTCTTGGACAAGCGGGCTACTACAGGCGATTCGTAGAGAATTTCTCTCGGATAGCACTGCCACTCACCACACTGATGAGGAAGGATCAGAAGTTCGGTTGAACGCCCGAATGTGCAGGAACTTTCGAAGAGCTTAAGAGTCGTTTGACCACGATGTCAATCTTGATATCGCCATGTGGTTTGGACGGCTTCGAATTGTATAGTGATGCTTCAAGGAGTAGTTTGGGCTGCGTTCTTCTACATTTTGGGAAGGTGATAGCTTATGGCTCACGCCAGTTGAAGGTGCACGAACGGAATTACCCCGTCCGTGATTTGGAGTTGGCGGCGGTAATATTCGCACTTAAACTGTGGCGTCATTTTTTATATGGCGTGAAAGTGGACATATTCACGGACCATAAGAGCCTGAAATATCTGTTGGATCAAAAGGATCTCAACATGCGACAGAGAAGATGGATGGAGATTCTTGGAGACTACACTTTTCAGATTCACTACACTCCCAGTAAGGGGAATGTCGTCGCAGATGCCTTGAGTCATAGGACTCCGGCAAGGGCTAATTGGTTGCTAAGGCATGATGAAAGCCTAATTCGAGATCTGGAAGTCTTAGGCATTTCTTGTGTTGACAAGGATTCCACTTCAAAGGCGTGTTTAAACTTGACAGAGGTATAGTATTACCTTACGAATAGAGTTCGACAGGAAACAGAACTTTATGAAAGTCTTCAGCGGTATGCAGTGGAGAGTTCAGATTCTAAGTTTTCTTTTGAGGACGGCCTTTAGCGGAGAGAGGGTCGTTTGTGCGTCCCAAGTAGGGGTAAAATTCGTGAAGAATTGATGTATGAAGCCCACTTCACAAAATATTCAATTCACCCCGGGAGCACGAAGATGTATAAGGATATGAAGAAAATGTTCTGGTGGTCTGGAATGAAGAAGGATATAGCACATTATGTTGCGAAATGCCAGACATGTGCCTTGGTAAAAGCTGAATGCCAAAGGCAAGCTAGTCTTCTGAAGTCGTTGCCTATTCCTATATGGAAATTTGATGACATCTCGATGGATTTCGTGCATGGGCTGCCGAGATCGCGACGCGGTAATGATGCAGTTTGGGTGATTATGGACCGGTTAACTAAAGTGTCACACTTCATCCCGAATCGGAAGGACGACTCAGTTTACAAGTTGGTAAGATTGTATGTGGATTACATTGTACGATTGCACGGTGTGCCCCGTAGCATCGTTAGTGACCATGATGGGCGTTTCACTTCGGGATATTGGAGGCTAATTCACCAACTGTTTGGTACAAAATTGCACTTCAGTACGACCTTTCATCCTCAAACAGATGGTCAGACCAAAAGAACCAACAGAACGTTGGAGGATATGCTCTGAATGTGTGCACTAGATTTCGGGAAGAGTTGGGAAGATCATCTATATATGGTCAAGTTCGCCAACAATAATAGCTATCAAGCTAGAATTCAGATGGCGCCATTTGAGGCCTTATACGGTATTAAGTACCGTACCACTTTGGCTTGGGCAGAGACTGGCGAATCGAAGTTGTACAAGCGAAAAGAAATGGATGATGCTAACTCGACTATTCGGTTGATTCGAGAAAGATCATTGGTTGCTCAAGACAAGCAAGGAAAGTACTACAATGCCAAGCACTGAAACGTAGAGTTTGCAGTGGGTGATTGGGTATACCTGAAAATTAAACCCTTCAAGGGCGTGTCCAGGATACCGCATCTGAAAAAGTTGAGCCCGAGGTATTTGGGACCGTTTGAAGTGGTAGAGCGTGTTGGTGAGGTTTCCTATCGTTTAATGCTTTTAACTGAACTGAGTGGTTTGCATGACGTGTTACATGTCTCAGTATTAAGGAAAGCAGTGAAAGAGCCATCTCAGTCTATTCATACAGATCGAGTATCTGTCGATAGTAGGATAACGACGAAGGTTAGGCCTATTCGGATCGAGGATACGGCGGTTAAACAACTACAAAATAAAGCTGTCGGGATGGTCAAGGTCCGATGGGACAATTGTGGCCGAGAGGAGTTGTCATGGGAGCAGGAAAAAGTCATGCGTACTGAATTTCCCGAGTTATTTTTGTAGTATTGTTGTAACCATATGAATAGACAATAGTATATATTTCCATAGTATATAAGTTTGTTTTGTGCTTAGTGAATTTTGGGACGAAATTCTTATAAGAGGGGGAGAATTGTAATGCCCCAAAAACACTATAGGTATGGGAATTGTTTTTATGGGTTCTGGATCCCTGGGATTTTCCCGGCTGGAGGTCACGGGCGTGTCAGGGGTGCCGAAATGGACGTATCAATTTTGACACGAGCGTGTCAACATGCCGTGTCCTTCTTTGGAAACTTGGTTATGTCGAGGGGCATGTACATAGCTCGGGACACGGGTATGTCGTGGTAGACACAGCCGTTTAAATTCTGACACGGGTGTGTTAGGACCCGTATCTACTAAGGGTCGTGTCAGTTCCAAAGAGCGGTTATGGAACACGCCCACCGACACGGGCGTGCCAGTTTGGGCGACACGGGCGTGTCATCTTGGATACGGGCGTGTCTTAACCCGTGTCCTACTATGGACCGACGTTTTCGTGTGCAAGAAGGGCACACGGCTAGGCACACGGCTGTGTGCCAAGCCTTGTTCGACTATCTGAAGTTATTTTCAGAGTTAATCTTGGCCGTTGGTTTTTATTAAATACGATCCAACGGTCCTTGCTTGCCTCCTGATGGTTTATGGACGTGAATGGGGAAGTAATTCCTCATTTCATCTTTGGCTTTCTCTTTCTAAGGAGAAGAGAGAGGTGAGAGCAAGAGGAGGAAAAAGAAGAGGAATCCGGCTACCGGTGGTGCTACGGTGGTCCGAGTCGCTTGCCGAATTAAGATTCGCGGAGGCAAGAGCCTTGCGGTCCATTCCAACAGTGTAGCTTTCTGCATGGTTCCAGAATGTACTGCAAGGGTAACAATTTCCCACTCGGACATATGAAGTCCTTCTTTCCTGCATTTGTATAGGAATCCTCCACCAAAAGGTGGAATGCGAAGTGATTCCCGTGGGATCGGTGGTTCATCCCTTGTTTTGTTGCATTAGAACCGGAAGTGAGTAGTACGGTTAGGCGTTCTGTGTGAAGCCCATCCGAAATTGAGTAGTACAGATTGGTGATGCATTGTTTGCAATCGGAGAAGACTCCGTGTTCATTGATGGTTTTTATGGATTCCCTTGGTGTATACCTGTGGCTTGGTGCAGCAGGAAGTACTGGAGTAAGCCAAGGAAAATGTGAGAGTTTATACTTGGTGTTCAACTCATGTGGTCATAAGTACCATGATGTGTGTTGTTGGGCCGTTGTGCTACAACTAAAAGCCTCAGTGGAGAACGGGCAAGGAGATGTTGTATCCGCGTCAGTTCGGTATGACGACTGATGATGATGAGCAACGGGAGAGGCGGATCTGTACCTGCGTTATGGTTGTCTAACCTTGGGTGCTTAAGTCCCTGTTAGGATCTCATAGCGAGAGTCTTAGTCCTGCGCGCCGTAAAGACTAGGAATGCTCATTTTTGGACTGTAAGGTAGAGAGACCTTGAATTGGTGTTGGGACCCTGGATTTTTCTGTACACTAATAAGGTGACCTTAGTGCACAGAGCGTAGGGCCATCGGTCGGCATTTGTGATATGTTTTTGCTATTGAAGTTGTGCACATCCTTGGTGGATTATTGTATACATATATTGTTTAATTATATGCTTTGCAGGGAAGGAATTCCGCTGCCCCGTGCCAGGGGCAGGGTCATTATAATTGGTAAGCTGAATGCTGACCGTTGCCCTATTTGCCTCCACTTGGTGGATTGTTTCTTGTAGGTGGAGCTGGCCCAAGCGAGAAATAGTGGGCTGAAGCCCTGATTATGATGCTACCCTTGAAGGATTTACTTTGCTTTACTTTTGTCCATGTGTGGCCGGCCTGCGTGCCGATGTTTTTAAACCACACTCCTATTTAGAGAAACTTGTAAGGCCATATGGCCGTGCACATTGTGTATTGGGTTGTATACATTCCTAATTGTTAGTAGTGGACATTTCTGTTTTTATCCTTGAGTTCAAAGTTTTGAACCATGAAGCTTTCGCTAGAATGCTCTGTGTTAGGAATCGTTGGTAGTTTTGATATTATAAAGTGACCTCTTCGCCTGTTCGTGGAATATGGTGTGGGGCCCCGACCGGACCTTCTACTATATCCCATGTAACGGGTAGGGATATTACACAAAGGATCCTATAACTCTAGCACAATTGCCCTACCACTCATAGAGAATGACTCTCCTACCCTAGGCTCAAAAGCCTTATAGCTCAGTGATCAAAACATCACTTACCTCAGATTCAAACTGGATATTATATCTCAGATTCAAACATGAATCCTACTATTTAGGCCAAAGCCCTACTCTCAGATTCTCAACAGAATCCTATCTTAGTCAAAACTGCCCTATAACTCAGATCCAAACATAGATCCTACCTCAGAGAAAATTTTCTCCTACCACTCATATCCAAAAGGATCCTACATGGTCGATGTGGCTTTGGTTGATTTGGCTCTAGAGAAATTACTCTGAGCCTATCTACTTGTGTCATGAGTTATCTCAGTCCAGACCTCTTCTACACAGTCCAGAAAGTGTCTTTAGGACAACTTAGCTTGAACTGTGTAGCAAATGCAGCTAAGGTTTACCTTGTGCTGCTCCTTTTTAGATCTACTGTTCCTCTTCTTTCTGAACTGACCCACAAGTTTAGTTCTATCTTCTTCTCAGCTCCAGAGATATATCTTTAGGAAAAGGCTTGCTGGAACTATGAAGTGAATGCTGTTGGGGGCTTTTTCCCTTAATAGCTTCTTAACCCAAGATAGTCTTAGCTCTCTCTTTCTGGCTGCTGAATCAAGATGATACAACTTCTTCTTTCTCAGAAAATGGATTTTCTAATCTTGCTGTTGAATATGGTTTGATTCTTAAGTGAATAGCTTCTTCAAAAGCTAACTATCTGTGATTCACATACTTACTTGGTTTTGCTCTTAGATTAGCACTTTGAACTGCTTCTCGAAGTTCTGCAACAATTGCCGGTAGAGAGATGAAGTCCAGAAGTGTTTTCCAAAAGCTATCTTCTCTTCCTCGATCTCCATAATTTCTTATTAGCCCATCAATGACTCTTTTGACCCGTAGGCCCCACTTTAAATTTACAGCTGCAACTTTGCTTTTGCATTAAATGCAGTACTGAAGGCACACGGCTACTTTGTCGCGTACTGTAGCTTTTCCACAATAAATTTCATTATTTTTGACTTGTTGACTTTGCTGACGTCACTTACAATGGACGTAGCTAAAATCAAGCATCAGTAGTATAGGCATTGAGTGAGTAAGCTTCACACAATGCCAGAACACTTGGATAGATTTTCTGTCACTAGGCGTTGAGGGAGCAACATTCACTCAACACCAAAAAACTTAGAAAAATTTCTCTGCCATTAGGCATTGAGTAAGAATAGAAAATATTCTAGTCATTAAGCATTGAGTGAGTAAGCATCACTCATCGCCAAAACACTTTGAAAAATCTTTCTGCCTCTTGGCGTTGAGTGAGTAAGCTTCACTCAACGCCATACCACTTACAAATTATTCTAGTCACCTAGCGTTGAGTGAGAAACCTTCACTCAATGAATTTTGACTTACCTGATTTTCCTACTTAGGAAGCATTGAGAGTGTTGAGTGTGTCTTGATCACTCAACGCCATATTACTTAGACAGATATTGCCACTTGGCGTTGAGTGAGTAATCTTCATTTAACGCCAAACTACTTAACAAATATTCTTCTGTTATCTAGCATTGAGTGAGTAAGCTACACTTAATGCATTTGGAATTAGCCAAACATTAGTGAAATCATAGGCTCTGACTGGATGAGAATCAGTCAATGCTTTTTATCATATGGCGTTTAGTGAGTAAGCTTCACTCAACGCCCGTGGACATAGTCAAATATTTACACAGATTTTCTGTGGCTTTGACCGACTGGGAAATACTCAATGATTTTGAAGTTATGGCATTGAGTGAGTGGACTTCACTCAATGTCTATGGACTTAGCCACATTCTTGCTTTTTCTTCTTAGGTTTTGCCTGTCTCACAATTTTGAGCTGTATGGCATTGAATGAGTAGACTTCACTCAATGCCTATGGACTTAGCCACTTTTTTAGCTTGCCACAGCTTTTAGTTATATGGCATTGAGGGAGTAGACATCACTCAATGCTTGTGGACTTAGCTACTTTCTCAGCTTGCCAATTCTTGGGCTTTGACTATACAGGCTACACTCAATGATTTTACTCACCTGGCGTTGAGTGAGTAGACAACACTCAATGCATGTGGACTTAAGTGATTTCCAGCCAATCCAGCATCTTACCTTGCATTTGGCATTTAGTGAACTAACTTCACTCAACGCCTATGGAATTAGACAAATCTCTGTCTTTCCACTTGCATGCCAAAACATCACCTGTCTTGTCCACATGAATCAACCTGTCCAATCAATGTATTGAAGGTACCCTGCATATATAGAACTTGTAGGACATGTTAGATTATAACATGTTTTTACCATTGTCTATAAGACCTTCTTCAAATCCAGGACATTGGGATCAATGGATCCAATAGTAGGGTTGTTGCCCGAGTTTTATGGGTTTTGACACTAAGGTTGGGTTGCTACTTGAGGTAAGTCCATTGTTGCTAGAGGTAGGATCTTTATATGGATCTTAGGTAGGAGACCAGCTGAGTCTCTGATCTATAGTAGTTTAAGTACTTTGAGGTTGGACTAGTGAGCCAGAGTCAGGCATAGTGAGCCCGAGGTTGGGCTGTTGAGCCTGAGGTAGGGTCTTGGAGTAGACCTAAGAGATTCTTAGGAATCTGAGCTGTATGCTCTTGGAGCTGAGAATTGGAGGAGATTATTGAGT
Source organism: Platanthera zijinensis (assembly GCA_039513925.1). Taxonomy (NCBI): domain Eukaryota; kingdom Viridiplantae; phylum Streptophyta; class Magnoliopsida; order Asparagales; family Orchidaceae; genus Platanthera; species Platanthera zijinensis. Next base: position 97,461,628 of record CM077083.1, read on the forward strand.
CTAACACACTTCTAGATAAGACAGGAGGGATAGTGGATGTACCTGTACTGTGGGAACCAATATAAAATAGTGTGTGTTGTGTGATGTGTTTGGTTAGTTGTGTTTCTTATTTCTGTATATTTACTAAAACTGAAAAGAATCCATCAATACTTCTAGACAACCTGTTCACCCCCCCCCCCCCCCTCTTCGTGAGTTAGACTACAGAAAAAAATAATTTTTAGTTTATAGTTAAGAGTTGATATGGTAGTGAGACATTCCATAGAGGTCAAATCTACATAGCGTGTGACTCGATTGACTCTCAATAATATTTAAAGTTTAGTAATTGACAAGTGGACTTTTAATTTCATTCAAGAGTTGCTTTTTATATAAAAATGCTTGGGGTTGAAGTGAGTTACTATAGCTATATTTGTGATCTAGTTAGTTTGTAACTCAAGAGGCCATTACACAAGTCAAGTGTAGCCAGGGACTGGGGTTTACTAGAGTCACATAGTTATAATCATGGTTTATAAGTATGTTGAGCAGGATAAGGCTCCAGCCTTTGACTTAATCCTTAGTTATCTTGAATTTTGTATGTTTAATTAATGAAGGTTTCTATTTAAATAACTTAATTTCTATTTCTTCGTAATCTTTAATATATTAACCTTCGGTAAAAATTATATTATTACGATTGGAAATGCTCTTTCAGGAATTTATTGTGCCTTTGATAAATATGACTCGGGATATGATTCCAACAAAAATAGATTATGCTTTCGATAAATATTCTTCGAGATGAGATTCCTTCGGGAATAGATTGTGACTTCGAAAAAATATGTCTCGAGTGGTAATTTATTCAGGAATATATTTTGCCTTTAATAAATGTTGAATAGATTGTGCCTTCGATAAATGTGGAATAGATTGTGTGTTTGATAATGTGGTTCTGAATGCGATTCCATCGGGAATAGATTGTGTCTTCGATAAATGTGCCTCGAAATTTGATTCTTTCAGGAATAAATTGTGCCTTTGATAAATGTGCCTCGAGATGTGATTCCTTCGGAAATAGATTATGCCTTCAAAAAATGTGCCTCGGGATGAGATACCTTCGGGAATAAATTATGTGTTCGATAAATGTGCCTCGAGATGTGAATCCTTCGGGAATAGATTTTGTCTTCGATAAATGTGCAATGGGATGTGATTTCTTTGGGAATAAATTGTGCCTTCGATAAATATTACTCGAGATCTGATTCCTTCGGGAATTGATTATGCCTTCGATAAATGTTCCTCGTGTTGTGATTCCTTTGGGAAAAGATTATGTCATCGATAAATATACCTCAGGATGTGATTCCTTCGTTAATAAATTTTGTATTCGATAAATGTGCCTCGAGATATGATTCCTTCAGGAATTGATTGTGCCTTTTTATAAACAGAGCTTGTGATGTGATTCCTTCAGGAATAGAATGTCTTCGATAAATGTACAACGGGAAGAGTTTCCTTTTGGAATAAATTCTGTCTTTGTGCCTCAAGATGTGATTCCTTCAGGAATAGATTTTGTCTTCGATAAATGAGCCTCAAGATGTGATTCCTTCGGGAATAGATTGTGCATTCGATAAATGTGTCATCGAATTGTGTCTTCGAGAAAATGTGACTTGGGGAGAATATCGGATGACCAACAAGTTTTCCTCTGAGGCACCCTGCTTATTCGATTGTCTAGGAGGACAACCCGCGCAAAAGTAATGGAACTATATTGGGATCAGACCATATGCAGGATGATACAGTGTACATAGGCGGTGGTCATGAGAACACTGCCTCGACCAAAATAGAAGTCCAAAATATACCTCCATTACGAGTATTTAACGATTCTTAATACAAACCAGGAATGAATTCTATTCGTAGTTATAATACATTATCTTGAGAACAGGTGGCAAGTGGGGGTTAACATGCAGGTAAAATGAAGCTAACTACTACCTAGGAAGATAACTTAGGTATGGATTTTATAAGTAGCATCTTTATAAATCGAAACCCGTCAGACAGAAATCTGGAAAAATTTTGCTAAGTCCATTCGTCGAGTATCGTTGTATATACATGAATATACTCGACGAATCGCTTGATATCTGGCGAATTTAACTTAGACAAATTCATAAAAGTAAGTTCAAGAAATTGGTAGCTTTTCCATAGAAACTTGACGAATTTGACGTGTATCAAGTGGTATATTCGACGAATTTGTCGAGTGTCGATTTGTACACTCAACGAATTCGACGATTATACTTGAGGATATTGGATAAATCTTACTTAACTAATTTTCAAGATCAGTGAAATTATTCTCTAAGTAAACATGATGAATTCGACGAGTTTCAGTAAGTATACACGATGAATTCGAAGAGTATACATAATTAAAACTGACTAATTTGACGAGGATCCATTACTATACTCGACAAATTTTACTTTGGAAAATTTCCTACTTCTTTTGAAAACAACAACATGTCCTTCCTTGATTCTTCTAATGCACTCTTATTAGAAATACAATCCAATAGAGAGATTACACGTGATTCAACACATTTGCCTACACAATGAGTGATTATATTATATAGTCCTGTATTTCATGACCCACTATAACCTGAAATTGGTTTACACTTAGCAATAAACCCTATAGACACATGACTAAACAAACATCATTAAGTACAAACTAAATTCATCCTAGTTCAAGGGACACTTCTTCAAATAAAGGTCATTGTGGATATAATACCCAACCATTGATAATTTTAATAAGGTCTTGGTTAATATGGCATGATTTGACCGAAATATTGAAGTTGCTTATATAGGTCTTGAGTATTTAGTTTATGTGATATTTAATCTTCCACTATGAGACCATGCATTTCGCTAAGAACTATAAAAACACTCCTTAAATATGTCTTTCTCTTGATCATGGCTTCCTTACTCTAGTGTATAATGTCGTTCACTTATAATCACTGTTAATGCGTGACATTGGGAAATCAGAGGGAGGTGAAGGAGATGGGTATGCCTCATTCATCCGCTCTATGTCGTGTGTTTGCAGTGGCGTGCGGTAGGGCTTCTACGTCATGTTAGTTTTTTCATGAACCAAGAGAGCAGGGTCTTACAAATGCAAAATCCGGGAGTGCATAACGCACACATGCACAACTCTCAGGCACATGTCAACGTTGCTGCTGTTTTCGGCTGCTGTTGGCATTGGGTTATATGCCCCAGGGGGCATGTTTGTCATTTTGTGAAAATTGGCGATCTAGGTGGCCAAGACAAAGCGACGTCATTTGCCAGCTCAAGACTCAGTCAGATGTAATTACCAACACATCCCTAATAACTATAAAAAGACACCCTGGAATTCATTTAGAGACAAGCAACTATAGAGACTAGAAATAGTTTCGAGAATTTCCGGAGAGAACGTAGGAGTTTAACCATTCCTTTAGTCGTGATTCATTTTGATCCCTCTTTAGTCTGCTCAACGCTCACTTGGACACTTATGTGTGCCTAGGAAAAGACATAAGAGAATACTCTGGAGGATGCTCTCAAGGAAACATCATGGAAGCTCCGTGGACCTAGATATTTACTTCTCTTTATACTCAAAGCTTGTAATGGAGAGGTTCTATGTCACCCTATGAGGAACTCCAAATATTTGTGAACAAAGCAAAATAGTGGATTTTAGCACAACCAAGATCCGACCATATGGTTTTTCACCATTTCCACATTTTCAACGTAAAAAAATACTTCCTATCAATGCTATTTTTTTTCACATGACTGTTTGCATGCCCGGTATGATTGAGAGCTATGGTAATTTGATTCTTTAGACTTGAGGAAAAAAAGGCGACCAACAACAGTTTGATACCGTCTATGGGAAAGTGTTCCCAACTCTACAAAAGCTCCCTAAAAATAGCATTTTCCCCAAGCAGGCACCCTCGCCTAATGACAATGATAAGACAGGGTGTGTGCGACATGGACAAAGAAACTTGCAATGAATCTAACAATCAAGCCTCGAGCAATTCACCTATCGGCAAAGAACCAGACCTCGAGGAGGCAATCATCATACTAGCTTCTTTAGTAGAAGAACAAATGCATCTGATGGAGGAATGTCATTCTTAGGACCTAGATAACACATAATGCATTTGTTCTTCTAATGCTCTGTGACCAATATCACATTGCAAACCCATCAATAAAAGAAAACACAGAATCCAAGATCCATGGTATGTAAGAAATTCCATACATAATATAAGACAAGAAACTGCACAAAAGCTCCTGCAAATATCAGAATACAAAAATTTCCCCAAGGGCTACATCAAAAGCTCTCACTTAAATCCATCATGGAGGGAAATGATAGAATCGTAGTATCATGCACTATCTCCTTAGCCTAGTTTACCTCCTATAAGGTGTACTACTGCTGCTCCATCAGCAGGGTGTCCTCTTAAAAAGTACATATTACAACCTTTAGTTATAAAGATTAAGTGGTTTCACATCCTCTCCCCTGGTTACTTTTAAGCATAGGGTGGAAGGGGTAAAAGGAAGGCCAAAGTATAAGCAATAAGTATAATAGAAACAGGTGCTAAATACCTAAGCTAGAAGTTTAATATATATCAACAATGGAAAAAGAGCACAAGAAATAGCTAAGAGTACCAAGAGCACTAGCAGTGTAATAAGCACAATATAAGAATTATATTAAACTTAACTTATAAAAATGTTAATACAAATTTATAAGTTAAGTATCTTGTACATAAAGTAGAACTCATCATATAAAAGAGCCCTTGTTAATTTATATGATGAGTGTCTAATGTAGTGTGATGTAATGCAATGCAATGCAATACAATTCAATGCAATACAATGCAATGCAATATATGTATGATGAATCACCCAAGTTACTCACATCCTTTGACTTGCTATGTCGACATAGACTGTAGTTCCCAATTTTCGAGGGTAGCAAGCCACTAAGGCACCTCTCTTTGTAGTCAGACGAAGACAATGGAGTGGGCATCTACCCTATTAGGAGGGTACGCACACTACTAGGCCAAGGACTTGTGTACTCCTTAACACTAATAACCAAACAATAAAGTCCCTGCATACTTGCTCGGTCATCTGAGTCTTAAAAAGGCATGGAAGGGGTCTTTGGGAATTAAGCACCAAAGATCCCAGCCCAATTATCCTTAGTATATCTATCAGCTTCTGTTTGTATAATGACCGGCAAGCCCGTAGACCCGCCACAAGTAATCCTCTCACTAGGTTCATTATGCATGTGTGTATTAACCATACACACACATGTAATTCCCATGATCAAGCCATGCTAACAAACACACAAGTACTTCAACCACATCCTTACCCAATTCATTGCTTTATAAGTATACCTGGTACTAATTAGCACCCAAGGACCTACCAACCAGGTCCTTAATATGATACCACAGGATATATCCATATCCTATAATATACACCAAGAAAACACTGCTACCCATAGTGAGTTGTGATAACTCTAACCCAGTGAAATGTATAAGTCTTTGAATTACACTCTAAGATCCTATTCTAAAAACATGTTTAGTTCTCCGATATAATATATCCTAACAATTTTAATCATCTTATTTAACATCAAACTATAATCATATTAAAATCTTGGACATAATTAAAATCAGTGGCCCTAGTCATTTCATACTCAATTATTACTTGTCCTAAGATGCTCAATCTATTAGAGAGCCATAAATAAAGTAAATACTTCAGGGATTATATAAGAACCAAATTCCTGAATTTCCTACCATGTGCCATAGTTAGTATTTTGAGCAATCCTACAAAATCTCAACCCATTCGGGTAAGATAATCATTATTTACGGCACAATTACTTATATGTTATGACTGCCAATAAAAAAGCAAACACATATTCAAAAATCTAAGAACTTAACTGGGATGTGCAAATTACAATCAAGAACTTATCTCTCGAATTTCATAAACATCCAATGAGTATTTTGGGAGGAATACAAAATTTATCAAAATCTTTCAATTTGCAACACAGTCCACTAAAACAAAATTTCTCGACGCTACAGGCAACCAAAAATAATGTTTTACCTCATTCTGCAAAGGTATTCTCAATTGAGACAAATTTAATGTTTACCCGAGATGTAGATCTAAGTGTATTTTGTCTAAAACTAGGTTAGAACCCGACTGTATAAAACTTGATAAAATATGTCAAGTTCCTAAGTCATAGTTAATTTGACGCATCATGTTTAAATTTACATCTAGGGAGATAAACAAAACTCCCAAAAAAATGTGGAACCACTCATTTTAAAGGATTTTCTGAGTGCTACAAATTTCATGTTGAGCCCAAGATTTATATCTTGCTGAATCATGCCTAAAAAGTGGCATGAACCCAGCTACGCACACAAAACAGATTCTATTATTAAATAAATAACAGATCATGCACAGATCTTAAAGAAGATTTAATAGAAGCTATTCATATTCTTCCTCTAGCCAATGTACAAGATGAAACCAACCTTCTCACCTCCAGTACTCCCTCAATAGACAAACAATCTTCACAAGATCAAGTCCTATCTCTTCTTATTAAAGAGAGGAGATGATTGAAGTCATTTTTGAGGTGAACGATGCCCTAAAAAGGATGTTCTAGCGTGCAATCTTTCTATGGAACTCCATGAATCTCACTGAAATCAAGATCTCTTAAGACCAACATCTCTCCTAATTTCAGTTCTAATGACCTAGTACTAAGGAAAGGGGAGGAAGTCACCTGATTTATGATAATGGACCGGGTTTGTCTTCTTAGCGGTATAGTGACGGTGGACTTCGACGATCTTTCTCTAAGCTTTCTTCTTCCAAGGATATTACTGGTCTCAGCTTTTAGATTTTAAAGAATAAGAGTTCCCCTTTACAATGATGAATGAATCTCAAAGTCAATGGCCTGAGATGAGTGGAAAAAGATGGTTGACAAGACTAGAAATTAATGGGAAAATACTTCCCATAGTTGATTGGACAACTCAAGCCATGTGTCACCCTCCTATAGGATAAAAATTTTAACACTAGACTTGAAATGAGGAAGATAATGCATTCTTATAGGCATGGGAAAAAAAGGGGTCATGTTGCATCACGACAAGTTAAATGCTGGAGTTCAGGCCAAAATATTATTTTGACACTGTATATTAAAAATGAATTTTGTGGAGCTACATAGCATCTCAAAAAACCTGCCACCACTCTTTGAAAAGGTATTTCCAAGAGCTACAACTTTCATGTTGAATCCAAAGTCAAAATCTTAATGGACGACATCTAAAACTAGCATGGAAGACTGTTATCAAGTCCAAAATCGTTTTGATCAAGTCAAAAATCGTTTTGATCATTTTTACACTATTTACTAAAAATGGATTTCTGGGAGACACAGAGCTTTTCAGAAAACATTTCACCACTTGTTGCAAAGGTATTTTCAAGGGCTACAACTTTTATGTTGAGTGCAAAATCCAAATCATAACGGACAACACCTAAAAATGGAATTGAAGACTGATGTTAAGTAGAAAAATCGTTTTGATAAAGTCAAAAATCCTTTTGATCATTTTGACTAGTCAAAAATTATTTTGATCATTTTGGCAAGTCAATATATCATTTTTATTAGACCAATATCGTTTTGACAAGTCAATATATGTAACGCCCCCGGTTTTTTTTGTGATTGTTTAATCTTTGTTTGGCATTACGTTTACGCGTTTTCGGCTTGTGCCGTAGTTAGAGCGGGGTTTAGCTCTCTAGGTTTTCTTAGTGGCTTGTTTGTGGCCTATTTGCAAGATTCCCCATCGAGCCAGAGTCTGTTTTGGTGACTCGGTGGAGCCTCTTCGGGAATTCTTGTGTTTTGTCTTTGCGAGGTGTTAGCCTGAGTTTTTGTTGGTCGGATGTTAATTCCAACTTCGCCATTGGATTCATAGAGTGGGTATTTAGCTACGGTGTGAACTTCGTCAAATTCTGAGGTCGTTGGGTTTTCGCTCCGTTTTGGACATTTTATGTAATTAATTAATATAATATAATATTATATTAATTGTAAGTGGTTAGAAGGTATAAATTGCACTTTTGTTTAGAAACCCTAATTCCTCTTCCCTAAACCCGACGGTTAGCTTCCAGTAGAAGGAGACGGGCGACGAAAAACCTGGAGCTTCTGATCGCCGATTTCTTGCTAGCTAGAGCCTGAATTTCTCATTTGAAGGCAGATCTGGATTGCTCTCGCCCGGATCTACCTCCCTAGGGTAAGTATTTCAAATTATAAGTTTGTCCTAGTAGTTAGGGTTTTGCAGGTTGCCTTGTCTTCCCTATAAAAGCTTCAGATTTTATGGCTAGGTATTTTTGCTGCCAGATCCGAGAGAAGGAGTGGAACTGGCCGAGTTTTTTCTGGAATTGAGGCAAGTGGTGCTTTTCCCATCATTGTCAAGTAGTTTCTTGTTTTCCTTGTAGCATTTACTGCCTTAGATCTAGGGTATGATGTAGGTTTTGGCAAGATTTGGCTTGCTGTAGGTAGAAAATTTTTGATTGGGTTGGTTTTGGTATGGCTTTGGCTGGATAGGATAGGATAAGTCTGTATCAGGATAGTTAGCAATAGCAGGTTTTCATTCCAAGGAAATATTTTGGTTTTGGGCTAGTGGTCTAGGTCTAGCATGGTCGTTTTGAGTAGAGCAATGTTTCTGCTAGGTATCTGCCCCTATGCATCGAGTGTATCATAGCACAGAACTTCTGTTTTTTAGGCTAAGTGTAAAAGAGTTGAGTGTGGTGGACACACTCAACGCCTAGCTGTTTTGGTCTGGAGACTAAGTTAAAAGCATTGACAGTATTGAGTGAGGTGAACCCACTCAACGCCGTTCTATTAGGTTGTTTAGCTAAGTCAGAAGCGTTTAAAGCATTGAGTGAGTTGAACTCACTCAATGTCGTCGGCTAAGCCAGTATTCTAAGTAAAAAAGCGTTGACAGCATTGAGTGAGGTGAGCGCACTAAACGCCGTCTGCCTTGATAGATTTTTTTTCTAAGTCTTTTGGCGTTGAGTGAGTTGAGCTCACTCAACGCCATCTAGTCAAGCTAATTTTTCTAAGTCAAAAGCGTTGAGTGTGGTGAACTCACTCAATGTCATTAGCTGTTTAGTGTTCACAACGTTGAGTGAGCTGACCTCACTCAACGCCGTCGGCCTTATTTAGCTCTAAGTCAAAAGCTTTGAGTGTTGTGAACTCACTCAACGCCATTGGCCATTTAGCATTGACAGCGTTCAATGAGCTGAACTCACTCAACGCCGTCATCCAACGAGGGTTTTTGCGGCTAATTCTTTTGGCATTGAGTGAGTGGAGGTCACTCAACACGGCGTCGAGTAAACTCGACGCCTTCCCTGCTTAGTGTTTGAGGTTGAGTGAGTGGTACTAACTCAACACGGCGTCAAGTGGAGTCGACGCTTTTTCCTTAGGCTGGTGTTTTCTCCCGAGTTTGTTAGTGTGGGTTTTATTTTGGTTTGGTGATGTTTTCGGCTAGTAGTTTGAATGTCATATCGTGGATCATTGCACGTGGTTGTTTTGGGTCTCTGAGAGGGGCCGCTTTAGTTGTGCTAGACCCTGTAGCCTCCATCATGTTGCCTTCGAGAAAGGTTGAGTCTCTGTAAGAGGTTGTTTTGGTGCGTTGGACCCCGTGGCTGCCACCCGCGTGTCCTTGAGACAATTGGATCTGGTGGCTTTGTTTGGGACTGATTTTGTCGCCGACACAGATCTGGGGTTTTACTAGTGCGGGTGATCCACGGGTGTAGGGATGTTGGTTCCTTCTCCCCTTTTTGTTTAGCATATGTTGGCTTTCCATTTGCTTTTGCAGGTTTGAGCGAAGATTGGTAAATTTTAGCACTTGGTTCAATTCTCTTACTTTAACGATAAGTATAATACTTACTCACAGTTTCTTTTGGTTTCTTTGGCTGAGGTTGTCAGCATTACACTTGAAGGGTTTGGTAACCCTTTTTGTTCTTTCATTGATTACCATCTAATGTTCCTTTGCAACCTGTATTGTTAATTCTTTACTGAGGTGTTCTTTCTTTGAATGCCTCAAGTTCAGGCAGTAGCCGATTTTGCGGTTGAGTTGGCCTTGCTGTGGTCGTGGTGTTGCTGAGGTTTCCCTCATTCTAGTGAGGTATTTTTTTGTTGCTTTTGTTAGTACATAGATATATACTCGCAAGCTGGTTCATGTCAGGTTGTTGACGCTCGCTGGTTGTTTTCTTTTGTGATACTAAGTACTGTGCTTAAACTGCAAGTTTACCTATTTTGGAGGTTGTTTTACTTGCTCTCTGGAAATGTTTTATGCTAGGTTGCATGTTAGATATTTTAACTTATAAAACCCCTACCACTATAACTTCATACATGGCATATTTCTAAAACTAAAATACTATATTCTAAACTAACGTAAAGACTATCTTCATACTATACTAAATTTAGAGTCTTGCATACCATGACTTGTCCTTCGGGGACATTTACGCTCATATAGTATGTCAAATCATCTTAACCGAAGTATTTTACGCAGCGTATAAATATATTTTACTCATGGACTAGTTGATCCACTGTGCCGAGGGATACCTCCATCTAACTTAACTGGATTTCATTCATAATAACTTATGATTTTCTTTTAAACTGTAGAGTTTGGAGTCCTGCCTGAGCGTCTGCAGTTATCCCTGCATGACGTGGCATCACAACGCGTATTTTCTCTTACTCTGATATAATTTAATTGTTGAGAAAATGTGGGTCGTGATAGTTAGTATAAGAGGGTGGTTGCTTGACAATTGGTCAAGCAACTTTCCCTTGTTAGTGTTAGTTGTCTAGTGTCATATCATACACACACCGATATTTCATCAGTACATCTTGGATGAAGAATGAACACTACACTCATAGCATGATAAGAAGTATACGGGGCATATTATGTAGTATGGGATGCATAATATGTGTTTGTATATGGATCCACCATAGGAGGCAACATATGAGGGTTATGTAGTATGGGATGCATAACCTCACCAAAAGAATGCCCATTAGAACGTTTTCTTTTTCATTGCATGCAATGTTATGTTGTATGGGATGCATAACATTGCATATGTACGCCATTCATAACATGCATTAAGGCCTTTTTAGAATGCATAACACAACATGCATAACATATTATAGCATAAGCACAATGTGCCAAGCTAAAGATGTATATGATGACATATGTACACACATGGCTTTGAGTCAAAAGGAATATAAATTCATGCATTCATGGTCTAAGCACATGAGTTATTATGATGATGGTGAATCATACTAGGTGAAGCATAACATCATTATTGAAAATTCTCGGAGCAAGGTAGCAGTTGAAACTCATACTTAAGTATGTTTTGTCTGTACTAGGTTGTCTAGTTCTAACGGTTGGGCTAGGTTTTGACTAGTTGTTTTTATGTTAATAGAATATCGAGGCGTCCTTCGATTAGGGTTACTACCCAATCTGAGGGCGAGTCTTCAAGAGCGCAAAATGATGCGATGATGGAAAGTCTACGGCAGAGCAATGAAGCTTTGTCGAGGCAAATGGTGGATGTGTAGTCCTAGATCTAGTCTCTGTTATCAGTTGTGTTTGGGCTAGCTGTGAGAGTGCAGGACCCTGCCGAGGGTCGAGCTGTTCCTGCCCCTCCTGCTCCTTTGGTGCCTCTAGTAGTGGTTCCACAAGAGATGGCGTTTATCTCACAGTTTCAGTGATTAGGGCAGCCTACGTATGATGGTAGAGCTGATTTCATTGTCTTAGACGATTGGCTGATAGCAATCGAGGCGATATTTTCTTACTCTGGAGTCATTGACGATCAAAGAGAAATGATAGCCGCTTACCAGCTCAAAGGCCTGGCGAAGAGTTGGTGGCTAAGGGAAAAGGAGGGATTAAAGGATGGATGTTCTTAAGGGTCCTTCCAGAAGATGCTTCTGAAGAAGTTCTTGCCCTCGGTCGAGCGAAACCGTTTGATGAATGATTTCCTGCATTTAAAACAAAGACAGCTCACAATGAGTGAGTAGAAAGTGGAATTTAGTAAGTTAAGTCGGTTCTCCCCTAACTTGGTAAGCTCAGAGGAGAATCGGATCAAACAATTTTAGGGTTGATTGAGAAGGGACGTTCAGCAGTTTGTCATTACTTATGGATCAGCAGGTTATACTGCTACAGTGGAGGCCTCCTTGAAGGTCGAGGTAAGCGAAAATAACAAGAACAGAGGCCATCAGATGAGAAATGATAAAAGAAAGTCTGATGGGGGTAAGAGTACTCATGTCCCTGATGTTGCTCCGAGGAAGAGAAATAAAGAGGTATGCAGTTTTTGTGGCCGACCGGGCCATCATTTAGAGAGGTGCTATCAGAGATTGGGAGCTCAGAAGAAAGAGCAGATTCATGCGATCCAGGGTGTTCCAAGGAAGGACTTAGTTTGTTCGGTATGTAAGAAGACGGTGTACGATGCTGCATATTGCTTGAAAAAGATAAGAAGTTGTTTCCTGTGTTGTCAAGAAGGTCATCTTAAGTATCACATCCGCAGACTTAGTCTATTCTACAGCCAGTCCCACTTTAGGCGTTTCCACTTCCGCAGCGGTTGGACAAAGGAAAAGGGAAGCTAAACGTGGTCTCATTGGAAGAAGCTCAGACGTCCACGCAAGTAATTTCAGGTTAGATTCTCTCCTAGCTTTAAGGTTTTAATTCATAGTGATAGCTTTATCATTCATTTCCTTAGATGCGTGTTCGATTTTATAGGATGATTTAAGGAAAAGAACCGCTGGGCACGTGTTTTGTTCGATTCTGGCGCAACCCACTCGTTTGTGGCTAGAGCCTTCGTAGAGCGTTACCGTTTGGATCTCGATCAAGTGGATGAATCCTTTTGTGTCAAATTTCCTTCCAGCGATTCTTTAGTTTCGGACCAGGGCATTCAGAGTTGTCCGATTGTTTTGGTTATTTTTAGCAAAGGAAGATCTGAAGGTAATCGACTTGGAATACTTTGATGTAATCTTGGGAATGGATTGGTTGTCCAGATACGATGCTGTTATCCAGTGCAAGGGTAAGCACATGGACTTCAAAAAGGATAGCAGTCAGCCTGGGTGTGTTTTTGGTGATCTGCGCAAGGATTCTCTAGTTATTTCTGCGGTATGTGCTCGGAAGCTCTTAGATTCGGGATATTTTGTTTGTTTGGTCTCAATTTTGGGGACCGTTGGTAGTTTGCCGCGTTTAGAAGAGATTCTTGTTGTGCGCGAGTTTTCAAATGTGTTTCCTGATGATCTTCCTAGTCTTCCACCTGATAGAGATGTTGAGTTTGTGATAGATTTAGAGCTGGGTACGCATCCTATTGCGAAGGCGCCGTACCGGATGGTCCCGCGAGAGCTAGAGGAGTTACGCATCCAACTGGATGAGTTATTAGAGATAGGTTTTATAAGCTGAGTTTGTCGCCTTGGGGTGATCCTGTTCAATTTGTTAAGAAGAAAGATTGATCGATGAGGCTTTGCATCGATTATAGAGAGTTGATCATGTGATGGAGACTACGGCGCGCTACACCTTGAAGACGGCGCACCGACAAAAGACCGTGAAGAGAATCGCCATAATAGGCGTCCTGATCGCAAGCCGATTTATTAATAATTAATAATAATTGTTATGAAATTATTATTAATTATTAATCCATGCTTTGTGTGTTTTACTTTTAATAATTGCACTTCTATTTCATGTAATATGTACATTATGGTTATGATATAAAACAATGATTTATGTGTGTGTTTTATTTTCATGTTTTCATGTTTGGGCTGCATGTAGCCAGTTGGAGTGTTGTTGTTGTTGTAGCCTATATATAGGCATGTCCCCCCCCCCCTCTATTTGGAGAGGGAATGAAAAGAAAAATTGAAAACTCTAACCTCTTGAAGCTTCCTCCTTCCTCATCTCTTGACCGAACTTTCTCTTTCTTCTCCTTCCCTCTCCTTGGCCGCCGGTGTAACACCCCTATCCGTCACATAGCATATAGCAGTAGGTCCGGCCGGGGCCCGACGCCATATACCACGGACAGACGGGTTGGTTACGCGTTGAAACCACACAACCAATCAGAGCATCCTACACAACACCTAGCGGAAGCAATTTAATTAAGTTGCAAAAAGATAAGAACCCTGCCACAGAGCATGAATGTCCACTACAACCTAGGAATGAGTACATACACAAAAGAGTTCACGGCCTTAAGGCCTTACAAAAGTGTTCGCTTAACAAGATAGCGTCTTTCATACATCGGCGCGCAGGCCGGCCATACATGAATATGAAAAAGCTAATAACTAAGCCTTCGAGGGCTGGCGCTGCAACTTGGGCTTTAGCCCGCTATTTGCCGCTTGGCTCCGCAACAGCACCTGCAGAAACAACCCACCCAAGAGGTGGCAATACAAAAGGGCAACGGTCAGCAAGAGCTGACCAAATTATAACGACCCCGTCCCGTTTCTCGGGACGGCGGTGCTCCTTCCCTGCATATAAAACTATCATAGCAATTCTATAGAGTAATCTATTCGCCACAAGTGTCGGCACGCACGACCGCACACTCCGTGCTCTCAGGGCACTAATCGGTGAACCCGGTCCGGACCCAGTCCAACACCGCGATTCCACCACCATCCCTCGGATGGCAACACTCGTGAGCATTTAGCCCTTTCAGCCGAAGCCTAGGCCCATTTCCAGCCCCCCGGGAAGTCCCATGTACTTTAGGTCGCTTCTACCGAGACCACTTGGAATGGGTAGAGTTCCACCCGCCCGTTGCTCACTTCACCACGGTCATTTAGCCATCGGTGCGGGCCAAGTTTCTCCTCATTCCCACAATCGATCAAAACACGCACATAACCCCGTTATGTACCGATTTGCCCTCCAAGGCAACATCGTGGCGGCAATGCGATTCTGCCCAAGCTTTCCGGGTGCGCCTCGAGGTTAACCCCCAAGGATCCCTGTATACAATCTACCGCGTAGAATTTTCGGAAAACTAAATTCACCGGCGCGGAGTCTTCTCCGGCCACGCAATGCAAACATCACCGATCCGGGTTAAACCCGAATAGGCTTCACACACAATGCCTACGCCCGTACTCCGATTCCGGGCTCTAACAACGGGGACTTTACATATCTACCCGAAGGGATTCCGCGCCTCAACGCTCACTCGCGAGAGGGGGATTTCCCCATGCATAGAAAGAAGGGCGACTACACATGCCCTATGAAGAGGATCGTTACCCTCGCATTTTTCCGCGGCGCCATGAAGATGTAGTCAGATGGAAAGCTTCGCCTCGCCCTTGCCTTCGAGGATCCGGACTCGGATCGCGAATCGGTGCTTCAAGACTCCTCCGGCGGTCGGATCTTGGGCTCCTCCTTCCTCTTACTCTCCCTCCTCTCTAAACACTTAGAGAGAGAGTGGACCAAAGAAAAAATGAGGATTCAAAGCCCTAATCCCGGCTAATAACCCCCCAGGAGCAGCCCCCACCGTTGGATCCAGATCCAAGGGAACGAACGGCCGAGATTAGATCCAAAATCCCAAAAAACTGGGCCGAACACGGCTTGACACACGGTCGTGTGTCTGGCCGTGTAACTCATTCGCCGATCGACACGGCTCCTGACACGGCCGTGTGTCACGGGCCGTGTTACCTGGAGCTTCAGGACGATCGTCGGGCTTCCAGAACACGGCTTCGAACACGGCTGTGTTCGAGGCCGTGTGCCCCACACACGGCTTGAGACACGGCCGTGTGTCTCAGGCCGTGTACTTCTCTGACTCGAGACAGCACAAAAATCCAATAAATCCCTGAACACGGGTAGGCACACGGCCGTGTGCTTGGCCGTGTGCCCCTGTTCAGATCTCCAAAAGAGCCGTTTGATCGCCCCGCGATCATCTCCGAGGTTGGGGTCTTACAACTCCCTCACCCTTAAGAGAATTTCGTCCCGAAATTAAGAACAGAGACTACACAAAAGAATTAACAAATCGAGTACCTGAGGGGAACAACTCGGGGTACTCCTCGCGCATTGTCTGCTCTCGCTCCCAAGAGAGCTCCTCGCACCCGCAGTTATCCCAACAGACCTTCACCATTCTGATTTCCTTGTTCCGAAGCCGCTTGACTTCGAAATCCTCAATAGATATGGGCTTGACTTTCGTTGTCAACCCATCCTCAACCGGTACTTGATCAGCCGCGATCACCTGCGAAGGCTCTTGCTCCGCCTTCCGCAAAACCGAGATGTGGAATACATCGTGCAAAGCACTTAACTCCACCGATAGCTTCAAACGGTACGCCGCTTCGCCGACTCGCTCCAGAACCTCAAAAGGTCCAAGGTATCTTGGGCTCAGCTTCTTCAAGCGTCTCACCCGCGAAACCCCCTTGAACGGCTTCACTTTCAGATATACCCAATCGCCTACAGCAAACTCCACGTTTCGGTGCTTGGCATTGTAATACTTCGCTTGCCGGTCCTGAGCGATCAACAAGCGCTCCCGAATGATCCGCACTAACGAGGTAGCACTCTCCACCTCCTGCTTCTTGTACAGTCTTGCCTCACCCGTTTCAAGCCATGATAACGGCGTGCGACACTTCCTACCATACAGGGCCTCGAAGGGCGCCATTTGTATACTCGCTTGGTAGCTGTTGTTGTACGCGAACTCCACCAAATAAAGATGGTCTTCCCAATGCTTACCGAAGTCCAGGACACACATGCGTAGCATGTCCTCCATCGTTCTATTGACCCTCTCGGTCTGCCCATCAGTCTGCGGATGGAAAGCTGTACTGAACTTTAACTTTGTTCCCAACATCTGCTGCACCAACCTCCAATCATTTGACGTGAACCGCCAATCGCGATCACTCACAATGCTACGAGGCACACCATGCAGCCTAACAATATTGTCAACGTACAACTTTGCCAATTTCTCGACTGGGTCATCCTTCCTATGCGGAATGAAATGCGACACCTTAGTTAGCCGATCTACGATCACCCAGATGGCGTCGTTCCCCTTCTGCGACCTTGGCAACCCGTGCACAAAGTCCATAGATATATCGTCGAATTTCCACTCCGGTATAGGCAAGGACTTCAAAAATCCTCCCGGCTTTTGGCACTCCGCCTTCACCAAGGCGCACGTTTGGCATTTAGCCACGTACAACGCCACATCTTTCTTAAGCCCCGGCCACCAAAACAACTTCTTGAGATCACGATACATCTTCGTGCTCCCTGGGTGGATTGAGTACTTGGTATGATGAGCCTCGTACATCAACTCCGCCCGGAGGTTGCCCCCACTTGGGACGCACAAACGATGATCCTTCCTTAACAAACCATCTTCCACCGAGAACTGGGAATTTGACCCATCCGTAGCGGCCTCCAAAAGCTCCTTCATGGAGTCATCTAACTCCAATGCCTGCCGAACCCGATCAGCCAGGTCATACTGCACCTCTGTCCAGTTTAACATTGCCTTGGCGCTCGTCTGCTTGTCAACGCAACAGATCTCAAGCTCCTCCAACTCCCGCACTAGCCGCTCATCATGCACCGACAACCAGTTGGCTCGGGCGGGAGCCCTGCGGCTCAGCGCATCCGCAACTGCGTTGCCCTTCCCGGGTACATAATGTATTTTGAAGGTGTAGTCCCCCAGGAACTCCATCCACCTCCTCTGCCTCATATTAAGGTCTTTCTGATCCAACAGGTATTTTAGGCTCTTGTGATCGGTGTATATGTCGACCCTTACTCCGTATAGGTAGTGCCTCCACAACTTGAGTGCAAATATCACGGCCGCCAACTCCAAGTCGTGCACCGGATAATTTCTTTCATGCACCTTTAGCTGACGCGATCCATACGCTATCACGCTACCATGCTGCAATAACACGCAGCCCAAACCGCTACCCGAAGCGTCACTATACACCTCAAAGCCCTCGATCCCACTCGGCGAACTAAGCACTGGCGCCGTGGTCAACCGCCTCTTCAGCTCCTCAAAAGCTTGCACGCACTATTGCGTCCACAAGAATTTCTGATCCTTCCTTGTCAACTTCGTGAGAGGTAAGGCTACCCGCGAGAAGTTCTCTACGAAGCGCCTGTAATATCCGGCAAGCCCGAGAAAACTACGGACTTCCGCGACAGAAGATAACGCAGGCCACTCCCGTATCGCAACAATCTTCGCCGGATCCACCGCTATACCTTCCCCACTCACTATATGACCAAGGAACGCTACCGAGGGTAGCCAGAACTTGCACTTGGAGAACTTTGCGTAAAGCTCATTCCTCCTCAAAGTCTCCAACACCAAATGCAAATGCTTGAAGTGGTCTTCTTCGCACTGCGAGTATACCAAAATATCGTCAATAAAGACGATCACAAAGCGATCCAGGAAATCTCTGAACGTCCTGTTCATCAGATCCATAAACACCGATGGCGCATTCGTTAGTCCAAACGGCATGACCGTGAACTCGAAATGCCCATACCTCGTACTGAACGCCGTCTTCGTGATATCACACTCCCTGATCCTCAGCTGATAGTACCCCGACTTCAAGTCCAGCTTGGAGTATACCGACGATTCGACTAACTGATCAAAGAGTTCATCAATCCTCGGGATCGGGTACTTATTCTTTTCCATCAACTTGTTCAATTCTCTGTAGTCGATGCACAGCCGCATACTACCGTCCTTCTTTTTAACGAAGAGGACCGGTGCGCTCCAAGGCGATGAACTTGGACGCACATAACCTTGCTCCATCAGTTCCTCCAACTGAACCTTCAACTCCGCCATCTCCTTTGGCGCCAACCTATAAGGAGCACGTGACACGGGTTTGGCACCCGGCACGAGCTCGATCGTAAAATCAATCTCTCGCTGCGGTGGGGCTCCAGGAAGGCTATCCGGGAACACATCGGGGTATTCGCAAACCACGGGGATGCTATCCAACGAGGACTTTGGCTCCACAGCCCCCACTATCGCAAAGAACAGCTCTGCACCAGCACGAACCGCCTTCACCACCTGAAGAGCAGACATTAATGTCTTGCTCGACCCCTTAAGCCCCTCGAAAGTAGTCTCCCGCCCTACACCCAGCTTGACCTCCTTACAGTCGCAATCGATCCAAGCCTTCTGCTCTGACAGCCAATCCATTCCAAAGATAACATCGAACTCTACCAACGGCAATAATGACGCTAGCAAGTCGAACTCTTGGCTCCCTATGTGAACCATCACGGCGCACACTCTGTCCGCACGCATCGAGCACCCATTCGGTAGCAACACATCTAACTTGTCCTTCGCCATCGAAGAAGGGACTCCGATACGCGATATAAACTGTTCGGACAAGAAAGAATGCGAAGCACCAGTGTCGAACAGTGCCCGTGCCGGACTGTCGCTAATTACCACAAAGCCTAAGCAAAAGACATTAGCTTAACAAGCAATAGGTAATAGTATTCTCAAGTCAACTTGCATAAATTAACTCATACCTGTCACCACATCCGCTTGCTTGATGGCCTCCTGCTGGCCCAAGTTATAGACTCTAGGCTGAGTCGGAGCATAGTGGGACGCGGTCGACTCCACCGCTTTGCCCTTTTCCTCGTAGGTGGCTCCTTGTTTCCTTTCGGACTTTGAGCGTCCACTCCAGCAGTCACGGGCAAAGTGCCCCGGCTTTCCACACGTGAAGCAAGCGCCCGGGGTTCGATGGGTAGTTGCCCCCGAGGCACCTGCAGAAGAAGCTGGACCCGATGTCTTAGCCTTCTTGAAGAATCTACGGTAGCCCGACTTCGATGTAGTCGGCGCCTTGAACTCTGATTTCTTGCCACCAGATTCCCTTTCTTTCTTTGCTTGCACGTTTCTCATATCCTTCTCCAAGGACCGGGCCGAACTGACCAGGGTCATGAAACCCTGCGTCTTGGGCCCCGACAGCAGCAACCTAAAATCATCCCTTAGCCCTTCATAAAAGCGGCTCGTCTTGCGCTCCTCGTCTGCGAAGGTAGCGCCGGCATATCTCCCCAACCGAGTAAACTCGTGGAGGTATTCATCAATGGTGCTATCACCCTGCACCAACTTCTGGAATTCGCTCTCTAGCGCGATCCTCTGCGCCGAGGGGAGGTATCGAGCCATAAATAGTCTCGCAAACTCCTCCATCGGGACTTCGGCCAATGGCCTTCCCCTCAACTGATGCAGCTCTAGGCCCTCCCACCACAGTCTTGCGTCCCCATCCAAAAGGAACGTCGCTATAGTGGTCTTCTGCCACTCTTCAGTTTGCGTCGCAGTCATCACCCTGTTGACCCTTGAGAGCCAATCCTCTGCTTGGGTCGGGGTTTCTGCCCCCGTGAACACTGGTGGGTGAAAGCCCATGACATGCTTCAGTTGTCATTCAGTTGCTCTCCTAGGCAACTCTGGCTCCAAAACTACTTGCTCAACCCTCCTTCGCTCTGCCGTCTGAACCGGTACTTGCTCCACAGCAGGAGCAGGCTGCTGCACCTGCCTTGCAGGCTGT
This sequence comes from Platanthera zijinensis, assembly GCA_039513925.1. NCBI lineage: Eukaryota > Viridiplantae > Streptophyta > Magnoliopsida > Asparagales > Orchidaceae > Platanthera > Platanthera zijinensis. Next base: position 97,482,020 of record CM077083.1, read on the forward strand.
GCATTTATCATTGCCATGACCGCTTCTGCCACCAACCTAATGGTCTCAGCAGACAAAGGTGTTGCAGGCGCATCGCTTGGCGTACTGCTCGCCTCAGAACCTGGCCGTTCAGACGGCCCAGCACCACTTCTGGTCACCTAAAATCGTGCAAAACACCGATAAGCGACCAAGAATTACTGCAAACAGCAATTATAGGAACACGCAGGTTCCTCAAACATGTGTATTTTCATTCCTAAGTGGACATTCATGGGTTCTTTTCATGTTATAACGATGACGCACACAATGTGCTCACCACCCCTTAAAGTGAATTCGTCCACGAATTCATTTAAGCGTGACCGAAACCAGAAGTCTGATACCAATTTGTAATACCCCTATCCGTCACATAGCATATAGCAGTAGGTTCGGCCGGGGCCCGACGCCATATACCACGGACAGACCGGTTGGTTACGCGTTGAAACCACACAACCAATCAGAGCGTCCTACACAACACCTAGCGGAAGCAATTTAATTAAGTTGCAAAAAGATAAGAACCCTGCCACAGAGCATGAATGTCCACTACAACCCAGGAATAAGTACATACACAAAAGAGTTCACGGCCTTAAGGCCTTACAAAAGTGTTCGCTTAACAAGATAGCGTCTTTCATACATCGGCGCACAGGCCGACCATACATGAATATGAAAAAGCTAATAACTAAGCCTTCGAGGGCTGGCGCTGCAACTTGGGCTTTAGCCCGCTATTTGCCGCTTGGCTCCGCAACAGCACCTGCAGAAACAACCCACCCAAGAGGTGGCAATACAAAAGGGCAACGGTCAGCAAGAGCTGACCAAATTATAACGACCCCGTCCCGTTTCTTGGGACGGCGGTGCTCCTTCCCTGCAAATAAAACTATCATAGCAATTCTATAGAGTATTCTATTCGCCACAAGTGTCGGCATGCACGGCCGCACACTCCGTGCTCTCAGGGCACTAATCGGTGAACCCGGTCCGGACCTAGTCCAACACCGCGATTCCACCACCATCCCTCGGATGGCAACACTCGTGAGCATTTAGCCCTTTCAGCCGAAGCTTAGGCCCGTTTCCAGCCCCCCGGGAAGTCCCATGTACTTTAGGTCGCTTCTACCGAGACCACTTGGAATGGGTAGAGTTCCACCCGCCCGTTGCTCACTTCACCACGGCCATTTAGCCATCGGTGCGGGCCAAGTTTCTCCTCATTCCCACAATCGATCAAAACACGCACATAACCCCGTTATGTACCGATTTGCCCTCCAAGGCAACATCGTGGCGGCAATGCGATTCTGCCCAAGCTTTCCGGGTGCGCCTCGAGGTTAACCCCCAAGGATCCCTGTATGCAATCTACCGCGTAGAATTTTCGGAAAACTAAATTCACCGGCGCGGAGTCTTCTCCGGCCACGCAATGCAAACATCACCGATCCGGGTTAAACCCGAATAGGCTTCACACACAATACCTACGCCCGTACTCCGATTCCGGGCTCTAACAACGGGGACTTTACATATCTACCCGAAGGGATTCCGCGCCTCAACGCTCACTCGCGAGAGGGGGATTTCCCCATGCATAGAAAGAAGGGCGACTACACATGCCCTATGAAGAGGATCGTTACCCTCGCATTTTTCCGCGGCGCCATGAAGATGTAGTCGGATGGAAAGGTTTGCCTCTCCCTTGCCTTCGAGGATCCGGACTCGGATCGCGAATCGGTGCTTCAAGACTCCTCCGGCGGCCGGATCTTGGGATCCTCCTTCCTCTTGCTCTCCCTCCTCTCTAAACACTTAGAGAGAGAGTGGACCAAAGAAAAAATGAGGATTCAAAGCCCTAATCCCGGCTAATAACCCCCCAGGAGCAGCCCCCGCCGTTGGATCCAGATCCAAGGGAACGAACGGCCGAGATTAGATCCAAAATCCCAAAAACTGGGCCAAACACGGCTTGACACACGGCCGTGTGTCTGGCCGTATAACTCATTCGCTGATCGACACGGCTCCTGACACGGCCGTGTGTCACGGGCCGTGTTACCTGGAGCTTCAGGACGATCGTCGGGCTTCCAGAACACGGCTTCGAACACGGCTGTGTTCGAGGCCGTGTGCCCCACACACGGCTTGAGACACGGCCGTGTGTCTCAGGCCGTGTACTTCTCTAACTCGAGACAGCACAAAAACCCAATTAATCCCTGAACACGGGTAGGCACACGGCCGTGTGCCTGGCCGTGTGCCCCTGTTCAGATCTCCAAAAGAGCCGTTTGATCGCCCCGCGATCATCTCCGAGGTTGGGGTCTTACAGCCGGCCACCTCTCATCCCCTCTCTCAAATCTCGGTTTTCCCCCTCCCACTTTCTCCAACCCGACGACCACTCCTCTCCTACCCGAGCCACCATCCACAACTCCCAAGGCCGCCATCTCTTCCTTTTCCCTCCAACAAGAGCCGACCACCCTCCTCCTTCCTCCTACCCTGACCACCACCATCTGGGCCAACCCGAGCCACCTCCTCCTCCACCAAGCCAAGCCGCCACCTCCACTACAAAAATCAAATCGACCCCAACCCTCATAAATTTCTTCCTAAATCCAAAAAATACCCATCCAAACTCATTCTAAATTCATACCATATTCTCCCTCCTCTTTCCATAACCAAAATATCACCTACCATAAATTCCCTTAACTATCCATATTGGGAATATCTCTTTCCATTAATATTTCCAATTCACCACCTTTTCTCTCTCTTGCCATACTTGAAGATATTTATTTCCATATTAAGAAGATTTCGACGGGCCTTTCCATTTCCAGCGTAACGCGACGAAGGCGGACGAATTTCACTCCTACCGGCGTAATTCCGGTGGAGCCGTTGAAGAACGATCCTCGCCGAGTGAATCAGAATCATCCATTCCGGTTGGGTAACGAACCTTTCCACTTTCGTGTGTTTCTTTCCTTAAATAATCTTGTGGTGGAATTTCTGGCATTAAATTTTGAAATCATTTGAAATTTCGTGATTAGCTTTAATTATTTTTGCGTTGTTTTCTTGATTAACTTAATTTTCACAAAGGGTTTGGCGAACCCTTGTTTTCTTTTGTTGAGAGAGATTTACCCTTTCCGAATTCGTGATTATTTTCGGTAGATCTCTTTGGGTACAACTTTCGCTCGTCCGGATCCAATATTGGTCCTTTTAGCTCGATCGGATACCGGCCTATCGCCCTTATTTGATCTCGAAACGGTTTGGCTATCCGTACGCTAGCGTGAAATTGAGTGAATGTAATAGCCTTGAGCGGCGTAGAACAATTGTGTGAGCGTAGATTTAGTTCGTGAAGAGATAGTCGTGCGCGTCTATAGTTATAATTTGGCTCTAACACGTATGCCTACATAAATTTGTTATCAGAGTGAGGTTCACGTCAATTTCCTAATTGACACCCTTCCCCTCTTATTTGTCACGTTCACACGCACTCACACGTTTCATTGCATATCATAAAAATCAATATTTAGAAGATTAGTTCTCATGAAATGCATTGAAATTTCAAAATTTCAAATTTCAAATTAAAAACAAATAAATTTCGAATTTCAAAATTCAAATTTCAAAATTAAAATTTCAAATTTCAAATTTCAAAATTTCAAATTTCAAATTTTAAAATTCCAAATTCAAAATTCAAAATTCAAAATTAAAATTTTCCATTTCAAATTTTAAATTTCAAATTTCAAATTTCAAAATTTCAATTTTAAAATTTCAATTTTAAAATTTCAAATAATAAAATTCAAAATTTCAAATTTCAAATTTCAAATTTCAAATTTTTCTCCAAATTACAAAGAAAAAAAATTTAGTGGTCTACAAATAGCGGCATAAAAATGTTAATTTTTCTCAATATATGAAATTTAAAATTTCTTGAATTTCTCCATCTGATTATTAGTAAGAAGACAAAAAAAAGTTTCATCAGTAATAATTTTTATTAATTAATATAAATATTTAGTATTTGGTGTGCCAATAGCGGCCTAGATTTTTATTTTCTCAGTAAAAAAAATCTAGAAAATTTTTTTAATGATCCTCATATTTTTCCAACAAAAACCCTATTTTATCACATTTAAGATCATAGTGGTTAAGCGGGAACAATTCAATCTTCGTTAGAGTTAAGTTGTCATAGTACCCTTTTCCTTGCACATTCACTAAGTCCGGGTGAATTATTCTCCCCGGTTCCCGCTAAGATGGCTTATGACGTGCATGCTAGTCATTCCCACACTTATCCTCCTACATTTAGTAGGACCCCAACGTACGACGGTTTAGGGTGTCGTAAAATTTTTAGGGATTGGCTTAAGGGTATAGAATTTCATTTTATGTGTTACGGATGGGATGACCCCCAAAAGATTCACTTTGCCCGAGAGCGGTTAATAGGTCAGGCCCAGTTATTTTGGATGAACGAAGAGCGTCGTGTTGATGGTTATCAACATAATTGGCAGGCAATGCGTAGCCTCCTATCAGATCAATTTGATCCCGCCTATCTCCGTACTGCCAACACCAAGCCTGTGAATGAGTATCATTATGGCACTAGTTCCGTACTAACCTGTATGACTGACTATAAACCAGATGCCCAGATCAAAAGGCACATAACTGAAGATTTGGCTCCCCTTCAACAACGGAATAAGTCGGTCTCAGATTATATGAAATTCTTTAAGGACGTGATGGTTAGGAGCGGTTGAAAGAGTTGCTTGAGGTCACCTTATCTAGGTTTCGTAGGGGGTTAGACCCCTACATCCAGGGTAAATTACTACATTATTGTCACACCAACCTAAAACTCACCTTTAGTACGGCTTTGGAGATTGAGAAGCACTGACCTCCTAGGAGAAAGGCTCACTCATGTCAGAAGATTATTATCTTTGAGTCTAGTGGTGTATCCGATCTTGGCTCTATTGAGTGTCCTCCCATGATTATGCCTATAGAACATTTTTAGTCTTCCCGTGTGTTGCCTGCTCTAGTTATTGACTCCTCTGATGAGTCAAAGGAAAGGCCTTGGATGGTGCCCGTCACTAAGGACGAGGCTGTTATCCCTGACGATTATAGCGACGATGAGGATATTGGTTACCCTAGTGACCTGGATGAGGATTCCACCATTGAGGAATCATCCCCACTTCCCGTCGACAACATTTTGGAGCCTACGGTTACTCTTGCTGAGATTACACCTGAGTCAGTAGGCATTTTACCTGATGATGGGAGTTTACTTAGTAGTGACTTAGGAGATGATCTGTTCGGACTCGAGCTGGTTCCTCTTAGACCGAGATATTTTGAGGACTGTTCTGATGATCCTGATATTTTGGACGTTCCGACTTATTGGGAAGTCTTACCGTTGGTGAACGAGTTATGTTTGGATGATTTTAGTGCTATGAGCCCGAACAATATTTCTTTGATGCAAACACCTTTATCTGACGTTCCTGATTTAAAGCTTCTGTCGGGCTCAATTCTAACCTTGTGTGAGACCATAATTGATTCTAAATTAAATAACTTGGATTGTGTGTCAGAAGAAATTTTAAACAAGGAAGTCGCATTATTGGATGACTTTTTGGATTGTACCCCGGGTTTGATTTTACCGACTCGTCCCCCTGACCCGTTGACTCGCCGTAGTGATCATTTAGGACATTAGTGTGGTACGATTGATTTCAGGAATTTTATAGTGCCCCCTGAGTTCATTTTGCCAGTACCCCCAAATGAGGTCCCATTAGTTTTTTCCAGATCACGTATTATTGTTGCCGACCTATGACCCGACAATTGATTCTGAATTACATGATATATCTAATGAATTGGTAGACATGTCAAATGAATTTTCTTTAAGGGCGAATCCATTGTTTGAATTTTCATATGACATTGATGGCTTGCAACTGGGTGATCTTTCTTGGATGTTAAACTCGTGATTCGACGTTGAGAATGACTTAGCTACTCCTTTGGACATGTCCCCTTGGATGACCTATTACCCTACGAGTCCATCGTTGGTCACACCCTCGGATGTTTTAGATTTTATTTCTGTGGCGACTATTTCCTTTATCCTAATTTTATCATCCATGAACTCTAAAGAAAATCATTTATCGAATTATACGTTTAGGATAGGGCCGCTTATAGTGCCTCCTGATGAGATTCCCTCGGCGCCACCAGATTTAGTTCCGTTGGTGCCGCCTTATGTCGTTCTGTTACCACCGAATGCACTAAATACGTTTGCACATGATGATGCTCGCAATGAATTTTATTTACGTAAGCACTTTAGTGAAGCGCCAACCACATTACAACAATTTATTCAAATTCTTGCTAGCTTACAAAAAAGAGCGTCTCACGGTAAAATCTACAATTTTGACTTGGTGCGTCTCGTCCCTGAACGGTTGCCTTCGGACACTATAGAAAGTGGGCGAGTTGGCGAGCTGGACAATTTGCGGAATTTAATGACATTAGGATAACGCGCAATACTTTTGAGGTTTTTCACTGATTGGGGTGATACCCCTATTTTTAATGTTTCTGATTTAATGCTGCATGTTTTTCCACCACTTGAGTTATTTGCCTGTCCGTCTGGTTCCACTTCGTTCTCTTATGGGTTGGGTAGTGAGTTTGTGCCTGGATCGCTCTCTTTTTTGGTCTTCACTGGAGGTACGTTTGTAGTTGATGTTGAAATTTTTCTTCCATTATTGCCTAATGCTTTTCCGAGGTTCCCCAGGACAATCTTTTTGCATTACAGGATACTCAAGGTTGAAGTGCTCCCCTCTACTTGTGGAGATGTTGGCCACTACCTGCTTCGTTGGCTTGATCGTCCAGTCTTCGATGTCCATTGGTCGTTTGGATCGGAGGTAGCTCGTTTGGTTGTAGCTCTCCCGCACTGGTGCAGTCAAATCCACTCATCGGTGATGAGTATTTTCGAGCAGGGGAGGATTGATGGAGACTACGGCGCGCAACACCTTGAAGACGGCGCACTGACAAAAGATCGTGAAGAGCATCGCCATAATAGGCGTCCTGATCGTAAGCCGATTTATTAATAATTAATAATAATTGTTATCAAATTATTATTAATTATTAATCCATGCTTTTGTGTTTTATTTTTAATAATTGCACTTCTATTTCATGTAATATGTACATTATGGTTATGATATAAAACCATGAGTATGTGTGTGTTTTATTTTCATGTTTTCATGTTTGGGGTGCATATAGCCAGTTGGAGTGTTGTTGTTGTAGCCTATATATAGGCATATCCCCCCTCTATTTGGAGATGGAATGAAAAGAAAAATTGAAAACTTTAACCTCTTGAAGCTTCCTCCTTCCTCATTTCTTGACCGAACTTTCTCTTTCTCCTCCTTCCCTCTCCTTGGCCGCCGGCCACCTCTCATCCCCTGTCTCAAATCACGGTTTTCCCCCTCCCTCTTTCTCCAACCCGACCACCACTCCTCTCCTACCCGAGCCACCATCCACAACTCCCAAGGCCGCCACCTCTTCCTTTTCCCTCTAACAAGTGTCGACCACCCTCCTCCTTCCTCCTACCCGGACCACCACCATCTGGGCCAACCCGAGCCACCTCCTCCACCAAGCCAAGCCGCCACCTCCACTACAAAAATCAAACCGACCCCCACCCTCATAAATTTCTTCCTAAATCCAAAAGATACCCTTCCAAACTCATTCTAAATTCATACCATATTTTCCCTCCTCTTTCCATAACCAAAATATCACCTACCATAAATTCCCTTAACTATCCATATTGGGAATATTTCTTTCCATTAATATTTCCAATTCACCACCTTTTCTCTCTCTTGCCATACTTGAAGATATTTATTTCCATATTAAGAAGATTTCGACGGGCCTTTCCATTTCCAGCGTAACGCGACGAAGGCGGACGAATTTCACTCCTACCGGCGTAATTCCGGTGGAGCCGTTGAAGAACGATCCTCGCCGAGTGAATCAGAATCATCCATTCCGGTTGGGTAACGAACCTTTCCACTTTCGTGTGTTTCTTTCCATAAATAATCTTGTGGTGGAATTTCTGGCATTAAATTTTGAAATCATTTGAAATTTTGTGATTAGCTTTAATTATTTTTGCGTTGTTTTCTTGATTAACTTAATTTTCACAAAGGGTTTGGCGAACCCTTGTTTTCTTTTGTTGAGAGAGATTTACCCTTTCCGAATTCGTGATTATTTTCGGTAGATCTCTTTGGGTACAACTTTCGCTCGTCCGGATCCAATATTGGTCCTTTTAGCTCGATCGGATACCGGTCTATCGCCCTTATTTGATCTCGAAACGGTTTGCTACCCGTACGCTAGCGTGAAATTGAATGAATGTAATAGCGTGGAGCGGCGTAGAACAATTGTGTGAGCGTAGATATAGTTCGTGAAGAGATAGTTGTGCGCGTCTGTAGTTATAATTCGGCTCTAATACGTACGCCTACATCAACATGGTCATGATTAAGAACAGGTATCCCCTGCCGAGAATTGATGACTTGTTTGGTCAGTTGCATAGTAGCACTGTGTTTTCAAAGATAGATCGTCGTTCTGGCTACAATCAGCTCAGGATCCGTGAGTCAGATATCCCGCAGACTGCTTTTCGATCTAGGCATAGGCATTTCGAATTTCTTGTAATGTCGTTTGGTTTGACCAATGCGGCCTCAGCCTTTATGGACATGATGAACCGTGTGTTCAAGGATTTTCTGGGCAAATTCATAGTCATGTTTAAAGATGATGTTCCTGTATATTCACGGAATGCTGAGGAGCATAACCAGCATCTGCGATTAGTTTTATCTGCTTTGAGGGACCACATGTTGTTCGCCAAGTTGAGCAAGTGCGAGTTTTGGTTGCCTCAGGTCTCATTTCTGGGCCATGTGGTTAATAAGAATGGGATTTCAGTCGACCCAGAGAAAATAGCTGTTGTGACATAATGGAGTAGTCCTGGCACACCCAAAGAGATTAGGAGCTTCTTAGGGTTGGCCGGCTATTAAAGGAGATTTGTGGAGGGTTTCTTTACCCTGGCTTTGCCATTGACTAAATTGACACATAATAATGCAGCATTTGTTTGGAGCGAGAAGTGGGAGGAAGCCTTTCTAGAGCTCAAGAATTGATTGTGCACTGCTCACGTTTTGAAATTGCCTACGGAGGGCATGGATTATGATGTTTATGTGGATGCATCACATGTTGGGCTTTGATGCATGCTGATGCAAGAAGGGAAAGTGATTCCGTACGGGTCAAGGCAACTGAAGACTGTTGCGTGCTAGGGTTCGAAGAAAATAAACGCAACCGAACTAGCAACCCGATGAGGCAAGTATACCTATCGAATTGTAGCTAGGGGACACAAGTGTCGTATTGAAATCCGGGAACTGTTGGCTATGCTTACTCACACGAACGCTATTATCTTATCGACGGAAAAAACTAGGGTTTAGAGAATCTAATTGAGATTAAGGAAGGAAGTAAAACTATACTAGAAAGAGAACTACCGCAATTAAGTAAAACTATTAAGTAAAATGATTACTACGAAGGGTTGAAAATATGAAATGGAAATGCACTCGATCAAGAATCACCTCGGCTAAAGACGATTAAGAAAATGCGATAAAAATCTAAACTTAATAGGATAAAGGTCCTTGACCGTGGAGGTTCCTAAAGATTGAACACGCTTCTCTCGAAGTCGTGCCCAACTGAGTTTAGGAAGGTCCGACCGACTCTCGTCTAAATCGGAGGCCTAAAACTCGCTTTACGCGGTGAACCCCACTATTGGAATTTACTCCAATCCGGGATATTTGGACGTCTGCCTTTCTCAAGGGGTGCGTACAACTCCCTTTACTCTTGAATGCTCACTTCATTCTTTCGGCCTCTCGGCTATCCCAGAATGAAAGCAATGGTGGAGAGTTAATATATTGATAATATACCTCCAACCCGTGATTAATCAAGAGTAATTCAAGGCCCTACCCTAAAAAGAAAAGATTAATTAAAACATCATAACTTAATCGCTCTAACCTCGGATCATCAAGATCGAGTACAAGGAGGATTAGTTAATCATAATGGAGTGGAGGGGGGGATGAGTTGTAATGCATAAAAAAGGAAGACAAGCTAAACAAGAATGCTTTTATTAACGAAAAAGGGCAAGTTACACTATTGAAATTGAAATTACAAGTGCATGAAAATTAAATCCTATTTTAGCCCTACAATTAGCACTAAGCAACACTAAATATTACAAGGAAAGCTAAGGCAACTAAATATTAAACCATGATTAAGCAAAAATTACAAAGGAAGAGAGAGAGAGAGAGAAAGCATGAAAAAAAACTCAAGAACCAAAGGGGCAGCACCTCCCCCTCTCAACCAAAGCTTCCTGAAATGGAGAGGGGGGTCTCAATTTATAGAAAAAAATCTCGGGTTGGTCACGCCCTCCGACATGCCCTAGGGGGGCGTGTCAAGGGGCGTGACAGTACTATGTTGACCTCGGGCTCTGGATTCTTGCTGGAGGGATGATTGCTTCGGTACGTCGGTGGTCACGCCCTAGGTCACGCCCGTGTAGGGGGGGCGTGACAGGCATGTCATGTCCAAATCATTGGTCGGAAATCCGTCAGTCACCGAAAAGTTGATGTCACGCCCATGGTCACGCCCGTGACAGGGGGCGTGACAGTACTGTTTTCGTGCTGTGGAGAAATGGCATTTAATGCGGCGGCAAGCTTTGCGGCAGAGGGCGACACGCCCATGGTCATGCCTGGTGACACGCCCAGGGAGGGCGCGTCAGGGGGCGTGACAGTGGTTTTGTTTGTTTTCCTGTCCCTTCCAACAAAAGTCCTCGGGATCGGGTGACATGCCCTAGGTCACGCCCAGGGAGGGCGTGTCAGGTGGGCGTGTCAGGTCATTTTTGACGAATTTCCTGAAAACCTGCAAAAGGACAAGAAAATGTTAGTGGCAATAATATTTACATAAAAAGGATAAAAATAAACTAATAATAGACATGATTTGTACACTATAAAATAGAAAATACAAGAATAGTTTAGGCTACAAAACGTATTATAAAATTCCCCCAAGCTTAAGCTTTGCTTGTCCCCAAGAAAAAATATAAGAACTAGATATTTATAAAAAGGACTAATCAAAAAGTTCTAATTATGCCTACACAAGTACTATGCGAAATTATAAGTAGGGAAAAGGTGAAATGTAAGTCTAAAACAATTATTTCGGTATGGTAAAACTTTTATAAACTTTACTTAATAAAAACAAATCATCCAAAATTTTAACGAGATTTTTTTAAATAGACTTAAGCAAAGCAACAAAAATGAAAAACACGCATTGAGTTGTTACTGGATCCAAGGAACGCATTATAATTATCAATTTAATTAACAAAAATCTAGGTTTAAATCCAAAACTAAAACTGATTTACTTTTTTTCTTTTCTTAGTTGTTAAATAAAAAATCAAAAAGTGTGAATCAAAAGGACTTAAATAGGACAGAAACGTTTGGTTTAGGAATATGATTAGGAGTGGAATTCAAAGATAAACGTGAAGGTTCAACATCACACTAAACCAAAGCAAAGAGTTTCAAAAACTTTCATAAAAATATATACACATTTTTTTTTCTTTTTCTTCTTTTTTTTCATTTTTTTTTCTTTTTTCAAAATAAAGGCCATAAATATTTTTATTTTCCTTTTGAATTGGCCAAACAAAAACAAACATCACTTTTGAGCATACTTTTTTTTCAAAAACATTTCTACCAAAAAAATCACAAAATACCCTATCAAAATCGTCAAAATAATTTATGAAACTCAAAAAGGCTAGTGTGATTCGATAGGTTGGAAATTTTGGCTTTGGTGAAAGTGAAATGAAGGGAGGAGCTATCAAATGAAATCGAAAAAAGGCTCAAAAATGGCTAACTAGTGGTAAAAGTTTTTGGGTTGGCAGGAAAGCTCAAATGAAAACAAAAACGGCCTAAATCATTTTCACGCTTTTGAATTTATTTAAAACAAATGTTTGAAAAATTTCAAAAAGCGAGTCCTAGATCATAAAAGAAGATTGATGAAATTAACTTGAAAATATAAATAATAGGTGACTTGGATCGTTCACATCTACTACGTTATTCAAAAGTTGATTTTACAAAAATTATTCAAAAACGAAAAAGAAAATAGTGGATGATGAATTTTTGAGAAAGTAAAGGAAAAAAAAAACAAAAAACCATAATAGAAATGCGAGTTTTAGAAAAATATTTCACCTTAACATGCTACCGTGAATTAGAAACACAGCATGACCAACATTTTACTTGTGAAACATAATTAAAAAGGACGATTAGAAATATTATAATTAACTAAGTTGTTTATAAGAGATTTTGAGTAAAACAAAAACAAAAACTAGGGGTACTATTGAAATACCAAAATATCTAAACTATTCAAAAAAACACATATATTTTTTTTTAATTTTGTGAAATATTCTCTTTTTTTGGATTTTGGAAAATTTTTCTCTTATTATTATTTTTTTTTTTGGAATTTTAAGATATTCATTTTTTTTTATTTTGGAAATATTTAAAATATTTACAAAAAGAAAAATATTTACACTAAGCAAAAATGAAGGAGGAAGTCCTCCCCCAAGCTTAAAATCGACATTGTCCTCAATGGCTAAAGAAGGGGATTGGAGAAGGAGAGAAAAGTAAAGTACAGAATTGAAAGATAGAATTGAAAGACAAGTACTTCCCCGGATTTATTTGCTGCGAAAGCTGAGTGATGCCGCTCCTCCGAATGTCTTCTTTGGACTTCGTGATGGATTCAACAATGTTGGAGCAGGCGATCGTAGAAGCTTCAGCTCGTCGGAGCCGTCCGAGGAAAAAATTGTAAAATAAAGAAAACGGAAAAAGATAACTTGGGTTGCCTCCCAAGAGCACCCTTTGGTTAAAGCGTCGTTGAGCTTGACGCATCAAAAAAAAAATATTGTTCAAAAATATTGTTGTCCGGAAATAAAATTGTTTTTAGCAAAAATTAAAAGTTCAAGATTAGAGTTCGTGAAGCAGAAACTTAATAATGTTTGGACTGACATCATCATCACAAGAAAAGTAGAGTTTAAGACGCTGACCATTCACTTTGAATTTACCCTTATCAGGGTGAGAAATTAAAACAGTTCCATAAGGAAATACTTCTAAAACAGAAAACGGGCAAGACCAGCGAGATTTTAATTTGCCCGAAAATAAACGTAAATGAGAATTATATAAAAGGACTTGGTCGCCCGGCTTAAAGTTTTTAGGGTGCCTTAAGTGTTTATCGTATAAATGCTTCGTCCGCTCTTTATAAAGTTTATTATTTTCATAAGCATAAGAGCGCCACCCATCGAGTTCATTTAGTTGAAATTTTCGAAGGTCACCGACTGAGTGGGGATCGAAGTTTAAAAATTTTAAGGCCCAAAAGGCGTGGTGTTCTAACTCTACGGGCAGATGGCACGATTTTCCATAGACCAGCCGATACGGCGTACATCCGAGGGCCGTTTTGTACGCTGTTCGGTAGGCCCATAGAGCATCGTCAAGTTTGGTTGACCAGTCTTTCCTAGAAGTTGAAACAGTGTTTTCTAATATTCTTTTTATTTCTCTATTAACTAATTCGACTTGTCCGTTAGTTTGGGGGTGGTAGGCAGTGGAAAGCTTATGCGTAATGTCGTATTTGGTAAGAATTTTTGAAAATTGTACGTTACAGAAATGGTAACCCCTATCGCTAACGATCGCGCGTGGCGTACCGAATCTAGAAAATAATCTTTTTAGAAACGTGACTACAACTCGGGAGTCGTTCGTAGGAAGAGCTTGGGCCTCAGCCTATCGTGAAACATAATCAACAGCAACTAAAACGAATTTGTTTCCGAAGCTAGAAGGAAGGGGGCGAACAAAATCAATTCCCCAGAGGTCGAAAATTTCGCACTCTAAGAAATAATTTTGCGGCATTTCATTTTTATTAGAGATGTTGCCCGACCGTTGGCAACTATCACACCTGCTCACAAAGGCTTGCGCGTCTTTAAACAGGCTAGGCCATTAAAAACCTGCGCAAAGCACGTTGTGAGCGGTGCGAGCAGCTTGATAGTGCCCACCTGTCGGACCTTCATGCAAATGTTTTAGAATATCAATTCCTTCATCATAAGAAACACATCTCCTTATCACTTGATCCGCACAAATTTTGAAAAGATGCGGGTCTTCCCAAAAGTAGTTCTTCAGCTCAGAAAAGAATTTCTTCTTTTGTTGAGAGGAGAACTCTTTTGGGAGCACCCGAGCCACTAGATAGTTGGCGATGTGCACGAACCAAGGAGAAGTAGATGTGTTAACTAAAAGTAGCTTCTCATCAGGAAAATAGTCATTAAAAGATTTTTCATTTAATTTTTCTATAAAGGGGTTATCTAATCTTGATAAATGGTCGGCGGCCAAGTTCTCGGCTCCTCGCTTATCACGGATCTCTAAGTCAAACTCCTGGAGGAGTAAGACCCAGCGAATCAAGCGAGGCTTGGCATCCATTTTGGCAAGAAGGTACTTGAGGGCCGAGTGATCCATAAAAACAATGATTTTTGAAAGTGTAATGTAAGGGCGGAATTTATCAAAGGCGAATACTACAGCTAAGAGCTCCTTCTCGGTTGTGGTGTAATTTTCTTGTGCAGATGTGAGGGTTTTACTAGCCTAATAGATGGGGTGGAAGTTTTTAGATATGCGTTGACCTAATACGGCTCCCACCGCAAAACTACTCGCATCGCACATAATCTCGAAAGGAAGGTCCCACACCGGAGCTATCATAATCGGTGCGTTAATTAACTTTTCTTTAACTAATTCAAAGGCAGAATTACAAGAGTCATCAAAAATGAATGGAGCGTCTTTTTCTAAGAGATGGGTGAGGGGCTTTGTGATCTTGGAGAAGTCATTTATAAAACGACGATAAAATCCAGCGTGGCCTAGGAAACTTCTTATAGCTTTTTTGTTAGTAGGAGGTGACAACTTCTCAATAACTTCTATCTTGGCAACGTCTACCTCAATACCTTTAGCAGAAATTTTATGACCCAAAACTAACCCTTCCCTTACCATAAAATGGCATTTTTCCCAATTTAGGGCAAGGTTAGTTTCTTCGCATCGTTCTAAGACTTTTTCGAGGTTTTCTAAACATCTATCGAAGGAATCGCCGAACACGGAGAAATCATCCATAAATACTTCCATAATGCTTTCAACGTACTTGTCAAATATTGCGAGCATACATCGCTGGAATGTAGATGGCGCATTGCACAATCCAAACGGCATTCTTCGGTAAGCGAAGGTGCCGAAGGGACAAGTAAACGTAGTTTTCTCTTGGTCCTCGGGAGAGATGGGTATTTGAAAGTACCCCGAGAGGCCATCGAGAAAACAATAAAAGCTATGGCCGGAGAAACGTTCTAAAATCTGGTCGATAAACGGTAAAGGAAAGTGGTCCTTGCGGGTGGCGTCATTCAACTTACAATAATCTATACACATACGCCAACCCGTCACCGTCCGTGTCGGGATTAATTCATTATTCTCATTACTAACTACGGTTATCCCTCGGGAACTACCTGAACGGGGCTAACCCACTTACTGTCCGATATAGGGTAAATAATTCCTGCGTCTAATAGTTTCATAACCTTGCCCTTAACTACTTCTTTCATATTCGGGTTTATACGATGCTGAGGTTGGATAGAGGTATGCGAATTATCTTCCATTAAAATTTTATGGGTACAGAAAGATGGGCTTATGCCCTTGATATCAGAAATTTGCCATGCAATAGCCCAATGATGCTTACAAAGAACTAGAAGAAGTTTATTGTTTTGCGTATCCGTGAGGTAGGCCGAAACGATAACTGGTAACTTGGAATCTTTTTCTAAGAAAGCATACATAAGGTGTTCGGGAAGTTCTTTAAGTTCTAGGGTAGGGGGTTCTTCATAAGAGGATTTTGAGATTCTTTCTTATTCAAAAATAATATTTTTATAAACTTTTTTATAAGGAACGTAATAAGGGGTGGGGCTAGCAGCCATGACGGCTTCTTGTAGCGATTCAGTGGGAAGAAAAGAGGAAGAACAAAAATCAGAAAATTATTTTTCAAACTCAGAAAGACAATAAGAAGATTCATCACTTCCTTGCAGTGATTCAGTTGTAAGAGAAGAGGAGCAAAAAGGAGAAAATTCTTTTTCAAAGTCGGAGAGGCAGTAGGAAGAATCATCACTCACGGCGTCTACGAAAAAGCATGAGTCATCATTTGCTAAGGTGTTCTTCATCGAAGGGGTGATAGAAAATGTGACTTCGTCGTCGCCTACTCGAAGAAAGAGCTAACCATTGCTTACGTCAATGATGGCTCGGGAGGTGGCCAAGAAGGGTCAGCCAAGGATCAAGGGAACCTCGACGTCTTCTTCAATGTCCAAAATGACAAAGTCCACCGGGAAGATGAACTTGTCGACTTTCACTAGAACGTCCTCCACTATTCCTAACGGGTACTTGACGGATCTATCGGCTAGCTGGATACTCATACGCGTGGGGTTAAGGCTACTGATCCCTAACTTTTTAAACAACGAAAAGGGCATCAGGTTTATACTCGCGCCAAAGTCGGCTAACGCGTGTTTAACAAAAAGATCACCGAAGACACACGGGATAGAGAAACTACCCGGGTCACTGATTTTCTTCGGCAAACTGTTTGTTAAAACGGCGGAGCACTCAGAGTTTAGCGTGACGTTCGAAAGATTCTCTAACTTTTTCTTGTTTGTGAGGAGGTCTTTAAGATACTTGGCGTATTTCGGCATCTGCGAAATAGCCTCGTGGAAGGGAAGATTAATGTGGCTTTGTTTGAAGATCTCTAAGAAGCCGGAGTACTGATCATCTTGACGTTGTCTATTAAGTTCAGAGGGGTATGGAAGAGTTGAATTATTTTTGAAGATGGGTGGTAGAGTGGGATTATTTTCTAAAATAGGGGTGATAACTTCTTCAGCAGAGGGTGGAATTTTTAAAACGGGAGCGGAGCTTTGATTTTTTGAGGCGGGAGCAGAGCTTGACTCGGGCTCTTCACTTGCCATACCGGAGACTTGCTTCCCACTCCGAAGAGTTATAGCTTTCGCTTGCTCTCTCGGGTTGGGTTCGGTATTGGAAGGAAGAGACCCTGCGGTTCGCTCAGAAATTAGTTTCGCGAGCTGTCCTACCTGATTTTCTAGACTTTTTACGCTTCCGGTTGAAGTTCTTATAGTAGCGTCATTTGTGGTGATATATTTAGAAAGTAATTCCTCCACGCTTGGAGGTTTTGGGTAATTTTGAAGAGGTGGTGGTGGTGGTGGTGCAGAAAAATCATTTTGCGGGGGTGGGCGCATCGCATTCGATGGATTACTCCATGAAAAGTTCGGGTGATTTCTTAAAGCGGGGTTATAACTATTCGGAAAATTAAAACCAAGCGGATGAAAATTCACAGCAGAAAAATTATTAAAAGAAGTTCTAGGCATATTATTAACATAATCTAAATGTTCTGGAGTAGGGGTTGCAGATTCCCATACCTGAGGGGCGGAGGCAGCAGTCATCTCCGTGATTTTTTTGCTTTGGATTTCTACTTGCAGAGCGAGCTGGGAGACGTTGTCCACTTCATAGATATCTGCAGGCTTGTTCGGGCAGGACCTAGGCACATTCCACTGATAAGTGTTCATGGCCATGTCCTCAAAAAGCTCAAGAGCGGCTTCCGGGGTCTTATGATTTAAAGTACCGCCAGAAGCTGCGTCTATCATTTGCTTCGTGCTTTGATTTAGCCCGTTATAAAACGTCTGCACTTGTAACCATACAGGCAGCGCGTGATGTGGGCATCATATTAATAATTCTATAAATCTCTCCCTGGTTTCATATAGGGTTTCAGAGTCTATTTGTCCGAAGGCAGAGATGTCGTTCCTAAGTTTTGCAGTTTTAGCTGGCGGAAAATACTTCGCCAAAAATTTATCAGTTAATTCATTCCAAGTGGTTATGCTATTCTTCAGAAATGTGTTCAGCCACTACTTAGCTTTAGTTCTTAAAGAGAAGGGGAAGGGTCTCAACCTGATTGCATCATTTGTGACACCATTTATCTTGAAGGTGTCACAAATTTCAAGAAAGCTAGCTATATGTGCGTTCGGATCTTCATCTTGAAGTCCGTCAAATTGCACATATTGCTGCACCATTTGAATTATGCTAGGCTTTAATTCGAAGTTATTATTTGCTATAGTAGGGCGGACTATACTTGATTCTGTTCCCTCGAGGTTCGGTCGTGCATAATAGGACATAGTCCTTTGTACGACCTCATCTACATTGGGTTCTTCCATTCTTAAAGTAGCAAATGACTCGGAGTCCTCAACCGGCACATGGAAAGTAGGACCTTGAAATCGCGATCTTCTCCGAAGAGTAAGCTCAATTTCGTGCTCCAAGTCCAAAATAACTGACGGACTCCCGCGGGTCATGCACTAAAAGAACAGAAAAGAAGAAAAGAAAGAGAAAAAGGATAAATTAGAAAAAAAAAACTAGATTAGAAAATTATTTTTTTTTCTTTTTGAAATAGATTTTTTTATAGATTAACTCCCGAACTTCCCAAGGACTACCCCGTGAAGGGTTCGCAAGGTACTAGACAAGACAGTGGCGCTTAAAGCCCTTTGCCCTTTTCGAGGGAATTAGGTGGCGTAGAAAAATTGTGAAGTTGGTTACTATTAAGAGCGGTGAAATTTTTTTGATTTTTTTTAAAACTTTAAAGAAAGAGGATGATAAAGAGAAGAGATAAAATTAATAGGTTCGTGTTTTCAAAATATCAACGAAAGTTTCTCCCCGGCAACGGGGCCAAAAACTTGTTGCGCGCTAGGGTTCGAAGAAAATAAACGCAACCGAACTAGCAACCCGATGAGGCAAGTATACCTATCAAATTGTAGCTAGGGGACACAAATGTCGTATTGAAATCCGTGAACTGTTGGCTATGCTTAATCACACGAACGCTATTATCTTA
Organism: Platanthera zijinensis; assembly: GCA_039513925.1. Classification (NCBI taxonomy): domain Eukaryota; kingdom Viridiplantae; phylum Streptophyta; class Magnoliopsida; order Asparagales; family Orchidaceae; genus Platanthera; species Platanthera zijinensis. The sequence continues at coordinate 97,500,914 of CM077083.1, forward strand.
TCGACGAAAAAAACTAGGGTTTAGAGAATCTAATTGAGATTAAGGAAGGAAGTAAAACTATACTAGAAAGAGAACTACCGCAATTAAGTAAAGCTATTAAGTAAAACGATTACTACGAAGGGTTGAAAATATGAAATGGAAATGCACTCGATCAAGAATCACCTTGGCTAAAGACGATTAAGAAAATGCGATAAAAATCTAAACTTAATAGAATAAAGGTCCTTGACCGTGGAGGTTCCTAAAGCTTGAACACGCTTCTCTCGAAGTCGTGCCCAACTGATTTTAGGAAGGTCCGACCGACTCTCTTCTAAATCGGAGGCCTAAAACTCGCTTTACACGGTGAACCCCACTATTGGATTTTACTCCAATCCGGGAGATTTGGACGTCTACCTCTCTCGAGGGGTGCGTACAACTCCCTTTACTCTTGAATGCTCACTTCATTCTTTCGGCCTCTCGGCTAGCCCAGAATGAAAGCAAAGGTGGAGAGTAAATATATCGATAATATACCTCCAACCCGTGATTAATCAAGAGTAATTCAAGGCCCTAACCTAAAAAGAAAAGATTAATTAAAACATCATAACTTTATCGCTCTAACCTCGGATCATCAAGATCGAGTACAAGGAGGATTAGTTAATCATAATGGAGTGGAGGGGGGGATGAGTAGTAAAGCATAAAAAAGGAAGACAAGCTAAACAAGAACGCTTTTATTAACGAAAAAGGGCAAGTTACACTATTGAAATTGAAATTCCAAGTGCATGAAAATTAAATCCTATTCTAGCCCTACAATTAGCACTAAGCAACACTAAAGATTACAAGGAAAGCTAAGGCAATTAAATATTAAACCATGATTAAGCTAAAATTACAAAGGAAGAGAGAGAGAGAGAGAGAGAGAGAGAGAGAGAGAGAGAGAAAGCATGAAAAAAAACTCAAGAACCAAAGGGGCAGCACCTCCCCCTCTCAACCAAAGCTTCCTGAAATGGAGAGGGGGGGTCTTAATTTATAGAAAAAAATCTCGGGTTGGTCACGCCCTCCGACACGCCCTAGGGGGGCGTGTCAAGGGGCGTGACAGTACTATGTTGACCTCGGGCTCTGGATTCTGGCGGGAGGGATGATTGCTTCGGTACGTCGGTGGTCGCGCCCTAGGTCACGCCCGTGTAGGGGGGCGTGACAGGCACGTCATGTCCAAATCATTGGTCGGAAATCTGTCAGTCACCAAAAAGTTGATGTCACGCCCAAGGTCACGCCCGTGACGGGGGCGTGACAGTACTGTTTTCGTGCTGTGGAGAAACGGCATTTAATGTTGCGGTAGGCTTTGTGGCAGAGGGCGACACGCCCATGGTCACTCCTGGTGACACGCCCAGGGAGGGCGTGTCAAGGGGCGTGACAGCGGTTTTGTTAGTTTTCCTGTCCCTTCCAACAAAAGTCCTCGGGATCGGGTGACACGCCCTAGGTCACGCCCAGGGAGGGCGTGACAGGTGGGTGTGTCAGGTCATTTTTGACGAATTTCCTGAAAACCTGCAAAAGGACAAGAAAATGTTAGTGGCGATAATATTTATATAAAAAGGATAAAAATAAACTAACAATAGACATGATTTGTACACTATAAAATAGAAAATATAATAATAATTTAGGCTACAAAACGTATTATCAAAGACCCATGAGAGGAACTACATGACGCATGATTTACAGTTCGCAGTCTTGATTTATGCCATGAAGCTGTGGATACATCTGCTTTATGGCGCACAGTGCAAAATTTTTACCGATCATAAGAGCTTAAAGTATGTCTTCACCCAGAAAGAATTGAATTTGCGCAAGCGGCAATGGTTGGAATATGTTGCCGATTATGAGGTTGAGATCCAATACTATTCGGGCAAGGCTAATGTGGTAGCCGACGCCTTAAGTCGGAAGACAGGGAAGATTTTTAATCTCTCCGCCAATCGGTTAGTAGAAGAATTCCTCTTGATGAATATTTTTGTGGGGATCTGTGACTCCTAGAGTAGTTTGGTGGTAGCAGAGTCTTCTTAGGTTGAACTTATAAGTCTACATCAGAAGGATGATCCGGATCTACTACACTTGAACCTTAGAACCGAGAAAGGATAGTTACCATATTTCTCTATTGATGATGCGGGTACTTTGAGGTACCGAGGTAGATTTTGTATCCCCGCCGTTATGGATATCCAAGTTAAGTTGTGCAGAGAAGCGCATAGATCTAGTGTTTCCTACCATCCAGGCTCTACTAAGATGTATCAAGACTTAAAGTAAATTTCCTGGTGGTATGGAATGTAAGGTGTTATAGCCAAGTTTGTTTCTGAATGCTTCACCTGCAAATATGTTAAGGCCGATCATGGAAGGCCTGGTGGCAGGTTGACTCCATTAGAGATTCCAACCTGGAAATGGGAGAGTATTTAGATGTACTTTATTACTATGTTACCGAGATCTCCTCGAGGACATGATTCAGTCTGGGTTATTGTTGATAGATTAATGAAGTGTGCTCACTTCGTCCCTTATAAGATCGATTACCCCATGAAGAAGATTGTTGAGCTATATCTGAATGAAGTCCTCCGATTGCATGGAGTTCCTGTAAGCATCATATTAGACCCAGACTCCAGGTTTATGTCTCGCTTCTGGATGAGTTTGCAAGAAGGTTTGGTTACAGATTTGAGGTATTATACCGCATACCACCCGCAGACCTATGGTCATACAGAGCGAGTAAATCAGATAGTGGAGGACATGAACAGATGCTACATTTTAGACCACGAAGGAGCGTGGGATGATCATTTGATGCTTATGGAGTTTGCTTATAATAATAGCTATCAAGAAAGCTTGCAAATGTCTCCTTTCGAATCTCTGTATGGGAGACACTGCAGAACTCCCCTATTTTGGGCTGAGGTTGGCGAGAGATCTTTGTTGGGTACGGATGCACTTGAAGAAATGGAAGTTGCTGTGAAGCTTATTTGAGAGAAGCTTCGGATAGCCCAAAAGCAATATGAGAAGAACGCCAACCGGCGTAGATCTGATTTGGAGTTTATTGTAGGGGACTTGGTATTTCTTAAAGTTTCCCCGATGGTTGGGGTCAAGAGGTTTGGTAAGAACCGGAAGTTGGACCCAAGGTATGTGAGACCATTTAAGATTGTTGAGCGGATTGGTGTGTCAGCTTACAGGCTGGATTTGCCAGCAACCTTTCCTGGCGTGCATTATGTTGTTCATGTAAGCACACTGAGAAAGTGTGTGCTAAGATTCGAGCAAGTTTTGAATTCTGTGCCTCAGTTAGAGCCAAATCTTTCTTATGTTGAGATGCCTATCCGCATTCTGGATGCTCATGATTGGCTGTTGCGGAGGAAGTCATTCCCGATGGTTAGAGTTTTGCAGATAAATCAGGGCGTGGAAAGCACGACTTGGGAATTGGAATCAGCTATGAGGGAGGCTCACCCTCATCTGTTTCCCTGACTTTTCTTGGTGCGTATTCTTCTATATAACTCTTGGGTTATTATTTTCCTTCTATAGTAGAAGTATTGTGAGTAAAGTTTTGGGGCGAAACTTTCTTTTAGGTGGAGTGACTATAACGCCCCCGGTTTTTTTTTTTGATTTTTTAATCTTTGTTTAGCATTACGCTGACGCGTTTTCGGCTTGTGTCATTGTTGGAGCAGGGTTTAGCTCTTTAGGTTTCTGAGTGGCTTGTTTGTGGCCTGTTTGCAAGATTCCCCAATGAGTCAGAGTCTGTTTTGGTGACTCGGTGGAGCCTCTTTGAGAATGCTTGTGTTTTGTCTTCAAGAGGTGTTAGCCATAGTTTTTGTTGGTCGGTTGTTAATTCTGACATTGCCATTGGATTAGTAGCGTGGGTATTTAGCTACATTGTGAATTTCGTCAAATTCCGAGGTCGTTGGGTTTTCGCGCCGTTTTGGACGTTTTATGTAATTAATTAATATAATATAATATTATATTATGAATAAGTGGTTAGAAGGTATAAATAGCACTTTTGTTTAAAAAAACACTATTCCTCTTCCCCAAACCCGACGGTTAGCTTCCTACGGAAGGAGACGGGAGACGGAAAACCTGGAGCTTCTGGCCACCGATTTCTTGCTAGCTAGAGCCCGAATTTCTCATTTGAAGGCAGATCTGGACTGCTATCGCCCTGATCTACATCCCTAGGGCAAGAATGTCAAATTTTAGGTTTGTCCTTGTAGTTAGGGTTTTGCGGGTTGGCTTGTCTTCCCTCTAAAAGCTTCAGATTTTATGGCTAGGTGTTTTTGCTGCCAGATCCGAGAGAAGGAGAGGAGCTGGCCGAGTTTTTTCTGGAATTGAGGCAAGTGTTGCTTTTCCCATCCTTTCCAAGTAGTTTCTTATTTTACTTGTAGAATTTACTTCCATAGATCTTGGGTATACTGTAGGTTTTGGCCAGATTTGGCTTGTTGTAGGTTGAAAATATCTGGTTGGGTTGGTTTTGGTATGGCTCTGGCTGGATAGGATAGGATAAGTCTGTATCAGGATAGTTAGCAATAGTAGGTTTTCATTCCAAGGAAATATTTTGATTTTGGGCTAGTGGTTAAGGTCTAGCATGGTCATTTGAGTAGAGCAATGTTTCTGCCATGTGTCTGCCCCTTGGCGTCGAGTGCATCTTAGCACAGAAGTCCAATTTTTTAGGCTAAGTGTAAAAGCGTTTAGTGTGGTGGACACACTCAACGTCTAACTGTTTTGGTCTGGAGACAAAGTTTAAAGCGTTGACAGCGTTGAGTGAGATGAACTCACTCAACGCCGTCTAATTAGGCTGTTTAGCTAAGTCAAAAGAGTTGATAGCATTGAGTGAGTTGAACTCACTCAATGCCGTCGGTTAAGCCAGTATTCAGAGTAAAAAAGCATTGACAACATTCAATGAGGTGAGCTCACTCAATGTCGTATGCCTTGATAGATTTTTTTTATAATTCTTTTGGCGTTGAGTGAGTTGAGCTCACTCAATGCCGTCTAGTCAGGCTAATTTTTCTATGTCAAAAGCATTGAGTGTGGTGAAGTCACTCAACGTCGTTAGCTGTTTAGTGTTGATAGTGTTGAGTGAGATGAACACACTAAATTTCGTCGGCCTTGTTAGCTCTAAGTCAAAAGCGTTGAGTGTGGTGAACTCACTCAATAACGTTGGCCATTTAGCATTGACAGCGTTCAGTGAGCTGAACACACTCAACACTGTCGTCTATTGAGGGTTTTTGCAGCTAAGTCTTTTGTCGTTGAGTGAGTGGAGCCCACTCAATGCGGCATCGAGTAAACTCGACGCCTTCCCTGCTTAGTGTTTGGTATTGAGTGAGTGGTACTCACTCAATGACTCGACGCTTTTTTCCTTTGGCTGGTGTTTTCTCCCGAGTTTGTTAGTTTGGGTTTCATTTTGGTTTGTTGATATTTTAAGCTAGTAGTTTAAATGTCGCATCATGGATCATTGCACGTAATTGTTTTATGTCTATGAGAGGGGCCGCTTTAGGTGTGCTATACCCTGTGGCCGCCACCGTGTTGCCTTTGAGACAGGTTGGGTCTTTGTAAGAGGTTGTTTTGGTGCGTCGGACCCCTTGGCTGCCACACACATGTCCTTGAGACAATTGGATCCGGTGGCTCGGTTTGGGATTGATTTTCTCGCCCACATAGATCTGGGGTTTTACCAGTGCGGGTGATCAACGGGTGTAGTGTTGTTGGTTCCTTCTCCCCTTTTTTTAGCATATGTTGGCTTTCCTTTTGCTTCTATAGGTTTGAGCGAAGCTTGTTAAATTTTAGCACTTGGTGCAATTCTCTTACTTTAATGATATGTATTATACTTACTCACAGTTTCTTTTGGTTTCTTTTGCTGAGGTTGTCAGCATTACTCTTGTCGGGTTTGGTAACCCTTTTTGTTCTTTCATTGATTACCATCTAATGTTCCTTTGCCACTTGCATTGTTAATTCTTTACTGAGGTGTACTTTCTTTGAATGCCTCAGGTTCAGGGCAGTAGCCGGTTTTGCGGCTGAGTTGGCCTCGTTGTGGTCGTGGTGTTGCTGAGGTTTCCCTAATTCTAGTGAGGTAGTTTTTTTGTTGCTTTTGTTAGTGCATACATACATACTCGCCTGCGGGTTCGTGTCAGGTTGTTGACGCCCGCAGGTGGTTTTCTTTTGTGATACTAAGTACTGTGCTTAAACTGCTAGTTTACCTATTTTGGAGGTTGTTTTACTTGCTCTCTGGGAATGTTTTATGCTAGGTTGCATGTTAGATATTTTAACTTACAAAACCCCTACCGCTATTACTTCATACATGACATATTTCTAAAACTAAAATACTATCTTCTAAATTAACATAAAGACTATCTTCATACTATACTAAATTTTGAGTCTTGCATATCATGAGTTGTCCTTTAGGCACATTTAAGCTCATGTAGGATGTCAAATCATCCTAACCAAAGTATTTTCCGCTGCGTATAAAAATATTTTACTCGTGGACTAGTTGATCTATTGCGCCGAGGGATACGACCATCTAACTTAACTGGATTTTATTCATAATAACTTATGATTATCTTTTAAACTATAGAGTTTGGAGTCTTTCCTGAGCGTCTGCAGTTATCCCCTGCATGACGTGGCATCACAAGGCGTATTTTCTCTTACTCTGTATAATTTAATGGTTGAGAAAATGCGGGTCGTGACAATATATCATTTTTATTAGACCAATATCATTTCGACAAGTCCTATACCATTTTGAGACCTAAATATCATTATGAGAGCTATCGCCGACGATAACTATTATCACCGGGTGATAGCTATAATTTGACAACTGCATTGAATTCAATGACACTCATCCTAACATGATGATTTTATCCTTTACTTGATTATATTGTCGTGTGATACACCCAACTATCATCATAGCGGCATTTTGATCAAGTCATGTCTGTGACTTGGTTTTTCTCCCAATAAAAATTTCCTAACTCGTCATGCATCATATTTACCATGACTCAATCGGGATTTAATCAAAGTCCTAAGGTATTTATCGAACCCGAGCTGACTCCCGGTGATACAAAACACGCACAGGGGGCCTAGCTCGAATCTGGGTGTTACAAATCAAATAAATAATTTTCTCCCTGAAATTGAGGAAAGGTCTACGGGTGTTAAATTATGAAATGTGAAATGAAAGTTTTGAACATACCTTGGGGAAATAACCACAAGTAGTGTTGATGCATAAGATCCATAGACTCTCAAGTGTACTTCTGCTTCCTATGTTTGGACCATAGGATCTTTACCAAGGGAGCACTTTTTCGTCATAGCCTCAAGATTTTGTTATCTACTACCTGCACAGGCTCTAGCCGAATAGATCTATCTGATGTCAAAGGGGCATAAGTAGATATGACATACATATCAAGCCGAAGCAGTGCCTTCTAAAGGGAGCACACATGAAAGATGTCATGTAAGTTCTCCAGTTTTGGCGGTAGATCCAGCCTATATGCCAAGGGATCGATCCGCTCTAAAATAGTATAAGGCCCCATATATCGAGTGCTGAGATTCTTTCTTCCATGGATACGCGACACCCCATGTATCGACCTATTATTTAATAATACCTTGTCACCCACTTGGAATTCCACCATCCTATGTTTCGCATCATAGTACTTTGCTGGTCAGATCTGAGGCTCAAGAATGCGGTCCAAGATCAGTCTAATCATACCGTCAGTGTCATCGGTGTACTCCACCCCCAATGCCTTTGGATCCTCATCCTAGATCCATGATAAAGGTGTTCTACATGTCCTAACATATAGTATCTTGTAAGGTGCCATTTAGATGTTTGTTTGATGACTGTTATTATATGAAAATCCACCACTGATAGAAGTCTCTCCCACGACACTCCCCGATCCAAAACACAAAATTGTATCAAGTCCTCTATTGTCCTGATAGTCCTCTCAGACTGGTCGTCGTTCCGGGGATTAAAAGTCATGCTGAAGGTCAAGCAAGATCCCAAATATTCATGAACTGCACTCCATTTCCTAGAGATGAATCGGTAATCACGATCCGAAAAAATGGTTTTGGTCAGTCCATGATATCGAACAAACTATTCTACAAAGAGACGCACCAACAACTCAACATATGCATCTTGCCTCATTGGGATAAACCTGACAACCTTCATCAGTCAGCCCACTATCACCTAAACCGTGTCATTTTCAGAGCGTGGGCGAGGTAAACCATCAATAAAGTCCATGGATATATCCTCAAACATCCACTCGGGAATGGGCAGCGACTACAATAATCCCCCAGGGCTCCTACACTCCAACTTCACCTACTAACAAGCCTCTCATTGAATAATATAGTAGGTAACATCTCTCTTCATTCCCGACAAAACATAGTCCTTCGCAAGTCTATGTACAACATGGCATCCTGAGATGCACTGAATACTTGGTGCGGTGAGATTCTCTCAAAATGTCCTTATGAATCCCACCGCCTACGGGAGTATAAAGTCTGACATGGAAATGAATAAGGACCTGCTTCGGTGTGTAACCTTTAACTGATCCATTTACAATGGCCTGAAAGACAGGGGATAGAGTAGTATCCTTCACTTGCTCAACCCGAATCCGATCATGTATGTCACAAACTATACTCATGGTGGCCAAGTACTCTATATCGACCTCGGTGTAAGCCTTTGACACAAGCATGATCTCCTAATCAATGAGTACTCGAGCCAACTCCTAGCCATCAATCACGAATCCTGGCCCGATGCGGGTGCCTTCCTGCTTAGCACATCCACCACTGTGTTTGCCTTCCCGGGGTGGTAGTTCAATATAAACTCATAATTACATAAGAACTCTAACAATTGTTGCGGCCTCAAATACAAATCCTTTTGTGTGTGAATGTATTTCATGTTTTTATGACAAGAAAAGATCTCACTGTGGTCGCCATACAAATAGTGTCTCCAAATATTTAAGATAAAGGCCACTGCTCTCAGCTCCAAGTCATGCACTAGGTAATTCACCTAATTCTTCTTAAGTTGTCGTGAAGCATACTCATTCACATGCCCATGCTGCTTCAATATCGGCCCCATTCTTTGATAGGATGTAGAAGTGTAAATTTAGAATCTTTTCTTCCCAGATGGAAGGGAAAGGATTGACACAGAGGTAAGGTTGTTCTTCATCTCTTGAAAAGCGGCCTCACACTTTGGTGTCCATTCAAAAGGCACACCCTTCTAGGTTAGAGCGGTGAGGGGGGATATTTGAAAATCCCTCTATTAACTTGCTATAGTAGCCGACAAGTCTTAGAAAACTATGCACATCTGCCACCGACTTCAAGTACTGCGACTCTTTCACAACACACACCTTGGTAGGAACCACTACTAAACCTGTTCCACTAATTATATGACCTAGGAATGTGACCTCCCGGAGCCATAAATCGCACTTAATGAACTTTGCGAACAACCGATGCTCCCTCATCTTTTCTAGTACCAAGGCCAGATGCTTATTATGGTCCTCTTCTAACCTCGAGTAGATAAAAATGTCATTGATGAACACAATCATGAAGAAATCTAGGTAAGGCTCAAATACCAAGTTGATCATGCTCATGAATGAAGAGGTGGCATTTGTGAGTCCAAACATCATAATAGTGAACTCATATAAGTCGTATCTCAAGCTGAAGTAGTCTTCAAAATATCCTCCTCCTAAATTTGTAACTGATAGTACCTTGACCGGAAATATAACTTGGAGAACCAGTGTACTCCCACAAGTTGATCAAATAGTTCATCGATTCTAGGTATGGGATAGGTGTTCCACACAATCAACTAGTTGAGCTCCCGGTAAACTCTACACAACTGCAGTGATCCATCTTTCTTCTTAACGAACAAAACAGGGGCTCTCTTGGGTGATGAACTAGGGAGAACAAATCCAGAGTCCACCAACTCTTGTAACTGTACCCGAAACTCTACTAGTCACTTTGGGGCAATCTTGTATAGAGCTCAAGTAATAGGTTTGGCACTTGGTATTATCCTATTCTAGAATTCTACTTCCCTAGCCAGGGGTAATCCAGGTAGCTTTTTGGGGAAAACATCGGGAAAATACCGAACCATTGGTACATCCTTCACGCTAACCTCTACCTCCTTCAGCTCAAAATATATCATGAAAACTTCTCCCGCTACTTATTGGCCTTAATTGCCTGAATAGAAGATAATAACACTCAGGGAACAAATCTAATTCCTTGAAATATGATCTCTGAATCTCCAAGACTCAATGTGCTCTACTTTGTCATGTAGCCAATCCTGGCATGATGCCAATCTAGCTTAGTCATGACCAAAATGTGATATAATTCTAGCATCCTTAACACCGTCACAGGGGTTTTGAAAAGCTTACCTCGAATATACAAATTCAAGTTGCACTTAGCGGATGAGATTATGTCGGAGCTGTCTGGAATGCGTACTCTTTCAGTGACTCTGGTGAAGTGTTGCACATCTTTTAGATCCTTCAGGAAATCCATTGAGACGAATGAATAGCTGGCATCGGTATCAAACAAATTTTAGGAAGGCCTCCCACTTATAGTCACGATGCGTAAATGTTAAGTTATAATAATTTTAAGGTGAAGTTTTCTAATCAATTTTAGACATCTTAAGGACGTATTGAAAATTAATATTGAATTTTATTTAGGGATACCTACAATGTTGTCCTGTAGGTCCCGCTCCTAATTAATTTCTAAAGAGAACACCTTCTCTAAAGAAGGTCTATGGTGGTCCTCATCAACAGCTTCGTCCTAGCCCCCACTGAGTTGCTGGGGGAGCCAAGGGACGATTTGGAGCATTCCAAACTAGTTGCGGGGAAAAGCGCCAAATGTTCCACGGCTGGTGACAATGGAAGCAATTGTAACGCCCCAAAACCTTAATAAGAATAGGTCAAGATGCATCTAAGACCCTTAGAGAGGTCCCTTGGAGATTGGAAAAAATTGGTGGTACTTTGGAGACATTTGGATCCTTTAAGGCTATACATGGCCAGGAACCTTGCTATGTATAGAAGCTATGTGCAGTTTTTCTTAAGCTGATTGGAAATCAAAGAGGAATGGGGCCTGATTCACGGCTGTGTAAAGAACCATGTTGATCTTCACCGCCTGCGAAACAACCATGTACAAAGCCATGTATGGGCCCAGTCAGTATGCTTCAAGCTGAAATCAGGGACATAAGTATAACGGCCTCCCCAGCCTATGGCTTGAAAGGATGGTCGCCGGCCCCCCAGCACCACGCACGATAGGGTTCAGCCTAACTAGGCCTGCAGACCATGCATCCCAACCCCTCTCCATCAACAGGCGGGTTGTTGAGGTCAGGGATCGAACCCGTAACCTCCTTGATAAAGAGTATTCAACACACTCATCATCACCAATTGAGCTGCAGCTCAGTTGGTGATGAGGAGTTGTTTGAATACTCTTTATCATGAAGATTGCGGGTTCGATCCCCGGCCTCAACAAAGTCCCTGTGATACAAGTTTGTAAGACCCCATTTTTTTAAACCACCGGGGTCTTATGCCCAGAACCGCCGCTTTGCGGTGACACCAACACACCCGGGAAGGTCGTCACTACAAAACACCGATCCTGTCGGCCATACCGATCACAGAATAGTAGAATAAATATAAGAGTACATGCAAACTAAAATACTGGTCCATAGAAATTTACATGAAATATAATAAATCTCCACGAAGGGAGAGTCCACAGAAAAGATAAAGTAATGTACTAAAGAGGGCTCCTTCCCGATACATAAAGATCCTCACTACAAATCACTCATCGCGGAAATAAATCTATAATCTCTACTAATGATCGGGACTCACTGTCCCTGATGCCGAAACTCCCTTGCTAGACTGTCCTATCTCCAAGCGCATCGACCTCTAGGTCTGCATTTCCTTGTTCGGCTCCACAATCCACTAAAATGATTTGGTCAACAACCGTTAGTCAAAAATACTTAGTCCTATCATCCCCCACCCCTCCCCCATGGCTCCTAGGCACCGAGTGGAGAGAAGGAAAGGGAAGGTAATGAAGGTGGAGAGTAAAAAATGTAATCAGGTGGCGGCGGAACTAGTCTATCATGAGTCATAAACCGAGCAAGTATATGTAAGCAGTAGTAGGTAAGCAGTATAAGTATAAACAAGAACAATTGAGTAAGTAAAGTAGGAGAAGGTAAACTATGTAACCATGACCTATAAGAATGCCCATACAAACCTATAGACCAAGGAGTCATTTATCAAGGCCTATTGTATAAAGTGTCCTATACCATTTTATACAACAGGTGTTTGGGGTTATATACAATGATGATGATATGACATGCAAATATGCTATGATGTGAACATGCAAGTGCAACACACACACTCAACTCTATGTACACAGACTTTTAGTTACCCCTTTATGGAGCCTAACCTCCCAGGATACCTCCGTAGTGCCAAATGGAAGCGGTGGGTTGGGCCTCGCCCACCTCTAAACCTGTATCAGCACTACTAGTCAGAACTATTGTATGCCTCAACACTGGTGCACGAGGAGGAGCCCCTGCGTACTCTTGCCGGCTGGCGCACTAGACTTAATTTGGCTAAGTGCTAAACCACACTTGCCGAGTCAACATTTTAGTATCAGTGCGACGAATCTCCAATACCGAAGACCCACCACCTTATATCTTATGCACATGTAACATTAATGTATTTACCACCAAGCCAATGATCCATGGACTATCCCATCCGTCAGAAATATCTACCGAGCCATCGACACGCCGGGCTAATCTTCCCATCACTAAAACCACTGAGCCTACCGATCGCGGGACCCAACCTAACTCCCACAACACCGGGGAGTTTTGAGTGTAAGTGAAATCCTTGTTATGCTAGTTATTCTTAAACATTGATTATTCTTATGGTTTAGGTTAGCCCAGGACTTCCCTAGGTATTCCCGGTGAAGGGCTCTCACAGGGCACTAGGAACTATGATGGTAGCTGAAGCCCATCGTTCCCATTCACAAGCCACTTACTATTATTGGTTATTACCTAATTCCCGATCCCTCATAATATTATACGGGATCTTACCCTAGTGTATTTTGACTCTCTTTCTCTCCACAGGAAAGACGACCTTTCATCGATCTCGAGCACCACTTAACACTAGCCAACCCAACATTCCCCGCATCATGGCTCTTAATAAAGCTCAACTTTTCGCCTTACCAAACCAGCAAACATTCCTCCCCACTTCCTATGACCATTTCCCTTATCATGACTCTTAAGTGCTCTCAACGCTTTAAGCCTTAGACTTCTCGAGTGCTAGCCATAGCTTCTCGAGTACTGAACTTAACTTCTCAAGAATTTTACTTAGCAGAATTTTGAGCTAGACTAAACTGATTACTCGAGAGCAAGAAGAGATGTACTCGAGTACTAAGCAGCTTCTCGAGAACTAACTTCACAACTTCTCGAGAAAAACTTCAGTTTTTCGAGTGCTTGACTCAGCTTACTCGAGAACTGATTATAACTCTACTCGAGTACTAAGGTTATTACTCGAGTAAAGTACTTAGAAAAATTCTTCTTTCTGAAAATATTCTTTCTTCAATGAAATCAGCAACCGGTCTTTCTCCTATAAGTTTAGTGCATGAAAATGAAGTTTATCCAAAGAGAGAGGCTACACATTAGTCAACACCATGGATCACACAATGAGGGATTACATTGTATGGTCCTATGTTTGGTGACTTATTGTAGACTTACATTAGTCTACACTTGGCAGTTAAGTCCTGTAAATATATAACTCAAACAAGACATCAAATACAACTTAATTCATCTTAGTTTAAGGGTGACTTCATACAAATCTAGGTTATTGTGGATACAATACCCAATAATCTCCCCTTATTTGTATAAGTCAGAACCCTCTACACTAAGGTGAATTATATCAAGATAAACAAATAACATGACTAGATAGCACAGTGATAATGAGAATAAAATGCAAAGAATTAAGAGACAATCAGATCATCAAAATTAAAGATTTATATTTATATAGAATAGTCCATGAAATTCATTTCTACACAATCTCAAAATACAATCTAGATCATTTTTCATTCCTTGCAGTGTTGTTGTTGCTGTTGTCTTTCTTTCTTCTCTTGTTGTCTTGTTTGATAGCTGAATGGTTTTGGATAATACTTTGGTGGTCTAGGAGGAGCATTTGGATTGTTCCTTCCATACTCTCTATCATTAATTCTTCTTTTAGTTAAGGATTTCTCATTCAGTTCCCATTCAAAGGAGCTATAATGATTAGTCATGCTTTCATTGTAGTCCATAACTAATTTGAGAGTTTCAAGGATTAAAGACTTAGAAGTAGGGCTCCAAATTTTCGCAAATTCTTGTGCCCTTATTTGCTTCCCTTTTACACATGTGTGACAAGGTCTATCTTTAATGCACTTGACATTTGGGGCATCACATACTAAATTAAGAGAAAATAATTTATTAATAGTTTTGAAATTTATATGTGTTAATCTCTTGTGTCATTGGTCACCAAGAGATGCACTATCTTTGGCCAAAAAACACACTGGTGTAGAAGAGTCTATGCAAATAAAATTTAAACCAAAGATATTCCTACTACGAGTGCCTGATAAAATCGTTACTAAATTGTCAACCGATTTTATCAAACACTTGTCTGCATGAAATTCTATGTTGTATCCTTTATCACAGAGCTGGCTTATGCTTATAAGATTGTGTTCCAATCCTTTAACATAAGCCACATTGGAAAAGGATACACTACCATTGGTAATCATGCTGTAGCCTTTGTAATTCCTCTATCAGAACCTCCAAAGATGACCTTTGGTCTGTTTATGACTTGAGAGTAATCCTGGAGAAGATTCTAGTCCCGGTCAAATGCCGAGAGCATCCACCGTCCAAATACCATATTAGATTTTTGGTGGCCTTTGGACATCTCTACAAAAGTAGAATCAAGTTGCCTTAGGATCCTAAACAAGCATACTCCCCCTACATATGTTAACTTTGTGAGCGATCTTTTTATCTTTATTAACATGAGGAGTTACATAATTTCTGGGATTAAACCAGCAATCTATGGCGAAGTGACCAACCTTGCCACAACACTAACAGTCAAATCTACTGTATCTTTGCCTAATGATCTCCTGCTCGACCTTTTTAGATTATGGTCTAGCAGGGGCAGTAGAATTGGAAGTAGAAGCTTCATGGTGATGAAATTCACATGACTTCTTCTCCTTAGTAGTCTTTTCTACAACGGGTTTAGCTTTTTGTGCTTTCTTGACGTTGTAACCATGATTATAAGTTTCATAGCTCTGAAGAGTGATCTCCTCATAAGGTTCCTTGAAGACACACTCGCCAAAGTTCCGGGGATGAGTGCATCCTTGGTACCGAGACTTTGGCTCTACATGAGTAGGCCTAGCAAAGTGACCATAGGACGAGTCAAGATCAAACTTGTTCGTATGAAAGATAACCTTCTTGAACGATGTTTGTTCTTGAGGAGCTTTCCCTTTCTCCTTGGCTAGAGCCTTCTTGGCGGCCTTATTTCTCCTTTTGGCCTTTTTTCTCTTATGAAAATTTACTAGGGGATGCCACATGGCCTAAGCCAGCACCTTTGGCATGAGCAGATAATTCAGCAACAAGCGGAAGGACTGTCTTGGGCTTGGAGAAGCTCTCAACAAGTTTCTTTTCATCTTCAAGTTGTTCTTCTAATTCCTTCATGACTTTCTCCTTCAGATCTAGGTTCTTGAGAGCCTTATTATATTCTTCCATAGCATTATGAAAGTCTTTCCTGAGTGAGTCTATCATTATAATTTTCTCTCTCAAATTGCTCTCTTCAGCCTTAAGAGATTTGATCTCCTTATCCCGAGCTCTTATAACTCTACGATATTTATCGTATGCTTTGATCAACTCTTTATATTGATTCATGTGTTCAGAATCCTCGTTAGAGGAACATTCCTCATGATCATGGTCAGAATCATCAGAT
Source organism: Platanthera zijinensis (assembly GCA_039513925.1). Lineage (NCBI taxonomy): Eukaryota > Viridiplantae > Streptophyta > Magnoliopsida > Asparagales > Orchidaceae > Platanthera > Platanthera zijinensis. The sequence continues at coordinate 97,516,822 of CM077083.1, forward strand.
TCAGAAACAGGGGTATTAGAATTTAACTTCCCAGTGAATTGGGGTTCTTCTTCTTCATCTGTCTGTGTCATGAGCACAAAGTAGGCTTCCTCCTCATCACTAGACTCAGATGAGTCTGTCTCACTGAGGTTCTTGCCCTTCTTGGCTATTAGGCTTCTTTCGGTCTTCTTCTTATTGTAAGAAGTTTTCTTTTCTTCTTTTCTTCCACCCTCCTTCTTCATATGAGGGCAGTCAGCTATGACGTGTCCTGACTTATTACAATAATAACAAACAATGTCAGTAGAAAAATGTTTGTTCTTCTTAGGGTGATACCTTTCTTGGCTACTTGTGCCCTTCCTATGACGATCAACATCCTGACGCAATCTTCTGAATGAGGCATCTTTGCCATTCTATTGCTTCTTCTTATTCAAGAATTTCTTGAACTGCCTTGAGAGAAGAGAGAACTCTCCTTCAGATAATTCTGAGCCTGAGGTGCTTGGCTTTGAAGATTCTTCTTCACTTTCTTCTTATGTTGGGGCAGGAGAAGCAGCCTTAGACTTCCTTGAGGTGTCTACCGTTAGAGCGACAGACTTCTCCTTGAATGAAGACCTGTTCTTCTCTTCTTCAGCTTTTCTTGAATTTATTTGTAGCTCATATGACATGAGCTTTCCGATGAGATTTTGAGGGCCTGTCTCTGATAGCTTTCCAAGATCCCGGATAGCACAAACCTTGTTATCTCATTCCTTAGTCAGGGATCTCAGGAACTTATCATTCAGTTCCCCATTTGTGAAGACCCGACCATAGACTCTTAGGCCGTTGACAATCTTGAAGAAATTGTCAAAGGAATCTGCAATGGAGTCCTTGGGACCTTGTCGGAATATTTCATATTTCCGATTTAGAAGTGATCTTTTGTCATCCCTAACTTCTTCAGTGCCTTCCATCAAGATGATGAGAGACTGCCACATTTCCTTGACGGATTGGCAGTGAATCAAATTCTGTAACATAGATTCATCGACTGCACTTGCGATGAAATTTTTAGCTTTCTTGTCTAAAGAGACAAGTGCAATCTCATCCTTATCAAGATCCATCAGTTTCTTAGGAACTTGCTATGTTGAGTCAATGGTGGAGGTGGTCATAGGAACATAAGGTCCTCCTTCCATTATCATGAAAATTCTAGGATCCACCGCTTCCATGAAGAACTTTATTCTTTCTTTCCACATAAAAAAATTGTTCCTTGTGCACAGAGGAAGCTTTGCAAAATCCTTAACTCTGTCCATGCTTGAATCTTATAAAGACAACTAAGAGCAGATCTGTTCAAGGTGTTAATCTTTTTGAAGAACAACCTCCCTTTGATACCAATTGATGTTTTTAGTTCTCTACCTAAAACACCTTGAGGGGGGTGAAAAGGTGAGATCTGCGTCTTTTTGCGGAATAAAAATTTGAGTGAGCGAAGCACAGGAAACAAGCACACATAACACAAAGTACACAAGATATATTGTGGTTCCCCAATCTTGGGGACGTCCACTCTCCACCTCACTGATCTAGCAACACGCTAGACTCGGCTACTTCACTATATCCTTGGATTGAAAACCAATCCTACAACTCGAAGCAATGCCCCTACAACTCGATCCACACAAACAAATCTACACTCTGAAGAAAAACTTCCTACAAACTCAAAGACAAAATCTCGTACAAGAATAAAATAATTTACAAATAAATATATAAACTTGTCTTCACAGATCTAGAAGAATCTCGACTTCTTCCTTCTTGAAAAATTCAAAAGCCCATTCAGAAAAGTCGAAGAAGAAATCTGAGAATGCTTGGATCTGAGAACTTAGAATCACCACGATCAAGAAAGAGATTTGCAGCAGTCGAAATTGCTTGATCTGTTGATTCTTATTGTCTGAATCTTTTTGGATCGAGAAGGTCAGAGGCGATGAAGACGATGAGCAGCGGCGCGGTTCTTCCCGATTTAGAATGAATAAAAATGATTCAGAATACTTATTTTTCTATTAGGGTTAGTCGACTATGATTAGACCTTTTATAAGAAATAAACTAACGGTCATAATCATAAATGAAATTATATGTGGACATATAGTCATGGAGATTATTTTGAAAACGTGTCCCGTCAGACTTAACGAAATTTCAGAAAAATCGAACTTCAGTTCTCGAGTGAAGATAAGACTACTCGAGAACAATGTCTGGTTCTCGATAAAGCAACTACAAGGTTCTCGAGAAGAAGTACTGAAGGAAATTTTAGGTCTGGCTTGTCGAGACATAAAGAACTTTATTTGAGAACTAGTAGATTACTTCTCGAGAACAGATAGGACTACTCGAGTGAAGATTGCCAGAAGGCATTGAGTCAAGTCTTTCTCTCGATGCTTTTTGACATAGACTTTAATCGAGATCTAAATAACTTTTCTTGAGTACAACAAGTCTTTCTCGATAACTTAACTTACTTTTCCCGAGAGATATTTCTACTACTCGAGACAAAGTGCTCTCAATGGTTTTAGCCTTAGACTTCTCGAGTGCTAACCTTAGCTTCTCGAGTACTGAGCTTAACTTCTCGAGAATTTTACTTAGAAGAATTTTGAGCTGGACGAAACTTATTACTCGAGAGCAAGCAGAGATGTACTCAAGTACTAAGCAGCTTCCCGAGAACTAACTTCACAACTTCTCGAGAAAAACTTCAGTTATTCGAGTGCTTGACTCGGCTTACTCGAGAACTGATTATAACTCTACTCGAGTACAAAGGTTATTACTCGAGTAAAACACTTGGAAAAATTCTGCTTTCTGAAAAAATTCTTTCTTCAATGAAATCAGCAACTAGTCTTTCTCCTACAAGTTTAGTGCTTGAAAATGAAGTGTATCCCAATAGAGAGGCTACACATGAGTCAACACCATGGATCACACAATAAGGGATTACATTGTATGGTCTTGTGTTTGGTGACTCAATGTAGACTGATATTGTTCTACACTTAGCAGTTAAGTCCTGCAAACAAATAACTCAAACAAGACATCAAATACAACTTAATTCATCTTAGTTTAAGGGTGACTTCATACAAATCTAGGTTATTGTGGATACAATACCAAACATATAGTTTTACTAAGTGCAGACCAACCTAAGCTATATGATGTACATGATACGAGGCACTCCAAATTTTCATCCAAATGCAGTAAGATAATTATTGTGGGTCTATCATGACACATTTATCCTAAATACAGAGACTTGTAATTTTCCTAATTCATTTACCATTTATTAAATTTTCCCAAATAGTTAGAGCATGGGTAATTTTTAACATAAAGTACTAGATTTCCTTAATTTATGTCCACCAAAAAATTATGAACTGTGTATGATAGCAACACATCAATGTGTTCCCAATTTCACAGATTTTTATAAATGTAATAACCTCTAAATAATTAATTCAATATAATTCAAATGATTTTAGATAATGAAGGGAGTACTATATTTCATAGTGCAAAAATTGTATAAAAATTACCAGAGCTTCATTGTGATCAGTGAGCCATGTATAAAAATACTTTAACTAATTCCATTCAAGTGTACTTTGTGAAGCAACATTCTTATAAACTCATAAATATAACATATAACAAATTTTCTAGGCTTTATTATACCCTAAAAGATTCTCTGGCCAAGTAACAAAATTTTCCAGCAAAGTATAATATTTATTATCTATTTATCGAAGTATGGTGCACTAGTTAACTTTAAACATGAAGTAATAAGAGGAAATGCCCAAATGATCCAAATAATTTACAAATGTCTCTACATAATATTTAATTGACTTTGCCAGAGTTTCATATCATTCTAAGTTAATCTTACCATGGTTACTTCAAAATCATCAAAAAGGGCATGGTGGAGATTATACCTACAAGTTGAGCTACTGTTTTCTAAACATCCTATAATAAATCTCAGAGGTTAATAGCACTATAAAATTACTTCTACCAAAATTTCATAAGGATCCAAGGTCATAAGACCTCTTATTTCTTCCTTAAGGTGTATAGACCAAATTAATTTCCAAGTGATTTAAGTGGAGTGCATGTGTCCAAATACTACAAAATTCCTTCCTAGGGCATTTCACCAGCCTAAGATCACATGGACTAAACACCAAGTCCATATAAGGACATATCACCCTATGTCCTTCACAAACCCCTAAGTTCAACCTTAGGGTTTGAACTTGGGACCTAGGGCAAATCCAACCTAATCTACCCTAAACTTAATGTGAGGGTGTTTAAACTAATCATGGGGCTCTAGCCAAAGACCCAACCCCTTTGGGTGAGAATTGGCCCCTCCATGCCCCAAGCTCACACTGGTCCTAATTAACCCTTAAGGGCCACACTTTGGTCTCACCAAAAGCTAAACAAATCTAACCCAATTGGGCTGAAAATTATATTAGAGTCATAATATGACCCTGAATGATAGTCACCAAAATCTTTGTGGGTTTAGAGGTCATTAGACACTTTAAATAATTCTTATATGGTTTATTAAATTCCTACAAAAACTTTAGGAAAATGTCTTCCATAAAATCCATTTTTTTGATATGTTCTAGGTATAGGTAAGAGTGACCCCCAACCAATATCTGAAGTCATTTTGATGGCTGGATTGATGGGGCACTCAATACAATCTCTGAACAAGCTTAGGTATAGACCTCACCCAAAGGAGTGTTGTGTAATGCTCCTGATTTTTCTGCGACTATTTTATTTTCGTTTGGCGTTACGGTGACGCATTTTCGTGGCTTGTGCCATTTGTGGAGTGTGGTTTAGATCCTTAGAACTGATTGGACTATTTTGTAGCCTATGGGCAAGGTCTCACTAGCAAGCTGAGTCGTTTTGGGTGACCCGATGTGGCCTCTTGGGGGATGCTTGTGTTTTGGCTTTAGGTGGGTATAACTCGAGTTCTATTCGTCGGAAGTTAATTTCGACTTCTCTGTTGCGTTCGTAGCATGGGTATTTAGATACGGTGCGAATTTCGTCGAATTACGAGGTAGTTCGGTTTTCGCGTCGTTTTGGGTGTGCTATTAGTAAAATCAAATTGGAAATTTGATTTTAGCTAAGTGAATCGGCATTTTCTGGCAGCGGTTAGGCTGATTAGGCGTATTAAGACTTATATAAAAGCCTTAATTAGAAGTTGCAAGCCCACTCTCTTCCTTCTTCCCAAGACCGAAACCGCCTGCTCCTGTTCGCGGAAAACAGAGGCGGAAGCAGCGGACTGGAGCCTTCGGACGGCGATTCCGGGAGCTTTCGTGGACGGAATTCGACTCCGAAAGCGGCATTGGCTTGCTCTCGCTTAGATCTGCATTTCGACAGTAAGAGATTTGATTTTCGTGGAGTTTTAGGAGACTTGGATTTTCGGTTTCTTGTGAATTCCGCCATTAAAGTGCGGGAATGTGCTTTTAGGTGCTGCTGCTACTAGTGCCAAGTGAAGAGGAGGGAAATCCAACCAAGCTTCACCGCAAATCGAGGCAAATGGTATTCTTGCCCTTGCTATTTTGTTTCTCTTAGTAGTTTGAAAATCCTGGTTAGCCCTAGGGTAGAAGCCAAGCTTGTCCTTTAATCTTGCTGAAATTAGGGTTTAGTTTCTCTTAATGAGCCCCCCCCCCCCCCCTCTTTGTACTATTGGTGCTCAACCCGCTGGCGTAATACCGCCAATTTAGACTCCAGATCTCAGTCTGGTTGTTTCCTTGCGGGTGAAGTCGATAGAGAGAGTAAGAGGAGGGTGCCGGCTGTGTTTCTGGGAAAGAGCAAAATTTGGGATCTCGGGTTTGGCGTTGATTGTGGTGCACACACTCAAAGCCTTTGCAGGTTTGGCGTTGAGTGTGGTACACACACTCAACGCCACAACTGTAGTCAGTTTTGAGATTTTGGCTATGTACTAGGGAGTTGAGTGAGGTGGACTCACTCAAAGCCGAAGCCCCTGCTAGTGGCTAAGTACTTTGGCGTTGAGTGAGTCGACCTCACTCAATGCCATTTCCGTTTTGGCATTGAGTGAGGTGAACTCACTCAACGCCGCGGTTTTCTGAGAAGATAAGTAATTTGGCGTTGAGTGATGTGTGCTCACTCAACGCCACAGCCTTTTTTGAGGCTAAGTAATTTGGCGTTGAGTGAGTCGACCTCACTCAATGCCATTTCGATTTTGGCATTGAGTGAGGTGACCTCACTCAATGCCGTAGCTTTCTATACGGCCAAGTGCTTTCGGATTGAGTGAGGTGTGCTCACTCAACGCCGCAGCCTTTTCTGAGGCTAAGTACTTTGGCGTTGAGTGAGTTCACCTCACTCAACGCCATTTCTGGTTTGGCGTTGAGTGAGGTGACTTCACTCAATGCCGTAGGCAAGTTTGCGGCCAAGTCCCGTGACGTTGAGTGAGTGAACCTCACTCAACGCCATTTCTGCTTTGGCGTTAAGTAAGGTAGACTCACTCAACGCCACAGCCCTTCATCGCGGCAAGAACTTCTGGAGTTGAGTGAGATGACCTCACTCAACGCCATTGCTATTTTGGCGTTGAGTGAGGTCAGCTCACTCAACGTAGCAGATTTGCCTTGTTGCGGCTAAGTGCCAGGGAGTTGAGTGAGTGAACCTCACTCAATGCCATTGCTGTTTTGGCATTGATTGTGGTGAAATCACTCAACGCCGCAGTCTTCTTTTGCGGCTAAGTGGCAGGGCATTGAGTGAGTGAGCTTCACTCAACACCATTGCTGTTTTGGCGTTGAGTGAGGCCAGCTCACTCAACGCCACTTTCTCTGATTGTGGTTAAGTACCAGGGCATTGAGTGAGTGTACCTCACTCAACGCCATCGCTATTTTGGTGTTGAGTTAGGTTAGCTCACTCAACGCTAGAGAATTCTTATGGGAGGCGTTGAGTGAGTGAACCTCACTCAATGCCATGCCTATTTTGGCATTGAGTGAGGCTTGGTCTCTCAACGCCAGAGTTGTTCTTCTAGAGGGCGTTGAGTGAGTGAACCTCACTCAACGCCATGGCTGTTCTGGCACAGAGTGAGGCTAACTCACTCAACGCCAAGGTCTGGTTAGGCATTGAGTTGGTCCCACTCAATGCCAAGCCGTGTTGAGTCATTTCAACACTTTTTCCCTACCTCGATTTTCGTTCCCGAGTGAATTCCTTGTTTATGTTTTGAGTTTTTTTGTCGGCCATGTTTTTCTTTCCTAAAGGCCGAATCGTTGGTCGTGGTTAGTAATGGTGGTTTGAAGCTCTTCATGGTGGAGGTGTTGTGTAATTTAGCCATGGCCACCCTTTTTCTTCTATCTTGCTTCAGGTATGGGCTTGGCATGGGGGTGGGAGGTCCCTAGTGCTTTCACATGTAGACCCTTGAGCTTATTTGCTTGGAAATGGTGGTTGGGGGACTGAGTTTGCCTTCAACCCGGATCGATTTTGTTTATTTTGCTACTACCATCTCCCACAGCTTAGGGTGTTAGACATTTCTTCCTTGGTAGATTGTAGCATTTTGTGCTCTTGGCAGCTTGGTAGACTCTGTAGGAAGTAGTTTTTGGGCAGGGTTGATGCTGTTTGCTCGCACCTGGTGCATTTCTTTTTGTCTTGCCTTAGGTCGTTGTGACCTTTTACTGCTTTGTTTTCCCTCTTTCATTTATCATTCGTATGACACTTGCGTGCAGTTTTCCTTGTTTGGTGGCTAGGTTGTTGTGGTGTTGCTGGTGGTCTCTTGGACTTTGGAGATCCTTCCTGATTTGGTTAGTGTGGTAGTTTTCTTCACTTTTCTTACAGACATACATATTTTCCAGTGGGTTCGTGTCAGGTTGTTGGCGCCCGCTGGTAGTTTTTACCTTTGTACTAGATATATTACTTTTGCCGCTACCATTTTCTGGAGATAGTCTACTTGCTCTGAGGAGGATTTATGCTAGGTTGCTAGTTATTTTTAAAACTACAATTATTAATAAAATTATAGCTCTTGATCAGCATGTTTTATAAAACTCAATCACTATTTTCCAAACAACGTATAAAGATCGTTTTCTTATATATAGTATAAATTAAATGTAGAGTCTTGCATAGCATAAGTGGTCCTCATGGGGCTCTTATGCACCCCCTTAGGATGTCAATCCTGAATAAAGTATTTTCCGCAGCGTATAAGTATTGTTTTTAACTGTGGACTAGGTGATCCACCGAGCCGAGGGATACGGTCTCTAAAATATAACTGATTTTCTAATAACTAAACTCATGAATTTCTTTCATAAAGTAAAGTAGATGGTTTTGCCTGAGCGTCGGCAGTTATCCCCTGCTTGACGTTGTATCATGACGTGTGTTTTCTCATACTGATAATTCCTAAATTCGGATAAAATGTGGGTTGAGACAGTTGGTATCATAGGGAGGTTGCTTAACAAGTTAGTCTGGCAACCTTCCTATGATTGCATTAGTATTTCAGCATCATGTCATTCACACACCGATATGTCATCAGCACGTCTTGGCAAAAGCACGAACACTACACTCATAGCATAACATGAAGTATACGGGGTATATTATGTAATATGGGATGCATAATATGTGTTCGTATATGGATCCACCATAGGGGAAACATGTGAGGGTTATGTAGTATGGGATGCATAACCTCACCACATGGCTGCGACTAGATCGTTTTCTTTTTCGTTGCATGAGAATGTTATGTAGTATGGGATGCAAAACATTTTCATGCGTACGCCGCTCATAACATTCATTAGGGCCTTTTTAGAATGCATAGCATAACATTGCATAAGCACAACGTGCCAAGCTAAAGACTGGCAGGATGACATATGTACACACATAAGCTTTCAAGTCAAAAGTAATATAAAGTCATGCATTCCCGATCTAGGCACATGAATTAGTATGGTGGTGGTTAACCATCCTAGGTTAGGGCAAAACATCAATTTTGGTAAAAAGATAAACTCCCAGAGCAAATTTACCAACTTTTAGTTTATATCTATATATGTATTGTCTGTACTTGTAGTTGGTTCTAGCCGTTGTATTAGGATCTAACTAGTGTTGTTTTGATTTTAGGATGGCGAGGCGTCCTGCGACTCAATCGACTCCCCTATCTGAGGGTGAGTCATCTGCAGCTCAGAATGACGCGGTGATCGAGATCCTGCGGCAGAGTAGCGATGCCATGAGCAGGCATATGGTAGAGATGCAGGCCCAGATTAAGTCCCTGGTGGCGGTTGTGGATGGTCAGACTCAAGGATTGCAAGGTCCTGTAGGGGGGTTAGCTGTCCCTCCTCCTCCTGCACCCTTAAGACCTCCAGTGGTGGTGCCAGTAGAGATGGACTTCATCTCGAAGTTTCAGAGGCTTAGCCCTCCCACTTATGATGGGAAGGCAGACTTTATGGTCATAGACGATTGTCTAATCTCCATGGAGGAGATGTTCTCATACTCCGGGATTGTAGATGACCAGAGGGTGATGATAGTCGCCTATCAGCTTAAAGGTTTGGCTAAGAGTTGGTGGATGAGAGAAAAGGAGAGCTTGGTAGCTGGATGCTCTTGGGATGTGTTCAAGGTGATGCTATTGAGGAAGTTCATACCCTCGGTCGAGCGTGACCGCCTCATGAACGACTTCCTTCATCTGAAGCAAAGACAACTCACGGAGGGTGAGTATGAGATAGAGTTCAGCAAGTTTAGCCGTTTTGCCCCTGGATTGGTCAGTATTGAGGCTGATCGAGTTAAGCGATTTCTCGGTGGCTTGAGGAGCGAGTTGCAACAGTTGACCAGTGCTTATGGGTCAGAGACTTATACAGGAGTAGTGGAGGCTGCTTTGAAGGTGGAGGCTATTTAGACTGCAAAGTGCAGAGGCCAATAATTGAGGAAGGATAAGAGGAAGTCTGTGGAGGAGAAGAAACTCCAGGTACCTGGTGCGGCTCCGGGAAAGAAGAGCAAAGTGGTGTGCAGCTTTTGTGGCCGGTCAGGCCACCCTGTCGAGAGATGTTTCAAGAAGACAACATCTCAGAGGAAGGAGCAGGTTCATGCGATTCAGGGTGCTCCTAGGAGAGATGTCTCCTATTCTGTTTGCAATCATCCCGGGCATGAGGCGGCCCAGTACTGGTCCAAAGATAAAGTTTGCTTTCAGTGTGGGCAGAAGGGACACTTCAAGTCTAGGTGTCCTCAGGTCCAGCCTGCTCTTCATGCAGTCCAATACAGGCATTACCTCCACCTCAGCGTGTGGACAAGGGAAAGGGAAAGCTGAACGTGATCTCTTCCGAGGAGGCTCAAGCTTCGACTAAGGTCATTTCAGGTTAGCTGTCTTTCCAGCCTGAAGGTTTTGTTCTTGTTTTACTAGAATGTTTGCAGTATTGTTGTGGTAGTTCCTTAGTTATATATGCTCTTATAGGTAAATTTAAGGTGAAGAACCGCTGGGCGCGTGTTCTGTTTGACTCCGGCGCTACCCACTCGATCGTGGCTAGAGCCTTTGTAGAGCGACATCGGTTGACTTTAGATCGAGTTCGGGATACCTTCCGTGTCAAGTTCCCCTCTTGTGAACTTGTGTTGTCGGATTTGGGCATGTTAGATTGCCCTGTTTTGTTGGGGGACTTCCTTGCGAAGGCAGACCTGAAGATGATTGATCTGGAGGACTTCGATGTAATTCTGGGCATGGACTGGCTGTTTAGCTATGATGCAGTCATTCGGTGCAAAGGGAAGCGCTTGGACTTCATATGGGACGACGGTCAGCCCAGAAGCATGTATGTCGATCTGTGCCAGGATTCTCCTGTCATCTCTGCTGTATGTGCTCAGAACTGTTTCTTTCGGATTGTTTTTCTTGTTTGGTCTCGGTGGTTGGGACCGCTGTTAGTGTACCGCACTTGGAGGAGATTCCAGTTGTTCGTGATTTTGCCGATGTTTTTCTGGATGATCTTCCTGGTCTTCCTCCCGAGCGGGATTGTGAGTTTGTCATTGATTTGGAGCCGGGTACGCGTCATATTGCTAAGGCGCCGTACCGGATGGCCCCTAGTAAGTTAGAGGAGTTGCGAGTTCAGTTGGATTAGCTGTTGGAAAGGGATTTATCAGGCAGAGTTCATCGTCTTGGGGTGCTCCTGTGCTGTTTGTGAAGAAGAAAGATGGGTCGATGCGGCTTTGCATCGTTTATAGGGATTTGAACAAAGTCACCATTAAGAACAGGTACCCTCTGCCGAGGATCGATGATTTATTTGAGCAGTTGCGCGGTAGCACAGTGTTCTACAAGATCGATCTTTGTTCTGGCTATCATCGGCTCAGGATCCGTGAGGAAGATATTCCACGGACTGCGTTTAGATCAAGGCATGGACACTTTGAGTTCTTGGTGATGTCATTTGGTTTGACCAACGCACCATCAGCCTTCTTGGATATGATGAACCGGGTGTTCAAGGATTTCTTAAACAAGTTTGTGTTGGTCTTCATCGATGACGTGTTGGTTTATTCTCGCAGCGCTAAGGACCATGAGCGGCATCTGCGCTTGGTTTTATCGGAGTTGAGGAATCTCAAGTTATTCGCCAAGCTGAGCAAGTGCGAATTTTGGTTTCCTCAGGTTTCATTTCTAGGCCACGTGGTGAACAAGGAGGGGATCTCGGTCGACCCAGAAAAGATCGCAGCAGTGATGGATTGGAGTAGGCCGAATACGCCTAAGGAGATCAGGAGCTTCCTAGGGTTGGCTGGCTACTACAGGAGGTTCGTGGAGGGTTTCTCTTCACTAGCTGCACCTTTGACCAAGCTGACTCAGAAGAACGTGGCTTTTGTTTGGAGCGAGAAGTGCGAAGAATCCTTTCTGGAGTTAAAGAAGAGATTGTGCACTGCTCCCGTTCTGACCCTGCCTACTGAGGGTATGGATTATGATGTATTCCCGTTCTGACCCTGCCTACAGAAAATTCAGGGAATTTTATTTTTGTTTTATAAAAACTAAGGTTTTTAAATAACAAGAAAAAGAAAAGATAAAATTAATAGCGTTCTTTTATTTTCAAATATTAACACAAATAAACAAATCCCCGGCAACGGCGCCAAAAAGCTTGATAAGTAAAGTTTGTTTTAAAGAAGATAGATTTGGTTTTATATAATCTTTTACGTATATAAGTCTATCTCTTTTTTTACTTACTTATATCCTGTGGATTAAGGCAAGAGTACCTATCGCATAGGAGTATAGTATTTTATAGAAAATATCAAGGTCGTATTTTTCCTGGGATCGGTGTCAATTATTCTACTTTTTAGAACTGACTATTATTTTATCGAAAGAACGGAGTTGGGTTTATGTTTAAAAACTAAAGATAGAAAAATATATATACGTGATTTTATTAAGAGAGGGACTTAGAGGTTAGTCCTCGATTTCAGAATAACTTTGAGAGAATATTAATTCAGCTATTAAAGAACAACTTTATTTCTTAATTATCTAACTTCACGAGAGGGTTCCTATGGTAGCATCACTGACTCGAAAGTACGACCGGGAAGGCTTGCGTTTAAACGGGTTAACGTAAACGTAGTGTCTCGTCACCTGGTATATGATCAATTAAGAAAACCCTAGTTAGAATAACTAGAAAGTAGAGTTGAAATAGTTGAAAATAGTATCCAGCCCAGAGCTCATCTTGACCAAGTGCTAAGGGTTCTTAGCCTCTTCTCAGGATGGGGGCGGTATAAAGTACAGAAAATAATATCTACCTATCTATCTCAATCCAGGATTTAAGCTTTCGCTTCACCTTTGTTGTTGAGATAGGGTAGTAAAATTTTGCAGCGCTTCCGCACTATCTGAATTCAGGACTTAGGCTTTCGCCTCGCCTTTCATTCGGAATAGTATGAAAGAATAGGGTTTTGAAAATAGATTTGAAAGCAGTTTTACACTATCTTAATCCAGGACATAAGCAGAGCTTCGCCTTTCATTCGGGATAGTATAAAGAAAATAAAATAAAAGAAAGCAGTAAAGTACTCAGAATTGAAATTGAAAGAGCCTATTTTATAAAGTCCGAAAATATTACAACTTTCTAAAAAGCTGAAAATAAAGCTGAAAAAATTACAACTTACAGAACTTTAGAATACTTGAAAGCTACTACCAGTTCCTTGTCAGAGAGCTGGGGAGTCCTAACAGTTCTTAAGGAATCTGCTGGAGTTCCATTGAATTTACAAATCCCTGCCGGCCTATTTATAGAAAAAATTTTCAGGTGACACGCCCCCTGACACGGGCGTGTCGGGTAGGGCGTGTCAGGGTCACGGGCGTGACATACAGGCTGTCGGGACAGGTGGCAAGCCAGCTGGAGATTTGGATAAACTTGTACTGGTCACGGGCGTGTCGAAACGGGTCACGGGCGTGTCATGCATGTAATTCAACAGGCGGCACGGGGCGTGGCGACAGCGCGGCAGTTTGCTGGACTTCTGGATAGAACTTGGTTAGGTCACGGGCGTGTCGCCTTTGGCACGGGCGTGTTCAGCAGGCGTGACCAACGATTTCCTGAGTTTGAGCTGTCCAGCAAAATAGCAGAAAACGGAATTAAAAAGAGCTGTCACGCCCTAGGTCACGGGCGTGACCTAGGGGCGTGACCTAAGAAAAATTACAAAATTTCAGAAAAAAACTTAAAATTTAATTTTAAAACAAAAAATACAATATAATAAAAAATAGTTAGTTTTCTATAATAAAAACTAAGGTTTTTATTTATAAATATGTATATTTAATATGAAATAAAATTGTATATTTTTATACTCATCAAATACCCCCATACTTAGATTTTGCTATTCCAGAGCAATAATAGAGTTGAGTATTTTTACAAGGTTAATAAATTTTCTATTTACTATCAATTTAATTCGTCAAGATAAAATAGGTATAAACATCCGGTGAATAAAGATTTTGAATGTTATCGTACATATCATTAATACCAGAGTTAGAATTTATAGCCATAAAAGTTTTTGAAAACAAATAGTAAGCATATATTAAAATCAGATATAACAAGGATAGATTTGCTTTATGATTACTATGTCTTTATACGAGATATATTGGAAATATGCATTCTATTATTTATGCTCTCTCAAAATTTTAAACAAAAATAGAATATCAACTTTGGAAGGGTGGAATTTTACCTATACAATAGGTTTTTGTAGAAGTGATAGATTTTTGTATTCTATCATCTTTTTATCTAAGTTATGCGTTGTTATAACTACTAAGGAATGTAATTCCAAAGTGGCAAAAAATTACAAAGCATACTTGAGTTTTTTAATTGAATCCAATGTATATTTAGAGGAGCACATACTCCTTTCCATATAATCTTTTCATATTTATTGGATGCCTATGTGTACGGAATGAAATCTTATTCCCATTGACATAAGATCTTTTCTTTTACTAGGAGCACATACTCCTAGATACTTGCTTGCGTAAGAAAACATGCCAAGTAAAAAAATAAATAAATATTCAAGAGTTGGATAAAAAATTTTGAGAGCAACTATAATAGTTTGTATTTCTTATATTTCATTAAGAATGGAGTAAGGATAATTACAGTCTACAATTGTTTGGTGAACATAATATGTTTGCTTCTATTGTATATATATGTATTTCTTTTGATATTGAAAGCAGGCTTGCTAAAATAATAACTCTGATTGTAATGAAATTTACAAGATAAGATTTTACAAATTTATTCCGGATATTTATATCTATCTAGTTATGAGAAGGAGTAGTAAATTTGAAAATTGAATAATTTGCATTTTTTCAACTCAGATTTTTGGAATATATTTACATAGTATGGTTTTGAAATTTTTGAATTGTTTTGGTGAGTACTAAAATAAACAATACTTTTATTGAAAACATATAAGAAATATCATAAAAGTGAAAATAACTTGCAGCTAAAAAGCACCCCCATACTTATGTTAGGCATATGTATGAAGTGAAAAATATGTACAGAATATACAAAAGCATAAAAGATGGAAATATACAAAGGAATTTATATTTCGAGGTTATGGAGTAGTGTTAGGGTTTCAGGTTCTTTTTGAAAAGGGTCCCCAGTAAAATATAGTTTTAAACGGTGCCCGTTTACTTTGAAAGTTCCTAGTTCAGGGTGAGAAATAAGAACGGTCCCATATGGCCAGGTTTGTTTAACAGTATAGGGTCCGGTCCATCGGGATTTTAATTTTCCTGGAAATAATTTAAGGCGTGAGTTATATAGTAGGACAAGATCACCTGGTGAAAAAGATTTTGGAAATTTAATTTTCCTATCATGATAAAACTTAGATCGCTCTTTATAAAATTTATTATTTTCATAGGCGTTTGCACGCCATTCCTCAAGTTCATTGAGTTGAAATTTACGTTGTTCGGCGGCTAAGTTTGTATCTAAGTTAAGAAATTTCAGCGCCCAGTATGCGCGATGTTCTAATTCTACAGGTAGGTGACATGCCTTTCCATATACTAAACGATAAGGTGTACAACCGATCGCAGTTTTGAATGCTGTACGGTAGGCCCAAAGTGCATCATCTAATTTGAGGGACCAATCTTTTCGATTGGTATCTACAGTTTTTTCTAATATGCGCTTTAGTTCTCTATTGACTACCTCCACTTGGCCGCTTGTTTGGGGGTGATAAGCGGTAGCGAGTTTATGAGTAACTCCATATTTGGCTAATACTTTAGCCATCTGGGTGTTACAAAAATGAGTACCTCGGTCGCTAACTATTGCCCTAGGCGTGCCAAAACGTGAAAATAAGGTTTTCAGAAATTTAACGACGACTCTCGAGTCAGCGGTGGGTAAAGCTTGTGCTTCAGCCCA
Source organism: Platanthera zijinensis (assembly GCA_039513925.1). Classification (NCBI taxonomy): domain Eukaryota; kingdom Viridiplantae; phylum Streptophyta; class Magnoliopsida; order Asparagales; family Orchidaceae; genus Platanthera; species Platanthera zijinensis. Next base: position 97,532,499 of record CM077083.1, read on the forward strand.
TCGTGAAACGTAATCGACCGCTACTAAGATATAACGATTTTTAAAAGAAGGAGGTAAAGGGCCTACAAAATCTATGCCCCACAGATCAAAAATTTCACATTCTAAGTAAAAGTTTTGGGGCATTTCGTCCCGACGGGAAATGTTACCTGACCGTTGGCAGCGGTTGCAAACGCTTACCAATTTTTGAGCGTCTTTGAATAAAGTAGGCCAAAAGAAACCTGCTTCAAGGGCTTTACGTGCAGTCCGGTTGGATTGATAATGTCCGCCGGTTGGTCCTTCGTGGCAGTGCCGTAGTATTTTTAGTCCTTCCTCGTTCGAAATACATCTTCGAATTACTTGGTCGGCACAGACTCGGAATAAATACGGGTCTTCCCAAAAGTAGTTTTTCAAGTCAGAAAAGAATTTCTTCTTTTCTTGAAATGAAAAAGCTTTTGGAAGGACTCGGGCTACTAAATAGTTAGCCAAGTCTGCGAACCAAGGAGTAGAAGAGTTTGTTACCTTTTCGAGGGCGAGGAGACTTTCTTCAGGGAATTTATCTTCGATGTCGGCTTCCACGAGTGTATCTGTTGCAGCATTCTCTAGTCGAGAAAGATGATCGGCTGCTAAATTCTCTGCGCCTTTCTTATCTCGGATCTCTAAATCAAATTCTTGTAATAAGAGAATCCAACGTAATAAACGGGGTTTGGCATCTGCCTTTGTTAGTAAATATTTTAAAGCAGAATGATCCGTAAAAACTATAACTTTCGATAATGTAATATAAGATCTAAACTTATCAAATGCAAATACAATCGCCAGTAGCTCCTTTTCCGTGGTCGTGTAATTGGTTTGTGTAGATGTGAGAGTTTTACTTGCATAATAGATAGGATGAAAATATTTGTCTACTCGTTGTCCTAAGACAGCTCCTACCGCATAATCACTCGCATCACACATGATCTCAAAAGGGAAGGACCAGTCTGGGGCTACTAAAATAGGAGAGTTGATAAGTTTGTCCTTAATAATATTGAATGCTACTAAGCATTCACTATCGAATATAAATGGGGCTTCTTTTTCTAATAAATGAGTTAACGGTTTTGTTATTTTAGAGAAATTTTGAATGAACCGTCTATAGAAACCTGCATGGCCTAAGAAACTTCGAATAGATTTTACATTTGTTGGAGGAGGAAGTTTTTCAATTATTTCTATTTTGGCCTTATCGACCTCGAGTCCCTGGGAAGAAATTTTATGACCGAGAACTAAACCTTCGCGGACCATAAAATGGCATTTCTCCTAGTTCAACACTAAATTCGTGTCTTCACAGCGTTGAAGAACACGAGCGAGGTTATCTAAACACGTATGGAATGAGTCTCCAAATACGGAAAAATCATCCATAAATACTTCCATAACGTCCTCTACTAACTTGCCAAAAATAGCTAGCATACATCTTTGAAATGTAGCTGGCGCATTACAAAGTCCAAACGGCATTCGCCTATAGGCGAAAGTACCAAAGGGGCAAGTGAACGTAGTTTTCTCTTGATCTTCAGGGGCTATAGGAATTTGTAAATACCCTGAATAACCATCAAGAAAACAATAATATGAGTGACCCGAGAGTCGCTCTAATATTTGATCTATAAACGGTAGTGGAAAGTGATCTTTACGGGTGGCATCATTTAATTTTCGATAATCGATGCACATCCTCCAACCCGTAACAGTACGTGTTGGAATTAGTTCATTATTAGCATTTGGCACTACCGTTATACCGCCCTTCTTAGGGACGACTTGTACGGGACTAACCCATGTGCTATCTGAGATTGGATAGATAATTCCTGCGTCTAATAATTTCATTACTTCAGCTTTTACGACATCCTTCATATTAGGATTTAAACGTCGTTGGGGCTGGATAGATTTACGAGGGTTATCTTCCAAAAATATTTTATGCGTACAAAAAGATGGGTTGAGTCCTTGGATATCAGAAATTTGCCATGCTAATGCACGGCGATGTTGTTTTAACACTTCTATTAATTCTGACGTTTTCTTATCATTTAATTCGGCAGAAATGATAACAGGGAGTTTAGATTCGGCTTCAAGGAAAACGTATTTTAAATGTGCAGGAAGTGTTTTCAGCTCGAGGGTTGGTGGTTTTTCATATGAAGTTGGAGTTTTTAAAGTTGTAGAAGTTAAAGATATAAAAGGTTCTAAAGGGTCATCGGTAGGCATTTCTTGTGAAATGGGTAAGTCTGCCAAGTCCGATTCTTCTACAGTTATTGAAAATAAATCAGAATAGGGAAAACCATTTTCCTCAAAAGAGGCTTCCGCAAGATAGCAGGAATCGTCATTTATTAAAGAGTTTTTCATAGAGGGATCTATATTGATAGTAACTTCGTCATCTCCTACTCGTAAGAGAAGTCTACCGTTACTTACGTCTATTATCGCGCGAGAGGTTGCGAGAAAAGGACGACCGAGAATTATGGGAACATCGGCGTCTTCCTCTATGTCAAGAATAACAAAGTCTACCGGGAAGATAAACTTGTCTATTTTGACCAGAACATCCTCTACTATCCCTACTGGATATTTAATAGAACGATCTGCTAATTGGATGCTCATTTTAGTTGGGCTGGGGTTACCTAATCCTAGTTTTTGAAAGAGCGAGTAGGGCATTAAATTTATGCTAGCACCTAAATCTGCTAACGCATCTTTTATTAATAGATTACCGAAAAGACACGGGATAGAAAATCGTCCCGGATCGTTTAATTTTGGGGGTAATTTATGTAATAAAACGGCTGAACATTCGGCGTTAAGAAAAACTCTCGAAATATCTTCGAGTTTCTTTTTATTTGAAAATAACGCTTTTAAATATTTTGCGTATTTAGGCATTTGTACAATTGCCTCGCAGAAAGGTATATTGATTTGAATTTGTTTTAGCATTTTTAGAAAATTTTTATATTGTTCATCTTCTCGCTCATCTTTTAGTTTAGATGGATAAGGTAAAACAACATGTGTGGAAGAAATTCGCGGGGGTTGAGGAGGCAGAGTCGTAACGGGAAGTGGTGTAGGAAGGCTAACCTTAGCTTCTTTTTCTACCCTAACGGGTGGTGGTAGCTCCCTGCCACTTCGTAGTTGAACGGCTTGTCAACTTGGGTTACTGGAATGACCAGTATCCCGCGGATTTGGTTCCGTATTTCCTGGCAAATTACCAGGTTGGCGTTCCGATAGCATTTTTGATATTTGTCCAATTTGTGTTTCTAAGTTTTTAATTGATCCGGTCAGGTTCCGGATATTGGACTCATTGATACTGACATATTTCGTGAATATGTCTTCTATCGGGGTTGGCCTAAATTGGTTTGGTGGTGGTGGTGTTTGTGGTTGTGGGGGTTGCGGTGCAAATCCAATTGGATTTGCAGTCGGAGGGCGTTGAGCATTATTGGGGTTGCTCCATGAAAAATTAGGATGGTTCCTATATCCTGGATTATAAGAATTATTATTCGAGTTAATATTAGGATTATAGGAAGGTCTATAAGAGTTCCCCATATAATCGATTTCTTCAATTATATTATTATTCGGATTCCAAGTAGTGGCGGAGGAAGCAGATATTCCAGCCAATTGTTTAGTTAGGTTTTCTACTTGGAGTGCTAAAGTAGAAGAAGTGTCGAGCTCATAAATCCCAGCTTGTTTAGGGTGTGACCTTGGCACATTCCACTGGTACGCGTTCATGGCCATTTCCTCAAAGAGGGTTTGAGCGGCCTCGGGGGTTTTGTTATTGAGCGTGCCCCCAGCGGCAGCATCAATGGCTTGTCTGGTTTGAATATTCAAACCATTATAAAATATTTGTACCTGGAGCCAAGTTGGCAGTGCGTGATGTGGACACCGACGTAGATATTCCTTAAAACGTTCCCAAGTCTCATAAAGAGACTCAGACTCGCCTTGCACAAAGGAAGAAATATCCGCACGCAGACGTGCGGTTTTTGCAGGTGGAAAATACTTTGTTAGGAATTTTTCGGTCATTTCAGCCCAAGTGGTGATAGATCCTCTGGGGAGAGAACCTAGCCACTGTTTGGCTTTCGTTCGTAAGGAAAAAGGAAATAAGCGAAGACGGATGGCATCATCAGTGACGCCATTTATCTTAAATGTGTCGCATATTTCTAAGAAGTTTGACAAGTGCGTATTTGGATCTTCGTCGGGCAATCCATCGAATTGAACAGAATTTTGAATCATTTGGATTATACTCGATTTAATCTCGAAGTTATTATTAGCAATTGGTGGACGAACGATACTAGACCCGGTGTCATCTAAATTAGGTCGTGCATAATAAGACATGGTCCTTTGGGGGACCACCTCTGGCATTTGTTGTTGCTCTGCTGCCATTTCTTGAACGTGTGTGGTGCCTACAGACTCTTCCAGATTTAATACGAGCTCTTGATTCAGAGATCGGAGGCGCCTGCGAAAGGTGCGTTCGATTTCAGGATCAAGTCCAAGAGTTAAATCAGATGGAGTTCCGCGGGTCATACACTAAAAAAGGCTTTTGAATAAAAAAAACTAAGTAAAAAAAAACTAAGTTACAAAAACACACAAATACAAACACACAAAAAGACTTAAAACGGAAATAACTAAAAATAGGTTGTTTTGATTTTATAAAAAGAAGTTTTATAATAAAAGCAGGTTTTTTATTATAAACTATTTTTTTATTTTTTTCAAGTTTTATATAAGATACGTTAAATTAGTAGGTTAGGTTTTTCTGTTAGAATTTGTTAGTGGTTAATAAACTTGTTAATAAAAAATTAGGTTTTATAAAAACAAAGTTTTAAATTCAGGGAATTTTATTTTTGTTTTATAAAAACTAAGGTTTTTAAATAACAAGAAAAAGAAAAGATAAAATTAATAGCGTTCTTTTATTTTCAAATATTAACACAAATAAACAAATCCCCGGCAACGGCGCCAAAAAGCTTGATAAGTAAAGTTTGTTTTAAAGAAGATAGATTTGGTTTTATATAATCTTTTACGTATATAAGTCTATCTCTTTTTTTACTTACTTATATCCTGTGGATTAAGGCAAGAGTACCTATCGCATAGGAGTATAGTATTTTATAGAAAATATCAAGGTCGTATTTTTCCTGGGATCGGTGTCAATTATTCTACTTTTTAGAACGGACTATTATTTTATCGAAAGAACGGAGTTGGGTTTATGTTTAAAAACTAAAGATAGAAAAATATATATACGTGATTTTATTAAGAGAGGGACTTAGAGGTTAGTCCTCGATTTCAGAATAACTTTGAGAGAATATTAATTCAGCTATTAAAGAACAACTTTATTTCTTAATTATCTAACTTCACGAGAGGGTTCCTATGGTAGCATCACTGACTCGAAAGTACGACCGGGAAGGCTTGCGTTTAAACGGGTTAACGTAAACGTAGTGTCTCGTCACCTGGTATATGATCAATTAAGAAAACCCTAGTTAGAATAACTAGAAAGTAGAGTTGAAATAGTTGAAAATAGTATCCAGCCCAGAGCTCATCTTGACCAAGTGCTAAGGGTTCTTAGCCTCTTCTCAGGATGGGGGCGGTATAAAGTACAGAAAATAATATCTACCTATCTATCTCAATCCAGGATTTAAGCTTTCGCTTCACCTTTGTTGTTGAGATAGGGTAGTAAAATTTTGCAGCGCTTCCGCACTATCTGAATTCAGGACTTAGGCTTTCGCCTCGCCTTTCATTCGGAATAGTATGAAAGAATAGGGTTTTGAAAATAGATTTGAAAGCAGTTTTACACTATCTTAATCCAGGACATAAGCAGAGCTTCGCCTTTCATTCGGGATAGTATAAAGAAAATAAAATAAAAGAAAGCAGTAAAGTACTCAGAATTGAAATTGAAAGAGCCTATTTTATAAAGTCCGAAAATATTACAACTTTCTAAAAAGCTGAAAATAAAGCTGAAAAAATTACAACTTACAGAACTTTAGAATACTTGAAAGCTACTACCAGTTCCTTGTCAGAGAGCTGGGGAGTCCTAACAGTTCTTAAGGAATCTGCTGGAGTTCCATTGAATTTACAAATCCCTGCCGGCCTATTTATAGAAAAAATTTTCAGGTGACACGCCCCCTGACACGGGCGTGTCGGGTAGGGCGTGTCAGGGTCACGGGCGTGACATACAGGCTGTCGGGACAGGTGGCAAGCCAGCTGGAGATTTGGATAAACTTGAACTGGTCACGGGCGTGTCGAAACGGGTCACGGGCGTGACATGCATGTAATTCAACAGGCGGCACGGGGCGTGGCGACAGCGCGGCAGTTTGCTGGACTTCTGGATAGAACTTGGTTAGGTCACGGGCGTGTCGCCTTTGGCACGGGCGTGTTCAGCAGGCGTGACCAACGATTTCCTGAGTTTGAGCTGTCCAGCAAAATAGCAGAAAACGGAATTAAAAAGAGCTGTCACGCCCTAGGTCACGGGCGTGACCTAGGGGCGTGACCTAAGAAAAATTACAAAATTTCAGAAAAAAACTTAAAATTTAATTTTAAAACAAAAAATACAATATAATAAAAAATAGTTAGTTTTCTATAATAAAAACTAAGGTTTTTATTTATAAATATGTATATTTAATATGAAATAAAATTGTATATTTTTATACTCATCAGGAGTTAAAGAAGAGATTGTGCACTGCTCCCGTTCTGACCCTGCCTACTGAGGGTATGGATTATGATGTATACGTGTGATGGAGACGACGGCCCACAACATTTCGAGGACGGCGACGGCATGCTTGCGGACGACCAATGCGGAGCGTCGGCATAATAACCGTCTAGAACGCAAACCCATATATTATTATTTAATAATAATTATTATTAATAAATTATCATTAATTAATAATGCATTTCTATGTTTGGTATTTTATGTCGCAATGTTATTTTCATTTCATGTGTGATGGGTGTTTATAACCATCATTTGCTATTTTTATTTCATGTTCTTAATTATTGTAATTGTTATGTCATGATGGGTGCAAATAGCCATCATGAGTGGTTTAATTTTCTATGGTGGAGATTGAGTGGTGTAGCCTATATATAGGCATGTATGTTTCATATTTTTTTAGTGAATGAATGAAATTGAAAAAAACAAACCTTAATCCTCCTCTTGAAGAATTCTCTCCTCCTTCTTCCTCTTTGGCCGAAATCCCTCTTCCCCCATCCTCTTCCTCTTATGTTGGCCGACAGCCATCTCTTCTCCCTTCCCTTTCTCCCTTGCCTCCCATGCTACCCGACCACCACCACCATTTTCCCCTCGCAAAACCGGCCATCTCCCACTCCCTTAGCAGAACCGTGCCACAACTTCCATAACCTAGTCGAGCCCCTCTTCTCCACCATCACAAGCCGGCCACCACCTTTTTTTCTACAACCCGACCACCACAACACCCCACCAAACCAAGCCTTCCACCACCCCTCTCAAAAATCGGCCACCGTAACACCAAAAAAAACTGCCACCTTTCATCTCTTCTTTTCCCCCACACCAAAACCGACCGCCCTCCCACATCTCCTTCCAAAACACCAAGATATTATACCATCTTTAATCTCTACTACAAAATCTCATTCCTAAACAAAAATATTCTCTACCATATTCCCCTCTTATTCTCCATAATCTAAATATACCTCCTACCATAATTTCTCTACCTACCATAATTGAAAAATATCTTTCCAAAAATATTCTGATATCCTGCCACCTTTTCTCTCTCTTGCCTTATTTGGAATTATTCTTTCCATATTCAGAAGATTTTCGCCGAGACTTTCCAAATACAGCGTGACATGAAGAAGGCGATGAATTTCTCTCCCTCTAGCGTATCTCTGGTGGTGTCGTTGAGGAACGATTCTAGTTGAGCGTAACCGGATTCATCCAATCCGGTTGGGTGACAAAAATCTCTACTTAACGTGTTTCTCTTCCTTAGATAAATCTTGTGGCTTTGGCAAATTGCGTATTTTGTGTAATGCTTGATTTTTTCGTTGTTTATTTTATTTTAGTTATTATCTTGTTTATCGTATTTTCGTTTAAGTTCGTGAGGCGTGGCGGCCCTCGTTTGTATTTTGTTGGGAGAGAACCACCCTTGCCCGAATCTTTTGTTTTCGGTGGTTTCTCTTTTGGTACAACACGCTCAATCAAACTGTGTGGGTTCTTTTCGCTTGAGAGGACCTTGGCCTATCGCCTTGGTGCAAACTTGAAGGGCTTTGCGAACCCTCCGTAATTGTTGTTTAGTAATAATATTAATTAAACTGATGCGACGTTAAATGCTAGAGTGTAACGTGAGAATTATTCGAGAGCGTCGCGTTAATTTGTCGGCCACCAAAACGCTCGAAAGAGCTGGCCTAAATCAATTTTGGTATCAGAGGGAGGTTATTGTCTATTTCCTAATCGGCACCATCCTTCTATTTATAGGTAGGCTAAAGAAAATATAAATTTCAAATTTAAAATTTTAAAATTTCAAATTTCAAATTTCAAATTTCAAATTTCAAAATTTTAAATTTCAAAATTCAAAATTTAAAATTCAAATTTCGAAATTCAAATTTCAAATTTCAAATTTCAAATTTCAAATTTCAAATTTCAAATTTCAAAATTCAAAATTCAAATTTCAAATTTCAAAATTTCAAATTTCAAAATTTCAAATTCCAAAATTTCAAATTTCCAATTTAAAATTTAAAAATTTCTCCAATTTTAAAAGAATAAAATTCTAAAATTTATCCCTCTTATTTTTAAAAAGAATTACCAAAAAAAAAAATTATGGTCTGCCAATAGCCGACCAAATTTTATTTTCAGCAATAAAAAAATCAGAAAAAAATTAAATAATAATCTTCATATTTTATTCAGTAAGAAAATCTATTTTGTATTAATATTACCACTGTGCTTAAGCGGGAAAAATTCCGACAAACCTATTTTAATAGGGTCAGAGGCATTTCTCATTGTATGTGCACAAATTTCGGAACGAGTTTTCTCTCCGGTTATCATAATATGCCCTACGACGTCAATGTTTCTCGAGAACAATCATTAGGTTCCACTAGGAGCGTTAGAAAACCATTCCATTGCCCAGTAATGGATTAGATTAAGGCGTTGATTGGCCAACTAAAGGCTAATCAAGTTGCACCACACTAATCTAGGCATGTTAGAATTCCTGCTCCGACCTATGACGGACTAGGAGGACCGCGAGTGTTTCTATGTTGGGTGAACGACACGGAGCATTATTTTGAGCAATATCGTATTGTGGATCCCCACAGGATTCCCGTTGCGAGACTGCAATTATTTGGTCGAGCCCATACCTTCTGGCTCAATGAGGAAAGACATTTAGGAATGCCCTCCGTCAACCCATGTATAGGTTGGCAGATTATGAAAAATTACTTAATGGATGAGTATTACCCTACCTACTGTCGTTCCCAGTTTCCTGATTGTAGGAATGATTATAAGCCTCACGCTAGATACTTGCCCCGCAAAGATCTGATTATCTCAAGCACGAGTACACCTACCTATGACAGGAAAGATAAATTTAGGACCTTTATCCCTAGGTCGTTAGACGTAAGTGCTAGGAATGCCATGAGCCCACGAGGTGAGAGTGTTCCTATTAGCATGATTGAGTCTGAGGCTGTGGTTACGAGTGTGCCCGTCTCTAAGAATGAGACTATTATCCCTGACGATTATAGCGACGATGAGGATATTGGTTACCCTAGTGACCTGGATGAGGATTCCACCACTAAGGAATCATCTCCACTCCCCGTCGACGAAATTTTGGAGCCTACGGTTACTCCTGCTGAGATTAGTCCTGAGTCAGTAGGCATTTTACCTGATGATGAGAGTTTACTTAGTAGTGACTTAGGAGATGATCTGTTAGGACTCGAGTTGGTTCCTATTAGATAGGGATATTTTGAGGACTGTTCTGATGATCCTAATATATTGGACATTCCGACTGATTGGGAAGACTTACCGTGGGTGAATGAGTTATCCTTGGATGATTATAGTGTTATGAGCCCGAACGATATTTCTTTGATGCAAACACCTTTATCTGACATTCCTGATTTAAAGCTTCAGTCGGGCTTAATTTTACTTTTGTTTGAGACCATAATTGATTCTAAATTAAATAACTTGGATAGTGTGTCAGAAGAAATTGTAAGCAAGGAAGTTGCGTTATTGGACGACTTTTTGGATTGTACCCTGGGTTTGATTTTACCGACTCGTCCCCCTGACCCATTGACTCGATGTACTGATCATTTTGGACATGAGTGTAGTACGATTAAGTTCAGGAGTTCTACGGTGCCCCATGAGTTCATTCTGCCAGTACCCCTAGATGAGGTCCCGTTAGTGCCCCCAGATCTCGTATTATTGTTGCCTACCTATGACCCGACCACTGATTCTGAATTACATTATATATCTAATGAATTGGTAGACATGTGGGACGAATTTTCTTTAAGGGCGAATCCATTGTTTGAATTTTCATATGACTTTAATGGCTTGCAACCGAGTGATCTTTCTTGGACATTAAACCCGTGTTTCGACATTGAGAATGACTTAGCTCCTCCTTTTGACATGTCCCCTTTGACAGCCTATTACCCTACGAGTCCATCGTTGGTCACACCCTCGGATATTTTAGATTTTATGTCTGTGGCGACTATTTCCTTTATCCTAATTTTATCCTCCATGAATTTTAAAGAAAATCATTTATCGAATTATACGTTTAGGATAGGGCCGCTTATAGTGCCTCCTGATGAGATTCCCTCGGCGCCACCAGATTTTGTTCTGTTGGTACCGCCTTATGTCGTTCTGTTACCACTGAATGCACTAAGTACGTTTACGCAAGATTATGCTTGCCATGAACATTATTTACGTAAGCACTTTAGTGAAGCGCTGCCCACATCACAAAATCCTTATCCATTTCTTGCTAGCTTATATAAAAGGGCGTCTTACGGTATAATTGGCGATTTTGTTTTGGTGTGTCTCGTCCCTGAACGGTTGCTTACGGGAACTATAGAAAGTCGGCGAGTTGGTGAGCTACACCTTTTGCGGACATTAATGAAATTAGGAGAACACGCATTTCTTATGAGGTTTTCCACTGATTGGGGTAATACCCCTATTTTTAATGATTCTAATTTAATGCTGCATGTTTCTCCACCACTTGAATTATCTGCCTGTACGTTTGGTTCCACTTCGTTCTCTTATGGTTAGGGTAGTGAGTTTGGGCTTGGATCGCTTTCTTCTTCGGTCTTCACTAGAGGTACGTTGGTAGTTGATGTTGAAACTTTTCTTCCTTTATTGCCTAATGATTTTTCAAGGGTCCCCAGGACCAACATTTTGCATGACAGGATACTCCAGGTTGAAGTGCTCTCTTATCCAAGTGGTGTTGTTCGCTGCTACGTGTCTTTTGTGGATGATGCTCTCTTGCACCGGTACTCTCAGACTAACTCATCGGTGATGAGTACTTTTGAGCGGGGGAGGATTGATGGAGAAGACGGCCCACAACATTTCGAGGATGGCGACGACATGCTTGCGGACGACCATACGGAGCGTCGGCATAAAAACCGTCCAGAACGCAAACCCATATATTATTATTTAGTAATAATTATTATTAATAAATTATCATTAATTAATAATGCATTTCTATATTTGGTATTTTATGTCGCAATATTATTTTCATTTCATGTGTGATGGGTGTTTATAACCATCATTTGTTATTTTTATTTCATGTTCTTAATTATTGTAATTGTTATGTCATGATGGGTGCAAATAGCCATCATGAGTGGTTTAATTTTCTATGGTGGAGATTGAGTGGTGTAGCCTATATATAGGCATGTATGTTTCATATTTTTTTAGTGAATGAATGAAATTGAAAAAAAAACCAACCTTAATCCTCCTCTTGAAGAATTCTCTCCTCCTTCTTCCTCTTTGGCCGAAATCCCTCTTCCCCATCCTCTTCCTCTTGTGTTGGCCGACGACCATCTCTTCTCCCTTCCCTTTCTCCCTTGCCTCCCTTGCTACGCGACCACCACCACCATTTTCCACACGCAAAACTGGCCATCTCCCACTCTCTTAGCAGAACCGAGCCACAACTTCCATAACCTAGTCGAGCCCCTCTTCTCCACCATCACAAGCCGGCCACCACCTTTTTTCTATAACCCGACCACCACAACACCCCACCAAACCGAGCCTTCACCAACCCCTCTCAAAAATCGGCCACCCTAACACCAAAAAAAACCGCCACCTTTCATCTCTCCTTTTCCACCACACCAAAACCGACCCCCCTCCCACATCTCCTTCCAAAACACCAAGATATTATACCATCTTTAATCTCTACTACCAAATCTCATTCCTAAACCAAAATCATCTCTACCATATTCCCCTCTTATTCTCCATAATCTAAATATACCTCCTACCATAATTTCTCTACCTACCATAATTGAAAAATATCTTTCCTAAAATATTCTGATATCCAGCCACCTTTTCTCTCTCTTGCCTTATTTGGAATTATTCTTTCCATATTCAAAAGATTTTCGCCGGGACTTTCCAAATACAGCATGACACGAAGAAGGCGATGAATTTCTCTCCCTCCAGCGTATCTCTGGTGGTGCCGTTGATGAACGATTCTAGTTGTGCGTAACAGGATTCATCCTATCCGGTTGGGTAACGAAAATCTCTACTTAACGTGTTTCTCTTCCTTAGATAAATCTTGTGGCTTTGGCAAAATTGCGCATTTTGTGTAACGCTTGATTTTTTCGTGGTTTATTTTATTTTAGTTATTGTCTTATTTATCGTATTTTCGTATAAGTTCGTGAGGCCTGGCGGCCCTCGTTTGTATTTTGTTGGGAGAGAACCACCCTTGCCCGAATGTTTTGTTTTCTGTGGTTTCTCTTTTTGTACAACACGCTCGATCGAACCGTGTGGGTTCTTTTCACTTGAGAGGACCTTGGCCTATCGCCTTGGAACTATCTTGAAGGGCTTTGCGAACCCTCCATAATTGTTGTTTAGTAATAATATTAATTAAACCGCTGCAACATTAAATGCTAGAGTGTAACGTGAGAATTATTAGAGAGCGTCGCGTTAATTTTTCGGCCACCAAAACGCTCGAAAGAGCGGGCCTACATCAACGTAGATGCTTAGCATGTAGGTCTGGGATGCGTATTAATGTAGGTTGGAAAGGTGATTGCCTATGGGTCAAGGCAAATGAAGACTCATGAGAAGAATTATCCTACGCATGACCTTGAGTTTGAAGTGGTAATCTATGCGTTGAAGTTGTGGAGGCATCTACTTTATGGGGCTCAGTGTAAGATCTTCACTGACCATAAGAGCCGGAAGTACGTGTTCACGCAGAAGGAGTTGAATCTGCGCTAGCGGCGGTGGCTAGAGTATGTGGCCGATTATGATGTAGAGATCCAGTATCATCCAGGAAAGGCCAATGTGTTGGCCGACGCCCTGAGCAAAAAGACGGGAAAAATCTTTAACCTCTCCGCCGATCGTTTAGTGGAGGAGTTCCTCCTTATGGATATATCAGTGGGATACTGTGGCTTACAGAGAAGTTTATCAGTGGCAGAGCCGTCTTGGATTTCTTTGACCAGACTGCACCAGAAGGATGATCCGGATCTTCTGCACTTATTCACCAGGACAGAGAATGGGGAGTTGCCAGACTTTGCTATCGATGATGCGGTTACTTTGAAGTACCACGACAGATTTTGCATCCCCGCTGTTGGGGACATTAAAGGTATGATTTGCAGAGAAGATCATGGATCCAGCGTTTCCTACCATCCAGGATCTACGAAGATGTATCGTGACTTAAAGCAAATTTCCTTGTGGTATGGCATGAAATGTGATATAGCCCGATTTGTTGCTGAGTGCCACACTTGCAAGTGTGTGAAGGCCGATCATGGAAGGCCTGGTGGCAAGTTGACTTTGTTAGAGATCCCGACTTGGAAGTGGGAAAGTGTATCTATGGATTTCATCATGGGCTTACCGAAATCCTCGAGGGGATTTGATTCTGTTTGGGTTATAGTGGATAGACTGACGAAGTGTGCTCACTTCGTGCCATATAAGATTGATTACCCGATGAAGAAGATAGCAGAGTTGTACTTGAATGAAGTCATCTGACTGCACGGTGTGCCGGTTAGCTTCATTTTTGATCGAGACTCCCGGTTTACTTCTCGTTTTTTGCAGAGTCTATAGGAGGGTTTGGGTATATATCAAAGGTATTCTATTTCTTACCACCGACAGACCAATGGGAAGACGGAGCGGGTGAACCAGATAGTTGAGGATATGATCCGATTCTACATTTTAGACCACGGTGGAGCGTGGGATGAGCGGCTGCGACTTATGGAATTCGCATACAACAACAGTTATTAGGAGTGCTTGCAGATGGCTCCGTTCGAAGCCTTGTATGGGACGCGCTGCAGAACTCCGTTGTTTTGGGCTGAGGCTGGTGAGAGGCCTTTGTTGGGTCCTGATGCACTTGAGGAAATGGAAGTCGCAGTGAAGCTTATTCTAGAGAAGCTTCGTATAGCTCAGGAGAGATACGGGAAGAACGCCAACCAGCATAGGTCTGCCTTGGAGTTTTCTGTAGGGCACCTTGTATTTCTTAAGGTTTCCCCGATGGTGGGTGTAAAGAGGTTTGGTAAGAATCGGAAATTGGACCCGAGGTATGTGGGCCCGTTTAAGATTATGGAGCGGATTGGCGTGTCAGCTTACAGGTTGGATTTGCCCGCAAACTTCCCAGGTGTTCATAATGTTTTCCATGTAAGCTAATTGCGGAAGTGTGTGCGCAGCAGTGGGCAAGTCTTGGACGTTGTGCCCCAGTTGGAGCCCAACCTCTCTTTTGTTGAAGTGTCGGTCCGTATTTTGGATACTCCGGAACGGGTGCTGCGAAAGAAGTCCATTCTGATGGTGAATGTTCTATGGAAGAATCAGGATTTGGAGAGCGCGACTTGGGAGCTAGAGTCGGCCATGAGGAAGGCTTACCCTCACCTGTTTCCCTAATTTGATCGGTATGTTTCACTTCTTGTAACTCCTGTTTGTTACTTTTTTCCTTCTATAGTAGAAGTGTTGTGCGTAAAGTTTCAGGACGAAACTTTCTTCTAGGGGGAGTGACTGTAATGCCCCCGATTTTTCTGCGACTATTTTATTTTCGTTTGGCGTTACGGTGACGTGTTTTCGTGGCTTGTCCCATTTATGGAGAGTGGTTTAGCTCCTAAGAACTGAGAGGCCTATTTTGTAGCCTATGGGCAAGGTCTCCTTAGCAAGCCGAGTCGTTTTGGGTGACCCGGTGTGGCCTCTAAGGGGATGCTTGTGTTTTGGATTTAGGTGGGTATAACTCGAGTTCTGTTCGTCGGAAGTTAATTTCGACTTTGCCGTTGCGTTCGTAACATGGGTATTTAGCTACGGTGTAAATTTTGTCGAATTCCGAGGTAGTTCGGTTTTCGCGTCGTTTTGGGTGTGCTATTAGTAAAATCAAATTGGAAATTTTATTTCAGCTGAGTGAATCGGCATTTTCTGGCAGCGGTTAGGCTGATTAGGCGTGTTAAGACTTATATAAAAGCCTTAATTAGAAGTGGCGGGCCCACTCTCTTCCTTCTTCCTAAGACCGAAACCGCCTGCTCCTGTTCGCGAAAAACACAGGCGGAAGCGGCGGACTGCCCTAGCCTTCGGACGGCGATTCCAGGAGCTTTCGTGGACAGAATTCGACTCCGAAAGCGGATTTGGCTTGCTCTCGCTCAGATATGTATTTCGACGGTAAGAGATTTGATTTTCGTGGAGTTTTAGGAGACTTGAATTTTCAGTTTCTTGTTGATTCCGCCATTAAAGCGCGGGAATGTGCTTTTAGGTGCTGCTGCTGCTAGTGCAAGGTGAAGAGGAGGGAAAGACGACCAAGCTTCGCCGGAAATCGAGGTAAGTGGTATTCTTGCCCTTGCTGTTTTGTTTCTCTTGGTAGTTTGAAAATCTCGGTTAGCCCGAGGGTAGAAGCCAAGCTTGTCCTTTAATCTTGTTGAAATTAGGGTTTAGTTTCTCCTAATGAGCCCTCCCCCCTCTTTGTGCTGTTGGAGCTCAACTTGCCGGCGTAATACTGCCAATTGAGACCCCAGATATCTGTCTGGTTGTTGCCTTGCGGGTGAAGTCGAGAGAGAGAGTAGGAGGGGGGTGCCTGCTGTTTTTCTTGGAAACAGCCAAATTTGGGCTCTCGGGTTTGGCGTTGAGTGTGGTGCACACACTCAAAGACTTTGCGGGTTTGGCATTGAGTGTGGTACACACACTAAATGCCACAGTTGTAGTGAATTTTGAGATTTTGGCTAAGTACTAGGGCGTTGAGTGAGGTGGACTCACACAACGCCGCAGCCCCTGCTAGCGGCTAAGTATTTAGGCATTGAGTGAGTCGACCTCACTCAACGCCATTTCCGTTTTGGCGTTGAGTGAGGTGAACTCACTCAACGTCGCGGTTTTCTGAGAAGCTAAGTACTTTGGCGTTGAGTGAGGTGTGCTCACTCAATGCCACAGCCTTTTCTGAGGCTAAGTACTTTGGCGTTGAGTGAGTCGACCTCACTCAATGCCATTTTGGTTTTTGCGTTTAGTGAGGTGACCTCACTCAACGCCGTAGCTTTCTGTGCGGCCAAGTACTTTGGCATTGAGTGAGGTGTGCTCACTCAACGCCGCAGCCATTTCTGAAGCTAAGTACTTTGGCGTTCAGTGAGTTCACATCACTCAACGCAATTTCTGGTTTTTCGTTGAGTGAGGTGACTTTACTCAACGCCGTAGGCAAGTTTGCGGCCAAGTCCCGTGGCGTTGAGTGATTGAACCTCACTCAATGCCATTTCTTCTTTGGCGTTAAGTGAGGTAGACTCACTCAACGCCACAACCCTTCTTTGCGGCCAGAACTTCTAGCGTTGAGTGAGACGACCTCACTCAACGTCATTGCTGTTTTGGCATTTAGTGAGGTCAGCTCACTCAACGCCGCAGATTTGCCTTGTTGCGGCTAAGTGCTAGGGCATTGAGTGAGTGAACCTCACTCAACGCCATTACTATTTTTGCGATGAGTGAGGTGGACTCACTCAACGCCGCAGTCTTCTTTTGCGGCTAAGTGGAAGGGCGTTGAGTGAGTGAGCTTCACTCAACGCCATTACTGTTTTGGCGTTGAGTGAGGCCAACTCACTCAACGCCACATTCTCTGATTTTGGTTAAGTACCAGGGCGTTGAGTTAGTGTACCTCACTCAACGCCATCGCTGTTTTGGCGTTGAGTGAGGTTAGCTCACTCAACGCCAGAGAATTCTTGCGGGAGGCGTCGAGTGTGTGAACCTCACTCAACGCCATGACTGTTTTGGCATTGAGTGAGGCTAGCTCACTCAACGCCAGAGTTGTTCTTCTGGAGGGCATTGAGTGAGTGAACCTCACTCAACGCCATGGCTGTTCTGGTACTGAGTGAGGCTAACTCACTCAACGCCAAGGTATGGTTAGGCGTTGAGTGGGTCCCACTCAACGCCAAGCCATATTGAGTCATTTCAATACTTTTTCCCTACCTCAATTTTCGTTCCCGAGTGAATTCCTTGTTTATGTTTTGAGTTTCATTATCAGCCATGTTTTTCTTTTCTAAAGGCCGAATCATGGGTCGTGGTTAGTAGTGGTGGTTTGAAGCTCTTCATGGGAGAGGTGTTGTGTAATTTAGCCATGTCCACCCTTTTTCTTCTATCTTGCTCCAGGTACGGGCTGGGCAAGGGGGTGGGAGGTCCCTAGTGCTTTCACATGTAGACCCTTGAGCTTATTGGCTTGGAAATGGTGGTTGGGGGACTGAGTTTGCCTTTAACCCGGATCCATGTTTTTATTTTGCTACTACCATCTCCCATAGCTTAGGGTGTTAGACGTTTCTTCCTTGCTAGATTGCAGCATTTTGGGCTCTTGGCATCTTAGTAGACTCTGCAGGAAGTAGTTTCTGGGCAGGGTTTATGCTATTTTCTCGCACCTGGTGCATTTATTTTTGTCTTGCCTTGGGCAGTTGTGACCTTTTACTTCTTTTTTTCCCTCTTTCATTTATCATCTGTATGACACTTGCGTGCAGTTTTCCTTGTTTTTCTTGCTGAGGTATTCTTTTTCTTTTGAATGACTCAGGTTCTGAGCAGTAGCCAGTTTGGTGGCTAGGTTGCTGTGGTGTTGCTGGTGGTCTCTTGGACTTTGGTGATCCTTCTGGATTTGTTTAATGAGGTAGTTTTCTGCACTTGACTTACAGACATACATATTTTCCACTGGGTTCGTGTCAGGTTGTTGGCGCTCACTGGTAGTTTTTACCTTTGTACTAGATATATAACTTTTGCTGCTACCATTTTCTGGAGATAGTCTACTTGCTCTGAGGAGGATTTATGCTAGGTTGCTAGTTATTTTTAAAACTAAAATTTTTAATAAAAGTATAGCTCATGATCAGCATGTTTTATAAAACTCAATCACTATTTTCCAAACAACGTATAAAGATCGTTTTCTTATATATAGTATAAATTAAATATAGAGTCTTGCATAGCATAAGTGGTCCTCATGGGGCTCTTATGCACCCCCTTAGGATGTCAATCCTGAATAAAGTATTTTTCGCAGCGTATAAGTATAGTTTTTAACTGTGGACTAGGTGATCCACCGAGCCGAGGGATACAGTCTCTAAAATATAACTTATTTTCCAAACACTAAACTCATGAATTTCTTTCATAAAGTAAAGTAGATGATTTTGCCTGAGCGTCAGCAGTTATCCCCTGCTTGATGTGGCATGATGACGCGTGTTTTCTCATACTATGTTAATTCCGAAATTCAGAGAAAATGCGGGTTGTGACATGTTGTGGTCTGACCTGAACTCCAAATTGGTCCAAACCAACTTTAAATTAATCTAGACTTATAGGTACAATAATTATATTGGCAACTTTTTCATAAAAGGTCTTTAAATATTTTTAATTTAATTCCTAAGGTAACTGATATTAAGTGACATAAATGCACATATAAAACATTTAATATAAATAGATATGCACAGAACTTAAAGCAAATCGAGAATCTCCTAGTTTTCTTCTTTCTCCAACCAATGGATGAGATCAACCCGACCTAGAGCACTTCCAAGTCCATTTGCCAGCCACCCGGCCACCTCCCTGGACGGCCACCTCCACCACCACCTCCGTTGAGGTGGTGGCTATCGCTGGGTAGCGGTACGGCCGCCAGAGGGGTTGAGTCTGACCAACCCGAGAGGAAGCCAAAATACATAATTTTAAGGATTTTGAAGCTTTGAATTGGCTCAACTGAGCCCAATTCTTGTCTCTAATGAATCCTATGATCTATCCCACGAAGAAGGAGTAGAGGTGGACCTGATTTGCGGCCTGATGACGTGTGCTTTGCCTCCTATGCAACCTCTACACCAACCTAAACGGAAATGAAAAGTAATCAGGCAAAACATTTTCCCTTACTCTGGTGAAGGTCCTTCAAGAGGGAATTTGGGAGAGGATGCTTGTAACTCCCCAATGCCATTAAATTCCATTAATGGCAATTAACTCCACCCCTTTGGTTTTAACCAAATTTAGGGGGATGGAACAAATTAATGGTCGGCCACCTACAATAACTCCTCCTCTCCCTCGGAGGAATAAAAGCCCCATAAAAGTGGGAGTTATGGAGCCTCCATGGCTATACCATTCATCAAACTCCGCTCAGCCTTGCTCAGCTCGGGGATTTGGCCGAGCTCAGCTCGGGGATTTGGCCGAGCGGGGATTTGGCCGAGCTCAGCTCGGGGATTTGGCCGAGCTCAGCTCGGGGATTTGGCCGAGCTCAGCTCGGCGATTTGGCCGAGCTCAGCTCGGCGATTTGGCCGAGCTCAGCTCGGGAATTTGGCCGAGCTCAGCTCGGGGATTTGGCCGAGCTCAGCTCGTCGATTTGGCCGAGCTCAGCTCGTCGATTTGGCCGAGCTCAGCTCGGGGATTTGGCCGAGCCCATCTCGGGGATTTGGCCGAGCCCAGCTCGGCGATTTGGCCGAGCCCAGCTCGGCGATTTGGCCGAGCCCAGCTCGGCGATTTGGCCGAGCCCAGCTCGGCGATTTGGCCGAGCCCAGCTCGGCGATTTGGCCGAGCCCAGCTCGGCGACGCTTTCTCAAAATTAGGATGAATTGGCACAAATAGATATAGAAGAATGAAAGAAAGATACCTCACTAGAGTGAGAATAGAAATCTACAAAAGAGATATTACCTTTTCTCATACCTGAGAGGACAGTGACTCCACTATCACTATCCATGACCAAGCTTCTATCTTTTGTGAACATTACTTGATATCCTTTGTCACAGAGTTGGCTTATGCTTATGAGGTTGTGTTTCAACCCTTCCACATAGGCAACTTGAGTCAAGGTTACCTTCTCAGAAATGATTTTGCCATACCCTTTGGTCTGGCCTGAAGCTGTAGATGACAAAATGGGTCTACACTTCAAAGCTTTAACCGCCAGCTCCTCGAGCTCGGCAAAATCTTGCCTTTTATTTCCCTAAGAAATAATATCTTGTCTATCTTTCCTCTTGTGAACTTGTTCTCAAGAAGAAAGCTAGACAACGTCTCATACCAAGCTCGAGGAGCTTGTTTAAGACCATATAAAGCTTTCTGCAGTAAATAAACATGATTAGGAAAAGTTGAGTCAACGAAACCTGGCGGTTGCTCTACATACACTTCTTCCTTTATGTCACCATTCAGGAAGGCAAACTTTACATCCATCTGATAGACGGTAAAGCCCTTAAATGCAGCATAAGCAAGGAATAATCTGATCGCCTCCAGTCTTGCCACTAGAGCATACGTTTGATCGAAGTCGATTCCTTTTTCTTAACGATAGCCCTTAGCAACGAGTCTTGCTTTGTTCTTTATAATAGTTCCATCTTCATCCATCTTGTTCCGGTAGACCCATTTTGTCCCGATGACGTTCTTACTCCTGGGTATGGGAACAAGTGTCCAAACATTGCAACATTTGAACTGATTTAGCTCTTCTTCCATTGCTAGAATCCAGGATGCATCCGAGTTTGCTTCCTCGAACTTTTTATGTTCAACCTGTGATAGAAAACTTAAAAATAAATTCTCATTAGTTGTACCTCTCCGAGTCCTGACACCATCTCGGGGATCTCCTATGATTTGGTCCAAGGGATGATAGTTCAGGTGTCTAAGCTCTAGAGTCCTTGCATCTAGGATATTTTCAGCCACTAGTGTAGCTTCTTCAGCTTGAATTAGTTCTTCATCTTGATCATCTACCTCTCCAATTGGGGTTGTAGAGGTGATCTTTATGAACTTTTCATCTTTATCTTCAGTAGGTTCATCCAGTTTGAGTTCCTTTATCTTTGTACCTGCATCTTCAATGAGCACACTTGAGGAGTTGCTTTGCAGCAAGCTCGTCTCATAAAAAACAATGTGTATCGATTCTTCTACCACCAGAGTTTTTCTATTAAATACTCTATAGGCCTTACTATGGCTACTATAGCCTACAAAAATACCTTCAAAGCTTTTCTCGCTAAACTTGGTAGTGTGATACTTGCCATTGTTAAGTACGAAGCACTTACAGCCAAAGATTCTAAAATATGAAATGGTTGGTTTCCTGCCTTTTAGAAGTTCGTCAGGAGTCTTATCATGATTCATGTTGATGAGTGCTCGATTTTGCACGTGATAAGCGGTGTTGACGGCTTCAGCCCAGAAGTACTCTGGAAGTGAGTCATCACTCAACATGGTCCGGCAAGCCTCTATGAGTGTTCTGTTCCTTCTCTCAGCTACTCCATTTTTCTGTGGAGTGCGAGGAGAGGAAAACTCATGAAAGATACCTTGACTTTCACAGTATTCTGTCATGGCCCCAGACTTGAATTCCGTTCCATTGTCACTTCTGATTATGACTACGGAGAAGTTGTATTCATTCTGGACTTGACTAACAAAATTAGTGAAAACGTTGAGGGTATCTGATTTGTTTTTCAGAAAGAACACCCACGCAAAGCACGAGTAATCATCCACAATAACCAATGTATATTCCTTACCTCCCAAACTTCTAACTTGCAGTGGACCAAACAAGTCCAAATGAAGAAGTTGTAAGCTTCTATCAGAATCTTTGCCTATAATGCTTTTAAATGAAATCCTTGTTTGCTTGCCTTTTATACAGGCATGACAAGGGATGTCCTTAACGCACATGACGTTAGGGGCATCACGCACTAAGTTATGAGAGAATAGTTTATTAATAGTTTTGAAATTAATATGTGCTACTCTCTTGTTCCATTTGTCAGCAAGAGATTCACTACTTTTTGCTAAAACACATACTGTTGTAGATGAGTCAATACAAATGAAATTTAAACAGAAAATATTTCTTCTTTGAGTGCCTGATAAGATAGTTTCCATGTTGTCAACCGATTTTATCAAACACTTATCAACTTGAAATTCAACCACGTATCGTTTGTCGCATAGTTGGCTTATGCTGATGAGATTGTGTTCCAATCCTTCAACATAGGCTACATCCGAAAAGGATACGTTACCGTTAGTAATCATACCGTAGCCTTTGGTAGTTCCTCGGTCTGAACCTCCAAAGATGACCTTTGGTCCGTTTAACACTGGTGAAAAGTTCTGAAGTAGGCTCCTTGTCCCGGTCATATGCCGAGAACAACCACTGTGCAAGTACCAGATTGGTATTTTGGTGGCCTCTGGACATACCTGCAATTACAATCACTTAGCCTTAGGAACCCAAACACGTTTGGGTCCTTGGTCTCAAGTTAGAATACTCCCCCTACGAGTATTAGCCTCATGAGTGGTCATTCTTATGTTGCCAACTTGAGGAGTTGCAGCATTTCTAGGATTAAACCAACAATCTATGGCAAAGTGACAAATTCTACCACAGCACCAACAGTCGAATCTGTTGTATCTTTGCCTTCAAAACTCCTGCTTGACCTTCTTGGGTGGAGGTCTAGCCGGGGTAGCATTGTTGGAGGAAGAAGCTTCTTGATGATGGCAGCTACATGAAGTCTTCTCCTTCATAGGCTTTTCCACAACAGGTTTTACCTTTGGTGTCTTCTTGATGTTATGATAATGAGCATATGGTCCATAGCTCTGAAGTTTAATCTCTTCATAAGGTGCCTTGAAAACACTTTCGCCAAAGTTATGGCGGCGGGTCCAACCTTGGTACAATGACTTGGGCTTCTCCGGGATCGGCCTAGAGAAGTGTCCATAGGTGGACTCATAGTCGAATTCGTTCGTAGGAAAGATAACTTTCTTGAACGATACTGGCTCCAAAGGAGCTTTCCATTTTTCCTCGCCTAAGGCCTTCTTGGCATTCTTATTCTTTCTCTTGGCCTTGTTCCTCCTAGAAGATTTACTAGGAGCGGCAACATGGCCTAGTCCAGCTTCTTTGGCCTTACCTAAGAATTCAGCAACGAGTGGAAGAACTGTCTTAGGCTTAGAGAAACTTTCAACAAGTTTCTTCTCAGCCTCGAGTTATTATTCCAACTCTTTGATGATTTAATCTTTAAGGTCGAGGTGCTTGAGAGCTTAATTGTATTCTTCCATAGAAAAATTGAATTTCTCTTGAAGAGAGTCAGTCTTAGCGACTTCTTCTCTCAAGCTGCTCTCAATAGCCTGTAGAGATTTTATCTCTTTAGCTTGAGTTTTCACGACTCGGCGACATTTTTCGTAAGCCGTGAGTAACTCCATATATTGTCCCATGAGTTCAGATTCATCCTCAGATGGACAACCCTCTTGCTCATTATCATCATCAGATTCTGAAAGAGGAGTGTGAGATTTTACCTCCCCAGTGAACTGGGGGACTTGTTCATCATCAGTTAGAGCCATTAGCCGAAAGTAGGCTTCTTCCTCTTCTGCACTCGACTCAGATGAGTCAGAGTCACTGAGGGTTTTTCCCTTCTTGGCTAGCACGCTCTTTTCAGTCCTCTTTTTGGTGTAGGACTTCTTCTCTTCTCTTTTACCACCCTCTTTCTTCTTGTGGGGGCAATCCGCAAAGACGTGACTAGGCTTATTACAGCAATAACAGACAAAGTCAGTCAAATGATGTTTGTTCGGTTTAGAACCATACCTATCATGACTTCTTGAGCCTTTTCTATGACGATCACCATCATTGCGTGATCTTTTATAGGAGGCATCCTTGCCTTTCCATTTTTTCTTTTTTCAGGAATTTCTTGAACTGCCTTAAGAGTAGAGAGAACTCTCCATCAGATAGCTCTGAGCCAGAGGAGCTTGGATCAGATGATTATTCTTCATCAGCTATATGAGCTGGGGAAGGAGAGTTAGCCTTTGTCTTCCTCGAGCTATCTGCCTTCAGAGCGACAGACTTCTCCTTAGAAGCAGACCTGCTCATCTCTTCTTCAGCTTTTCTTGAGTTGATTTGAAGCTCGTAAGACATAAGCTTTCCGAACAGATTCTGCGGGTCCGTCTCGGCTAACCTTCCGAACTCCCGAATGGCGCATACCCTATTATCCCATTCCTTGGTCAGGGATCTTTAGAATCTGTCATTCAGTTCCCTGTTGGTGAAGACTCGGCCATAAACTCTTAGGCCATTGACTATCTTGAAAAAGTTCTCAAAGGTATCAGTTATGGCTTCCTTGTGACCTTGCCTGAAGGCTTCATACTTCTGATTTAGAAAGGATCTCCGATCATCCCTAACTTCTTCAGTGCCTTCCATCAGAGTCACCAGGGATTGCCACATCTCCTTGGCAGACTGGCAATGAATCAAATTTTGCAGCATGGAGTCATCGACTGCACTTGCAATAATATTTTTAGCTTTCTTGTCCAGGGAGACAAGTGCAATCTCGTCTTTATCCAAATCCATCAACTTCTTTGGGATCTTTTTGGTTGGATCTATTGTGGATGAATTCATAGGAACATACGGACCTTCTTCAATAATCATGAAGATTTGAGGATCCACAACTTCCATGAATAGTTTTACTCTTTCCTTCCACATAGGAAAATTATTCTTGGTACATATAGGGAGCTTAGCAAAGTCCTTGGTCTTACTCATGCTTGATACTTTACTAGAGAAAAATTGGGAAGGATTAGATAAAGGTGTTAACATTTTAATGATCAACCTCCCTCTGATACCAATTGAAAGAGATAAGTTGTCAACCTAAATCACCTAGAGGGGGTGAATAGGTGAGTTGTGCGTTTGTTTGCGGAATTAAAATTTAGAGATCTAGCACACGCAATCAAGCAATCACAGAAGGACACAAAAGATTTATAGTGGTTTCCCGTCCTTGAGTAAGTCCACTTTACCTCACCATTCTAGAAAATCACTAGATCCGGCTATTCCACTATCTCGGATTGCAAACCAATCCTACACCTCGGAACAACGTTCCTACAAACTCGATCCAAATGGAACTACACTCGGAAGATGAACTCTTTCTACAACTTGGAGAACCACGCTCCTACACTCGGATATTAATCTCCTACAAGTTTTACAAAAAATATGAAAGATATAAGCACAAAATATCTCAGATCTGCAAGAAATATATCTTTAGGTCTTCTTCTTGAAGTTGTGGCCCTTTTCAGATTTGTGGAAGAAACCTTGTAGATTGACCTGAGAAATTCTTGAATCTACCGGATGAAGAAGAACGGAACCTTTCTTGAACCAGTAGATCTTATTTGATCGATGATGCAAATCGCTTCTAACAGTTGAAGAGATGAGGATCGATCAGAACGGGAGCATCGGTGGCAGCTTTAGGTCGTCAGGCTTTAGGGAAATTCGGCCGACTAAGCGTTTTTGGAAAGTACGGAATTGCTCGATCAATCTCTCAATCCTTCTTCGGGTTACGTCTTAGTGAGAGGACATTATATAGGATGTCTCTAACGGTTGGAATTATCATAAATGATGACACGTGGACCAATCTTGTCGGGTTGAATTAAATTCCGGCCAATCTGGACTTAGAGAGAATTTCTGGAAAAAGATGAACTTAGTTCTCGAGAAGTTGAGATAGTTCTCGAGAACTATGTACTAATCTTTTGAAAACAATGGCTGCATCTCGATCAATGATCTCCTTGAAATAGCCTTGGAATTCTCGAGGATACGGGATTATAGTTCTCGAGAGCTAAATCGACTTTTCGAGAACTTGACAGAAAACTTTTCGAGAACAATTACTTCTCGAAAACTTATATAGCAGTTCTCGAGAACTTTACTTAGAGTCAACTTGTAAAGATATACCTGAAATGAATACTTCTCGAGAATTTATGGAATATTTCTAGAGAACTTGATTTGAGTCCAATTCCTGAAGAGAAAGCAGAACATTTCAAGAGCCAAGGAGTACTTCTCGAGAACTTCTATAGTAGTTTTCGAGAACTTTATTAACCTCTCGAAAACTTTAACTTAGAGAAATTCTTGAACTGTCCTGACTTCTTGAGAAGTAGAGTCTGAGCCTCTCGAGAACTTATTCATACTTCTCGAGAACTCTGAGACAACTTCTCGAGATATGGACTTAGAGATCTTTTCAAGAACTTCATGTAAGATTTCCTTCTAGACTTGTCTCCATCTTTTGTTCCAAAATTTGAATATGAAGTGTATCCCAGTTGAGAGGCTACACATGAGTCAACACTTTGGATCACCCAGTGAGGGATTACACTGAGTGGTCATGTGTTCCTGACCCACTGTAGACTGACATTGGTCTATACTTAGAACTGAGGATCGGCAAACATACACTAGAACACAGATGTCAAATACAACTTAATTCATCTTAGTTCAAAGGGTGACTTCATGCAAATCTTTGTTATTGTGGAGACAATACCCAAAATTTTCGCGAGTACTCCCTATGTCCCTCTTGAGTACTGCATACTTACCTCTCAATTGCTGCTTCCTTTTTCTCGAGTACTGAATTTTAGTACCAGAGTAGCCTATTTTCTACTTCTCGAGTACCTGTAATCTTTTTCTCGAGTACTATAGATTTATCCCGAGAAACTCGTTCCAGTC
Organism: Platanthera zijinensis; assembly: GCA_039513925.1. Taxonomy (NCBI): domain Eukaryota; kingdom Viridiplantae; phylum Streptophyta; class Magnoliopsida; order Asparagales; family Orchidaceae; genus Platanthera; species Platanthera zijinensis. Next base: position 97,559,360 of record CM077083.1, read on the forward strand.
TGCTTTCGGGCGCCATTTTGATGGTCAAAATTGTGTCGTATAAAATAATGGCTAACATGATGTTTGTTCGTCTCGATGAGATCTACAACTTTCATGTTGGGCACTTTTCGATTTGAAGCCATCCTAAACCTCTATTTTCATTTTCCGCGTACACGCTCACAAATAGCTCGTTTTTTTCTCTATTTAGACAAAACTTTTATAAATACATATATATATATATATATATATATATATATATATATATATTCTGATACTTAAGATAATTAGAAAGAATACTTTATTTTCGTCTCACGATTTAGACCGAACCGAAACCACCTGTGCGACGACTCCCTCCCGTTCGTGAATCTTCCGGTGGCCACCTACGGTGCTCCGGTCCTCGAAATCTTCAACCGATTATATATCCAGAAAGCTCTCGTCGAGAGCTACGCCATCATGGTAAAATTTTCCCCATTTCTTGAGTTTTCTCGTTAGGGTTTTTCGTCCCTAACCTCTATTTCGGAAATTTTTATTCAGATTTTAACTCCTCCTGTCTTCTTTTGCCCCGATCTGCGACGTGGAGTGATTTAGAGGATTTTTCCGGTAAAACATAGGCAAGTGGTGGTTTACCCTCATTTCTCCATGTCCGGTGTGATGGTAACTGTTAAGTTTTTTTAAGATCCTTAAAACTTTCTGCGTTTTGTCTTTTCAAAATTATTGCAATGATTAATCCTCTTTTACAATCACTTGATGTTGTAAGATCTTGTCATGGTAAACTCAAATCTATGGTTTAATCGTTCTTGAAGTATTTTATTGATGGCTTTAATCGTCTTATCTATCGTGGTTGGACGTATTAGAGTTTGTCTAGGTTTGTAAAACCTTCCTAAAGGTTGATCAACCGCGTCTTGAATCTAGAAATGTTTAGTAGGATCCGATGTGGCAAGTCTCGAGATATATGTATTTGTTTTTGTGAGTTTTGTTGATTGCGAGAGTTAGTGGATGCAACCACCTCAGCAATGTCTATTTTGTTTATTAGTAACTCGTGGAATTCTACCAGGTTTTTGGGCGTCTGCGGTGTATGGTGGAGTGTATGAGTCTCCCCCGCAGTTTGACTGAAATTATATTCTTGAGGGTGTGTCCAGTTGAGTGACCACCTCGCGTGTGTTTTTGGGTAAAGTCGATCACAGGTGCCTAATAAAGGTTATGCAATTTCTTCCTTATGATTTACTCATGTTTGTCACCTTATAGCCTTGTCCATATGGTGTATTTATGATGTACGTAATGATTCACGTAAGTGTTCTTTTCCTGTTTGATGCTTTACTTTTGTACTTTACTTCAGTACTTTTGGTCTTGGGTTGGTACCCCTTTTGACCTTTACTTATGTTGGCTTATTTTTCTGCCACCTTTTGTACATTTTTGCTGAGGTGTTCTGTCTTTGTAATGCCTCAGGTTCAGAGCAGTAGCAGATAGTGGAGCTGGTTTTGATGTTTCTGGGCAGCAATGTTGGATGTGGTTTACACCTCGCCGTAGAGAGGTAGTTTGTTGTTTTAGTTTGATTACTTCATTCAGACATACTTCTGTTTTATGTGGGTTCGTGTCACATTGTTGACGCCCACAGGATAGACGGTTTTGGATACCTTGCTAGCTGCTAGTTGTTTTCTTTGTGATGGATTACTTTCTCTCTGGGATGATTTATGCTAGGAATGCAGGTTAGGTATTTTAATGTATAAAATCTACAATTATTACTTCATGCATTGCATAATTTAAAACTCTAACTTGTTATATTTAGCGTTTGTAAAAGCTAAATTTACTACTTTTATAATTCTAGGGTCTTGTATAGCATGATTTTTCCTTTGGGGACGTTTACACTCATGTAGGATGTTTAATCTTATCAATGAAGTATTTTTTTCGCAGCGTATAAACTATTTTCTTTCGTGAACTTGATGAGACACCAAGCCGAGGGATACGGTTAAATGTCTTAAATTGGATTTTTGCTAAATCACTTAAAGATCTCTCTTTTTAAGTCTAGTAGGCTTTTTGCATGAGCGTCTGCAATTATCCCATACTGACGTGGCATTTTGACACGCATTTTCCCTTACTATGATAAGTTATTAAATGCGGTGAAAATGCAGGTTGTGACAGTTGGTATCAGAGGGAGGTTGCTTTACAATTGGTCGGGCAACCTTCCCTTGCGAGTTTTTGTTTCTTAGTGACATTTCATACACACACCGATATGTCATCAGTTTGTCTTAGCTGAAGCATTGTTACGACACTCATAGAATGATAAGAAGTATACGAGGCATATTATGTAGTACGGGATGCAAACTGTGTTTGTATATGGATCCACTATAGGTGGCAACATGTGACGGTTATGTAGTATGGGATGCATAACCACCATCACATTTGTGCCCATTAGCACATTTTATTTTCTCGTTGCATGCAATGTTATATAGTATGGGATGCATTACATTTCATGTGTATGCATCTCATAACATGCATTAAGGCCTTTTTTTAGGATGCATAGCACTGCACACATAGCATATCATCGCATAAACATGTGTGCTAAGTTAAGGTTTACATGATGAAACATGTACATACATGATTTTAAATAAGAGTAAGAAACCCTGCATTCATATCATACGCACAAGAGTCAATAGGATGAGAGGATATCATCCTAAGTAGGACATATCATCATTATAAAATCCCAGAGCAAGTTGCAACATTAGCAATTGTCTTTTAAGTATGGTCTGAATTAGTCATGTGGCCTAGTTGTAATCTAGGATTTTGATGAGTTGTTCGTTTGCTTTTAGAAAGAACTCCATAGTTAAGCGTGCTCGGGCTGGAGTAGTACTGGGATGGGTGACCTCCTGGGAATTCCCCGTAGTGCGAGCTTGACTATCAAGTTTGACTCATCTAAGGGGTGCTACGGCCACCAACAACCCGCCTGTGGAGGGAGAGGGGTTGGGGTGCATGGTCTGCAGACCTGGTTAGGCTGAACCCTTACGAGCGTGGTGCTGGGGGTGCCGGTGGCCGTCCTTGCGAGCATGGTGCTGGGGAAGCCGTTACAAAAAGTGCACTTTTTGTAACGGCCTCCCCAGCACTATGCTCGCAAGGACGGCCGCTGGCACCCCCAGCACCACGCTCGAAAGGGTTCAGCCTAACCAGGTCTGCAGACCATGCACCCCAACCCCTCTCCGCGCCTGTTTTTCAGCAGCGGTAGGTTGTTGCCACTGGGGATCGAACCCAGGACCTTGATAAGAGACTCTTTACCACAGCTCTCATCACCAACTGAGCTGAAAAACAGGCGTGGAGAGGGGTTGGGGTGCATGGTCTGCAGACTTGGTTAGGCTGAACCCTTTCGAGCGTGGTGCTGGGGGTGCCGGCGGCCGTCCTTGCGAGCATGGTGCTGGGGAGGCCGTTACAAAAAGTGCACTTTTTGTAACGGCCTCCCCAGCACCATGCTCGCAAGGACGGCCGCCGGCACCCCCAGCACCACGCTCGAAAAGGTTCAGCCTAACCAGGTCTGCAGACCATGCACACCAACCCCTCTCCCTCCATAGGCGGGTTGTTGGTGGCCGTAGCCCCCCTTAGTTGAGTCAAACTCGATAGTCAAGCCCGCACTACGGGGACTTCCCAGGAGGTCACCCATCCCAGTACTACTCCAGCCCGAGCACTCTTAACTATGGAGTTCTTCTCAATGGGGTCCCACTGTTTTGTTCGTAAAGAAGAAAGACGGTTCCATGAGACTCAGCATAGATTATCAGGAGTTAAATAAGGTAACCATCAAGAACCGATATATTTTGTCGCAGATTGATGATCTTTTTGATCAGTTGTGGGGATGTACTGTGTTTTCGAAGATATACCTTCATTCAGGCTACCACCAGTTGAGAGTCCGTCCGGCAGATGTACCACAGACGGTTTCTCGTTCCCAGCATTAGCATTTTTAGTTCTTGGTGATGTCCTTTGGTCTGACAAATGCACCCTCTACATTCATGGACTTAATGAATAGAGTGTTCAAGGATTTCTTGGACCGTTTTGTAAATGTTATCATAGATGAAGTTCTCGTGTATTCTCGCAATGTTGAGGAGCATACTCAACACTTGTGTTTAGTTTTGTCAACCCTGAGGGAGCATAAACTCTAGGCCAAGATCAGTAAGTGCGAATTTTGGTTACCCCAGGTGTCCTTTCTGGGCCATGTTGTGAGCAAGGACAGTATTTCCGTAGACCCGACCAAGATTTCTGTTATCATGGAATGGATGAGACCTTCTACTCCAAAGGAGATTAGGAGCTTCTTATGGCTGGCCGGATATTATAGAAGGTTCATGGAAGGGTTTTTTTGTTGTCTGCTCCTCTAACTAGAATTACACAGAAGAACACTGCGTTCATTTGGAGCGATATGTGTGAAGAAGCCTTCCGAGAGTGGAAGAATAGATTGTATACTACTCTAGTTTTAACTTTGCCTACTGAAGGACTTGAGTACGCTGTATATGTGGATGCATCACACATTGTACTTGGTTGTGTTTTGATGCAAGAAGGAAAGGTGATCGCATACGGATCAAGGTAATTAAAAATTCATGAAAGAAACTATCCTATGCATGATTTTGATTTTACTGCTATTATTAATGCGATGAAGCATTGGAGACATTTACTGTATGGCGCGTTGTGCAAGATCTACACAGATCATAAGAGTTTGAAGTATGTATTCACTCAAAAGGAGCAAAATCTTTGCCAGCATAGGTGGTTAGAGTATGTGGACGATTATGAAGTAGAGATCCTCTATCACACGGGAAAGGCTAACGTAGTAGCTGATGCATTGAGTAGGAAGACCGCCGAAATCTTCAATCTATCTGTGCAATCCCTGGTGGAAGAATTCTTATTGATGCATATTGAAGTTGGGAGTACTACTGTGCCTACTAGTTTCGAAGCAAAAGAGCCCTCTTGGATTTCCCTTACAGGAATGCACAAGAAAGATGACCCTGATTTGTTGCATCTCCGGAATAGAACTGAGAAGGGAGAGCTACCTAATTTTTCTTTGGATCAGTTTGATACTTAGAAATATCGGGGTAGATTTTGTGTCCCCGCTTTTGGTGATATTCATGCAAAGATTTGTAATGAAGCTCATGGTTCCAGTGTTGCCTATCATACTGGTTCAATCAAAATGTATAAAGATTTAAAGAAAAATGTTTGGTGGTCAGGAATGAAGAATGATATAGCAAAGTTTATGTCAGAATATTTTACGTGTCAGCGTGTTAAGGCGGACCATAGAAGACCTGGTGGTAAATTATCACTACCTGATACTTCAAGTTGGAAATGGGAGAGTATTTTAATGGATTTCATCACCGGTCTACCGAAGTCTCCTCGTTGGAACGACTCTGTGTGGGTAATAGTCGATAGATTAACAAAGTGTGCTCACTTTGTGCCCTTTAAGATCGGGTATTCTGTGAAAAAGATAGCTGAGTTATACCTTAATGAGGCCATTAGATTGCATGGAGTGCCTGTTAGCATTATATCAGATCGATACTCCAGATTTATGTCTCGCTTTTGGAAGAGTTTATAATAGGGGTTTGGCACCGATTTAAGGTATTCCACCGCATATCATCCGCAGACAAATGGTATAAATAGAGCGAGTTAATCAGATCAATGAGGAAATGATCAGGTTTTACATATTGGATCACGGTGGGGCTTGGGATGAGCGTCTCAAAGTCATGGAATTTTTCTTACAATAATAGTTATCAAGAGAGTCTACAGATGGCCCCATTTGAGGCCTTGTATGAGAGGCGTTGTAGGACTACTTTGTTTTCGAATGAGGTGTGTGAGAGGCCATTGCTAGGTCCGGAAGCCCTTGAAGAGATGAATTGTGTTGTAACTCATATTCGAGAGAAACTCCGTGTAGCATAAGTGCGTTATGAGAAGTATGCTAATCGGCGAAGGGTCGATCTTGAGTTTGCCGTTGGGGACTTTGTTTTTTTGAAATTCTTTCTGATGTCAGGTGTTAAAAGGTTTGAAGGAACCACAAGTTAAACCCCCGGTATGTGGGACTTTTCTGGATTCTTGAGCGCATCGGAGTGTCAGCTTATAGGCTGGATTTGCCTGCTACCTTCCCTGGTGTCCATGATGTGTTCCTTGTGAGCCAGTTGCGGAAGTGTGTTCGTAATGGTCGTCAAGTCCTTTACTCGGTGCCCCAGATTCAACCAAACCTTTCGTATATGGAAGAACCTGTCCGTGTTTTGGAATCTCAAGATCGAGTGTTGCGGAGGAATACCATCCCTATGGTCAAGATTATTTGGAGAAATCAATACGTCGAGAGTGCGATGTGAGAATTGGAATCAGCGACGAGGGAATCTCATCCGCACCTCTTCTCTTAGTTTCTGGTATGTCTTTATGTTTTTGGTTGTGTTTGATTTTCTCTGGTATGGCTTTTTCTTCTGCCTAGTTCTCGAGTGAATTCTCTTCCTTCTCGAGTACTCCCTGTGTCTTTCTTGAGTACTCCCTGTGTCCCTCTCGAGTACTGTATAATTACCTCTCGAGTACTGCTTCCTTGTTCTCGAGTACTGAATTTTAGTAATCGAGTAGCCTATTTTCTACTTCTCGAGTACCTTTAATCTTGTTCTCGAGTATTGTAGATTTATACCGAGAAACTCGTTCCAGTCTGCGTTTGGATGGCATTTTGAGGGTCAAAACGGTGTAATATAAAGCAATGGTTAACATAAAGTTTGTTCAACTTGACGATATCTACAACTTTCATTTTGGGCACTTTTCGATTTGAAGTCATCCTAAATATTTATTTTTATTTTCCGCGCACCCGCTCATAAATAGCCCGTTGTTTTTTCCTATTTAGTCAAATTTTTTATAAATACATATATATATATATATATTCTGAAACTTAAGATAATTAGAAAGAAAACTACATCTTCTTCCTCGAGATTTAGACTGAACTGAAACCACCTGTGCGGCGATACCCTCCCGTTCGTGAATCTTCCGGTGGCCGCCGACGGGGCTCCGGTGCTCGAAATCTTCAACCGATTATAGATCCATAAATCTCTTGTCGAGAGCTACGACATCGTGGTAAAATTTTCCCCATTTCTTGAGTTTTCTTATTATGGTTTTTCGACCCTAACCTCTATTTCGGTCATTTTTGTTAATATTTCGACTCCTCCCATTTTTTTGCCCCGATCTGCGACGTGGAGTGATTCAGAGGATTTTTTCGATAAAACCAAGGCAAGTAGTGGTTTACCCTCATTTGTTCGTGTCCGGTGTGATGGTAACTATTAAGGTTTTCTATGATCCTTAAAACTTTTTGCGTTTTGTCTTTTCAAAGTTATTGCTATGATTAATCCTCTTTGATGATCACTTGATGTTGTAAGATCTTGTCATGGTAAACTCAAATCTGAGATTAAATCATTCTTGAAGTATTTTATTGATGGCTTTAATCCCCTTATCTATCGTTGTTGGACGTATTAGAGTTTATCTAGGTTTGTAAATCCTTCCTAAAGGTTTATCAACCACGTCTTGAATCAAGAAATGTCTAGTAGAATCCGATGTGCCAAGTCTCGAGATATATGTGTTTGTTTTTGTGTGTTTTCTTGATTGCGGGAGTTAATGGACGCAACCACCTACGCAATGTCTATTTCCTTTATTAGTTACTCGTGGAAGTCTACGAGGTTCATGGGCGTCTGCGGTTTATGGTGGAGTATATGAGTCTCCCCCACAGTTAGATGAATATTATATTTGTGAGGGTGTGCCTAGTTGAGTTTCCACGTCGCCTCTGTTTTTGGGTAGAGTCGACCACAGGTGCCTAATAAAGGTTATGCATTTTCTTCCTTATAATTTACTCATGTTTGTCACCTTATAGCCTTGTGCATATCGTGTATTTATGATGTACATGACAATTCACGTAAGTGTTCTTTTTCCCTTTGATGCTTTACTTTTGTACTTTACTTCAGTACGTTTGGTCTTGTGTTGGTACCCCTTTTGACCTTTGTTTATGTTGGCTTATTTTTCTTCGACCTTTTATACATTGTTGTTGAGGTGTTCTGTCTTTGGAATACCTCAGGTTCAGAGTAGTAGTAGATAGTGGAGCTGGTTTTGGAGTTTCTGGGCAGCAGTGTTGGCTGGGGTTTTCACCTCGCCGTAGCGAGGTAGTTTGTTTCTTTAGTTTGCTTAATTAGTTCAGACATACTTCTATTTTATGTGGGGTCGTGTAAGATTATTGACGCCCACAGGATAGACGGTTTTGGATACCTTGTAAGCTGCTAGTTGTTTTCTTTATGAAGGATTACTTGCTCTCTGGGATGATTTATGCTAGGAATGAAAGTTGGGTATTTTCAAGTATAAAATCTACTATTATTACTTGCATTGCATAATTTAAAACTCTAACTTATTATATTCAGCGATCGTAAAAACTATCTTTACTACTATTATAAATCTAGGGTCTTGCATAATATGAGTTGTCCTTTGGGGACGTTTACACTCATGTATGATGTTTAATTTCATGAATGAAGTATTTTTTTTCACATCGTATAAACTATTTTCTTCCGTGGACTTGATGTGCCACCAAGACAAGGGATACGGTTAAATGCCTTAAATTTGATTTTTATTAAATCACTTAAAGATCTCTCTTTCTTAGTCTAGTAGGAGTTTTGCCTGAGCGCCTGCAGTTATCCCCTGGTGATGTGGAATCATGACGCGCATTTTCCCTTAGTCTGATAAGTTTTTAAATGCGGTGAAAATACGGGTTGTGTCGAGCTCTGCTCGATGATTTCGTCGAGCTTTTCTCGATGATTTTGTCGATCTCTGCTCGATGATTTCGTCGAGCTCTGCTCGATGATTTCGTTCCAACTCAAGTTTCCGTCCCGCTCGGTCCTCTTAGCCTATAATTTTTGTCATAACCCAGTCACGACAAAACGATCCTAGGGGTCTAGAAACCTGAGGGATGTTACAGTTAGTGGGATTTTAAGTAGGATCCAATTGTGGGGATTCTTTTTGCTTGGATAAGGCCGGGAAATGAGGGTTTCCACCCCATTTTACCTCGGGCTTTCTCTTTTTAAGAAGTAGCGAGAGGGGAGAACTAAGGATGAGGAAGAAGAAGTATTTTTGTCATTAATGGAGCATCGAAGCTCTGATTCAAAATTAAGACCGACATCATGGGGAGGGCTTGAAGGCTCATACTTTCATCCGTGCAAATTAAGATCTCCATGGCTAGGAAGAGATTCTACAAGGTAACGACATCACTCCTCCTGGTTTTAGGATGTTTGCAAGGCATTCCTTTGGTTTATGTCCTTTATTTTCTTATTTTGGTATTAGATCTATCAAATGAGAGAGATTCGAGTCGCCTTGGTTCAAGAGGAACCACATGGTCGATTGAGTCCGTCCCCGGCATTATTTGTATTAGAGATCCGCACCGTTAGCAGATTAGACATGGTGGGTGAAGCCATAATCACGGCCGGTGTTTTAATTTGGTGATGTTGATATACATGCATTTTAGGAATTTTGCTAGATATCTGATTGCGACAAAGACGTCATTGTGATGCCTCTTAATTTTATATAAGAATGAACGTTGGCTAGTGCGGGGAAACGTAAGTGATAGATTGTGATGTATATTTGTATGTGAAGGCGTGACTTTGTCATTGTGGTCGGATAGCTTACCCCATGATGTTATGATTCACATGTGAATTTTGTCCATGCAAGACAAGTCCCCTTTTTATAAAAGCCGATTAAAATGGTTGTGTGGACAAGCCCAATAGTATTGTGATCCATATGCCGGTGGGGTCTAAGCATGAGTTCTTAGCATCTGTTGTGTTCATTTGGTGCAATTGGCTAGAACGGTGGAGCTGATTGACAAGCATGGTGGTGTTGTGATCCATGTGCGGGTGGGGTATTAGCGAGAGTTCTTGGTAGTGGGCTTATATGCCTTTGTGGAAATGAGAGTACCCATGAATGTTGTTGTGATTTTTGTTGTGTGGTGATATATTAGAATCATACATGATATAGGGTGTGAAAGTATATAGTTGTCAACCTAAATCACATAGTGGGGGTGAATAGGTGAATCCTGCGGATTATAGCGGAATAAAAATCTAGTGAAAATAAAGCACACATAATAAGAGAATAAACAAATCACAGAAACAAGGATGTATAGTGGTTCCCCAAAATGGGTACGTCCACTATCCCGTCTCGCCTATCTAGCACTTCGGGCTAGACTTAGGTATTTCACCAAAACTCAAATTAATAATAATCTTACAAATCAGAGTCTCCCACTCATACAAACTTGGAGAACCACTTCCCCTACACTCGACCCTTCAACAAGGATCTACAAAAACTCGGAAGAACAAACTTCGTACAAAGAAATAAGAAAAATATTATTTGTATTGGAACCGCAATTTTTATTTGGGCTAGGATTACTATTAGGATGTTTAGATTGAGCCAACATGTATAGTCTAGGGTCATAGGTTTTTCCAGGGTCATTTACCTTAGAAGAATTCCAGAGTTCTGAAAATCAGTTCGACGAACGCCGAGCTCAGCTCGACGAACTCAGAGTTCTAAATCTGAGTTGAGCTTGACAAAAGCTGAGCTCCAGTCGACGAACTCTGACCTCAACTATGAAACTCCGGTCGACGAATATGAAAAATCAGTTCGACAAACTCCATGCTCAGGTCAACGAAATGTATGCTGAGTTCGACGATTTCAAAGCAGTGTTTTAGGAAGTTTTTTTGCAGATGACAGAACAGCTTTAGGCATAATTTCAGGCTATTATATATTCTAAAGGAAAAATAAATTCAAAGGCTTAATTATAGACAACCTTGACTCTAATATTTAATGCTAAATATTCAAATTAATATAGCTATTTAGAGGCTTCATTAAATGTGGATTTATCACAGAGTTTATTGCTAATTAATTCCCAAGGCAGTTACCTTTGCGGGAATTCTCCAGCTATTTCAGAGTTAATGAATTCAAATATTTGAATTCTTCTCATGATTCAAAATATATGCTCAGAAGTTTGTGCTTCACATAGAGATAATTACAGTTTTTATATACATCTTATTTTACAGATTTAATACTCTGTTAGGGTTACAGAGAATAAGCTTTCTGCTTCAAGTTTTTCTTCCAGCAACATATCTTCAATCTGAGACAAAAGTTCACATCTCTCAGAAACATTTACTGGAAGAAGAAGTTTTGAAAGAAGGTATACATCCTGAAGAAAGGACTCCATCACCTGATCATAAACTCTATTCAAATCAGGGTGAGATTTCTTCTTCAACAAACCACTAGTCTTCTCATAGATTATTGACAGAGAAGAACATCTTCACTTTTTTGTTTATTCCATAAACTGTGTACAAGGTTTTAACTCCCTTCAAAAGTTAGATCTTTGGTTCATAAGTCACCTTATCAAAAGGCTTAGATTTGGTTTTTGGGCACCTGATCAAAAGCTCAAAGGGTTGCTAGATCTCCATTAGAAAAATTGATCTTGTGGTGGCAGGGCACCTGAGCAAGAACTTGTGGTGGCAGGATACCTGATCAAAAACCTGTAATGGATTCCTACCAGGGTGGTAGAAGAGTGGATGTACCCAGATTTATTGGGGGAACCACTATAATCCTTGTGTCATCTGTGGTGATTGCTTTCTTTGATTGTGTGGTGTGATCTTCTTTATATATATATCATTATCTTTTAATTCGCTATAAAAAAGTTAATAATTTGTAATACTTTATTCACCCCCCCCCCCTTGAGTAAAGATAAAATCTATCCCTCACTTTCAATTGGTATCAGAGGGTTATTCTTTTGTTTTATAGGCTAACACCTGAACCAAACGATCTGATAGATTTTAGTTTACCTAGAAATTTATCATGGCACAAAACATAGAGTTTTCAAGCACCAGACCTCCAACGTGCAATCTAAATAAGTTTGCACTATGGAAAGTAAGGATTAGGCATTACATGAATTCTATTGATGAAGACATTTATAACTCAATTTTGACAGGCCCCCCTACACCACCTGCAATAATAAGTACAAGTGTTGTACCACCTTCAGAATGGACAGAAGCACAGATGAAAGAAAAGATTGCTGATGCCAAAGCTATGAACATATTAGTTCAAACAATGTCAGATGACATTTTCCAAAAGTTGCTGAATGCACTTCAGCCAAGGATATCTGGGATTCCCTTAAGGGAATGGTTACAAGTTCTACAGATGAAAGAAAGGACAGAAGATCTAACTTGATTTCTCACTATGAGAACTTCAATAAGGGTGAAACTGAATTAGTGGCAGATATGTACACTAGACTCGATCTCATCATTAATGAGCTGAACACCCTTGAGAAGGATATCACATTGATAGAAGTCAATGATAAGATCCTCATGTGTTTCCCTAGCACATGGGATTCCAGAATGTAGCCAATTAAAGAAGCCAGAAGTGTCAATGAGATATCCTCTGAGACCCTATTGGGCAAGCTAAAATATTATGAGCAGCTCATCAAAACAAGGGAAGCTAAGCAAAAGGCTTCACCTTCAGCATGGAAAGAAAAGAGCATTGCTTTCCAAGCACAGATGAAGTAGAAGCTCTTCTATAGAATGAAGACCTTCTGAGTCTACTAGTTAAGAGATTCTATAAAATTGCAAGAAAAGACTTCAGGAGAAGACCATCCAGAGACAAGAATAAACCATAGTTTGATTGAACTCCTACTAAAGAAATATTTTGTTATGGATGTATGAAACCAGGACATATCCTTCCATAATGTCCTGAAAATTAGAAGAAGAAGGAAAAAAAGGAGATAGACTCCATGAAGAATTCACACAAGCCCTCTTCCAGCAAATACAAGAAGAAGGAAAGAGGATTTGTTGCTAAGACTTGGTGTGAATCAGACTTTGAGTCTTCATGTAGTTCTAGTGAAGATGAAGAAGAAGAAGCTAGAGCAAAAGAATATTGTCTGATGGCAATCAATGCCTTATACAGTAATCCTGAGGAAGAATCTGAATTAGAATCAGAAGAAGATCAGGTAATCTCTACCTTTGATTTTAACTCAGAACAATTTAAAACTGATTTTAAAATGTTATGAAAAGACCTAATTCAGTTTGGGAAGGAAATAAAACTTCTCAGAGATAAATTACTTGAATTAGACAATTTTTCTTCTGAAAACATAAAACTTAAAGAAGATTTAAAAACTGCTAATAATCAAATACTTTCTTTAGAAAATTAATTAAAAGTGGCTAAGCTGTTTGAAGAATCCCTTAATGGGGCAAGTATCAAATATATGGATATCACAAGCACAGTGAATGCCAGATTAAAAGGCAAACTGGGCTTGGGAGCTTAACCTAGTCAGCCTCATATTTTACAGAAAAATATTCCATCAACTTCTATAAATTTTATATCTACTAAAGGAAAATAAGTATTACAAGTTACAAATAAAGATACTAAAGTTTTTAAAAAGAATAAACCAAAGAAAAATAAAAGTTCTCAAAAAAATTATGTTCCACAAAATTAGTCGAACAAAGATCGATGAAATAAGTATCCTTCGTCGAACGGCAATCGACGAACTCTGAACCCAGAGTTTGGGTACAACTACCTAACTTTGGGTGCTCGACGAAATCAATATGATTCGTCGAACAGAGATCAATGAACGTGGAACACAAATAATGAATTTTATCATTATGTGAACCGAATTCGATGAAATCGATACTTTTCGTCGAACGAAGCTCGACGAAATCAACTTAATTCGCCGAACCCAGTATTTTCAAAACAATTATCAATCACAAAAAATTGTTAATCCTTTTACTCAGTGGATTATTCCTCCTAGGAGATTTCATCTACTAGGTTATAAGGATCAACCATATTGTTCCTACATTTCTAGTTATCATTTTGTCAGTAAACAAGGACCCAAGGTAACTTTGTTCAAGAACAACTAATCTGTTTTTATATAGGTAAAGAAATATCCTACAACAGAGGAACAGTGATACTTGAATAGTGGGTGTTCAAAACACATGATATGATCAAAAGCAAACCTGAATGATTTCAAAGAAAACCTTTGACCTAAAGTGATCTTTGGAGACTCCAACTGTGGACAGACAGATGGTTATGATAATGTAAAAGTTGGGCAGTTACCTTCAAGAAGGTAGCCTGTGTGAATGGTCTCAAGAATAACCTCATCTCCATCAGCCAATTATGTGATGAAGGTTATCAGGTAACATTTAATAAGTCTTAATGTTCAATTACTTCTGATAGAAACAAAATTGTTTTAACTGGAATTAGACAAGGAAATATTTATCTAGTTAATTTCAACTCAGCAAAATCTGAAATTTGTTTGTTTAATCATATTAGTAAAACTAGTGAACTGTGACATAAGAGATTAGGGCATGTAAATCATAGGACTATAGCTAAATTATCATTGGACAACCTTGACATAGGACTACTTTTTGTTCCTACAAGAAGAAAGGATTTTGCAGGGCTTGTCAATTAGGTAAGCAAACTAAAAATAGTTTTAAATCTATCTCTAGAAGTAATTCACCCAAAATCTTGTACTTGCTATATATGGATATATTTGGACACATTACAATACAGAGCTTGGTAGGTAAGTCATATACCTTAGCTATTATTGATGATTTCTCAAGATTCACTTGAGTTTTCTGTCTGAAAAACAAGTCAGATAACTTTAAATTTCTTACAGATTTTCTTTAGAGCATCAAGATTGAGTACTCTACTCGGATTGAATTGATTCGAAGTGATCATGGCACTGAGATTGAATCTCTTCTAATGCAGGAATTCTTTGAGAAGGAAGATATCAGGCATTGTTTTTCTTCTCCTAGAACTCTTCAACAAAATGGGGTAGCTGAAAGGAAAAATAGAACCCTGATTGAATCTGCTGAAACATTGCTTGAAGATGCTCACTTGCCCCTATCCTTTTGGGCAGAGGCAGTAAGCACATAAAATTATGTTCTGAATAGATATCTAATTCATAAGCTAAAGGGTAAGACCTCCTATGAATTACTTAAATCTAAGAAACCTTAAGTAAATTATTTTAAAAAATTTGGCTGTGAATGTTACATTCACAACAATGATAAGAAATACTTAAAGAAATTTGAAGCCAAAGCTGTAGAGGAAATTTTTCTTGGATAATCTCAAGTTAGCAAGGCTTATAGGGTTTGTAATAAATCATCTCTTAAAATGGAAGAATCTATACATGTTTCATTTGCTAAGACTAACATGTTTTGCAAGGTGAGACATTTATACCATAGACAATTTTCAGGTACCAAATCTGTGTGAGAAATTAGATTATTTAATCCTAACACAAAAGGATATATCACATCCTTCTCAATAGATTACTGATGATGGTAGTGATGAAGAAATTCGGGAAATTTATGCTGAAAATATTGTGGCTAGTGAAATTTATCCAGGGGAATTAGAACCAGAAATAGTTAAAGAACCAACTCTACCACTAACTTTCTCACACTTAGGGATCACCCTAGATTTCAAGTGATTGGATACATGTCAGCTAGTTGGCAAACAAGGCATAATTTAAATCAAGATCAGATGCATGATTGTTTCATTTCTCAGATTGAACCTCAATCCATTATAGATGCAGAACAAGATCCCCACTGGATCATTGCAATGCAAGAGGAACTCAATCAATTTGAGAGATATAGAGTTTGGGATTTAGTTCCAAGACCCAAAGACTATCCACTCATTAGAACCAAGTGGGTCTTCAGGAATAAGTTGGATGCTCTGGTAGCTCAAGGTTATTCACAGGAGGAATTCATAGATTATGACCAGACTTTTGCCCCAATTACAAGGTTAGAGGCTATTAGAATATTTATTGCATATACAGCATTCAAGAAATTCACAGTATATCAGATGGATGTCAAAAGTGCATTTTTAAATGGAGAACTCAAAGAGGAAGTTTATGTTGAATAACCTCTAGGTTTTATCTCTCCAACTCACTTTTCTTATGTATTTAGATTTAACAAAGCTCTTTATGGTCTTAAACAAGCTCCTAGAGCTTAGTTTGAGACACTTGCTTGTTTCTTGCTAGAAAATAGGTTTAATAGAGGCTTAGTAGATAGGAAATTATTTATTAGACATCATAAATCTAAA
This sequence comes from Platanthera zijinensis, assembly GCA_039513925.1. Classification (NCBI taxonomy): domain Eukaryota; kingdom Viridiplantae; phylum Streptophyta; class Magnoliopsida; order Asparagales; family Orchidaceae; genus Platanthera; species Platanthera zijinensis. The sequence goes on from CM077083.1 coordinate 97,575,410, forward strand.
ATCTTGCTAGTTCAAATATATGTAGATGATATAATGTTTGGTTATACTGATTCCAAACTTTGCTAAAGGTTTTCTTACCTGATGAATTCAAAGTTTGAAATAAGTAGCATGGGTGAACTATCCTACTTCCTTGGTCTCCAAGTGAAGTAATCCCCTGATGGTATTTTCATATCCCAATATAAATATGTTAAGGAGCTTATTAAAAGATTTGGGATGTCAGATGCCTTAGCTATGAAAACACCCATGCCCTAAAATGTTGTAGTTGATAATGATGAATAGGGCAAGCCTATTGATCAAAAAATATATAGAGCCATCATTAGGTCTCTATTAGATTTAATAGCAAGTAGATAAGACATTATGTTTTCTACCTGTATTTGTGATAGATTCAAAATAAATCCTATAGAATCTCATCTAATTTTAGTACAAAGAATTTCGAGATATATAAAGGGTTGTCCCAATCTAGGTCTTTGGTATCCTATAGAGTCGAAATTTGAATTATCTGGATTCTCAGATGCTGACTATGCTGGATGCAGAGTTGACAGAAAAAAGTACATCAGGAACTTGTTAATTTCTTGGTGATAGGCTTATATCATAGAATTGTAAAAAGCAAACATCTGTGTCTACTTCAACTACTGAAGCTGAATATATGGCAGCTGGTAGTTGTTGCTCACAGATTTTGTGGATTCAAAATCAGCTTCTAGATTATGGTTTCAACTTAAATAATTCAACTATATTTTGTGATAATACCAATGCAATTTCTATTACACAAAAACCAGTTCTGCATAGTAGGACTAAGCATATAGAAATTAGACATCATTTTCTTAGAGATAATGCAGACAAAAATAAAATTAATCTTGTCTTCATTTCTACTAATTTACAAAGAGTTGATATTTTCACTAAAACCTTAGATGAGAAGAAACATATTTTCTTCTTAAATCAACTAGGAATGATAAATGACGGGTCATTAATTTTATTTTTTATTCTGAGATTGACGAACTGGTCGCCTTTCGTCGAATAGAGATTGACGAACTGTGAATTTTTTTTAGAATGTTCGTTGAACGGAGATCGACGCACCTTCTTTGTAAAAATTTCCTCGAACGGAGATCGATGAATTTCTTTAAAAAAATTTTCGTCAAACGGAGATTGACAAAATGCAATTCTTATCGCAAAACATTCGTCGACCGGAGATCGACAAGACGTATTTCTTTTCAATTTTTTCATCGAACAGAGTTCGATGCTTTATTTTTAGTCGGACGGAGTACGCCTTTTCATCTTCAGAAAACATATATCTAGGTTTTCATCGAACTCCATCCCGTGCTTTCTCAATTTTCCCTTTGCACTAGATCTCTTATTTTTGCAGAGCAATGACGATATCTCCAGCACTCCTCTCAACAATGAAGTTTGATGCTGTATTCGATATAGACCTTGAATCTTTTAGTCATTCCAACTAAATATTCAAGGATATCTTACAATTTTTTGAGGTTCAGAATCTGCGAACCTTTACGATAACAAGGATAAAACTACCAGTAGCAAAGATAAAAGAATGGATGCATACTACAAAGTCTCAGGATACTGCAGTTATTATTGGATTCATCTCAGGTAATCAGGTTCCTTTTTCTCCAAAAATTCTTACTGAAATTTTTTGCTTTGTTAATGGAGACGATGATATAGAATTTTTTAGCTCTGAGTTTAATGATATGCTAGATAGGTTGGGTCACTCCCAGGGAAACCCAAACAACCTTTTAAAGAAAAAATTTCAATAGAATACAAATTTTTGGCTGATATTGTTGGAAAGGTTATGTTGGGCAAGCACTCTGCTCATGATCACATAACCAGACACCAGTTTCATCTGATGTGTTACTTGGTTAATCAGAAAAAGGAATAATTGGAGATTAATTTTATTTGATTCAATTTAGAAGAAGATTACGGGTAAATCTAGAGGATATGGAAGCATTTTAGGAATTTTCCGACAGAAGAAATGTCCAGAGCTGTTGGTCTCCCAGACCATCTTTATTAATGCTTGTAAGAGTCTTACATCTATTCTCTTTAGTAGATGGGAGAGGGTAATCCCTAAGCCATCCAGGGCTTCCTCTTCTAGTGCAATTATAGATGACACCAGGGCTGTAATAGCCACTCTCCCAACCTCTGAAGAGGTTCTTGTTCCTCCACATTCTTCTCCTCTACCATCTCCACACCAATCCCCTAGACCTTCTCTACCTACTCTTCAGAACACCTTATCTGAAGAGATTCCCTCTACATCCTTCCAGTCACATTCACCAGTCCATCATTCACCTCCATCATCTCCACTTCTCTCAAATCTACCTAACTTCAATTTTCTTCCACCATCTCCACCTCATTCCTCTCGAATTCATATCTCTCCATCTCCACCAAACTCCCATGTACAGGAAGACTTTATTCCTGATTTTATTCCACTAGTCATCAATCTTTAATATGTACCTCAACCATAATCTTTTTGCCCCAACTATGTCAACAGTTCCCTTCCATCCTCTTCCATTCCATCCTCTACATCTACTCAGGCTCCATCAGAGTTTATGTACTTTGATTTCTCTTCCAATACTGCAAACCTTTTGGAATTTATCACTCCCAATCTCAAGAAACTGATTGATGAGGTAGTGGCCCCTCTTATTGCTACCATCAATATTCTTTTTTCACAGCTTGCCTCCTCCTCTTTTGTCCCTTCTTCAAGAGGTATAGATTCAGGTCTCCCTGGATCTAAGCAGGGGGAGATGTCTAATAAAGAAGTTCCTCGAGCAGTAGTCTCATTTTCTGCAGCAGTAGCAACAGTAGTAGTTGTTGATAATAGAGATTCAAAAATGCTTAAAATTTTAGATGCAGAAAAGTTGACAGAAGTTCCAGCTCAAGAAATCATTCCTGTTGGTGATGTTTTCATAAATCCCACAGTTTATTTATTTTCACTTTTATCAAATTTTCATACTCTGCACAATAGTTATCCAGTTTATGAGAATGAGCTTGCTAAAGCTATAGTATGTTATACTGCTATAGTAGATTTTTAAGTTTTAGAAGAGATTAGATCTAGTTTCAGTAATATTCCTTATGTTTACTGATATGCTAGAAGATGATAATATGCAATCTCAAACTATTACAGAGATTATGAATGTACAACTAGAAGTGCAAGTAAAGATAATGCTTATTTAATTAAACAGTTAGACGATTTATATGATTATCCTGAGGAAGAATCTGATGATGATGATGTTGAATCAGATGATTCGGAATACTTTGGTTCAAAGAAAAGGAAAGCGAAGAAAAAGGATCCAGTTAAGGTTGCTCCTCAACCTTCTTCAAAGGCTGATATTCCTTACTATATTCAGCATAATATACCCCTCACTCTAAATCTTCCCCACTGGATGAGGTATTCCAAAAATGAGCTAAAGGATAGGAAAAAGATGAAGTGATACAATTTTCTACCTCAGAAGAATTGGAAAGGACCTCCTCCTCCTCTAGCAGCAAGAGCAGCAGGAAGTGTTTCTCAGTCTCACAGATTTACCTCTCACTCTCATCATCATTCCAAACCATCTCAGAGAAGAACCCAGCAACATTCAGGTCAAATAAGACAACAACAACATCAAAGAAAACAAAGCAGCCAATAACAGACATATCAAAGTAATCAGTAAGATAAATCAAGTCTAGAGAGGACACCTTCACAAACTTATTATCCATAGTTGGTTCTTAACTTCAGAATGGCAAAGTTTAATGAGCTTATTGCTCTATCCCAAATTAATAAATCCAAAGCTAAAGGGAAGGAAACTTCTCAATTTTATACTATGCCATCCTACAGAAAGAAAGAGCTGGACTAGTATTAGGTAAAGAACCAATTTAATGTTGATAAATATATGAGTTTATACCCGGAGGCAGTTGTTCAAGATTATTGGCTCTCAAGATCTGAAGATGACTCAACAGGAAGCTGCAGATCCTACCAGGAAGTTGATCTTTACCAAACCCTCTTTAGATTCTCCTTTAGATGCTTCTAAAAAGGATTCTTAGTTTTCAGCTTTTATTCTAAACTTTGTTGATATTATTTTTGAACTCTCATAACACTATATCATATATCAGATGAAAATTTTAATTCCTCTAGATATATATTTTTGTGTTTTGTGTAAATAGTATCCTCACAAAAATAGGAGGAGATTGTTGGAATCCTAGTTTTGATTTGGGCTAGGATTACTATTAGGATGTTTATATTGATCCAACATGTATAGTCTAGGGTCATAGGTTTTTCTAAGGTCATTTGCCTTAGATGAATTCCAGAGTTTAGAAAATCAGTTCGACGAAAGTTGAGCGTAGTTCGACGAACGCCGAGCTCAGCTCGACGAACTCAGAGTTCTAACTCTGAGTTCAGCTCGACGAAAGCTGAGCTCCGGTCGACAAACTCTGACCTCAACTCTGAAAATCCGTTTGAAGAAAGTCAAGCTCAGCTCGACGAACTTTGATCTCAGGTCAAAGAATATGAAGAATCAGTTCAACGAACTCAAGGCTCAGGTCAACGAAATGTATGCTGAGTTCGACGATTTCTAAGCAGTGTTTTAGGCAGTTTTCTTTGAAGATGGAAGAACAGTTTCAGGCTTAATTTCAGTCTATTATATATTATGAAGGCAGAATAAATTCAAAGGCTTAATTACAAACAACCTTGACTCTGATATTTAATACTAAATATTCTAATGAATATAGTCGTTTAGAGGTAGCATTAAATATGGATTTATCACAGAGTTTATTGCTAATTAATTCCCAAGGCAGTTTCCTTCTCGGGAATTCTCCAGCAATTTCAGTGTAAATGAATTCAAATATTAGAATTCTTTTCATGATTCAAAATATATGCTCAGAAGTTTTCTGCTTCACACAGAGACAGTTACAGTTTTTATATACATCTTGTTTTATAGACTTCATACTCTGTTAGGCTAACAGAGAATAAGCTTTCTGCATCAGTTTTTCTTCCAGCAACAAATCTTCAATCTGAGACAAAAGTTCACATCTATCAGAAACATTTATTGGAAGAAGAAATTTTCAAAGAAGGCCTACACCCTGAAGAAAAGACACCCTCACCTGATCATAAACTCTATTAAAATCAGGGGGAGCTTTCTGCTTCAACAATCCACTAGTCTTCTCAAAGATTATTTACAGAGAATAAAATCATCACCTTTTTGTTTATTCCATAAACTGTGTACAAGGTTTTAACTCCCATAAAAAGTTAGATCTTTGGTTCATAAGTCACCTGATAAAAAGACTTAGGTTTGGTTTTTGGGCACCCTATCAAAAGCTCAAAGATTTACTAGATCTCCCTTAGAAAAATTGATCTTGTGGTGGCAAGGCACCTGAACAAAAACCTGTGGTGGCAGGGAACCTGATCAAAAACCTATAGTGGATTCCAACCAGGGTGGTAGAAGAGTGGATGTACCCAAATTTATTGGGGAACCACTATAATCTTTGTATCATCTATGCTGATTGCTTTCTTTGTTTGTGTGTTGTGATCTTCACCTATATATATCATTATCTTTTTATCCACTATAAAAACAAGTTAATAATTTTTAATACTCCATTCACCCCCCCCCCTCTCTAGAGTAAAGATAAAATCTATCCCTCACTTTCAGTTTAAAAGAAAATTCCTTTTCTTGGATCCAAAAATATAGTCCTTCATTGCTTGAAAGCTATAACTAAATTCTTGAAAAAGAAGAAGAATCTAGAATTACTGCATAAATCATATCTGAGAAATGAATGATCTCTGAATGAATATGAATCTGGAATCTTAAGATTGATAGTCTTTTCTTTCCAGGAGGAATCGTGAATTAGGAGAGTTATCAGGGATAGATTTCTTCGTGAAATCGATTTGAATTCCCGATCATTTTTGGCAATATGAAATTAGAACACGATTACATTTGTGATTAGGGTTCTCTAAAAAAATCCAAGACTATTTATAGACGATTCCTCACAAACATCTCGATTTCAAACTTTGTTCTACCGTCCACGTGTACTGTACATGACGAATGCCCAAATTTTGGAAAGCCATGAAAATGAGAACGACCCTTAATAAAAAATCATTTATGTCCAATTCGTCGAGACATCACGTGTACTCTCCAGACCACTCAACAAACCAGTCAAAATAACTTGGGAGAGAGCTTGCGTGAGATGTTTAGACTACAGGAGACCTTTGGACAAATTACCTGAAAGCTCTCGAGAGTACTTGATGAAATTACCTGTCATCTCTACGAATTTTCTTAGACCTATCTAACGCCAACTTTCTCCTGAGTATTAAGGTAATTCACTTGACTTCTTGAGAGGTCTCAATGAATTTCACAAGTACTCACATAAGTTCTCGATGAATTCACTTTAGTACTCGATGAATTTTACTTTGCCAATCTGATCAGTAGTTCTCAGTGATCTCTCATGTACTCACTCGATGAATTCTACGAGTGCTTACGTGAGTTCTCGACAAATTTAATGAAACCTCACGTGATCTCTCGATGAATTTGCCTTAGCTAAAATTTGCAACTTCTGAACAATAACTTCTTTTGTGATGCTAGATGAAGTACACCCTATTAGAGAGATTATACATGGGTCAACACGATGTTCTATACAATGAAGGATTACATTATACATAACTGTGTTTGAAGACCCATTGTAACCTGACAATGGTTTGTACTTGGCAATAAAATCTTGCACCACACATAACTAAAACTAACATCAAATACAATCTCAATTCAACTTAGTTCAAGGGACACTTCTTCAAATCAAGACTATTGTGGATACAATATCCAACAATCTCCCAGTATTTGAAGAAGTCAGAACCCTATATACTAAGCTGAAATGCACAGATAATAAAATAAAGAACCAGAAGGCACAAAAAGGTATATGAATTTAAAACAACAAGGGATTAACAAAATATCAATATTTATATAAAAGTTTCTTGTGGGCATTCAAAGACATTCACAATATAACATAATATAAAGAACTTATAGTCTCAAGAATTGTCCTTGCCCTTGTTCATCACATTCTACCTGTGAAAATATGTATAGGACTTGGGATAATATTTTGGTGGAGGAGGAGGAGCATCAGGATTTTCTCTTCCATGCTTTCTGAATTGAAGCCTCCTCTTCACATTTGATACTTCATTCTTATCCGGTTTCGCTTTATTATTGTATATCTTTGGCTCTTCATTTGTCAACTCCACTATGCTTAAAGTGTCCAAAATAATACATTTGGTGATAGGACTCCATACTTCAACATCTTCTCTATTGTCTTTATTAGGAACAAATTTTCTTGCTGATGGGCATTCCCCATATCTTCTTTTCTTTTGAGGAGGTCTAGAAGAGTCTCCAAGAATCTCTACCTCTTCCTCAATAATATAAAACCATATATGAGTATATTATTCAGGAGGTGCATGCTCTCCACCTTCAGGATGTTGCTCAAAATACTCTACAACCTAAGCATTAATCTATCCACCTTCAATAGGTGATTTTCCCTCAAAAGGTTGTGGAACTATAACTCTGCCAGTCAGCCCTTCATACAACCACTTGATATTCTGATAACTCTATATATTGGCACTGTGCATTCTATTGCCCACATCCCTATCCAGCTCACTCATCCTTCTCTGTAATCTTCCCTCCCCCTTTTTGACTTCAGCAATAAGGGTTTGAGTGATCTCTTCCTTATATATGGAAATTTCCCTATCAATGTGATGCATGTTCGCATCATGCGAATGTACCATAACATCATGAGATTTGTAGAGGTGAACTGCCTCATTGTAAACCTGACCAATGCTCTTGATAGAATGATCAATGACCTTAACACCTTTAGCTAACCATTCAGTCAGATAGGTCTTCAACTTATCCATATTATGATTGACCTGATCCTGGTCATCATTCTAATCCTTTTCAACTTTTGCTACTTTGTTAAAAATTTATTGTAGTGAGAAATCAAAGTGATCTTTTTGCTTTACCAACATTGCTTCTATAGAATTTAATGAGGATCTTTCTGAAGGAGAAGCACTCTCACCCTGAGACCTGAGAGCTGCATGATTGTTAGTATTATTCTTAACACTGCTAGAATAAGCTCCCCCTAAGAGGTCCTTAGGGAAGACTGGTTATTGGGTAAAAGGCATAAACACAACCTCTCTTACTTCTTCAGAGAGCACTACAAAATCCTCCCCCTCACTAGAAACGCTTTTAGCATAGAGGACCTCATGGAGCAAGTCTAGCTAAAGACTCCCTCTCAGACTCAGCTGGCAATTCATCCAAATCTAACACTCCACCACGTGTGTATCCCAAAATAGGTTGAAAATCTGTCTCAACAGTTCGCTCTTCTGAAATCTGAACATCAGGTACTGGCGATTGAATTTCAATTTGCATAGGAAGACTTTCAACAACAACATATAAAAGTAAACGTTCCCCCTCAGTAGCTGCACCAGCAATCTCAGTTTTTTCATGGGGGGTGAAGGCACATCCGTCTCTATGGTTGTAGTGTGATGTCTTTCCTGCAGTCTAGAACCTTCACCCATCTCTCTATGTGCCCCTACCTGGGAATTCTCCTTTCCTATCGAGAAAAAATTAATGCATCTATCCATTTTAGGTGATGAATTTGTATACCAGTGGAAATATCAAATTGATTCTTGCCCAACTGGTTGAGGTAGAGAGTGATGATTTTTCCAAAATTTGGGGCTGAGAAGCATGCCTTAATCTTGTCAAAAAGAATTGTTCCCCAATTCATTCTCTTTTTGCAAATCACAACTGTCAGTAATTTGTAGCTAATAGCTTGCCTTCATCATTCATCTCTTTGTGTCTGATGGTTGTAGAATTCCTTTCCATATCATAGAAGGTGAGGGCTATATAATAGTCAACACTAGTGATTTCATCTTCTTCCTCAAATTAAGGCATTCTCAAAAATTGGTTTAAGAAGCCAGGACTAATTCTCACTTCAAAATTTCTAACACTGCTTTTGATGAGGGATCCTTCACTTTTGAGCTCTGCATTCTTGAAGAACACCAGGACTTCTCTGTCAAGAACTCTGCATTCTTTTTCCAGAACGAACGCCAGTCTGGCAGTTTCAAGTATGAGAATAACATTCTGGAATTCGTCGGAAGCCGTAGAAAATCAAGAGCGAACAAGTTGTCCTCCTACCTGATGATTTCAAACACCTTTGCAAGCCATTATTGATTAGATTCAAGGAGAAATGAGAGAAATTTAAGAAGAATTGGAGATGAATCGATAAAACTTTCTACAGGTTGATGGGAAGATGAACAGACGGAGAAGACACGACGAACTGAAGGTAGGCCTCGTGAAATAACATGAAATCGCGAATGCCCTTAGAATTATTTATATATATTTTTTATATTGCGAAGAAATGAAAAGGGACGTACCTGAGTATTTGAAATAAATAATTCTTCTGATTCAATAATAAAGAAAGTCTGAACCAAGTCTAATTCGTCGAATGCTTTTGTGAGTACTCATCTAATTCATTGAATGTTTATGGGAGCACTCATCTAATTCATCGAGAGATCCTGAGACATCTCATCAATTCATTGAGTAGTCACTATTATTCATCAAAAGTACTTGTGATTTGTTGATTTATTTCATGAGTGCTTGTTGGGTCCATTGATCCCAATGTCCCAGATTTGTAAGAAGTCAAACAAGTCAATGATATACACATAAGTTGTATTTGATGTTTGTTTAAGTTCGTGCATACAAGCTAGTAATCATCATATTGATTGGACATGTTGGCACCAATTAGGTTGCTGGTCAAGCAGAAATTCTACTAAGTCCACAGGCATTGAGTGGAGCAAGCTCACTCAATGCCAGAAGTCAAGGAAAGATATTGACAAGCATTCAATTCTGCTAAATCCACAAGCATTGAGTGAAGCCAGTTCACTCAACGCCACATGCCAAATAAAAGTGCCGAATCAGGGGTAGACAGTCAAAGGCTAAACATCAGCAAGCAGAAAAATCGACCAAGTCCACAAGCGTTGAGTGATGTAAACTCACTCAATGTGATACAGCTTATTAATCGAGTAAAGCTCATCATGTCAAAGCTACAAAGACTCTGTCCAAGAAAAAGATTATAAGTACAAAGGCATTGAGTGAAGCCAGTTCACTCAATGCTAGAAGACAGACACGTTGAGTGATGCTGCTATAGTCAAAGCCTAAGAAGAAAGAAGACAGAAAGAGGCAAAGTACAAAAGAGTTGAGTGATGAAGCATCACTCAACTCTCTCAAAGCCTCAGCAAGCTGGAAGACTTCAGTGTTACAGTTAAGTATAAAAGCGATAAGTGATTAAGCTTCATTCAACGCTGTCAACTACAAGAAGGGCAGAAGCGGCCAAGTGTAAAAATGTTAAGTGATGAAGCTTCTCTCAATGCTCTTAACGCCTAAGATGCTAAATGGTTCAGGCAGATGACTAAGGGTTTTAGCATTGAGTGAAGTCCTTTCACTCAATGGACTCAATGCCTGAGTTGATTCTTAGAAATTGGTTAAGTCCAAAAAGGGTGACGTCAGCATGAGTTAGCAAAGGTCAACAAAGTCAACACATTTCAAAATCTTTGCGGGAAAGATGAAGTATGCCTTAAATGGCGTCAGCGGCCAGCTGTTTGATCTTCAGCAATTAAAGTTGGGCCCACGTTAGAAAGTCTCGTTGATCAGTGATCTATAAAAATAAAAAGATTGCCATACAGCATGAGATTAGGGATTTCTGAGTACGCATAGCGGCGAAATTTAATCTTCTTCCTCTCCATTATCGTCAAGCCTGAAGCACAAATTCTAATCTGTTGACATGAAAGCTAAAATAGATAGTTGCTGTGATTTTCATCAACGTCAGCAATATTAGAAGTGATTTCTGAGGAAGAGAAAAAGGAGAAGCAGAGCTTTCATATTTTTGCAATCAAGGTTAGCTATTTGAGGAAGATTCAGAATTATCAAATCTACAAACCTCATTTCTATTTTCTGTAGGATCTAGTATTGGATCTGAGTGCAAGATTCCTGTGTGAATCTTAATTGTAGGCCTGTGTTATAAAGGCTGAGGTAGGATCCAGTTTGGATCTGAGTGTAGGGCTTAGGCCTGAGTTGTAGGAAATTTTGGATTTGAGGTAGGGCTGTCCTTCGAGCCTGATTTGTAAGGCCTTTGGGGCCTGAGGTAGGTGATTGTTTAATAACTGATAGGTAGGGCTTAGTACCTGAATTGTAGGTCTTGAAGGAGACTGATTGGTCCTACGGGATTGTGTTGTAAGCTCCTTGGAGCCGAGTATTGTTGAAGAGCCTTGTCTAACACACTATTAGAAAGGCGGGAGGGACAGTGGAATTACCCATAATTTGGGGAACAACTATAAAATATTTGTTTCTTCTGTGTGTGTATCTTGAAAGGCAAACAAACTAATCACAAAGCACAGGATAATCAGGTATAGGTCTAGATAACTTAAAAGAGACCAAAAACCTATTCACCCCCCTCTAGGTGTTTAGCTGACCTTGAAAACAAAGACTTTCAAGTGGTATCAAAGGGAGGTTGCTCAAGGAAGGCTTAACAGTCTAAGTAAGATCTCAAAGGTTACCTACAAGTCTGTCCTTATAAGTTCAGGTGTGAACTATAAGGAGCTGGGTGCCATGAAGCTTCCAATCTGTAGGAAGGAAGGGTTTGGCATCTGGAAGGAGAGGTGAAAGTCTTTAGTTTCAAGGATAGCTAAATCACCTAGAAGGGGGGGGGGTGAATAGGTTTATTAGTCTCTTGTAACTATCTTTTATTTTCTTGATTTAAGTGCTATGTGAGTGAGTAGTTATTTGTTTTCAAGGCACACACAACCTACAATCAAAGAAACAACACAAAAAGCATACACAAGATATATAGTGGTTCCCTAGATTATGAGTACGTCCCCTTTCCCTCCCACCTTTCTAACTTATAGTTAGACAAGGCACTTCTCCAATATCAGCTCCTAAGAGCTTACAACACGATCCCATAGGACCACTCGATCTACTCCAAGACCTACAGCTCAGGCATAAGGCCCTACTACTCAGTGACCCAAAGATCACCTACCTCATGGCCAAAGGCCCTATAACTCAGGTTGGGAGGATAGCCCTACCTCAGATCCATAAGGAATCCTACCTTAGAGAGAATTACTCTCCTACCTCAGGCACAAAGGCCCTACCTCAGATCCAAAGAATCCTACAATTCAGGCACAAGTGCCCTACCACTCATAGAGAATGACACTCGTACCTTTGGTTAAAAACCCCTACAGCTCAGTTATCAAAGATCACCTACCTCAGATCCAAACTGAATCATACAGCTTAGATTCAAACTTGAATCAAACTATTTAGGCCAAAGCCCTACTCTCATATTCTCAACAAAATCATACCTCGGGCAAAATTACCCTACAACTCAAATACAAGATTGGATCCTACCTGAGAGCAAATTTGCTCCTACCACTCATATCCAAAAGGATCCTACAAGGTGGAAGTGGGTTGGTGAGTTGGTGTTGACATAAGAGATATTTCTTTATGCCAAACTTTTGGACTGAGATAAACTTAGCCTAACTTTGACTCTAGGGAAATAATACTAGAGTCTACTGCTACCTGAATTGAGTAATACTTAGTCCTAACTTCTTCTTCTCAGTACCAGAGATTTCTTGCTAGAACTGAGAAGTGACTCCAGTAAGTCTTTCTGCTACCTGAGCTGAGAGAATCCCACCACTAACTCCTTCTCAGCAACAAGGATGCAGATCTCTAGGATGATTTGACTTATGCTAGAAGTAACTTACAGATCTGCTCTGCTTCTTCTTTCTTTTCTAGGTTGAGGAGATCTAGCCCCAACTTATTCTTCACAGCCTCTAGAAAATGTTCATCAGAACTGTATAGCTGGAGCTGTGAAGTGGCTGCACCTAAGGTTATCCTTTGTTGCACCTTCTCTCTCAAAGATAAACTCTTAACTGCTGTTGACAGTGAAGAAGTCAACAACTAACTTTAGAACTTTCAGATCGGCAGCAGCTAGATTTTTCCCCTGGCTTCTACTTCTTCTTCAGAGAAATCTCTGACCTTGCTGGTGAAGAAATGGCACCAGCTTTCTTGGTTCGGCTTTAGATCAGCTATAGCAAGGTAGGACCTACTGCTTCCTTCTTCCTCAGAAAGAACACTTTATGAACATGCTGGTGCAGATAAATATAGCAACAACTATCTCCTTTTGCTTTCGAGTCGACTGTGCAGAACTATTGCTTCAGGCTCGACAATAATGGCGAGGAAGAAGACGAAGTTCCGCCGCTATGGGTAAAACAGTAAACCCTAATCGCTATAATTGACCCAACCAATCTTCCCCTTTTATTCTACGCTGATCAACAGATCTTTTTTGTGTGGGCCCCGCCCGAATTGGTGGCTGTGATTTTGCCATTTACCACTTTCCTTTTACATAAAAGGACAAAAAGTTGGTCGTCGGCTTCATTGAAGGTGTAGAGCAGCATTCCCGCAATATTTTGAATTATGTTGACTTGTTGACTTTGCTGACGTCACCATCTGTAGACATAGCCAAAATCAAGCATCTTTAGTATAGGCGTTAAGTGAGTAAGCATAACTCAATGCCAAAACACATAGACAAAAAATCTGTCACTAGGCATTGAGTGAGTAACCTTCACTAAATGCCAAAATACTTAGAAAAATTCTCTGCCATTAGGCGTAGAGTGAGCAACCTTCACTCAATGCCAAAACACTTAGAAAAGTTTTCTGTCTTTAGGCATTGAGTGACTGAGCTTCACTCAATGCCAAACTGCTTCTCTAGCATTGAGAGCATTGAGTGTGTCTTCATCACTCAACGCTTTTTTCCTTAGTCAAACTTTCTATAACTAGGCGTTGAGTGAGCCTTCATCACTCAACGTCATATTACTCAGACAAATTTTGTCACTTGGAGTAGAGTGAGTAAGCTTCACTCAGTTCCAAACTACTTAACAGATATTCTTCTATTATCTGGCATTTAGTGAGTAAACTACAATCAACGCATTTGGACTTAGCCAAATTTCCTGTCTGAAAACACAGGCTCTGATGGATGAAAATCAGTCAACGCTTTTTATCACATGGCGTTGAGTGAGTAAGCTTCACTCAACGCTTGTGGACTTAATCAAATATTTACACAGATTTTTTGTGTCTTTGACTGACTGAGTAATACTCAATTATTTTGAAGTTATGGCATTGAGTGAGTTGACTTCACTCAACACCTGTTGACTTAGCCACATTCTTATTGTTTCTTTGTAGGCTTTTCCTGTCTCACAACTTTTAGCTATATGGTGTTGAGTGAGTAGAATTCACTCAACGCATGTGGACTTAGCCACTTTTTCTGCTTGCCACGGCTTTTATCTATATGGCATTGAGTGAGTACACTTCACTCAATGCCTATGGACTTAGCCACTTTTAAGCTTGCCAATTCTTTGGCTTTGACTATACAGGCTATACTCAATGCTTTTACATACCTAGCGTTGAGTGAATAGACTTCACTCAATGCATGTGGACTTAACCGGATTCCTGCACCTGGCGTTGAGTGAGCTTGCATTACTCAACGCCTGTGGACTTGGGAAAATTCTTGCCTGTCCAAAAACTATCTTTGTGTCCACCTTTCTGCCTTGTGACCACCTATCACAAACTTGGAATACCTATCTTATAAATGTTATAAGGACCAACATGCATGCATGAACTTAAGCATAAATCAAATACAACTTTGTGTATGTCATTGATATGATTGACTTCTTCAAATGTAGAACATTGTGGGTAATGGGCCTAACAATCTCCCTCTATTTGAAGAAGTCAAAAGCCTCAATCAAATGAGTAAATGACATGCACTAACCTATGCAACAATTATATCTCAACTTGGAAAACCTATAACAAGAGAAGTTATAGTTACCATACTTTCTTGCCTGCAGGTCACACCTGCACCTACTCCCACTTAATTATTGATTCCACTTACATCTTTTGCTACCACTTACATCTTTCTCTTTCTCCTCCCCCTTTTTTACTTCTTTAAATAGTTAGGGGGGTTCAGATTATCTACTCCCCCTTTTGAGTATAGATAAGCCACTCTAGCAGCAGTTGAACAACTTGAATCTGCCTTTGGAAGTGCTGGACTTGCTCCCCCTAAACTAAAGCATCCTCTTACATACTTCCTGGTAGACATTCTAGTCTAAACATTGAGATTGTATTGCTCTTGCTAATGTTGTATCCACAGAATTGGTGAACTTCAACATAGTCTTGTGGTGATACCACTGATACACCACATCAGTGCAACCCCTTGATACCTGAGTGGTTCAATGATCCACTTGAGCTGGCTCCTATCATTCATCCCGTTGACCTAATGCCACTCCTCTTCTCTAGTAGCAACACTATCCTTTCAGCAGTAGTAGTCATGATCTTTGATCCATGGTAGCAGCTGGTGATCTTGCTCCCCCTCAATAGGACAACCTCTATCACTATCTCTAATGGACACATAAGTCCATTTAAGTCATGATACCACTTAGGATCTTTATAGTCTTAATCCCCCATCAAACACTTATCTACCTACAAGAGAAATAAATCTTGCAACAAAAATAAAATTAGGAGCAACTAAAGCTATCCCAAGTTCCACTTACCCAACTCAACCTAGAGGGTGTTGAACTTGACTTCATCTAGTGGCATGATAATTATGTTAGCCACTTACTTGTCTATGAGGACAAACTCATGATTGAGTTCTTCCTTTCCCACATGCTCCCTAATTTATTGATACTTAACCTCAATATGCATAGTCCTGCTATGAGGGACAAGATACCTAGCATTTGAGATTGTACTAGTAGAATCAAAATATGAGGAGTTATACTTATCTGGAGGTTATGGTCCATGAGCTAAAGCTGGATTCTTATCAGTTGAGCAAAGCATCTCCCTTGCATCATGTTAGATCTCCTCTTGCTGATCCAGATCTTTTCAATTTCTTTAGCAACAGACTTGTCATTGTCTCCAGCTTTCTTATCAACATCACAAGAGTGTTCAACCCACTGAGCATCATCTTTATCATCACACTGGATACCATACAGTCCTTCTTGAATAGGAGTAATTTTGTCTGCATATTGTTCGAGCCCCAATGAACTTCTTGCATTGGCAACCCACATATAATTCTCCCCCTTGGCAATGCCTTCATTCTTGATCATGGCCAGTTACCACTCCCATAGTAATTGTACCACATCAGTTGATACCACTGACCCAACTCTTTTATGCCACTTGATACCACTTGATCAATCCCTTATTTTCTTCTAAATTGTCAGGAGGAGCTGGTCTGCCTTGATTCTCTTTTCCCCCTAGCTGATTGTACATGATACCACAAGTGCAGTTGTTAGCTTCCTCTCTTCATGAGTCTGAATTTGCTCCTACAGCTACTGGACTTTGAGACCACTTGAACATTGAGGATCTTTCCTTGAACCATCCTTTCATTCTGATCCCAAGTATTTCTTTACACTGATATTCAAAAAAAATAGGAATATGCTGACTTGTATCAACACTAGCTAGAGCAATCAAGCTGTTCTTGTGAACTTACTCACTCACAACAGTTGCAATCATCTAGATAGTCACCCTCTCATTCTCAGCATTATCTATAGGGAAATTCTGATCTTTAGAAGTATTCTTCTGATCTGTTTGGAACAGGAGATTCTCAGACACCAATTCTTTAGACCATACATTAAGCTTTCCAGACTAAACTAGACTGTATTGTCTCCCCCTCAATAATTGCACAAATTCTGTCCACACTGCTCACTGACTTTGACATCCTTTGCTACATGTTCAGATAATGTTGAAACTTGAGCACACTTATTGTCTGCATTCTACAGAAGTACCAAACACCTAGGATCAACTGTCTCTTCAATACTACTCTCAGAAGAGCAATCTTTGCTTTCCTCAATAATGAGTATAATATGCTATTTCTTTACTAATTTGCTGGTGTGGCAGCAAAAATTTGTCTAACCAGGGAGTCTTGCTGGCTAGATCTAGCTGGCCTATGCCCAATACTTGTGCAACACTTTGTTTGCTAAGGAGGCAGCAATACTTTGTCCCATCAGACATGCATCTTGACCTTTAATGGATGGATTCATCTGGCCTCTATCAATGTCCTGTGCACTTGTCCTTCTTTAGGATTTCACTTAACATTCTCTTCCTCTTGGGCAGTAAGAGTAGTAAACTTGATGGTCTATTTACGCATCTCCAAATGTATAACTGCATATCTTAGGTCCACAGCTCATTAGAGTATGAACCTTAAGATAACCCTTGTTCAGTTCTAATTCCTGGAGCAACCTCTGTCCAAATACCATAGGGGTGTATGGGCACTTAGACTATCCTGCAAAATAGAGTTTACCTTACCTTAGGGCCCCAAAATGAATTTGTTCCTAGGTCCCTGTTAGCTTAAAATCTAACTTGCCTACCAGCAGCATTTCTGACAGGTAGGCTAACTCTTGCTCTGGGCACAGTTGGATTGTGCCAGAAATCGAGGGAAAAATGCCCC
Source organism: Platanthera zijinensis (assembly GCA_039513925.1). Lineage (NCBI taxonomy): Eukaryota > Viridiplantae > Streptophyta > Magnoliopsida > Asparagales > Orchidaceae > Platanthera > Platanthera zijinensis. The sequence goes on from CM077083.1 coordinate 97,592,906, forward strand.
ATCTTACCACAGCACCATCACTCATGGATAATATACCTTCTCTTTTGAGTAGGTCTTGCAGTATGGTTAACTTTTGATAGTATAGAAGGAAGAGGTCTAGTAGCTTTCATTAGGTTCCTTTCAGCAAGGATCTTACTGAAGGTTAGTCTTCTAGCAGGCTTCCTTTGCTTGTTCTGAATTCTATTTACAACTATCTTCTTTGCAGATGACATACTATTTATATCATCATAAATAGACAAGTTAGGTTTACTGGTAGACTGACCCTTGGTCTGAGTCATTGTTGAATGGGCTTGAGTGAAAGCCACTGCCTTATCCTTGAGAGTTGGGGCTAGGGTACCAAAAACAAATGCTCCATGAAGGGCCATTTGGATTTCCTCATGGGGAGCCTAAAAGGCACTCATTCCCCTATCCTTTCTTCTTTTATTGGAAGACACTCTTGTATTCTTACAAGTAAAATTCCCATTCTTCCAGTTACCATGCATGGAGTCGTGGTCATACCTGTGAGAAGGGAGAATTACTTTGTGAAAGGTTGACTGAGGCACTACAGGAGTTTTGCCTTTCCCTTGGAAAGGTCAACTCTTGTTCTTCCCTTGACTGCCAAATCCTTCTTACCCTATAGAGAGGAGAAGGAATCTATCAAGGACAACATAGTACTTGTCTTATAAAACTAGCCACTATTCTTTTCTTGTTAAGGAGCTCCTCTTCAAAATCCAAGATGATCATTTCCTTTTGGCTTATGGTATCAAGTTGGATGATTGAGATGGCCTTTAGTTGGCACACCTCCCATGTCTTTTGATCCAGCAAGGGTGTGTTGGATCTCGTGGCAAACCTTAGATTGGGGGGGGGGGTGAATAAGGTTTTATGCGTTAAATAGAAATTAAAATTCTTTTGGCCCAGGAAACCAAGTTCTGGAAGCTACTGCGGGGCATTAGGTAGCTAACGTGTGACGATATGTCATAGAGCTTGTTTTCCTGGATACACTCCTTCTTAGATATCTACGCATCCTTTAGATAATCACTATCAAACACTCTTAACATAATAAATAATACACAAAAACAGGAAATCAATTTGATTAAAGACTGAATAAAAAGATGTTTATATCAATTACAAAAACTTATGATCTCCGTAATGCCAGAGATCGGAGGCGGTGAGGAGAAAACCTATTGGGTTTTCTATACCGACCCGCTCTAAAGACCGGTTGGCTCTCTTCCTTTCTCTCAAGGAAAAGTCTTCGTGCCGCATCTTCACCTCCACACAAGAAAGGGTCTTAGAGCCCCGCTAGATCCTCTGATCTAGACATCCCTAACCCTGGAATGATTTACCTCAGAATACTACCCGGATTCCGACGACCCATACCGGTCGATTTTCCTCACCACAAGCTTAAGAAAAAGAAAAGATTAATAATAATACAAAAGTGAAAACTCTAAAGGTTTAGTTCTCCCTCTCGAAGATTTCTCCGTGGAGCAATCCACGACCGTTGCTTGAGATATTTGTATGCTAGCAACCGGTCGGATCTTCGTAGTCGATGTAGATCCTGGAACGCCAGAGTACTTCGATTGCGTACGTAAAGGAGAAGACTTTCTTCTTCTTTGACGAATACGATTGGAACAGACGCAAGGAGGCAGCCGAACCCTAGAATCCCTGAACTTCTTTCTTTTTCGTCTTGGTAATGACTGCAGAAAAATGAGGCACCTTTTATACGTCTTTGTGAAAGTAAGCTACCGCCGGTGGTAAGACTAACGACCGACGATTGGTTCAGGCATTTCGTTCAACCAGCTGTCCTACAAAAATAGAAAAATATTCAAAACAAATATTTATCATTTCATCATTGCTAGCGTCGTGCGATTACAGCTATCGCCGCGCTGTAATATAAGACACGATGATTCTGAACCATCATGTCAATACTCGTTGAGGGCTAGCATGAAGTGATAAGTCTAGCATCATTTCAATAACTTCCATAGTGCTTTGTCATTTTAATTCGTGGCTACCGCCCGGCGGTAGCTTCTTTTGCTCGACAGTAGTAACCATAGGAGTCTTCTTTTTCTTTTCTTGCACCTGTCAACCTGCACAGTCTATCAACAAAATACATGATCAAATACAACCTAGGAGTTGATATTCTTAAATACAGGGAATGTGAGACATCAATTCCAACAAACTCTCCCTTTTTATAATATCAAATCTCGTTCATGAGAAATAACAATGAGATGTATGATAGAGTGAATATATATAACAGATAATCTTGAAAGTTCAGGTTTCAGGTTCTCTATATAGCTCCCCTACATGCACGATCCACCTATCTACATATTTGACTTGCTCACCCTATATATGTGCACACATTGTTAACATGCTCCCCCTACATGCGACCTCTCCTAACCCATGACTCATACTGATGAACAATCTATTCTCCCCCTTTGATAATATCAAATAGGGTCTTGCAAGGCCAACCAGACATGTGAGATTAAAAATAGTAGATATGATGAGCGTTAGACAAATAGCAGATAGTGCACACATAAAGTAAAGTTATACATGATAAGCATAGAGGTGACTCAAAACGAAATACATATCAAAGAATTGTAAGCATATGGGTAACAAAATAGAGCAAGGTACACAGACAGAGAAGTTAAATTTTCAGAGTTAATATGAATTGGACAGCACAAACGAAACTAAGCACACAACGAGTACGTCTACAGTGCTATACGAGTTAGGAAGTAGATCAAGTTGAACAAACATTGAAAACATCATGAGTGTAAATCGTGTGCTAGTACGTATTGTGCTAAAAAGAGATAGTGTAGTTGCAGTCCAATTCTGATGTGCGAAAGTCTTAGACAAGACAATGAAATGTGTTTGTGTAGCATCGAAAGCGAGATAACACCAAGGCAAAAATAACATATTATACATGGTTATCTCGATCGTTTGGGAACCTAACACAAGAGAAATTGGGTGAATAATCACCTCACATGTCAAGCAATGTCATACATAGGCAAAAACTAGGGGCACTAAGCTAAAGATAGAGTAAATGCACAAGATCAAAATGACTCTTTAACCAATGTTCTCATCCTCACAATGTGCATTAAGACTTATCAGGAGGAATGAGTAGTGCTTGGGAGGTCCGTGACATGAGATGTGATAGCTTGCATAGTTTTATTTTGTTTGTTTAGAGCTATCATTTTGATAATCATTTTTTTTAATTCACAGAGCCCCGAGACAGTCGAAATCTATCCATCTAGATAGATACACTTTAACTTTGAAACATATGACTTTTGTACTTGAGATTTTTCCCGAAGTTTCACACCTAGTTTAATCACCAATATATCATGACATTGATTATTCAACATATTCCTAGCGTGTTAAAATATAGTGTCACGATTTATAACATGTAAGCTTAGATTTTTTTTATTTTCTTGAGTGCACCGGCTAGGGAAGTGTGTATCATGTGAAGTCATTCCCCTATCTAAGTCCTCACACATACCTAGAGGCATAGTCAACAAACACGACCCCATCTTGTCGCACTCAATAGATAAGAACCTATAGATTCAGCCCACTGTGACCGGAGGGCAACGTTTACATAGATTAAGAGTCTGAACTCAAACATTATATGTACGAGTTATGGTCTAAGTCAAAGTCATGTGAGCAAAATAGCATTATAAATGAACAACAGTTTTTTTATATCATTTAAAAATTAAACTATTACAGAAATATAAAAATGTTACAACGAAAAAAAATACATGTTTTTGTTTTTTTTAAAAGAAACATGCAAGATACGAACTAACAGTACAAAAGCAACACAAAACAATGACTACGATGAAAGATCCAAAACACCCAGCTCGAGTTGTAATAACGAGAACCACGCATCTGGGAGTAGTTTTGTGAAAATGTCAGCTAATTGGTCGTCTGTTCCAATGAAGCTCACTCGTACGTTTTCCTTCTTAATATGGTCTCGAATGAAATGGTGACGTACGTCTATATGTTTTGACCTTGAATGATTCACAGGGTTGTTTGCCAAGTCTATAGAACTCTTATTGTCGCACCGAAGATTCACATTCCTAAAGACTATGCCAAAGTCCTCCAATGTTTGCGACATCCACAGTGCTTGTGCGCAAAAACATCCTAAGGCAATATATTCTGCTTCAGCAGTAAAAAGTGCAACAGAGTTCTGTTTTCTACTTGACCAGGAAACTAATGCAGGTCCTAGGAAGTGACACGTACCACTTGTGCTATTGCGATCAAGTGAACATCCGCTATAGTCTGAGTTTGAGTGCCCATGAAGTGTGAAATAAGTAGTGTGTGGGTACCAGAGTCCAAGGTTTTCCGTGCCAATAAGATACCTAAAAATGTGCTTTACGGCTTTCAAGTGTGACTCCTTAGGGTCGGCTTGTTATCTTGTGCAAAGACACACTGTGAATGTGATATCTGGCCTAGAGGCACTCAAATATTGTAATGACCCTATCATACCTCTAAACATGGTTTGATCTACCGAAATTCCACTCTAATACTAGGCTCATTTCAAACTCGAATTGCATTAGGGTAATAATTTTCTTACATAATTTCTCATTTTTTGCCCAAAAGATGATGTCATCCACATAAATTTGTAGAATAATTAGATCTACATTTTTGTTTATTATAAATAAAGTGGTGTCCGCACTACCCATCCTAAAGTCATGATCTAAGATAAAAGTAGTGAGCCTATCGTACCAAGCACGGGGTGCCTGCTTCAGTCCATATAAGCCCTTCACCAACCTGTATACGTGGTTTGTGTAGGAGACATTCGTAAATCCAGGTGGTTGCACGACATACACCTCTTCCTTAATATATCTATTCAGAAATGCACTCTTAACATCCATTTGATATAATCAAATTTTTTTATAGCTGGCGAATGCTAATAACATATGGATCGACTCAAGACGTGCAACCGGTGCTAATGACTACTCAAAATCCACACCCTCTATCTGAGAATACCCATGAGCCTCCAACGTAGCTTTATTTCTTGTTATCCTAGACTCACCATCAAGTTTATTTTTTAAAAACCCATTTTAAGCCTATGACTGGATGGTTATCTAGACGGTCCACTAAAACACATATCTTCCTTCTCTCGAATTTGCTTAGCTCCTCATTCATTGCCAAGAACCATGATTCATCTTTTAAGGCTTTTTAGAGGTTCTTGGGTTCAATATCAAGTAGGAAACACAAGTTTGAAAATGATTCATGAAGTGCAGATCGAGTTCTAACTCCATGAGATGGCTCTCCAATGACTAGTTTGCGTGGATATTGCTTCGAAAAATTTAAGTTACTAGGAGGCCTATATCCTTATACAAGATTTGGTGTTTCACTTAACACAACTCTCTCCTCACCCTTATCCCCTATCAGTACACTCTCATCAACCTCCTCTTCATTCGGCTTGGGCTCGTTAGTTTGGGAATTTTCATCGAAATGCACATGAGCAGAATCTTTAACCACTAAGGTCCTCTTATTGTAGATCCTATAGGCCCAACTCTTGCTCGAGTGTCCTAAAAAGGGACCTAGATCAGATTTTTCGTCAAATTTTCCTAGATGATTCTTAGTGTTTAGAATGTAGCACGGGCAACCAAAGACCCTAAAGTACGATACAGAGGGTTTCTTTTTGAAATACAGCTCGTATGGAGTTCGCTTTAAAAGTGGGAAAAGCATGACACTGTTCATCACATTGCTTGTCGTGTTAACCACTTTAGCCTAGAAAGATCGTGGCAAGCCAAACTCGGCGAGCATTGTGCGTGCTAATTCTTGAAGAGTGCGGTTCTTTCTTTCTACAACCCTGTTCTATTATGGAGTGCGAGGGATAGAGAATTCAAGCTTAATTCCTAGGGTGTCACACAGGTTTGAGAAGTCCTCATTCTCAAACTCTCCACCATGATCTGATCTAATAAATTTTATTTTTAGCTCCTTCTCATTTTTAAGTCGCGTGCAAAGATTTGAGAATTCGCTAAAGGTGTTAGATTTAATAGCAAGAAAGATCGTCGAGCAATAGCGTGAATAATCATCTATGATAAAGGTGTATCGTTTTCCACCTAGACTACACGTACTAAGTGGTCTAAACTAATCCATGTGAATGAGTTCGTGTGGTCAAGATGTGGAAACTTCTGTTTTGCTCTTGAAAGAGGTTTTAATAAATTTTGCCTTTTTTACAAGGAGCGCATAAGATATTTAAACTACCGCTTAAGTTGGGAAGTCCCCGAATAAGTTAATTTTTTGACAGTCTTATAATGCTTACTTACCGAATGTCCTAGTCTCCTATGACAAAGTTCTAATTCCTCATTCTTAATAATTAGGTATTTAAAATTAGATGCAGATATATCATCAAAACTAATAGTGTACACATTATGAGTTCTATGAGCAACAAGTAAAACACTAGAAGTTTTGGCCTCAATAATTTTACATGTGTTTGTGGAAGATTCAAATATCACATTTAGACCTTTATCACACAATTGGCTAATTGAAATAAGATTGTGCTTGAGGCCATCTACAAACAGAACATTTGAAATTGAAAATGCCTTGTTACCTATGGTGTTGATTCCCAGTATCTGTCCTTTACTATTATCCCCAAAGGTCACCATACAACCCTTCTTCTTCTCTAGGCTAAGGAACTTGTCTTAATCTCCCGTCATGTGCTTAGACCAACCAGAGTTCAAGTACCACACATTCCTCGTATCCTTGGCCTGTCAACAGACCTAAAAAGAAGATGAGGGTAAAGTTATGGTTACCCAAGTTGTCCCACCCGTATGATAGGTAGAAGACTCTGGTAGCCAGACTTACATATTTTTCTTGGCACCTTTCCTCATACACCAGCCAGAAAGGTGACCAAACTTATGACAGTTTGCACACACAGTGTAAGCAGTAGACGCTACATTTATCGGGTTGCTCGAGCTCATATTTGAGGATGGGGAAAGCCTTTCAGACTTTTTGACCTTATTTGGTGAGTTTTTATAATTGGGTCTAGAGGTAGCTTGATAATGATTTCAACATGGTGGGGTCATTGGACACACGTATCCTAGTCCAAACTTCCTAAATCCATGACACTGGGCACTCAACATATAATTTAAAAACTTTTGAACTTCACAAGCATTACACACCGATTGGCAAATTGTTTTTGCCTTCCTCTACCTTGGAAAGAGACAAGTGAAGTCTCTTCTCCAAGACATTATTTTCATTTATGAGACTATTCATTCTCACCGACGACTTGGAGAAACTTGCCTTTTTTTATTCGATCGTTGTCATCAAGTGAGAGCACTCTAGACACTCGATCTTTTATTTTCCACTTCTAATTACTTCACTTTTTAATTTTTCTAAGTCAATTTTAATTTTCTTATTCTCGGTTCTCATGGACTTTTTCTCAGAAATAACACTTTCTAATTTATCAACTAAGTGTTCATAAATTTCTAGAAGTTCAGTATAAGTAGGTGGTGTTACCTCAATGTCTCTTTGGACACTGGACTCATCGTCAGATTCTTCTTGATTCTTTCCAATGACGCATTGATTTTCCTTGTCTTCACTGCTAAAGTATGTAGTGCTTGATTCGTAAGATCTATCCTCATCCCAGGTGAGGGCCTTTAGCTCCTTCTTCTTCCCTTTGTGTCATCTTTGCTTTTATTTTTCCTCCTTCTGGAGTCTTGGGCATTATCTCTTTAGGCGCCCAGGCTTGTGGCAGTGATAGCATTCCGGCTGGGACATCTTATCGTCGCTTTCTGTCTATTTTGATGGCTTGTTCCACCTTCTGCCTTCTCAAGCTCCTCTCTTCAGGAATTTCTTGAACTATCCCTGCTTCTTGGGATTCTTCAGGAATTTTTTGAATTCCAGAATGTAGAGGCTCTCCTCCTCATATTCCATAGAATGTTCAATAGATTTATCTCCCTTGCGACCTTCAGCGCCAGTCAATTCTTCATTTCCTAGGATATTCCTCTGCTTGAATCTTCAATTTAAGTTTGTGTGTCTTCAGATTGCCGATGAGGCTCTCTATCTCTAGGGTGCTGATTTCATGAGACTCAACAATAGTTGTCACCTTCGGGTTGAAGCGAGGAGGCAAAGATCATAGGATCTTCCTCATTAGGTCACCATTTGGAAAGCTCTTTATGAAAGATCATGAGGCATTGACGATCTTGGTAAAACGCATGTACATGTTTTCCACATCCTCGTCGATCTCCATCCGAAACTGTTCCTATTCATATTCGAGTCGGAAAAACTTCAACTCCTTCACCTGCGAGTTACCTTTGTGAGTGAGCTCAAGAAGACGCCATACATCATAAGCAGTTTCACAGTTACCTATTCTATACAATTCAATTTTGTCCAAGGCATAGAATAACGAGTTCATTGCCTTGTCATTATTCGTACATCTAAGCTTGTCTGCGTCATCCAACTTACCACATGGTTTTCCTACGACAGTATCCCCAACCGTTATAGTGGGATAGTGTACTTTCTCTCTATCATGGCCCATACGTCCATGCTATGAGTCATCAGAAAGATTTTCATCCGAGTCCTCCAGTGACTATAGTCACTCCCTATAAACAGTGGAGGTCTACTTACACCTTATCCCTCATTGAATGTGTGAATGTAGTTGGTCATCTTACTTCAAGTTTTTAAGCCTTTTTGAAGTAACCTGACTCTGATACAACTTGTTGGATCTCGTGGACAACCTTAGAGAGGGGGTGAATAAAGTTTTATGCGTTGAATATAAATTCAAATTCTTTTGGCCCAGGAAACAAAGGTCTGGAAGCTACAAAAGGGCATTAGGTAGCTAACGCGCGGAGGTATGCCACAGAGCTCGTTTTTCTGGACAGACTCATTCTTGGAGATATATGCATTGTTGGGCATTGTATCCACAATAACCAAAATTTACATGATGTCACCATTGAACTAAGATGAATTAAGTTGCATTTGATATCTTGTTTAAGTTGTGTGTTTGCAGATCATCATTACTAAGTGTAGACCAATGTCGGTCTACAGTGGGTCATGAACACAGGACCATACAGTGTAATCCCACACTGTGTGATCCAAGGTGTCTACTCATGTGTAGCCTCTCTATTGGGATACACATCATATTCCAACACTTGGACCATGGAATAAAGATTGGACCCTTGAAGAGAAGAAAAAGTTTTTTTCCTAAAAAGTTCAAAAAATTTCTAAGTCCACTTCTTGAGAAGTCCTTTCAGTTCTCGAGAAGTAGAGTTAGAAGTTCTCGAGAAACAGGAGTTTAGTTCTCAAGAAGTTTAGCTGTTTCAGTTCAGAAAAATTTTCTATGTATGACTCGAGAAGTATCTTTTAGTTCTCGAGAAGTCCTTTCAATTCTCAAGAAGCTCGGCTCTTAGTTCTCGAGAAGTCCCAGAGTAGTTCTTGGGAAGTTCAGAAAGTTTCAAGATATTTTTTTATTAGTCTTAGTTCTCTAGAAGTCCAGATTAGTTCTCGAGAAGTCCTCAGTTCTCGAGAAACTCAGCTTCATAGTTTTCGAGAAGTCAGGCTATAGTTCTCGAGAAGTCCATATTGTTTTCGAGAAGAATTGATCCTGAAGTCTCGAAAACTAAATTCAATTCCAGATAGTTTAGTTCTTGAGAAATTCAATCAGTTCTCGAGAGCTAATGCTACGTCTCAAGAACTGCAGACTAAATTTTTTTTTCTGAAATTTTTTTAAGTCAAGATAGGCCGGATTTTTGAATGACTTGACGTGATTGGTCCACGTGTCGTCATTAATATCTTTTCTAACTGTTAGAAGTAATCCTATAAAAGGTCTTTTCATTATGACCTAACCCTAACAATTATCTTTTGCAAGAAGCGGCTGTCCGTTCACTCAAAATCCTTCTCGTCGGCCATCTCTAATTTAAGATCTCTAAAGCTGTCGCCGCCGATCACGATCAGATCGACTCTTCTGTTGTCGATCAAGAAGACTTGCTGTTCAAGGATTCTCATCTTCTCCTTGATCGAGTTGGTCAAAGCTTTCTCGGATAATATCTACTCATCTTCTTCAACATTTCTGAAAGAGCCGCAAAGTTCAAGAAGAAGATTCAGATATTCACTTTTCCAGATCTGAGAAAGTTATTTTGTTTGTAATTAAAAATTTCTTTACAATTATTGTAGGAGATTTTCTCCGAGTGTACGAGCGTTGTTCTCCGAGTTTGTAAGAAGTTTTTATCTTCCGAGTGTAGATCCTTTTGGATCGAGTTTGTAGTTGTGATTTGCTAGATCGGTGAGGTAAAGTGGACGTACCCAAGATTGGGGAACCACTATAAATCTTCTTGTCTTTCTGTGATTGCTTGATTTCTTGTGCTAGATCGTTAAAATTTTTATTCCGCAAATAGACGCACGATTCACCTATTCACCCCCCCCCTCTAGGTGATTTTGGTTGACAACTTCACACTTTCAATTGGTATCAGAGGGAGGTTGGTTGTTACAAGGTTAACACCTTGATCAATTTCCTCTCGAAAGTTGTCATTTGGTTATTCAAGCAATGGACAAGGTCAAAGATTTTGCCAAGCTTCCCCTGTGCAGAAAGAATAACTTTCCCATGTGGAAAGAGAGAATTAAAATTTTCATGGAAGCTGTGGACCCCCGGATCTTCAAGATTATTGAAGAAGGTCCTTACGTCCCCATGACAATCTCCATTATAGATCCAACCAAGAAGGTTCCTAAGAAATTGATGGATCTAATTAAGGACGAGATTGTACTTGTCTCTTTGGACAAGAAAACTAAAAATATTATAGCAAGTGCAGTCGATGACTCGATGCTGCAGAATCTGATTCACTGCCAATCGGCTAAGCAGATGTGGCAGTATCTAGTTACTCTGATGGAAGGCACTGAAGAAGTGAGGGATGATAGAAGGTCCCTACTTAACCAGAAATATGAAGCCTTCAGGCAAGGGTCAAAGGAGACAATTGCAGATACCATTGAGAATTTCTTCAAGATAGTAAATGGCCTTAGAGTGTATGCCCGAGTCTTCACCATTGGAGAGCTGAATGATAAGATTTTGAAGTCTCTCACAAAGGAATGGGACAACAAAGTCTGTGTCATCCGGGAGTTTGGCAGACTAGCTGAGACAGACTCATAGAATCAATTTGGCAAGCTGATGTCCTATGAACTGCAGATCAATTCCAGAAAAGCTGAAGAAGAGAAAATTCGCTTCTCCTCAAAAGAGAAGTCTGTTGCATTTAAGGCTGACAGTTCAAGGAAGGGCAAAGATTCCTCACTAGCACAAGCTCAAGAAGTAAGTGAAGAGGAAAGCTCCGAGCCAAGCACCTCAGGCTCATGACTATCTGAAGGAGAGTTCTCTTTGCTCTCATGGCAGTTCAAGAAATTCTTGAACAAGAAGAAGAAGTGGAGAGGCAAGGATGCCTCATATAGAAGATCATGACACGACGGTGATCAGCGAAAGAAAGGCTCGGGTAGCCATGACAGGTATAACTCTAAAAAGAACAAACTGATTTCTACGTACATCATTTGCTACTGTTGCAACAAACCAGGTCACGTCATAGCTGACTGCCCCCACAGGAAGAAGAAGGGTGGCAGAAGAGAGGAAAAGAAGTCCTCATACCACAAGAAGAGGACAGAGAAGAGACTATTGGCCAAGAAGGGAAAAACTCTCAGCGACTCCGACTCATCTGGGTCGAGTGAAGAAGAGGAAGCCTACTTTGGGCTCATGGCTCAATCAGATGATGAACAAGAGCCCCAGTTTACTGGGGAGGTAAAATCTCACACTTCTCTCTCTGAATCTAAAAGTTCTGAGCATGATCATGAGGACAGCTCTTCTGACGATGAGTCAAAACTTATGGCCCAGTATAAGGAGTTGATCATGACTTACGACAAATATCACCGAGTCGTGACAACTCAGGCTAAAGAGATTAAGTCTCTAAAGGCTATTGAGAGCAGCTTGAGAGAAGAAGTCGCTAAGACTGACTCTCTTCAAGAGAACTTCAATTTTGCTATGAAAGAATACAATCAAGCTCTTAATCACCTCGACCTTAAAGATTAAATCATCAAAGAGTTGGAAAAACAACTCGAGGCTGAGAAGAAACTTGTTGAAAGTTTCTCTAAGCCTAAGACAGTTCTTCCACTCGTTGCTGAATTCTCAGCTAAGATCAAAGGAGCTGGACTAGGTCATTTTGCCGCTCCTAGTAAATCTTCTAGGAGAAACAAGGCTCAATAGAAGAATAAGGCATCCAAGAAGGCCTTGGCCAAAGAAAAGGGAAAAGCCCCTCTAGATCAGACTGTATTTAAGAAATTCATCTTTCCAACAAATAAATTTGATCTGGACTCGTCCTATGGTCACTTGACCAGGCCTACTTACATAGAGACAAAGTCTTGGTACCAAGGATGGACTCGCCCTCGAAACATTGGTGAAAGTGTCTTTAAGGCACCTTATGAAGAAGTGATACTTTAGGGCTATGGTCCTTATAATCATGGACACAACTTCAAGAAAGAACCTAAAGTAAAGCCCGTTGAGGAAAGGCCTCCGAAGGAGAAGAAGTCATATGATTGCAATCATCATGAAGCCTCCTCCTCCAAGAGTGCTACCCCTACTAGACTACCATCTCAAGAGGTCAAGAAGGAGTACATAAGGCAAAGATACAACCAGTTTTACTGTTGGTGTTTTGGCAAATTTGGTCATTTTACCATCGATTGTTGGTTTTATACCAGGAAGGTTACTACTCCTCAACTTGGCAACATGAGATTGACCACTCAGAAAGCTAATCTTCATAGGGGGAGTGTTCTAACCTGAGACCAAGGACCCAAACATGTTTGGGTTCCTAAGGCAAAGTGATCATGAATGCAGGTATGTCCAAAGGCCACCAAAACTCCAATCTGGTACTTGGACAGTGGATGCTCTCGGCACATGACCGGGACAAGAAGCCTACACTAGAATTTCACTCCAGTCTACAACGGACCAAAGGTCAACTATGGAGGTTCAGACCGAGGGATAACTAAAGGCTACGATATAATCACTAACGGTAATGTATCCTTTTTGGATGTAGCTTATGTGGAGGGATTAGAACACAATCTCATAAGCATAAGTCAACAATGCGACAAAGGACACATAGTTGAGTTCCACGCTGACAAGTGCTTTATAAAGTCTGTTGATAATATGGAAACAATTCTATCAGGCACTCGAAGTAGGAACATATTTTGTTTAAATTTCATTTGTGTAGATTCTTCTACACCAATGTGTCTTTGGCAAAAGATAGTGCGTCTTTTGGTGACCAATGTCACAAGAGGCTAGCACATATTAATTTTAAAACTATTAATAAATTATTCTCCCAGAACTTAGTATGTGATGCCCCAAATGTCAAGCACGTCAAAGAGAGATCTTGTCATACATGCGTAAAAGGCAAGCAAACAAGGGCCACCTTTAAAAGCATAATAGGCAAAAACTCTAATAGGTGTTTACACCTACTTCATATGGACTTGTTCGGTCCACTGCAAGTTAGAAGTTTAGGAGGAAAGGATTATACATTGGTTATTGTTGATTACTACTCGCGTTTTACGTGGGTGTTCTTTCTGTAACACAAGTCAGATACCTTCGATATCTTTACAAATTTTGTCAGGCAGGTCTAGAATGAATACAATTGTTTCGTAGTCAAAATCATAAGTGACAATGGAACGGAGTTCAAATCTGGGGCCATGACAGAATTTGGTGAAAGCCTAGGTATCTTTCATGAGTTTTCCTCTCCCCGTACTCCGCAGCAAAATGGAGTAGCTGAGAGAAGGAATAGAACACTCATAGAGGCCTGCAGGACCATGTTAAGTGATGCTTCACTACCTAAGTACTTCTGGGCTGAAGCCGTCAACACTGCATGCCACGTGCAAAATCGAGCCTTAATAAACAAGAATCATGATAAGACACCTTATGAACTTCTAAAAGGCAGGAAACTAACAGTTTCATATTTTAGAATTTTTGGCTGCAAATTCTTCGTACTTAACAATGGTAAGTATCATACTACTAAGTTTAATGAGAAAAGTTTTGAAGGTATTTTTGTAGGATATAGTAGCCATAGTAAGGCATACAGGGTTTTCAATAGAAAAACTCTTGTTGTAGAGGAATCCATACATGTTGTATTTGATGAGATGAGCTTGCTACAAAGCAAATCGTCTAGTGTTCTTGTTGAAGCTGCAGGTACAAGGCTTAAAGAGATCATCTTGGATGAATCGACCGAAAGTAAAGATGAAAATTTCATCAAGATCACCTCTCCAACCCATATTGAAGAGATAGAGGATCAAGATGAAAATACTGCCCAAGTTGATGCAGTCACTCTAATGGCTTAAGAAGTTCCAGATGCGAGGAATCTATAGCTCAGACATCTGAAGGATCACCCAATGGACCAAATCATAGGAGATCCCCGGGATGGTGTCAGAACTCGTCGAGGTACAACTAACAAGAATCTCTATCTAAGTTTTCTCTCGTAGGTTAAACCAAAGAAGTTTGAGGAAGCAAACTCAGACGAATCGTGGATCTGTGTCATGGAAGAAGAATTGAATCAGTTCAAGCGCTGCAAAGTTTGGACGCTTGTTCTAAGACCCAAAGGTAAGAATTTCAACGGAACGAAATGGGTCTACAGGAACAAGTTGGAAGAGAATGGGATAATCATCAAGAACAAGGCTAGACTCGTTACCAAAGGATATCGTCAAAAAGAAGGGATCGACTTCGACCAGACATACGCTCCAGTTATAAGACTGGAGGCCATCAGACTGTTCCTGGCTTATGCTGCAATGAAGGGATTCACTGTATACCAAATGGACGTGAAGTCCGCCTTCCTAAATGGTGACATAAAGGAAGAGGTATACGTGGAACAGCCCCTAGGTTTCGTTGATCCTAATTTTCCTGAGTATGTATATTTATTATCAAAAGCATTGTACGGTATGAAACAAGCTCCTCGAGCTTTGTACGAAATGTTATCTATCTTTCTCCTCGAGAACAAGTTCACAAGGGGAAAGATAGACAAGACATTATATCTTAGTGAAATTAAAGGCAAGATTTTGCCAGTGCAAATCAATGTCGATGACATTATTTTTTGCTCTACGGACGACAACCTCTGCAAAAAGTTCTCTAAACTTATGCAAGGGAAGTTTGAAATGAGTAGTATGGGCAAGCTGAAGTATTTCTTAGGACTTCAGGTGAAACAATCTGAAGATGGAATTTTCATCTCACAGACGAAGTTCACCAAGGAGTTGATTAAGAAATTCGGAATGGAGAGTGAATCCTCTATTAGGACTCCAATGGCCTCAGCTATGTCTTTGGACAAGGATGAGAAAGGGAAACCTTTTGATGAAACCAAATTCAGAAGCATAGTTGGATCCTTGCTCTACCTTACTGCCAGTAAGCCACACATAATGTTCTCCACATGTGTCTGTGCTAGATTCCAAGTGAACTATAAGGAATCTCACAATGCTGCTGCAAAGCAGATCTTGAGATACCTTAAAGGTACACCGAATCTTGGCTTATGGTACCCAAGAAGTAATGACAGCAAACTAATTGGTTTCTCAGATTCAGACTTTGTAGGTAGCAAAGATGATAGGAAAAGCACTTCCAGGACATGTTAGGTCCTTGGAAGAAGGCTTATTTCATGGATAAGCAAAAAGCAAAACTGTGCTGTAATCTCAACGACCGAGTTAGAATACATTTATGCCGGTAGTTGTTGTACACAGTTGCTTTGGCTAAAGAACCAGCTAGAGGATTACAATATGAAGATCAAAGAATTTTTATTGTTCTGCGACTCCTCCAGCGCAATAACAAACAACCAAGTCTCATACAACTGGACAAAGCACGTCGATCTCAGATTTCACTTCATCCGGGAGCACGTGGAGCAAAGGGATATAGACCTGCAGTACGTGCCAATAGATCGGCAAGTTGTAGATATTTTCACGAAGCCGCTGGATGAGACCAAGTTCAATTTCTTCAAAACTTAACTTGGGATGCTGAACAAAGAAGGATAAGACATAGGAGATCAGTTCAAAGCTCAAGAATCGAGGATACTTCAAACAGGTCAGAAATTTCTCAAGAGGAAGGTAGTTCTCGAGAACTCTGTCTACTTGTCAAAAAGTAACATATTCATTCTAGAAAACTCAGACTCCTTGAGAACTTGACTTATCTCTCGAAAAGTTTTCTCAGTTCTCGAGAACTTTGAATTGTCTCTCGAAAAGTCTCTTCCGTTCTCGAGAACCAGCATATTACTTCTCGAGAAGTCCCCTGGCAGTTCTCGAGAACTATACCCGACTTCTCGAGAAATGCACATTGCCTTTTCTACTTTTAATTAATTTCTTCTATTTCGAAAACCCGATGATTTAAGCCCTAATTCTAGATTAATTAGAAACTTAATTTACATTACTAGGATTATATATATATATATAATACTTTAGAAATCCCAAAGCAACCGACATTTCAAATTTCCTCTTCTCGAAAACTCTTCGTCTTCCGTCGACAGACAGCTTTGTCGCAGCCATCGTCCTGCACTCCGTCCATCGCCACCGTCAGCGTCCATGGCGCATAGTTCGAAGATAGGAATCGGTAGTGAACTAGTCATCAAAGGAATTGCAGACATTTCAGATGTTTTCCAGAACTTGCTTCTTCTCCTGGAGACGGCCGGACTGATGTTCGTTTTATCAGAACCCTGCAGGATTGTTTTATCAGATGTCGAAGAATTCTTCAAAAATGCAAAGGTAAGGAGGAATGGTAAGATTTTGAAAACTAAAGTAAGAGGGATAAAAATGAAGTTGGATAAAAACAAAGTTTCAAAGCTTCTGAAGATGCCCAATGTGGATGAAGAGGATGACCAAACTCTGGAAGATTATGATAGGACTTACTCCTTTTACGGAGTTTCTGATGAATTCAACTCTTTAAGGAGAAATCTTTTCAATGATGTAGGAAAACTTCTGGCAGACATAATTGGAAAAATCTTGTGGTGCAAAATAGGGTCGATTAGTTTCATAACAAATGATCTATTTGGAGTAATGATAGCTGTAATTTGCAGAAAGAAATTTCAATTTGACATGATGGTATTTGAGATAATCAGGGACATTATTCAGGATCCCAAATTTGCAAGGATAATCTCTTTATTGCTGAGTGAGATTGATCTAGTCGCTTTCAAACTTTCAAAAGGCACTCCAGTTCACCACTTGAAAAAGATCTCATTGGCCTCCATCCAAAGATGGGAACTCAAGCTGAAATACCCAAAGCAATTAGCTAAAGAAATTGCAGCTTCTGCCTCTTAGGTCAGGACCCCATCTCCCTCCAATCAACATGTTGCTGAACCATCTGGTGCAGCAACTCAAGGGGAGCCTACAGACTCTATTTCTGTTGTCAGACCTCCTCCTCCCTCTCCAGCAAGATAAGCAAGCAGATCTCCAATTAGATGTCATGTCAGCTCTCCAGCAAAGTCCCCAATGGCACTCTCCCTAGAAGATACAATTCCAGATGCTCAAGTCCAATAAACCCTCCAAAACACTGCAGAAGCCATTAACAGAATGGTGGAAGAACTCACCTCAGATGTTCCTCCCCTCTATAAGGAACCAGCTGAAGAACATCCAAAAGATCCTTCTCCAGCTCCCTCTCCTTCACCTATCAGATTACTAGAATCTCCTCCCGCTCAATCCCCTTTTGCCAAGCAAGATATCCCTGAGACTGTTCTTCTTTATGATGAAGACAGAATATCTCCTGTGCCTGCTGATCTTCCCTTGAGGAAGTTTGATTTCTCCATCCCCACATTCATTGATCAGGCGGATATTACCCTTATTAAAACTACCAGAGCTCTAAGATCAGTGATTCTTGAAGAGATACCTCTATGGAAATCCCATCCTCCTGCTACTATTACTGCTTCTGCCTCTACCTCTTCTAATGTTGTTGCTACTACTGCTACCCCTTCCAACTCAGAACTTCTTATCCAGATAGGCCAAATTCTCTCTGATCAAAGGAAACATTTTGACGATTCTTTGAAAGTGATGCAAGACAAGATGACTGTCTTGGAAATATAAATGAGTCGAGGATTTGCTGAGATCCAACACAACACTGACTCTCTCAAGAGCTTATTTCATATTGGTGGCAAAGACATAGATCACACTATTACTAGTGTTGGTCAGGTTATGGAAAAATATCTGACTCTTGCTAATAATTAGATTGAATTATAAAAGAATGCTGAAAAAAAGATGAAGGTTTGTGAGGAAGTTGGTACTTTCATGGAAGAAGCCATAGAAAAACTCCTTGTAGAATTCAGAAAGGGGGAGAGCCTGGTTAAAGAATATGTAATCAAACTTGTGGATAAGTTTTTTGCAGATACAAACACTCTCTGGGCTGAGAAAATTTTTGAAATCAATAAGAATGTTTTATCTCAAATCCAGTCAGTGAAGTTCTATACTTATGAAACCACAGTTTGGATGCACAATCAGATTTTCCCTGACTTTCAGGCTGATCTCAATATTATTCCTCATCATCTGAATCCTCTTGTTAAAGGACAGCCCAGTCAGGTGCCAGCTCAAATGCAACAACCTCAAATGCCCTACTTCTCTCCTAGGCCAGAAGATCAGGATCCTCCTCCAGCCTCTTATGACAAGGTATGGGATGACATTATTCCTCGGGATTTACCAGAGATCAACACTTCTAAGAAGAGGAAATATGGAGAAGGGCCATCTGCTAGCAGAAGCATTCCCAAAGTTTATTCAGATAAAAGGAAAGCCAAAGAATTTTCATAAGTCAGGAGTCCCACCTCCAAATCTTTAATTCTTTATACTCTTAAGTTAGTAATGGACTATAATTAGAATAGAAATCTCCACTACAGCTCAGTTGAGTGGGAATTATATGAAATGTCCATGACCAAAAGGAGGATATATGATAGGGAATATGGAAAGAATAATCCTAAAGCTCCTCCAAAGCCCCTAAGGTATTATCCCAAACCATTCAGCTATCAGAGAAGGCAGCAGGAAAAGCAGGACAGACAACCTTAAAGCAAAGAATGTACTTTTGTTGAGTTATTCTTGAGAATTTTGTTGAAATGGTTATTGATTAAGAAATCTAAAACATTACTTTTTTAAATATCCAGTTTTGCCTAATTGTGTTCAATTAATCTCTAACTGCCTTAGTTTAAATTTTCATTTCCAGTTCTTTCTTAATTATCATAATTCACCTTAGTGTAGAGGGTTCTGACTTCTACAAATAGGGGGAGATTGTTGGGCATTGCATCCACAATAACCCAAATTTGCATGAAGTCACCCTTGAACTAAGATGAATTAAGTTGTATTTGATATCTTGTTTAAGTTGTGTGTTTGCAGATCATCATTACTAAGTGTAGACAGATGTCAGTCTACAGTTGGTCATGAACACAGGACCATACAGTGTAATCCCTCACTATGTGATCCAAGGTGTTGACTCATGTGTAGCCTCTCTATTGGGATATACTTCATATTCAAACACTTGGACCATGGAATGAAGATTGGACCCTTGAAGAGAAGAAAATTTTTTTTCCTAAAAAGTTCAAAAATTTTCAAGTCCACTTCTCGAGAAGTCCTTTTAGTTCTCAAGAATTAGAGTTAGAAGTTCTCGAGAAACAGGAGTTTAGTTCTCAAGAAGTTTAGCTGTTTCAGTTCAGAAAAATTTTCTAAGTATGACTCTCGAGAAGTATCTCTTAGTTCTCAAGAAGTCCTTTCAGTTCTCGAGAAGCTCGGCTCTTAGTTCTCGAGAAGTCCCAGAGTAGTTCTTGTGAAGTTCAGAAAGTTTCAAGAAATTTTTTTTCTAAGTCTTAGTTCTCGAGAAGTCCAGATTTGTTCTCGAGAAGTTCTCAGTTCTCGAGAAACTCAGCTTCATAGTTCTCGAGAAGTCAGGCTATAGTTCTCGAGAAGTCCATATTGTTTTCGAGAAGTATTGATCCTGAAGTCTCGAAAACAAAGTTCAATTCCAGACAGTTTAGTTCTCGAGATATTCAATCAATTCTCGATAGCTAATGCTACTTCTCAAGAACTGCAGACTAAATTCATTTTCTGAAATTTGTTTAAGTCAAGATCGGCCATATTTTTGAATGACTTGACGTGATTGGTCCACGTGTCGTCATTAATGTATTTTCTAACCGTTAGGAGTAATCCTATATAAGATCTTTTCATTAAGACCTAACCCTAACAATTATCTTTTGCAAGAAGCAGTTGTCCATTCACTCGAAATCCTTCTCGTCAGCCATCTCTAATTTCAGATCTCTGAAGCTGTCGCCGCCGTTCACGATCAGATCGACTCTTCTGTTATCGATCAAGAAGACTTGTTGTTCACAGATTCTCATCTTCTCCTTGATCGAGTTGGTCAAAGCTTTCTCGGAACAGATCTACACATCTTCTTCAACATTTCTGAAAGAGAAGCAAAGTTCAAGAAGAAGATTCAGATATTCACTTTTCCAGATATGAGAAAGTTATTCTATTTGTAATTCAAAATTTCTTTACTATTATTGTAGGAGATTTTATCCGAGTGTAAGAACGTCATTCTTCGAGTTTGTAGGAAGTTTTTATCTTCCGAGTGTAGATTCTTTTGAATCGGGTTTGTAGGAACTCAGTTCTGAGGCATAGGATTGTTTTCAATCCGAGATAGTGGAGTAGCCGAGTCTAGTGATTTGCAAGATCGGTGAGGTAAAGTGGACGTACCCAAGATTGGGGAACCAATATAAGTCTTCTTGTCTTTCTTTTATTGCTTGATTTCTTATGCTAGATCGATAAAAATTTTATTCCGCAAATAGACGCACGATTCACCTATTCACGATGAATTTCTTTTCTTACTGGTCGATTTTCCTCACCACAAGCTTAAGAAAAAGAAAAGATTAACAAGAATACAAAAATGAAAAATCTAAAGTTTTAGTTCTCCCTCTTGAAGATTTCTCCGTGGAGCGATCTGCGACCATTGCTTGAGACCTTCATATTCTAGCAACTGGTCGGCTCATCGTAGTTGATGTAGATCTTGGATCGTCGGAGTCTTTCGATTGCACACGTGAAGGAGATGAATTTCTTATTTTTTTATGAAGACGATTGGAATGGACTCAAGGAAGCGGCCGAGCCCTAGAACCCTAGAACTTCTGTATCTTTCATCTTGGTAATGACCGCATAAAAATGAGGCACCTTTTATATGTCTTTGTGAAAGTAAGCTACCACCGACGGTTAGACTAGCGCCCTATAGTATCTTTGCGCGTTTCGTTCGTCCAGATGTCCTACCAAAAAAAGCAAAATATTCAAAACGAATATTTATCGTTTCATTATTGCTAGCACCGCGCGGTTACAGCTATCGCTGCTCATTAATATAAGACACAAAGATTCTGAACAGTCATGTCAATACTCATCGAGGGCTAGCGCGGCGCGATAAGTCTAGCGTCGTTCTGATAACTTCCCTAGCGCTTTGTCATTTTTACTCGCGGCTACTGCACGACAGTAGCTTCTATCGCTCGACAGTAGTAACCATATGAGTCTTCTTTTTCTTTGCTTGCATCAGTCAACCTGCACACTCTATCAACACAAGAAGTGATCAAATACAACCTGGGAGTTAATATTCTCAAACACAGGGAATGTGAAAATCGGTTCCAACAGGATGCTATCTCATCTTGCTAGGAAGTAGCTAACTGAAGGGAGGTAATCTCCTCAGCCTGCCTCTTGACTAACTTCTACTTCTCCTCAAAGCCTCTAGAAGTTTACCAAACTCATTAATCAATTGATTGATATCTACCTGAGATTAAGATTCATCTTCATCATTGGATGAAGAAGCTTCTGAATCTTAACTGTTCTCATGACTAGATCAAAAAGAAGAACTAGACAGAGACTGTACCCGATCTGGACCAGGCTGATCCCTGTAGTATTCTCCTTCTATCATGACAACTAACCTATAACAGCTGCAGTCATCTTCCTCATCAACATCAACCTCTGAATCACTGTCAGAAAGACTGACTTTCTCTGTCCCTTCAATATAGACAGTAAGAGAATCCCACATCTTTTTGGTTGCCTTACAGTGGACCAAGATCTGGATGATGGAGTCTTCCATGATACTTAACATGATGAGTTGTGCTCTCTTATCCACAATAGCAAGGATTACTTCATCCTCACTCATTTCACCATAGCCCTTTGGTGTCTGGATACTTGCATCTGATGTAGAGACCTTTATGGGAATGAAGGGTCCTTCTTGAATTGATGCCAAGACTCTAGGATTAATGGCTTCCATGATCTAACTGATCCTCTCTTTCTAACTCCCAAAGTTTTCCTTACTGCAAACTTAAAGCTCCATTTCTTATGGTTCTCTTCTGAACCCATAAGTACAAATCTTTAGCTATCCTTTAAGCTCTACTCAGACTATTAAGTCCTTTTTGAGCAACCTCCCACCTATACCACTTGAAAGTCTTTACTTTCAAGGATCGTTAAATCACCTAGAGGGGGGGGGGGGGGTGAATAGGTTTCTTAGTCTCTTATGACTATCTTTTATTTTCTTTCTTTTAGTGTTATGTGAGTGAGTAGTTATTTGCTTTCAACGCACAAACAACCTGCAATCAAAGAAACAACACAAAAACCAAACACAAGATATATAGTGGTTCCTTAGATTATGGGTACGTCCACTTTCCCTCCCACCTTTCTTACTTATAGATAGACAAGACACTTCTCCAATCTCAACTCCTAAGAGCTTACAACATGATCCTGCAGGAATCCTTAGTCTCCTCCAAGACCTACTAATCAAGCACAAGTCCCTACAACTCAGTGACCCAAAGATCATCTACCTCAGGCCCAAAGGCCCTAACACTAAGGCTGGGAGGACAATCCTACCTCATATCCACAAGGAATCCTACTTCAGAGAGAATGACTCTCCAACCTCAGGCACAAAGACCCTACCTCAGATCCAAAGGATCCTACAACTCAGGCACAAGTCCCCTAACACTCAGAGAGAATGACTCTCCTACCTTAAGCTCAAAAGCCCCATAACTCAGTGATCAAGAAATCACCTACCTCAGATCCAAACTGGATGCTACATCTTAGATTCAAACTTGAATCCTACTATTCTGGCCAAATCCCTACTCTCAGATTCTCAACAGAATCCTACCATAGGAAAAACTTCCCTATAACTATGATCCAAGCTTGGATCCTAACTTAGAGCAAATTTTCTCCTACCAATCAGATCCAAAAAGATCCTACAAGGTGGAAGTGGGTTGGCGAGGTTGTCTTGACACAATAGATATTTCCCTATACTAAACTTCTTGACTGAGATAAACTCAGCCCAACTTTGACTCAAGTGAAATAATCCCAGAGTTTACTACTACCTGAACTGAGTAATACTCAGTCCTAACTTCTTCTTCTCTGTACCAGAGATTT
Source organism: Platanthera zijinensis (assembly GCA_039513925.1). Taxonomy (NCBI): domain Eukaryota; kingdom Viridiplantae; phylum Streptophyta; class Magnoliopsida; order Asparagales; family Orchidaceae; genus Platanthera; species Platanthera zijinensis. Next base: position 97,616,210 of record CM077083.1, read on the forward strand.
ACTTTTGGAACTTAGAAGTGACTGCAGCAAGTCTTGCTGCAACCTTAGCTGAGAGAATCCCAGCCCTAACTCCTTCTCAGCAATAAGGATGCATATCTTCAGGTTGATTTAGCTTGTGCTGGAAGTAACTTGAAGATCTGCTCTACTACTTCTTTCTTTCATGGGCTAAGGAGATTCAGCCCTAATTTCTTCTTCACAGCCTCCAAAAAAAGATCATCGGAACTATACAACTGGAGCTGTGAAATGGCAGTAACTAAGGTAATCCTTTGCTGCCTATTCTCTCTTAGAGATTAACTCTGAACTACTGTGGATAGTAAAGAAGTCAACAACTAACATTAGAACTTTCAGATTGGCTGCAACTAGAGTTTTCCTCTTGTTGCTACTTCTTCTTCAGAGAAATCTTTGACCATATTGGTGAAGAAATTGCACCAGCTTTTTTGGATCGGCTTTAGATCAGCTGCAGCTAGGTAGGACCTCCTGCTTCCTTCTTCTTCCTCAAGAAAGAACACTTTCTAAATTTGATGGTGCAGATGAATATTACAACAGGTATCACCTTTTGCTTTTGGGTCGATTGTGCAGAACTATTTCTTCTTGCTTGGAAATAATGGAGAGGAAGAAGACGAAGTTCTGTCGCTATGCGTAAAATAGTAAACCTAAATCTTTATCATCAACTCAGTCAATCTTCCCCTTTTATTGTAGGCTGATCAATGTCGCTTTTTGTGCGGGCACCGCCCAAATTTGTGGCTGTGATTTTGCCATTTACCACTTTCCTTTTACATAAAAGGAAAAACAACTGGCTGTCGGCTTCATTAAAGGTGTACAGCAGCATTCCCGCAATATTTTGAATTATGTTAACTTGTTGACTTTGTTGACATCACCATCTGTAGACTATCCAAAATCAAGCATCTTTAGTATGGGCGTTGAGTGAGTAAGCATCACTCAATGCCAAAAAACTTAGACAGAAAATCTATCACTAGGCATTGAGTGAGTAACCTTCCCTCAACGCCATAACACTTAGAAAAAATTCGCTGTCATTAGGAATTGAGTGAGCAACCTTCACTCAATGGAAAAACACTTAGAAGAATTTTCTATCTCCAGGAGTTGAGTGATTGAGCTTCACTCAACGCCAAACAACTTCTCTGGCATTGAGAGCGTTGAGTGTGTCTTCATCACTCAACACTTTTTTCCTTAGCCAAAGTTTCTGTAACTATGCGTTGAGTGAGCCTTCATCATTCAACGCCATATTACTTAGACAGATTTTATCACTTGGCATTGAGTGAGTAAGCTTCACTCAATACCAAACTACATAATAGTTAATCTTTTGTTATCGGGCGTTGAGTGAGTAAGCTACACTCAACACATTTGGACTTAGCCAAATTTTCTATTTGAAAACACTGGCTCTGATTGGATGATAATCATTCAACTCTTTTTAACACATGGCATTGAGTGAGTAAGCTTCACTCAACGCCTATGTACTTAGTAAAATATTTACACAGATTTTTTGTGGCTTTGACTGAATGAGCAATACTCAACGATTTTGAAGTTATGGCGTTGAGTGAGTGGACTTCGCTCAACGCCTGTGGACTTAGCCACATTCTTGTTGTTTCTTCTTAGGCCTGCTAGTCTTACATCTATTATCTATATGTCATTGAGTGAGTAGACTTCAATCAATGCTTGTGGACTTATCCACTTTCTCAGCTTGCCACAGCTTTTAGCTGTATGGCGTTGAGTTAGTAGACTTCACTCAACGCCTATAGACTTAGCCACTTTCTTAGTTTACCAATTTTTTGGCTTTGACTATATAGGTTATACTCAACACTTTTACTTATCTGGCGTTGAGTGAATATACTTCACTCAATGCCTGTGGACTTAACCAGATTCCTGCACCTGACGTTGAGTGAGCTTGCTTCACTCAACACCTATGGACTTGGGCAAATTCCATCCTATCGAGCATCTATCTTTGTGTCCACCTTTCTACCTTGTGACCACCTATCACAAACTTGGAATACATATCCTATCAATGTTATAAGTACCAACCTGCATGCATGAACTTAAGCATACAACAAATACAACTTTGTGTAAGTCATTGATATGATTGACTTCTTTAAATATAGGACATTATGGACAATGAACCCAATAAGAGGGTCAGGATGTTCATGGAAGCAGCTGACCCTAGGATCTTTATTACAGTCATAGAGGGATCTTTCATCCCTATGAATGTATCAGTTCTGGATGCAAATGTTTAGACACCCAAGACCTATTCAGAATTGACAAAGGATGAAATCATCCTTGCCACTATGGACAAGAGGGCAAAAAATATTATAGTTAGTGCAATAAATGACTTCACCTTCTAGAATCTGGTGCACTGCAAGACCTCCAAGGAGATGTAGGACACTTTAGTGGTCTACATGGAGGGCACAGAGGAAGTCAGAGATGACAGAAAGTCCGTACTCAACCAAGAGTATTAGGCTTTCAGGCAGAGAAAGACTGACAACATAGCAGAGTGCTATGAGAGATTCTTCAGGATAGTCAAAGAGCTGAGGACCTATGGCAGGGTCTTCAACACTTATGAGCTGAATGAAAAGTTTCCCATGTCTCTAACAAGAGATTGGGATACTAAGATCTGTGCCATCAGAGAGGTGGCAAATCTTGTTGACAATCCACCATCAATACTGTTCAGGAAGATGTTGTCCTATGAAATGTAGCCGACTGCTAGGAAGGAGGAGGAGAAAAATAGCAAGTCTCAGGACAAAGAAAATTATGTGGCCTTTAAAGCTAAATCCATGAGGAGGAGCAGAAGAAATAATCCATCTCCACCAAGGAGGGATGCTGAGTCTGACTCAGAAAATTCAGAGACAAGCAGATCAGACAGCCGCATGTCTGATGAGGACTTTGCTACCTTCTCCAGGCAGTTCCAGAAGTTGATGAAGAAGAAGCATTGGAAAAGAAGTCCTTCCTCCTCCTCACATCACAGGAAGAAATCCTCCAAGGAGGACAGGTATGGTTCTAAACCTTGTAAACAGTTTCTTACTAATATAATCTGTTATTGCTGCAACAAGCCAGGGCATATGGTAGCTGACTACCTAGTAAAGAGAAGAGAGGATGGTGAGAAGAATCACCACCATCAGCATAAGGGCAAGAGGGGAAAGTATTTTGTGCCTAAAAAGCAGAAAAGCTGGATTGAATCTTCCTCTTGAGAGTTAGATGATGAAGAAGAGGAAGCCTACATAGGATTATTTTCTATTACAGAAGAAACTAATGAATATTATCCTGCCACCAGGATGGGAATCAGGGGCCTTCTATCACACACAGATAGTGATTCAGAGGTGGATGAAGAAGAAGAAGAAGACAACCACTGTCATGGGCTTATGACTATGACTAATGAAGAATCCAGCCAGGATAAGCCTGGTCAACAAAAGGAACATTCTCTGTCTAAGTTTTCTTCGGATTCCGGCTATAAGACCAGCCCAGATTCTAAATCTCATTCATCAAGAGATGAAGGAGACTCTGAATCTGAGAAAGATTTCAATTCTTTAATTAACAAATATGGTATCCTTCTGAGTGCCTTCAGGAAAAGCAAGTTGCTGGCTAAGAAGCAAGCTAAGGAAATTTCATCCTTTCAGCTTGCTGCTTCCAAGCATGCAGAATCAGCCTCCCTGCTAGATCTAAAGATGAAGGAAATTAGTGAACTAGAAGCTATTTACTTCATTCAGATAGGCACCGTAGAGTACTAGGAAAACCGAATAAGTGACCTGGAAGAGATGCTGGGGAGGGAGAAGATGATAGTAGCTTGTTATTCAAAGCCAAGTTTAGTGATGCCCTTGATTGACTCCTTCACCTCCTAAAAGGGTAAGAAGGGGTTGGACTTTAAGGGACATACAAGAGTTGTCAATCCCAAAGGAAAGGGCAAAGCTCCAGTGCAGCCACTAGCATTCAAACCTCCTATTCAATTCAAGAGAGTTTTGTTACCTTCTAACATGTATGACCAAGAGATGATCTATAGTCACTGGGAGAATTGTAGATCCACTAGTGTGAACAAAGATGTATTATATTATGGTGGTAGATATAGCAAGGGTGCAAGTGACTTCAAGGAATCCCATGAGGAGATCCAAATGGCCCTTTATGGACCTTATGTGTTGTGTGAACCTGCCCCAACACTCAATTGTAAGGTAATAGTCTTTTCTCAAGATCTCCCAACCCACAATCAGAATAAGGGCAAGTTTGTCAACAGACCAGACTTGGGTATATCTGAGGCCATCAAGAGCGTGTCTTATGAAAGGAAGACTACTATTGATAGGGGTCATGATATTCCAAGTACTCCTACTACCAGACACATACCAAGTCAGACTGTGGCTGGTAGATACAACAATAAGGCTGCTGATATACCTTTTGGACTGAGAGCTGCTAACAGCACACATATAAGACCAGCTCTAAAAAGAACGTATAACATTTATGTCTGTTGGTGCTGTTGAAGGTGGTCCACTATGATATTGATTGCTGGCACAACTCGAGTATGGATATATCTAGAGTAAGCTTACCTGTCAGAAGAGCTGCATATAGGCATGATCATTATCAGACTAACGTGCACCCAGGACCCAATAAGAATTGGGGTCCTAAGTTTAACTAACTCATGTCTTGCAGGTTGGTCCAAGTACCCATACTCCTTAATTGAACTTGGATAATGGATGTACCAAGCACATGACTTGATCAAGGAGCTTGCTAAAGGATTACACTCCAGTAAAGAATGGACCCAAATTCATCTTTGGTGGCTTAGATAGGGGATTGACAAGAGGTTATCGAAAGTTCTTTAATGGAATAGTCACTATCACAAAAGTAGCCTATGTGGAAGGGTTACAACACAACCTAATAAGCATTAGCCAACTCTATGATCTTGGCTATGACATAGTATTCCACAAGGATGAGTGCCACATTAAGAGGTTAAGTGACCGAGAGGTCATCTTAACAGGCACTAGGAGTGGAAATGTTTATTGCTTAAATTTCCTATGCTTAGATAAGAACTCTCCTATATGCATAGTGGAAAATGAAAAAAATCTCATATTGTGTATAATGGAATAAGAGAATAGCTCATTTGAACTACAAGACCATTGAGAAGCTCTTTAGTGAAGAGCTAGTTAGAAATGGTCCCAAGTTGAAATGCATTAAGGATGGATCTACTTTGCATGCCAAAAGGGCAAACAGACCAAGACCTCTTTCAAAAGCATTGGGACCAAAGACTCATGAGGTGCTTGTACCTCCTGCATATGGACTTGTTTGGTCCCATACCAGTTCATAGTCTTGGTAGAAAAGTCTACACCCTTGTGGTGGTTGATGACTATTCTAGGTTTGCTTGGTGTTCTTTCTTAAGAGAAAGGATGAAAGACTTGATATCTTCAAGACCTTTGTGAAGCAGATACATACTGAACTAGACAGTTCTGTGGTCAAAATCAAAAGTGACCATGGGAATGAATTTCAGTTTGCAAGCATGACATGTTTCTTTGAAGAGCAAGGAATTCACCAAGAATTCTCCTCTCCAAGAACACCCCAGCAAAATGTAATTGCTGAGAGGAAAAACAAGACTTTCATAGATGCTGGAAGGACTGTACTAAATGACATAACTTTCCTAAAATATTTCTTGGCTGAGGTAGTAAACACTGTATGTTATGTCCTTAACAGGGCTTCTATCACCAAAAGCCATAAGAAGACTCCCTATGAGGTCTTGAAAGGCAGAAAACCAAACTTAACCTACTTCAGGATCTTTGGTAGCAAGTGCTATGCGTTGAATAATGGAAACTCATATTTGAATAAGTTTACTCCTAAGCCTTATAAAGGGATCTTTGTTGGGTAAAACAACCATAGCAGGGCATATAAAATCTACGACTCGACAAGTCAAGTTGTAGAAGAGTCAGTTCATGTGGTGTTTGATGAATCAAATATAACTATTAGTGAACTACTTAGCTCTTCCCTTAGTACTGTAGGTATAGAATAGTTGATTGACAAGTTTACCATCAACGAAGACGATCCAGTAGTCGAAGATAAGTATAAAGATGAGTGTTATCCAAAGGAAGCACAAGACTCACATGTTGTGGATGAAGAACAGCTAGCTAAAGACAATGAAGAATAACAAGCTAAATTAGATTGCCTCCACCTATCAGGCATCTAAGGGATAATCCAACACACCAGATCATTGGTGAAGCAAGCCAAGGAGTACAAACCAGAAGCAAGTGTATCAACACATCACTCTACTCAAGTTTTTTATCACAAGTAGAGCCTAAGAAATTTGAAGAGGCCAACATAGACTAATTCTGGATTGGAGCAATACAAGAGGAACTGTTCAGTTCAAGAGATGTAAGGTTTGGAAGCCGGTTCCCAGACCAAAAGGAAATAGTGTCATTGGAGTCAAGTGGATTTATAGGAATAGAATTGATCAAAATGGCATTATTGTGAAGAACAAGGCTAGATTGGTGGCTAAAGGATACATGTAAGAAGAACCGATCGATTTTGATCAGACATTTGCCCCAATAGCAAGATTGGAAGCTATAAGACTCTTCCTTTCATTTGCTACCTTCCAATGATTCAAATTCTACAAGATGGATGTGAAGCCAGCCTTCCTGAATGGGGACTTAAAGGAAGAGGTCTATGTTGAACAGCTTTCAAGTTTTGTTGATTCTAACTCACCAGATTTTGTTTATAAACTTAGGAAAGCTCTATATGGGTTGAAGAAAGCCCCTAGAGCATGGTATAAGACCTTGTCTAGCTTCCTCATTGAGAAAATTCTCAAGGGAGAAGATGGACAAGACCCTATTCCTAAGGGAATCTAAGGGCAAGACCATCAAATTCGAGATATATGTTAATGGCATTATCTTTGGATCAACTGATGACATCCTTTGCATGAAGTTTGCTAAAATTATCCATGGAAAGTTTGAGATGAGTAGTTTGGGTGAGCTCAAGTTCTTCTTGGGACTCCAAGTTAGATAGATTGATGATGGCTTGCCCATATTCCAGTCCAAGTTCACCCGAGAGTTAATTAAATAATATGATATGGAGAATGCCTCCACCATGAAAACTCCCAAGGGGTCAAGTATGCCTATAGATAAATATAAAACAGGGAAACCTGTTAATGAAACTTTGCATAGAGGGATAATTGGGTCCCTTCTATACTTCACTGTTAGTAGGCCTACCTTAAAGAATCTCACTGCTCTACTGTAAAGAGGACCTTGAGATATCTTAAGGGCACACCAGATGTTGTACTATGGAACCCTGTAAATAGGGATTTTGAACTAACATCTATTCAGATGCAGATTTTGCAGGTTTTAAAGAGGATAGGAAAAGCACTTCTGGTGTAAGACCCCATTTTTTTTCTTTTTAAACCACCGGGGTCTTAGCCCAGAATTGCCGCTTTGCGGTGGCACCGACTCACGGGAAGGCAACCACTACAAAACGCCAATTCTGCCGGCCCATTTCGATCACAAGAGAGTGAAGTAATTGTACATAAAATGTAAACAAGTCCACAGAAACATGTAAATAAAAGTGAAATCATATCCAGTCCATCAATAGATAAAAACAGGAAATAGATAAATGGGCTCGAGCCCAGTACATCAGAGTCCTCACTACAATTCACTCATCGTGGAAGCTATAAAACTACTAATCACTCACGGAGCTGGTCGCAGGTGCACCAGTGCTAGACTGTCCCACCTCCAAGCGCACCGTACTCCGCTGGTGCTGGTCCCTGGACTGCTGGTCCCTGTCTCCTGTCCGGAGCTCGTGTAATGTTGTGGTTCGAAAACCATTAGTCATAAAGACTAAGCCATATCATCCCCTACCCCTCCCACCACGGCTCCTAAGCACCCGGCAGAGAGAAGGAAAGGGAAGCTACAAAAGTGGAGAATAATCAAGCAGGTGACAAGGAAGCTAATCTAGTGGTTATTTAGAATGAAATAGGTCTAACAATCCTACGGCAGTAAGTAATAAGGAGAGCAATTAATAAGTAGCAATTTGTATAAAAAGGCAGCTAGAGAACAGTAAGTAAATTAGTAAGTAAATAAGTATGTAACCTTAACTTATATGAATGCCCATACAAACTTATAAGTTAAGGGGTCTTCTGCAAGGCTCCCATCGTATAAAAATTCCCATACCGATTTATACGTTGGGGTGTCGGTTGTATGCAAATATGAGTGTAGTGATATGCTATGCCATGATTCATGCAATTGCAACTCACGCACACGACTCCATGCACACAGACCTTTAGTTCCCCCTGTTCGGGCAGCTATCTTCACTCCCAGGAACCTCCGTAGTGGCAAACGGAGACAGTGGGTCGGGCCCCCCACTCCTAGGCGGGTATCTACACTACCAGGCCTAGCCTTTCCGTACGCCCCTAGAAGAACACAACCTAGAGTATCCGCGTACTACTGCTGGCTGTACCCACCAGACCTTCTTTGGCTAAGTGTCCCACACCGCCGAGTCGACGTACCGATGTCGGTGTGAACGACAATCAGATACCGAAGACCCACCACCTTTATTCTGTACTACAACCCTCGAGCCCTCGGCCCCCCGGACAGTCCCGTCCGTGCATCTACCTTCAGAGCACCGTCTGAATGACAACCAAACCAATTATTCTACCTTCCTAGCTACCGAGGTGTGTGTATGTGCAACCCTAGTTATACAAGTTGCTCTTTTAATTTATTATTCCTATGATTTACGTTAGCCCGGGACTGCCTCCGGCATACCCCGTGAAGGGCTCTCAAGGGGCACTAGGAACCAAGACGGCGGCATTACGGCCCGAAGTTCCCTTTCGCAAGGCACTTATTATTATTGGTTGATCTCCCTTAACCCGATCCTCTTTTAGTTACTTTAGATCTAACCCTAGAGTATTAAGACTCTTCCTCTTCTTCCCGGGATGGACGATCTTTCGTCGTTCCCGTACGCCACTTAACCTTAACCAGTCTCACACTCTACTTATCCTGATTTCAAATGATGAACTTAATCTTAGCTTGCCCTACCAACCAGTAACTACCAAAATTCCATTTCCCAAGTTCATTATTACTCTAGTTCAGTTTCCGTGGTTTTACTATATGCAGACCATCCTAAGCTATATGAGGTACACAAGGGGAGGTACACCAAATTATCTTCCAAATCTCCTATAATATTTACTGGAGGTCTACCATATCATAATTTGGCTAAATCCAGAAACTTATAATTTTCCTAATTAATCTGATATTTATTTAATTTTCCCAAAGGACGGGCCATGGGTCATTTTAAGCATGAACTACATGATCCTCCTAAGTAATGGCTACTCAAAAATCATGATCATTAAATAACAGCAAGATAACCTCAAATACAAATTTTTAGAATTTTACAGAAAGTATTTAGCCTCTAATTAATTTATCCATTATAATCACGTTAATCCTACGTAAAGAAGGAAGTGCTGAAATTACTCATCGGAGAATTATAGAAAAATTACTAATCAGTAGTATGATATAGAAAAGATCTTTGTGCAAAGAATCATAATTTTACCATCTTTCTAAACACCACTATAGATTTAATCAAATAATCAAGGTCAAACATACTTAATGAAGCAAGCCTTAGAATTAAACTTCCAAAAATCCCATAAAAATTCACAGAGATTTAAAATCATCATAAACGTTCTCTGCTTAAATTTCATCAATTTCCAGGAAGTGTGTATTCCATAATTAATTTTCTAAGCAAATTAGACAAGCTACTAAATTGTTAATGAAGTATCCAAAATAATGATCTTAAAATTCATAGTAAAATATCCAGCGCTTGTACCATCCCTATAATTCACTCTACCCAAATATCATCACTTTTCAATGTGATTTAGTATCATTTCCTATCTCTAAAAGTTTTGCACCCTAAACTAGGGTTAGGTTTTTAGGTATCCCAACAGTCTTCAAATCTACTAAGATTTCATCCAGAGAACTATAATGGCCCTATGGTCCTCTTCACCAAATTTCGAGTCAATCCAAGGTCATTTGACCCCTTGACCTTCACAAGACACCAAGATCCATCCTTAGGGTTTGGCCTTGGTTCTTGGGGCAAACATACCCTGATCCACCTCAAACTCTTTGAGGGGGTGCTAGAGAATATTACTAGCCAGTGGTAAAAATCTCAGCCTCTGTTGAGGTGATTTGACCACTCAAATATCAAAAGTGCACCTTTAACCTAAGACCCCTTATTAGGGCAAAACTTAGGTTTGATCACTTCTAATCCAAACCATCTCCAAATGAGATGAAAAATTATACAGAACCTTATGGTGAATCCAGGGACCACTCACCAAAATTTGGGAGGGTTTGGAAATTATTTAGCCATCTAATTAAATTAAGCTAGGATTATTGAATTTCCCTAAAAACTATAGAAAAATATTTCCCAAAAATCCTAATTTTTGGATGGTACCTAGATATAGGTAAGGTTAGGCCACACCTCAAATTTCAAGTCATTGTGATTACTGGATTGGAGTGGGGAATTTTTCTAAGGTCAGGCTACCCTATGGGTAGACCTCACCAAATTGAGTGCCGAGGTCTATCCAGTGGTCCAAAATGCTTGAAACAAATTTTAAAATTCCCTAGACTCCAAGAGGTACAAATTTTAAAATTATTTAAAGTGACAGATATTTTCATTCAGAAATTGTTTTAAAAATAAAATCTAATTTAATGGCACTGTTCATTTCTTCTACAGCCCGAAACCAGAGCCCTGAAAACTTAATTTCCTGTAGCTTTTCCAAAGCTATTTCCCGGCCATCCAGCCATCTCCCTGGCCGGCCACCACCACCACCACCTCTATTGAGGTGAGGGCTATCGTCGGGCGGCGGCACGGCCGCCGGAGAGGCGGTTTCAGGCGAACCCGCCACCACGAAATTTTCGGAAAACCATGGAAACGCTCACCCGATCTGGCTCTTTTGAGCCCGATATCTCTCCTAACGATTTCTAAGATCTATCCGCAGAAGAAGAGGGAGGGGAGGACCTTGTTCGCGGGCTGGAGGCGTGCAGAGCGTCGGGAAGCCATTGACGCGGTGGTGGCGTCGCCGGAAATTCTTCAACAGCAAGGGGGAAATCTAAAATAGTTTGATGGAGAGTGTAACCTTTTCCTCTTGCTCTTAGGAGTCTTTTATAGATCAGCAAGTGGGGAGGGGAAAGGATGAAAAGTTCATGGCCATTAATATTTCCCTTAATGACGTTTCGGTTATGGCAAAGGAAGTTGAAACGCTGGAGATGAAGAGGTGTTTGCCAGGTGGCGATTTCCTATTGGACCAACATTTCCTTAATTTATTAAATGATCAGAGTAGGAAACGGACCATAAATACTCCTGGTGTAACTTCCCATAATCAGGACTGATTACAACGTCGGTTATCGAAATTTCCAGTCTGGCTGACGTTTCGGCCTTGGTCATGGGAGTGACACATTGCTCACGGGCATGACAGGCCCGAGTGACCAATTCTGGGATCGACGATCGTCGAACTGAGATTGACTATCGTCGAAGGGTGGTCACGCCCTTGGTCACGGACGTGACATGTGGGTCACGGGCGTGACAAGCCTGGGTGATGAATTCTGGGTTCGACGACGTCGAACTAAGGTCGACGATCGGTGAAGGGTGGTCACGCCCTAGGTCATGGGCGTGACACATGGGTCACGGGCGTGACAGGCCATGAGGTGAATTCCGCGCCCGACGATCGTCTACCTGAGATCGACGATTGTCGAAGGAGTCATGCCCTAGGTAACAGGCGTGACACCTAGGTCACGGGCGTGACATGGCAGGGTTGAAAATTTTGCGCCCGACGATCGTCTCCCTGAGATCGACGATCGTCGAATGAGTCACGCCCTAGGTCACGGGCGTGACGGGTCGGTCACGGGCGTGACCAACCCGTGACCCGAAATCTTGGTCGAGTTATTTCAATTTTTTGGCTTCCTAGGGTTCTATCACAACCAACCGACTCCTAGGGGTCTAGCCGGAAATGGGATGTTACAAATCCTAATAAACAAAACAAAGATTTCGTCCCCGAAATCAAGGTTAAGCCTACGGGACTCTAATCGAAAAATAAGCTTGTAACATCCCATGAGAATTGAAAGATTACATCTCTATGTTATATTTGCTTTGTGCGGTTTCAAATTTAAGATTAATTTGCCCAATTAACTAGGTATATACACCCCAATAAACAAAATATTAGCCCCTATTCGTGAAATTTCAGTTCTATTGGTTTAACAAGAAGGCAAATTGATTGTCCAGAGGGGTGGTGAGGTATACCTGACGAAAAAGATCAGGGTATTTTTGCCGTATCAAGTCCTGTGGCTCCCATGTATGCTCCTCCTGCTCATGATTGTTCCACAGAACCTTGACTAACGGAACCTTCTTCCGTCGCAAGACCCGCACTCCTGCATCGTCAATCCTGATAGGCTTCAAGTTGACTAACCGATCCGAGGCCACCGGGCCATCTACTGAGGAGATCAGCTGCTCAGGGCGTAGCAGAGCCCTCCGAATTGAGGAGACGTGGAAGACGTCATGCAATCCTGCTAACTTCGGCGGTAGCTCCAGTCTATAGGCTAAGGGGCCGATCCGCTCCAGGATCCTATAAGGCCCCATATATCTCGGACTGAGCTTCTTCCGCCCACGCACCCGCGAAACTCCGTGCATCGGCCGTATCTTAAAGAAAACTCTGTCCCCCCTGGAACTCCACTTGACGATGCCTCGCATCGTAGTATTTCTCCTGTCTGCTCTGGGCTTCCAACATCCTGTCCCGGATCAATCTAATCTGAGCATCTGTATCTCCCACAAACTCCGAGCCTAGTGCCTGCGGGTCCTCATCCTGAACCCATGATAGTGGGGTCCTGCACCTCCTTACGTACAACGCCTCGTAAGGAGCCATGCTTATGCTGGACTGATGAGCGTTGTTGTACAAAAACTCGACTAGTGACAGCAATCTCTCCCAAGGCTCGCCACGGTCCAAAATACACAATCGCAACAGATCCTCCAGTGTACGGTTGGTGCGCTCTGTCTGTCCGTCGGTCTGAGGGTGAAAAGCTGTGCTGAAAGTCAATCGAGAACCCAGATGGGCCTGGACTGACCTCCATTCCCTGGATGTAAACCACCCATCCCGATCTGAAACGATAGTCTTGGGCACCCCATGATAACGCACAAACTGCTCAACGAACCTCCGTACTAATACTCTGACCGGTGTGTCCTTTGCCACAGGAATGAATCTAGCCACCTTTGTTAGTCTGTCCACTATCACCCAGATCGAGTCACTCCCCGCATGGGATCGAGGTAGCCCATGTATGAAGTCCATGGCTATATCCTCAAACTTCCACTCTGGCACCGGAAGCGGCTGCAGCAGGCCTGCCGGGTTCCTACACTCCGCCTTCATGAGCTGGCAGGCCTCGCAATGCGTCACAAAATACGTAATATCTTTCTTCATACCCGGCCAGTACATCGTCCTCTTTAAATCCTTTACCATCTTGGTGATCCCCGGGTGTACCGAATACCGGCTGCAGTGAGCTTCCGTCAAAATGTCCTCCCGGATCCGCCCTCCTGCTGGTATGTAGACTTTGCCCCGGAAACACAGGAGCCCATCCCTCAAAGAGTAATCTCCTGTCGTGCCTTCCTCCAAGGCTCGGAATATCGGCTCAGCTCTCTCATCCAGCATCTGCCCATCTCTGATGCGGTCTCGAATGTCATCAGTAGTAGCCATCGACTCCAGGTACTCCATGTACAGCTCCGGGTCATCCTCAGACACTAGCGAAATCTGCATCTCCTCGAATGATCTAACCAACTCCAAGGCCATAAGCTGCGGGCCTACTCCTGTCGTACTCGCTCTCCGGCTCAGAGCATCCGCGACCATGTTCGCCTTCCCCGAATGGTAGTGCATGGTATACTGGTAGTCCGACAGAAACTCCACCCAGCGTCTCTGTCTGATGTTTAACTCCTTCTGGGTGTCGATGTACTTCAGATTCTTGTGGTCGGAGAAGATATCACAATGTACTCCGTAGCGATAGTGTCGCCAGATCTTAAGAGCAAAGATGACTGCCCCCATCTCCAAATCGTGCACGATGTAGTTCTGCTCGTGCTGCTTCAACTGACGGGAGGCATAGGCTATTATGTGCCCATTCTGCATCAGAACGGCACCCATCCCCTGATAGGAAGCATCGGTATACACCTGGAATCCCTCCTTCCCTGATGGAAGAGCAAGGATGGGGGCCGAGGTGAGACGATCCTTCAGCTCCTGGAAGGCAGATTCGCATCGAGGTGTCCAGATAAAAGGGGACTCTTTCTTCGTCAGAGATGTAAGAGGGAGGGCAATCTGAGAGAACCCCTTTACGAACTTCCCGTAGTAACCAACAAGTCCCAAGAAACTTCGAACATCTGAGGCCGAATTTAGTGGTGGCCAATCCCGTACTGCCTGGACCTTCGCCGGATCCACTGACAGACCTGCTCCACTGATGACATGGCCCAGAAAGGCCACCTCCTTTAGCCCGAACTGCCACTTGTTGTACTTGGCATACATCTCATGCTCACGCAGCTTCTCCAAGGTCAAGGCCAGATGTCTCGCGTGCTCCTCCTCCGTCCTTGAATAGATAAGGATGTCGTCGATGAACACGATAACGAAGACGTCCAGATACTCTTCGAACACCCGATTCATCAGGGTCATGAATGCGGAGGGTGCATTCGTGAGTCCGAACGGCATCACTGTAAATTCGTACAAGCCGTATCTGCTGCTGAAGGCCGTCTTCGGGATGTCCTCCTCCCGAATACGAAGCTGGTAGTACCCTGACCTCATATCCAGCTTTGAGAACCAATGGGCTCCCTCCAGCTGGTCAAATAGCTCGTCTATCCGTGGTAAGGGATAAGTATTCCAGACTGTCAACCTGTTCAGAGCCCGGTAATCGATGCACAGTCGAAGGGTCCCGTCCTTCTTCTTAACGAACAACACCGGAGCTCCCCATGGTGAAAAGCTAGGTCGAACGAACCCGGCCTCCACTAACTCCTGAAGCTGGCTCTGAAATTTTACCAACTCCTTTAGGGCCATCCGATAGGGAGCTCTGGATACTGGCTTAGCCCCCGGTATGAGTTGAATCTGGAAGTCCTTCTCTCGGTGTGGGGGTAGCCCTGGTAGCTTCTCCGGAAACACGTCTGCGAAGTCCCGCACTACTGGAATATCTGCAATGGAGTCCTTGGCCACGACCGCCTCAAAAAGGACCTGATAAACTTCTTCCCCCTGCAGGTGGGCCTTAGCGTCCTGCACAGACGATAGTAAGGTACGGGGTGCTGGTATAATACCTTCGATGACAATGAATGAGTCACCGTGCCTCACGGTGATCCTTTTCGCCATGCAATCGATCTGGGCATGGTTCCAATACAGCCAAGTCATGCACAGGATCAGATCGTAATCTGGAATCTTCAGATCCGTCGCTGGTGCCTCAAATGCCTTCTCGCCGATCCTCGCTTCCATATTGCAATGAGCAGAGGTCATTATCTCTGATCCATCGGGTAGGCACACCCTCATCATCTTCCCGGTGAATGGCTCCACACCTGCCAGCCCTTTCATGAAATCCTCCGACACGAACGATTACGACGCACCAGTGTCGAAGAGGGTGTGAGCGGGCTTGCCGCTAACGAAGACTATGCCTGGGGTAATTAAGTGTCTTAGTATTCTTATTGTAGTTGTCTTTACTTAATTTCTAACCAGGTTGTGTCTAGAATACTAGTTTATATGATAAAAATTCAAAAGTACTGACATACCTGTGATAACCTGCTCCGGGTTCCGGGGCTGTGTCAGGTCTAGAGCATACACCTGCTCCCTCTCTGGCATGCGGCCTCGATCCTGAAATCCTCGTCCTCGGTCCTGTCCTCATCTGCCAAACTGTCGGGGAGGTGGAGCGCCCTGCTGTGCTGGTGGGGGTGCTCGCCTCATAGGGCAGTTCCTCTTGATATGACCCGGCTGGTTGCACTGATAGCATACCGATGGCTGCTCTGCCGTCCTTGACATTTCCAGCATCTGTATAGGCTGGGGAGCCAATACCCCCTGACTCCTCTACTCCTGCCCAAACTCTTGACGTGGCTGATCCCCGTTCCTTCTCTCTCCAATAACCTGGCCTCGAGGACGGTCTCTACGTCCTCCAATCACTGTATCATCAGCCGGTCTCTTCCGGCTCCTCACTGTAAGCTGATCCGCCTCTCTCTTCTTAGCCATCTCCAGAATCCTGGCCAGACTCCCCTCCGAGACGAAAAGTAGGGCCTGTCTCATGTCATCTTGCCGCCCCTTATAAAACCTCCGGGCATAGCCAGCATCATCTAACTGGGAAGCGTCCGCATAGCGGGCTAGGTGAGTGAACTCCTAATAGTACTCCACCACAGTCCTGTTCCCTTGCCTCAACCGCAGGAACCTATCCTCCAGGTCATCCCTCGCCGACTGAGGTACAAATGTCCCAAGAGCGCTGCTCTGAACTCCTCCCAAGTAATATCAGCGTAGTCCATCCCCGCAAAGGTGGTGTCCAACTGAGATTTCCACCACCTCTTTCCGTGTGACTCTAAGCAAGAGACTGCCAAAGCGACTGCCTCCTCCGTGGGGCATCGAATCCCTGCCAGCATCTCATAAATGGTGTCCAACCATTCCTCCGTACGTACTGCAGACTCCGTCCCCTGTTAAGATGGAGGGGAAAGTCCCCGGAAGACAGTCATCCAATTGGCCCCGGGGTTTGGCTGTGGAGCCGGGGCTTGCTGAGCTCTGAAGGCCTCCAGGATGGCCGTCAGTGTTTGCCCCATCTCCGTCTGCTTGAACGGGGCTGGAGCCGGCGGAGGCGAGACCACATTTGGAGCCTGGGGTGTGCCCTGCTGTGGTGTAGGGTTCGTCGCAGGCTACAAGTAAAAATTCCATCTGTTAGAGAGCGAATGAATGGAATTTAAGGAGAGTTAGGATGGATTTTCACATATGATTTCCCTTATGGGCACACCACTGCTTCCGCTGCTAGTTTGTCCGCAAACTAAGCTCGCACGGGAGTGGCCCAAGATTATTGTGGACTACTTCTCTTTCGATCGAGGTCTCCTTTGATACCACTTGTAAGACCCCAATTTTTTTTCTTTTTAAACCACCGGGGTCTTAGCCCAGAATTGCTGCTTTGCCGTGGCACCGACTCACGGGAAGGCAACCACTACAAAACACCAATTCTGCCGGCCCTTTTCGATCACAATTGAGTGAAGTAATTGTACATAAAATTTAAACAAGTCCACAGAAACATGTAAATAAAAGTGAAATCATATCCAGTCCATCAATAGATAAAAATAGGAAATAGATAAATGGGCTCGAGCCCAGTACATCAGAGTCCTCACTATAATTCACTCATCGAGGAAGCTATAAAACAACTAATCACTCACGGAGCTGGTCGCAGGTGCACCGGTGCTAGACTGTCCCACCTCCAAGCGCACCGTACTCCGCTGGTGCTGGTCCCTGGACTGCTGGTCCCTGTCTCCCATCCGGAGCTCCTGTAATATTGTGGTTCGAAAACCATTAGTCATAAAGACTAAGCCCTATCATCCCCTACCCATCCTACCACGGCTCCTAAGCACCGGGCGGAGAGGAGGAAAGGGAAGCTACAAAAGTGGAGAATAATCAAGCAGGTGATAAGGAAGCTAATCTAGTGGTTATTTAGAATGAAATAGGTCTAACAATCCTACGGTAGTAAGTAATAAGGAGAGAAATTAATAAGTAGCAATTTGTATAAAAAGGCAGCTAGAGAACAGTAAGTAAACAAGCAAGTAAATAAGTATGTAACCTTAACTTATATGAATGCCCATACAAACTTATAAGTTAAGGGGTCTTCTGCAAGGCTCCCATCGTATAAAAAGTCCCACACCGATTTATACGTTGGGGTGTCGGTTGTATGCAAATATGAGTGTAGTGATATGATATGCCATGATTCATGCAATTGTAACTCACGCACACGACTCTATGCGCACAGACCTTTAGTTCCCCCTGTTCGGGAAGCTAGCTTCACTCCCAGGAACCTCCGTAGTGGAAACGGAGATAGTGGGTCGGGCCCCCCACTCCTAGGCGGGTATCCACACTACCAGGCCTAGCCCTTCCGTATGCCCATAGAAGAACACAACCTAGAGTATCCGCGTACTATTGCTGGATGTACCCACAAGACTTTCTTTGGCTAAGTGTCCCACACCGCCGAGTCGACGTACCGATGTCGGTGTGAACGACAATCAGATACCGAAGACCCACCACCTTTATTCTGTACTCCAACCCTCGAGCCCTCGGCCCCCAGGACAGTCCCGTCCATGCATCTACCTTCAGAGCTAACGTCTGAATGGCAACCAAACCAATTATTCTACCTTCCTAGCTACCGAGGTGTGTGTATGTGCAACCCTAGTTATACTAGTTGCTCTTTTAATTTGTTATTCCTATGATTTACGTTAGCTCAGGACTGCCCCCGGCATACCCCGTGAAGGGCTCTTAAGGGGCACTAGGAACCAAGACGGCGGCATTACGGCCCGAAGTTCCCTTTCGCAAGGCACTTATTGTTATTGGTTGATCTCCCTTAACCCGATCCTCTTTTAGTTACTTTAGATCTAACCCTAGAGTATTAAGACTCTTCCTCTTCTTCCCGGGATGGACGATCTTTCGTCGTTCCCGTACGCCACTTAACCTTAACCAGTCTCACACTCTACTTATCCTGAATTCCATTGATGAACTTAATCTTAGCTTGCCCTACCAACCAGTAACTACCAAAATTCCATTTCCCAAGTTCATTATTACTCTAGTTCAGTTTCCGTGGTTTTACTATATGCAGACCATCCTAAGCTATATGAGGTACACAAGGGGAGGTACACCAAATTATCTTCCAAATCTCCTATAATATTTACTGGAGGTATACCATATCATAATTTGGCTAAATCCAGAAACTTATAATTTTCCTAATTAATCTGGTATTTATTTAATTTTCCCAAAGGACGGGCCAAGGGTCATTTTAAGCATGAACTACATGATCCTCCTAAGTAATGGCTACTCAAAAATCATGATCATTAAATAACAGCAAGATAACCTCAAATACAATTTTTTAGAATTTTACAGAAAGTATTTAGCCTCTAATTAATTTATCCAGTATAATCACGTTTATCCTATGTAAAGAAGGAAGTACTGAAATTACTCATCGGAAAATTATAGAAAAATTACTAATCAGTAGTATGATATAGAAAAGATCTTTGTGCAAAGAATCATAATTTTACCAGCTTTCTAAACACCACTATAGATTTAATCAAATAATCAAGGTAAAACATACTTAATGAAGCAAGCCTTAGAATTAAACTTGCAAAAATCCCATAAAAATTCACAGAGATTTCAAATCATCATAAACGTTCTCTGCTTAAATTTCATCAATTTCCAGGAAGTGTGTATTCCATAATAAATTTTCTAAGCAAATCATACAAGCTACTAAATCGTTAATGAAGTATCCAAAATAATGATCTTAAAATTCATAGTAAAATATCCTGAGCTTGTACCATCCCTATAATTCACTCTACCCAAATCTCATCACTTTTCAATGTGATTTAGTGTCATTTCCTATCTCTACAAGTTTTGTACCCTAAACTAGGGTTAGGTTTTTAGGTATCCCAACAGTCTCCAAATCTACTAAGATTACATCCAGAGAACTATAATGGCCTTATGGTCCTCTTCACCAAATTTCGAGTCAATCCAAGGTCATTTGACCCCTTACCTTCACAAGCCACCAAGATCCATCCTTAGGGTTTGGCCTTGGTTCTTGGGGCAAACTTACCCCGATCCACCTCAAACTCTTTGAGGGGGTGCTAGAGAATATTACTAGCCAGTGGTAAAAATCTCAACCTCTGTTGAGGTGATTTGACCACTCAAATCTCAAAAGTGCACCTTTAACCTAAGACCACTAATTAGGGCAAAAATTAGGTTTGATCACTTCTAATCCAAACCATCTCCAAATGAGATGAAAAATTATACAGAACCTTATGGTGAACCCAGGGACCACTCACCAAAATTTCGGAGGGTTTGGAAATTATTTAGGCATCTAATTAAATTAATCTAGGATTATTGAATTTTCCTAAAAACTATAGAAAAATATTTCCCAAAAATCCTAATTTTTGGATGGTACCTAGATATAGGTAAGGTTAGGCCACACCTCAAATTTCAAGTCATTGTGATTTCTGGATTGGAGTGGGGAATTTTTCTAATGTCAGGCTACCCTATGGGTAGACCTCACCAAATTGAGTTCCGAGGTCTATCCAGTGGTCCAAAATGCTTGAAACAAATTTTAAAATTCCCTAGACTCCAAGAGGTACAAATTTTAAAATTATTTAAAGTGACAGATATTTTCATTCAGAAATTGTTTTAAAAATAAAATCTAATTTAATGGCACTGTTCATCTTCTTCTACAGCCCGAAACCAGAGCCCTGAAAACTTTATTTCCTGTATCTTTTCCAAAGCTATTTCCCGGCCATCCAGCCATCTCCCTGGCCGGCCACCACCACCACCACCTCTGTTGAGGTGAGGGCTATCGTCGGGCGGCGGCACGGCCGCCGGAGAGGCGGTTTCCAGCGAACCCGCCACCACGAAATTTTCGGAAAACCATGGAAACGCTCACCCGATCTGGCTCTTTTGAGCCCGATATCTCTCCTAACGATTTCTAAGATCTATCCGTAGAAGAAGATGGAGGGGAGGACCTTGTTCGCAGGCTGGAGGCGTGCAGAGCGTCGGGAAGCCATTGACGCAGTGGTGGCGTCGCCGAAAATTCTTCAACAGCAAGGGGGAAATCTAAAACAGTTTGATGGAGAGTGTAACCTTTTCCTCTTGCTCTTAGGAGTCTTTTATAGATCAACAAGTGGGGAGGGGAAAGGATGAAACGTTCATGGCCATTAATATTTCCCTTAATGACGTTTCGGTTATGGCAAAGGCAGTTGAAACGCTGGAGATGAAGAGGTGTTTGCCAGGTGGCGATTTCCTATTGGACCAACATTTCCTTAATTTTTTAAATTATCAGAGTAGGAAACGACCCATAAATACTCCTGGTGTAACTTCCCATAATCAGGACTGATTACAACATCGGTTACCGAAATTTCCAGTCTGGCTGACGTTTCAGCCTTGGTCACGGGCGTGACACATAGGTCACGGGCGTGACAGGCCCGGGTGACCAATTCTGGGATCGACGATCGTCAAACTGAGATCGACGATCGTCGAAGGGTGGTCACGCCCTTGGTCACGGGCGTGACAAGCCTGGGTGACCAATTCTGGGTTCGACGACGTCGAACTAAGGTCGACGATCGGCGAAGGGTGGTCTCGCTCTAGGTCACGGGCATGACACATGGGTCACGGGCGTGACAGGCCATGAGGCAAATTCCGCGCCCGACGATCGTCTACCTAAGATCGACGATCGTCGAAGGAGTCACGCCCTAGGTCACGGGCATGACACCTGGGTCACGGGCGTGACAGGCCATGAGGCGAATTCCGCGCCCGACGATCGTCTACCTGAGATCGACGATCGTCGAAGGTGTCACGCCCTAGGTCACGGGCGTGACACCTGGGAAACGGGCGTGACATGGCCGGGTTGAAAATTCTGCGCCCGACGATCGTTTCCCTGAGATCGACGATCGTCGAATGAGTCACGCCCTAGGTCACGGGCGTGACG
Organism: Platanthera zijinensis; assembly: GCA_039513925.1. NCBI lineage: Eukaryota > Viridiplantae > Streptophyta > Magnoliopsida > Asparagales > Orchidaceae > Platanthera > Platanthera zijinensis. The sequence goes on from CM077083.1 coordinate 97,637,866, forward strand.
GGTCGGTCACGGGCGTGACCAACCCGTGACCCGAAATCTTGGTCGAGTTATTTCAATTTTTGGGCTTCCTAGGGTTCTATCACAACCAACCAACACCTAGGGGTCTAGCCGGAAATGGGATGTTACATCTGGCACCTATCAGCTCTTCGGTGGAAGACAAGTGTCTTGGAGCACCAAGAAGCAAACAAGTGTTTCTATCTCAACAGTAGAGTCAGAGTAAAAATCAGCAGGTATCTACTGTACTGAGTTGTTATAGATCCAGCATCAGCTCCATGACTATAACCTCCAAGTATGTTGAACTACTCAATATTATGATTCTACTAGTGTCATTTCTATTAAAAATAATTCGGTCTCACACAGCAGGACTATGCACATAGAAATTAGATATCATTTTATTAGGGAGCATGTGGAAAAGAAAGACACCAGTCGAGAGTTTGCCCCCATAGACAAGCAAGTGGCAGACATCTTTACTAAGCCACTAGATGACGCAAAATTCAACAACTTCAAGTTTGAGTTGGGTATGTTGAACTTGGTCTAGTTTCAGTTTCTCCCTATAGTATTTTTTTGGTGCAGGATTTGTTCTTCTTGTAGGAGATGGAGACCTTCAGTAGTAAGGAGACCAATGTGTCAATCAATAAAATGATGGTAAAAGATGCCTCTATCGAGGGGGAGAAAGTATAGCAATTGCAGGAGATGATTCATCCTCATGAAAAGAAAAAGCTAGCAACTTCACTAATGGGAACATCTACAATCAGATAGGGGGAGAAGGAAATCAAGACAGGCCAGCTCCTCCCTGACTATTCTACAGAAGGCAAAAAGGGGGAGAGAAGGAATTATTCAAGTGATGGCATCAGAGGCTTATCAAGTGACCAAGTGGTATCAAAGCCAAAAGGAGACGATCAAGTAATGCACATATTTAGGGGGAGAAATAAATTTTCTCAAGAAGAATTCAAGTGATGACACACACATAGGAACAAAATAGGGAGAGTAGGTGATGCGCACCATACAGACAGGAAATGTGGTAACCTTGCTAGATTTGTTCTGTTATAATAGTACATTTTATTGTTGCATATATTGTGTATGCCACTGACTAAAAAATTTGAAAATGGGTTTTAACTTCTTCAAATAGGGGGAGATTGTTGGGTCCATTGATCCCAATGTCCCAGATTTTTAAGAAGTCAAACAAGTCAATGACATACACATAAGTTGTATTTAATGCGTGTTTAAGTTCAAGCAAGAAGGCTAGTCCTAATCACATTGATTGGATAGGTGGACAACAAGTAGGTTGTTGCTCAAGAAGAAATTCTACTAAGTCCACATGCATTCAGTGGAGCAAGCTCACTAAATGCCAGAAGTTAAGGAAAGATGTTAGCAAGCAGGGAATTCTGCTAAGTCCACTAGCATTGAGTGAAGCCAGTTCACTCAACTCCATATGCCAAATAAAAGCGTTGAGTCAGGTGTGGACAGTTAAAGGCTAAACATCAGCAAGCAGAAAATTTGACCAAGTCCACAGGCGTTAAGTGATGTCAAGTCACTCAATGCCATATAGCTTATTTGTCGAGTAAAGCTCATTATTTAAAAGCTACAGAGATTCTATCCAAGAAAAAGATTCTATGTACAAAGGCATTTAGTGAAGCCAGTTCAGTCAACACAAGATGATAGAAGCATTGAGTTATGTTGATGCAGTCAAAGCCTAAGAAGAAAGATGACAGAAAAAGGCTTAGTACAAAAGAGTTGAGTGATGAAGCTTCACTCAATGCTCTCAACGCCTCAGCAAGCTGGCAGATTTCAATGTTACAGTTAACTATAAAAGCACTGAGTGATTAAGCTTCACTCAATGCTCTCAATGACAAGAAGGGCAAAAGCGGCCAAGGGTAAAAGCATTAAGTGATGAAGCTTATATCAATTCTCTCAATGCCTAAGAAGTAGAATAGTTTTGGCAGATAACTAAGGGTTTTGGCATTGAGTGAAGGCCATTCACTCAACGCACTCAACACCTGAGTTGATACTGTGAAATTGGTTACGTCTAGAAAGGGTGACGTCAGCATGAGTCAGCAAAGGTCAAGAAAGTCAACGCATTTCAAATTCTTTGTGGGTAAGATACAGTATGCTTTTAATGGCACCGACGGCCAGTTGTTCGATCTTCTATGAAAAAGGAAGGTGATATATTAACAATTAAAGTTGGGCCCACATCGGAAAGAGTAATTGATCAGCAATCTATAAAAATAAAAAGATTGCCAGACAACAAGAGATTAGGTTTTTCTGAGTACGTATAGCGGTAGAACTTCATCTTCTCCCTCATCATTATCATCGATCCTGAAGCACAAGTTCTGATCAGTTGACCTGAAAGCTAAAAATGATAGCTTCTACGGTTTCATCAGCGACAGCAAGATCAGAAGTGATTTCTGAGGAAGAGAAAAAGGAGAAGTAGAGCTTTATTATTTTTGCAATTAAGGTTAGCTGTTTGAGGAAGATTCAGAATTGTCAAATTCATAGACTTCAACAACAGATCATAATCTTAATTCTAATTTACTTTCAGCACAAGCAGCCTAGAACTGAAGATCTTTTAACTTGTTCCTATGAAGAAGCTATGATAAAGAATTTCTTGGCCCAGGAAGTAAGACATAGGGAAATTTCTCTAGCGTCAATCATCTTAACCTCATTTCTATTTTTGTAGGATCCAGTCTTAGATCTTAGTATAAGATTCCTGTGTGAATCTGAGTTGAAGGCCTGTATTATAAAGGCTTAGGTAGGATCTAGTTTTGATATGAGTGTAGGGCTTAGGCCTGAGTTGTAGGACATTTTGGATCTGAGGTAGGGCTATCCTTCCAGCCTAAGTTGTCTGGCCTTTGGGTCCTAAGGTAGGTGATTGTTTAATCACTGAGAGGTATTACCTAGTGCTTGAGTTGTAGGTCTTGAAGGAGACTAAGTGGTCTTGCGATATCGTGTTGTAAGCTCCATGGAGCCGGGTATTGTTGAAGGGCCTTATCTAGCATACTGTTACAAAGGCGGGAGGGATAGTAGACGTACACATAACCTGTGGAACCACTATAAAAAAAATCTATATCTTCTGTATGTGTCTCTTGAAAGCCAAAAAAACTAATCACAAAGCACAGGATAATCAGGTATAGGTCTAGATAACTTAAAAGAGACGAAAAACCTATTCACCCCCCCTAGGTGTTTAGCTGACTTTAAAAATAAAGACTTTCACTTGTGTGAAGACTTGATGAATTTTAACTTCTTCACTTGGGGCAGATTTCTTTAGATTCCTTGACCACCTCAAGAGCCCATGTTGAGCATTCCAAGTTCAATTTCAAAGTATATGAACTTGACTCCATCTAGTATCTTCGTGAAAATATTTATAACCTGCTTGTCCGTTGATATATATCAAAGGTTGATATCCTGGTTCTCCGCATGCTCCAAGATTAAGTGATAACTTATTTTGACATGTTTTGCCTGGCTGTGAGAAACTGGATTATTGGCTATTGCTATTTCACTTGATGAATTGCAAAACTTTCAAATCTCCTTTAACTTCATATTATTGTCTTCAACCTGATTTCTTATCAATAGAAGTTGTGCGCAACAATTGTCTGTAGAGATGTTCTTTGACTTAACAATTTAAATTGCCACGCAATTTTGCTTCTTGCTACTCAATGAGATAAGCCTTCTTCCAAGGAATTGACACATCCCGGAAGTGCTTTTCCTATCATCCCTGGTTCCTGCAAAATCAACATCTGAAAAACCAATTAGCTCGAAGTTATTACATCTTGGGTACCATAAGCAGAGATTAGGTGAGCCTTTAAGTTATCTCAAAATTCTCTTTGCAGCGATATAGTGAGATTCCTTATAGTTCACCTAAAATCTAGCATGGACACATGTTGAAAAGTTTATATCTAGTCTACTGACAGTGAGTTAGAGCAAGGATCTAATTATGCTTCTGTACTTGGTTTCATCAAAAGGTTTCCCTTTCTCATGCTTGTCACGAGAAATAGTTAAAACCATTGGAGTCCCTATAAAGGTTGCATTCTCCATTCCAAATTTCTTAAGTAACTCCCTTGCGAACTTCATTTGAGAGATTTAAAATCCATCTTCATTTTACTTCACTTGAAGTCCTAAGAACTACTTCAGCTCACCCATACAACTTATTTAAAACTTCTCTTGCATCAAGTTAGAAAACCTTTTGCAAAGGTTGTCGTCTATACAACCAAATATAATATCATCAACATATATTTTTACTAGTAAAATCTTGTCTTTTACTTCCCTAAGAAATAATGTCGTGTCTATCTTTCCTCTTGTAAACTTGTTTTCAAGAAGAAACCTAGACAGTGTCTCACACCAAACTCGAGGAGCTTATTTTAAATCATATAATGCTTATATATATAAAGTAAATATAATCAAGTTGGGATGAATCATCTAAACCTGGGGGTTGTTCCACGTATACTTCTTCCTTTAAATTACCATTAAGGAAGAATGACTTCACATCCATTTGTTAGACTTTGAATCCTTTGTGAGATGCATATGCTTGGAATAATCTTATTGCTTCGAGTCTGGCCATCGGAGTAAAATTCTGATCGAATTTGATTCCTTCTTCTTGTCAGTAACCTTGAGCTACAAGTCTGACTTTGTTCTTTATGATAACTCCATTCTCGTCAGGTTTGTTTCTGAATACCCATTTCATCCCTATAATATTGTGACCTTTGGGCCTTGGTACTAGCTCCCACACCTTGTATCTTTTTTAACTGATATAGCTCTTCTTGGATTGCGATATTCCAAGAAGAATCCTTTTTTTCTTCTTCAAACTTCTTCCACTCAATCTGGGAAAGGAAAATCAAATGCAAAGCTTCGTTAGTTTTACCTCTTCTTGTTCGAACTCCTTTACTAGGATCTCCAATGATCAGATCAATGGGGTGATATCTTGAATGTCTGATCACAAGATTCCTTGCATTTCCACCAGGAGGTTCCATTTCTTCTGGTGCACATTCTTTTACTTGGAGTTCTTCATCTTCAATCAAGCTTGGAGTATTGACATTGATGGAGCTTGAGACTTCTTCTTTAACTACTTCTAATTTTAGCTCTTTTAGTTGTGAACCTGCATCTTTAACAAGGATACTAAAAGAGCTGCTATGAAGCATACTCATCTCATCAAATACAATATTAATGAATTTTTCTACAACTAGGGTTTTCTTATTAAAAATTCTATATGTCTTACTATGGCTACTATATCCAATAAAAATACCCTCAAAACATTTTTCACTAAACTTAGTTTTGTAATACATCCCATTATCAAGTACAAAGCATTTGCTTCCAAAGATTTTGAAGTGGGATATAGTCAATTTCCTTCCATTTAGAAGTTCATAAGATGTCTTACGATGATTCTTGTTTATTAAGGCTCTATTTTGCATGTGACAAGATGTGTTGATTATTTAAGCCCAAAAGTACTTTGTTAATGAAGAGTCATTCAACATTATTCTGCCTACCTCAATGAGTGTTCAGTTCTTTCTCTCGGTAACTCCATTTTGCTGTGTAGTACAAAGAGAAGAAAAATCATGAAGATACCTTGGCTTGCACGAAACTATCATGGTACCAGATTCAAATTCTATTCCATAATCACTTCTGATTTTGACCACAGAGTAGTTCAATTCATTCTGTGTCTACTTGACAAAGCTCGTGAAAGAGTAAAAAGTATCTGACTTGTTCTTAAGTTAGAACACTCATGCAAAATGTGAGTAGTCGTCAACAATAACAAAGGTCTAAGCTTTACCTCCAAAACTACAAACTGCCAAGGGACCGAATAAGTCCATATGAAGAAGATATAGACATTTGGAAGAGTTTTTAGAGACGATGCTTTTAAAGGTAGCTCTTGTCTGCTTACCTGTTTAGCATGCATGATAGGGTCTCTCTTTAACTTACCTAATATCGGGTACATCACACACTAAATTATGAGAAAATAACATATTTATAGTTTTGAATTTAATATGTGCTAGTCTCTTGTGTCATTGATCACAAAGAGATGCACTATCTTTTGCCAAAAAGCACACTTGTGTAGAAGATTCCAAACAAAGAAAATTAAGACAAAAAAAATTTCTACTCTTAGTGTCAGTTAAAATAGTTTCCTATTTATCAGACACTTGTCCTTGTAGAACTCAACCATATACCCTTTCTCACATAATTGACTTATGCTTATGAGATTATGTTTTCATCCTTTAACATAAGACACGTGTGTTAAAGATACTATACGAATAGTAATCATACCATAGCCTTTTATGATTCCTCTGTCAGAACCGCCAAAAATATCTTTTGGACCGTCTGTGACTGAGATATAATTTTGTAGTAGGCTTCTTGTTCGGGTCATATGCATGGAACATGCACTATCTAAGTACCAGATAGGATTTTGGTTAGTCTTTGGATATACCTGCATTCACATAATAATTAACCTTAAGAACCAAAACAGATTTGTCTCCTTGGTTTCTTATTAGATTAACACCACTGGGAATGTTATCATTGTGAGGGGTCATTATAAAATTATTAACTTGAGGTGCCTTATATTCAAATGAATTGAACCAATAATCTATAATGAAGTGACCAATTTTGCAACCACACCAACATTCAAACTTGTTGTACCTTATTTTCTTCTCCTGCTTTACCATTTGAGAGGGAAGTCTAGCAGGAGGTGCTGATCTAGAAGTAGAAGACTCGTGAGAACAACAAGTTGTAGGCTTTATTATCTTATGTGGCTACTTAGAAACTTGCTTGCCTTTGTGTGCTTTCTTCTCCTCGGTCCATGAATGAATGGCCCATAATGCTTTAGAACAATTTCTTAATAAGGTTCCTTGATAGCACTTGTTCCGAGATTTCTTGGATAGTTCCATCCTTGACTATTTTTGTTAGATACAACATGCGTTAGTCTAGCAAAATGAACATAGGATGTTTCAAGGTCATACTGATTTGTCGGAAGGATTGCCTTCTTGAATACGGATTGACTTTGAGGAGCCCTACTTCTATTTCTTGGAGCCTTATATCCAATAACACCTGCCTTAGAGGCTGTAAATCCATCAATGAGACGAAGAATAGTCTTTGGTTTTGAGAAGCTTTCAACAAACTTCCTTTTAATCTACAACTTCTCTTCCAGCTTATCTATGGCCTTTACATTCAGACTTATCAACTCATCAGAGCACTCTAGTTCAGATTCCAATGCCATATGTTGGAACCCCACCTATGTTTAGGTTTGATTTGGGCAAGGTTAACTATTAGGATTATTAGATGACCCAACATGTATAGTCCAAAGTCACAGGTTTTTATCAGTGTCATGGTCAAGTCAACAAACCTAGATAGATTGGTTCTCCCTTCAGAAGACTTAGAGACAGAAGACCTCCAGAGAAAAACAGTTTTCTAAGAGATAGAAAACGCATTCGACGATAGCTAAACTCAGCTCGACGACTGTCTATCTCAAATCGACGAACTCAGAGATCCTTCTCTGAGTTAAGCTCGATGAAAGTCCAGCCGAGATCGGCGATCTGTGAGCTTATATCAAATTTTCAGCTCGATGAAGTGCCTTCTCAGTTCGATGAACTTGGAGCTCAGATTGGCTACTGTATTTTCTCCTCGACAAAATTGGGGCTTTGTTCGACGATATTCTACATCTTAATCTACCATCTCAGGTCGACGATCAAGTAATTTTCAGTTCGACGAATTTTGATCTCTGGTCGACGAAAGTTTGCTGAGTTCGACTATTTTCTCCAAGGTTCAGTTCGACTATTCTCTGATGATTTAAGTTCGACTAAGACAGAAGAATTTCAAATTATGTTATAATATATATGTAATGCTCTGGTAATTAATGCTCAATCTTCTTATGAATATAGTCGTTCAATGGAGGCATTAATTATGGTTTTCACAGAGTTATTACTTGGCTTATTTACTAGAACAGTTGAGGAAATTCATTTAAGATAATTTCTATTCATTCAACTCCCAGAATTTCTACAGTCAATCAAGTAAAGGAATTCAAATTTCAAATGTTAAAATCTGCAAGGAATTTATCTAAGAATTTCTTTTCAAGTTAGACAGCAGCTAGACAGGAATAGACACAGAGAGATAGCTGTGACAGAAAATTATTTTTTGCAGAAAACTGAAAGAAAAATAGCTCTTATACAACTCAAGTTCTTCATTAGTTTTTACTTCAGGTCTTTCAAGATACAATCAAACAACATCTGTTTAAAAGCTTCATGAAGATCAACAAGCAATCTCAAGGCCTACATCCTGAGCAAAGCTTCCTTTCTCCTGAATTATTCTACATCTTAGGAGGAGATTTGGCAACATCAACAAATCCACTAGACATCTCTAAGATTATTGACAATGAAGAACAACATCATCTTTATTTTTCTTTTACTGTAAAAGGGTTTTTAACTCCCTTCAAAAGTTATCCCTTTGGTTGTTAAGTCTCCTGATCAAAAGACTTAGTTTGGTTTTTGAGCACCTGGTCAAAAGCTCAAAAGGTTGCAAGGTCTTTCTTAGAAAACAGATCTTATGGTGGCAGGTCACCTGATCAAAAAACTTTAGTGGATTCCTTCAAGGCTGGTAGAAGAGTGGATGTACCAATGTTTTAGGGGAACCACTATAAAATCTTTGTGTCATCTGGTTGCTCTATCTGTTATTTTTTATGCTGGGATTTTTTGTGTTTTATTTCTGCCTATTTACATATTGTTATCACTTATTTTAATCCGCTATAAAAATTAATCAAAAGATTTTTAATACTCTATTCACCCCCCCCCCCCTCTAGAGTTAGTGTGATCCATCCCTTCACTTTCAATTGGTATCAATGGGTAAGGTTGTTTGGTTTCACAGGCTAACAACTGAACCAAAAGATCTTTGATAGATCACATTTACTCTAGTGACTTTTTATATCATGGCACAAAATAAGGAGTACTCAAGCACAAGAACTCCAGTGTGCAATCTTAACAAGTTTGCACTTTGGAAGGCAAGGATCAGATTATATATGAATTCTATTTATGAAGAAATCTACAATTATATTTTGACAGGCCCCCTACTCCATCTGCAACAACCACTACAAGCACTAGTGCTATTCTACCACCTAAGTGGACAGAAGCTCGGAAGAAAGCTAAGATAGCAGATGCCAAAGCTTTGAACTTTCTAGCTCAGACTATGTCTGATGACATATTTCAAAAATGTGATGAATTTACATCATCAAAAGCCATTTGGGATTCCCTCAACGAAATGGTAGCAGGATCTCCTAATGAAAGGAAAGATAGAAGATCCCTTCTCATTTCACAATATTAGAATTTCAAGAAGGAAGAGTCAGAGTCAGTTGTAGATATGTATAACAGACTCAACCTAATTATTAATGAGCTGAAGAACTTGGATAAGAACATCTCATTAACAGAAATTAATGATAAGATTCTTATGTGTTTCCCAAGCACATGGGACTCTAGGATCTGGCAAATCAAGGAGGTCAGAAGCCTAAATGAGATTTCTACAAAGTCATTATTACGCAAGCTCAAGTCTTTTGAGCAGCTTATCAAAACCAGGGAAGCAGCAGAACAAAAGACTTCTACTTAAGGAAGGAAGGAGCAAAGCATTGACTTCAAGGCATTTGTAGAATCAGAAGCACTACCTGCAAATGAAGAGAAAATGAGTCTATTAGCTAAAATATTCTACAAAATGGTTAAGAATGACTTCAGAAGAATGTAAACAAGAAATGAGGACAAGCCAAGGTATGACAAGACACTTACCAAGGAAAATGTCTGCTATGGATGCAGGAAGCCACGACACATTCTCCCAGATTGTCCAAAGGCTCAAAAGAAGGACAAGAGAAAAGATAAAGAATCTAAGAAGCAGTCCTGCAAGCTCTCCTCCAATAAATACAAGTAGAAGAAGGAGAGAGACTTTATAGCTGAGACCTGGAGTTACTCAGAAGAAGAAACTTCTTCCAGTTCTAGTGAGGATGAAGAAGAGGCTAAAGTCAAGGAGAACTTCTTGATGGCAATTGATGCATCATGCAGTCACTCAGTAGCTGAAGAATTTGCATAATCAGAAGAGGACCATGTAATAGCTTCTTTTGATTTCACTTCTGATCATTTTAAAACTGAATTCAAACTTCTATGTAATGACTTAATTAAATCTCAGAAGGAAATCAAACTTCTTAGACAAAAACAAATTGAATATGACAATCTATTTTCTAAAAACATCAAACTAATAGATGAATTAGAATTAGCTTCAGAACAAATTATTTCATTAAAAACTAAACTAAATGAGGCAAAACAATTTGAAGAATCCCTTAATGGGAGAAGCATCAAATTAATGGACATCACTTGCATAGTCAATGCTAGGCTTAATGGCAAACTAGGCTTAGGAGCTTCATTAAGTCAGCCTCCTCTTCTTATGAAAAACATTCTTTCTACCCCTGTTAAATTCATATATGAAAAAGGCAATGAAAAATAGAAGATAACAACCAACAAATTGAAGTGTTTCAAAAACCTAAACAAAAGGAAAAGAAAGAGAAATTTTTTAATAAAACCAATGTTTAACATTTTTTGTCGAACCAAGATCGACAAAATGTATATGGTTTGTTGAACTCAGATCGATGAACTATAAACACAGATTTTCTATATAACCATTCTTCTAACTACGATCGACGAAATCAATATGGTTCATAGAACCACGATCGACAAAATTAGGGCGCAGATGATGAGTACAATTATAATAGTCTTTTTACTATCATAATTGTAATCATGTCCATTATTTTCTACCTCCCTTTATAGCAATTGCACGAGAATAGTTAAGAATTTGCTTTATCATTAATATAAGAGAATAGTATCCAGTTTCTATTATATCCGGTTTTAAGCTATTTATTTATTCCTTAATTTTCTTAATGCAGGTATTGTAAACTAGGGGAACTAAAAGTCTTGGAGCAAACATTAGAGTTCACAGATCCAACATGGCTGATGATAGGACAAGAATTGGGCGCACACGGGTAGGAACATGCCCATGTCCCTACCCGTGTCCAATTTAGGATGGATCAGAAGATTTGGAAGAAAAAGACAGGGCACCATACGGGTGGGAACACGCCAATGTGCCCACCCGTGTCTTTTTCGAGATAAATTCAAGCTCTACTGCCAATACACCCGTGTGCGAAGAACATGAAGAATAACACAGCCGTGTCAGCACCCGTGTCAATGACACGGCCCACAACAAGACACACCTATTTGTGTGCAACCGCCTTTGAACCGTCAACACGGCCTGTGATATGGCCGTGTTGGAACCCGTGTCCGACCCTATTTGCAAGGAGACTATAAAAACCTATAGAGAAAAAATAGAATGAGATTTTTGGATCATTTCATTTTGGAGATCTTCTTGAGGACGAAAGTGGAGCATCCAAGTGAAGGAGGAATTGAAGGAGATTATTTGTATGCTTTTAATCTTTCATGTATCTCTTTTAATCTTCACTTTCTCTTGATAGATCTAACTTTATTTATCTTATATTTCGCCTCAAAAATTTATTTGAACAATTTGGTAATCATGTATGTTATTGTTTTCATCAAATTTGTGGTATTTTATTCGTATGTAGGATTTAAACCAAAGAGAATCATCCTATATTTGAATTTATTATTTGTTTTACTTGAATTCCAAACTTTTAGATTGAGAAATTGGAAGGTTGTGATGATGTTTATATGTTCATATTTAGGTGTTATTTCTCTTTGTATTTCAAATTTCATGATCGAGAGATATATCGTTTGGATAATTGTGATACGGATAAATGGATAAATGGTATTTTAGAGATAGGATTTCATGAATTTATGTATTAGATATGGTACTTTATTTTAATTCAAATTTGATGGTTGTAAATTGTTCGAGAGAAAATTTACTCAACTTAGGTTTAGATTTTGAATTGCTTGAGAGAGAATTTGATAAATGTTTAACCCTTACAATACAATGAATTTGATAATCTTATTATTACATGATTACATAGAATGGAATTAATGAGTGATTATTTTCATGTGAATGATCTTAGGCTTTCGTCTTTTTATCATCATTAATCCTCCAATCTTTCTTTATCCAAGTAGTCATAGTTAGTTTAATCTAGGTTAAAAATCAATTTTAATTTTAGGTATGATATTAGAGTGAGGGTGAGTACAAGTATATGAAAAGACCCTGTGGAATACGACACGAGATGTAGATTTCTCCTATACTATGATTGATAGGTGTACTTGCCTGAAAGTTAAATCAATCTAGCTTTTTCTCGTCTACATAGTTTATACTAGAGTGTAGAATGAATCCGCATCAAGTTATACTTTGAAAGCATCACCAGAAAATGAATACTTTTATTCTCCGAGCGGAGTTCGACGAACTCATCCCTATTCTTCGAACGCAGATCGACGAACTAACTGTAATTCGTCGAACCAAGAAAACTTTAACAAAAATTTTAATCCTTGTAAAAATAATAATCAAAGATAAAAATTTGTTAACTGAAAGTCCACCTAGTGCCAACTAGCTTCACCTATGGGGGGGGATAGGTGTCTTGTAGCATTTGTGCGGAATTAAAAACTGTAGCTGCACAAATAAATCAAACAACACAGCACAGAAAAGAATCAAGCAATTTATAGTGGTTCCCCGATTTGGGTACATCCACTTTCCCCCTTCGACCTATCTCCCAACCAGGGACGACTCGGTCACTTCACCAACAGGATTGAAATCCAATCCTTGCACTAACGGAAGGAACCCTTCCACATGTAGGAGTCAGCACTCCCACACCACGGGTTGCACCCAACCCTTACAACTAGGAACCAATCGTTCCTTTACAATGAAATTGAAAATAGAATGTATTAGAAATACAAACAACTTCTGGAGACTAAGGTGTCCCTCTTCGTTCGACAACGTGTTCTTGATGTCAACGAAGAGTCCACAACCCTAGATCTCTCTTGGACAGAATCTCCCCTAAACCGGCGGCGGCAAAGGGCGGCGGCTTGGCTCTCGGGATTGGCGGCGAAAACGGAGTGGTGCGGCGATGCAATGGAGATTCAACCTTTGTAGCAAAGGTAGCAAGGTCTTCCAACGGTCACACTAGGACCGATCGTCTCGATCGATTCGGAAGGGGATGGTTTTCCCGATCTACGAATCAAGAGACAAAAGATCTCTGGTTAGATGCGTGAGACGCTGTGCTAGGCTAAGCTTCTATCGCTGGAGATCTGGAAAAAACCGTGATCAGCAACGGCGACCAATTGCACGAGCGGCGATGACGGCGATGGAGCAAGATCGCGATGTAGGTCACGTCGGCGGCTCTTCTTTTTGAAATCGTGTATTCGTGTATTTCTTTCTATTTTCCGCTCAACCATACGGAGGTATTTATACATTAGGTCATTCCACATGACCGTTGTGGGCCCCACCAAAAGGAAACCCTAAGACCGGTTCGAAATAGTTTAGTTAACTTGGACCGGTCCAGAGAATAGGCGAAAATTGCCTAAGTCAAATTCGGCGAGAATCGTAGGTGATTCTCGACGAATCGGCGAGAATCACCTACGATTCTCGCCGAATTCCACTTGGCCGAATCCAAGCTACATTGATATAGCAAGCCGGAGAGAATCGGTGAGAATCATAATTGATTCTCGTCGAATCATCGAGAATACAGAGTCATTCTCGACGAATCGGCGAGAATCACTTCATGATTCTCGACGATTCTGCCTTAGAAGAATTCAAGGCGGCTTCGAGACAACCGGCAGCAATCGGCAAGAATCAATTCGTGATTCTCGACGATTCGGCGAGAATCACTAGTGATTCTCGTCGAATCGGCGAGAATCACTTAGTGATTCTTGTCGATTTGTACTTAGACGATTTTCGTCTTTCTTCCCGTGAGCTGGTCTTTGGCCCATCCTTGCTCCTTGTCTACTCTTGATCTTACATAACCCTGTGCTTGAAAATAAGTACACTCCAATATAGGGAGTACACTTAAGCCAACACACTGATCTGCTCAACGAGGGATTACGTTGCACAGAGCCGTGTATATTGACCTACTGCACCCTGACATTGGTGTGTACTTAGCGATGAATAACTGCAAGCACAACTTGAAGACAAGTAATCAAATACATTGTCAATTCACCTTAGCTTATTCAGGGGCTTCTTCTAATCAGGTACCTTGTGGATACAACACCCAACAATCTCCCCCTATTTGAAGAAGCCTAAACCGTACAAGCTAAGGTGAATATAACAGCTTGGAAGAAAACACAAGTTTGAAAAATGAGAGTGAGTTGAAATTCCATACCATTATCTTTAGAGCATTTGGAGCATACACCTTAGCACCTTAGCCGAGAGGGTAATCTCCCCCTTTTCGGCTTCTGCAAATCTGGGTCTGGTGCATTTGACACCATGCTCCCCCTCATTTCTTGCACCTGTGCTTACCCTTGAGTTCCTGGCAGAGGCTCCCCCTAGATGCACGAGCCTGGAGCTTCTGTAGTCTTCATTCCTCATAGTTTAGCATCCCCAATTGAGTTTTGAAAAGACTGAACTTGGCCTCGTCTAAGGGCTTCGTGAAAATATCTGCAATCTGCTTATCCGTGGGGACATAGCAGAGAGAGATGTCCTTGTTCTCCACGTGCTCCCGAATGAAGTGGTAGCGCACTTCAATATGCTTCGTTCTGCTGTGCGATACCGGATTGTTGGCAATGGCAATTGCATTGGAGGAGTCGCAGTACATTGGTACTTCCTTGAACTGAAGGTCATAATTAGATAACTGGTTTCTGATCCAAAGGAGTTGTGCACAACAGCTTCCAGCTGAGATGTACTCAGACTCAGCTGTAGAAGTTGCTACACAATTCTGCTTCTTGCTGTTCCATGAGATAAGCCTTCTTCCGAGGAATTGACACGTCCCGGAAGTGCTTTTCCTGTCATCCCTACTCCCTGCAAAATCAGCATCTGAAAAACCTATTAGCTCGACATCATTATTTCTCGGGTACCACAAGCCAAGATTAGGGGTACCTTTAAGGTATCTAAGAATTCGCTTTGCAGCGACATAATGAGATTCCTTAGTGTTCACCTGATATCTGGCACAAACACATGTGGAGAACATGATATCCGGTCTACTTGCAGTAAGAAAGAGCAGGGATCCAATGATGCTTCTGTATTTGGTTTCATCAAAAGGTTTCCCTTTCTCATCCTTATCCAGAGACATGGTGGATCCCATTGGAGTCCTCATAGAGGTTGCATTCTCCATTCCGAATTTCTTGAGGAGTTCATTGGTGAACTTTGTCTGAGAAATGAAAATTCCTTCCTCAGACTGTTTCACTTGAAGTCCCAAGAAATACTTCAGCTCTCCCATACTGCTTATTTTCCATCTTTCCTTGCATAAGTTTAGAAAACTTTTTGCAAAGATTGTTGTCCGTTGAGCCGAATATAATGTCATCGACATAGATTTGCACCAGCAAGATATTGCCTTTGACTTCCCTGAGAAACAATGTCTTGTCTATTATTCGTCTAGAGAACTTGTTCTCAAGAAGAAAACTATACAATGTCTCATACCAAGCTCGAGGAGCTTGTTTTATGTAATATAGAGCTTTATTAAGAAAGTAGACTTGATTAGGATAAGTAGGATTGACAAAACCTGGAGGTTCAGGGACGTATACTTCCTCTTTCAAGTCTCCATTCAAGAATGCCGATTTCACGTCCATCTGATAGACTGTGAATCCTTTGTGAGAGGCATAGGCTAGGAACAGACGGATTGCCTCGAGCCGTGCAACTGGCGCAAACGTCTGGTTGAAGTCAATCCCCTCCTCCTATCTGTATCCTTGAGCCACCAGTCTGGCCTTGTTCTTGATGATGAACCCGTGTTCATCCAGCTTGTTTCTGAAGATCCATTTGGTGCCAATCACGTTTTGCGTCTTAGGTCTGGGAACTAGCATCCAGACTTTGCATCTTTCGAATTGATGCAGCTCATCTTACATGGCCAATATCCATGACGCATCTTTGTTCGCTTCGTCGAACTTCTTTGGCTCAACCTGCGACAGAAAGCTAAGATACAGAATCTCGTTAAGAGTACCTCGGCGAGTTCTGACACCGTCTCGGGGATCTCCAATGATTTGATTTCTGGGATGATCCCTCACGTGTCGGAGCTCCAGAAGTCTTGCATCAGGAGCTCTAGCAATTTCTGGGGCTCCTTCCTCTTCAGGGAGGACTGCTCCATCCTGATCGTCATCCTCTCCGATCGGTGTTGATGTGGAGACCTTTACGTATTTTGGAGTTGCATCTTTCTCGGGCTCATCCAGGTGTAGCTTTTCGAGTCTGGCACCTGCATCTTCAAGAAGACTACTAGAAGACTTGCAATTAAGCTAACTTCCTTCATCAAATACAACATTTATTGATTCCTCTACCACTAGGGTTTTCTTATTGAAAACTCTATAAGCCCGGCTATTGCTACTATAGCCCATGAATATGCCTTCGAAGCATTTTTCACCAAACTTAGTACGCGGATACTTCCCATTGTTCAGTACATAACATCTGCAACCAAAGATCCTCAAATAGGACATGGTTGGTTTCCTGCCTTTCAGTAGCTCGTAGGGCGTCTTACGATGACTTTTGTTGATCAACGCCCGGTTTTGAACATGATAAGCCGAATTGACAGCCTCGGCCCAGAAGTATTCTGGGAGTGAAGCGTCATTCAACATTGTCGTGCAGGCTTCAATGAGTGTTCTATTTCTCCTCTCCGCAACTCTGTTTTGTTGAGGAGTGCGCGGGGAGGAAAACTCATGAAAGATACCAAGTTCTTCACAGAACTCTGTCATAGCACCAGACTCGAACTCTGTTCTATGGTCACTTCTGATTTTGACCACGGAGCAGTTAAGTTCGTTTTGAATCTGCTGGACAAAGCTGGTGAAGATGTCAAGCGTATCAAACTTGCATTTTAAAAAGAACACCCAAGTAAACCGAGAGTGATCATCTACAATCACTAGTGTATAAGACTTCCCTCCTAAGCTATGAACTTGCATTGGACCAAACAAGTCCTTGTGCAGAAGATAAAGACATCTGGAGGAGTCTTTGTCTGAGATGCCCTTAAAGGTAGCCCGAGTCTGTTTGCCCATCTGGCATGCAGGACAGGGACTATCTTTGATGCACTTAATAATGGGAGCATCCCTTACTAAATCTTTGGAAAACAGCATATTAATTATCTTGTAATTAATATGAGCCAATCTCTTGTTCCATTGTTCACAAAGAGATGCACTGCCTTTTGCTACTAGGCATACGGGGGTAGAAGAATGTAGACTGAGAAAATCTAAACAGAAAATATTTCTGCTCCTAATGTCGGTTAATACCGTCTCCGAAGAGGCACATGATATTATCAGGCATTTATCCTTGCAAAACTTAACGTCATACCCTTTATCACATAACTGGCTTACACTGATCAGGTTATGATTTAACACTTCAACATAAGCTACGTCAGTGATAGAGAGTATACTGTTGGAAATCATACCGTAACCTCTGGTGACTCCCCGATCAGATCCCCAAAAGATGACTTTGGGTCCATTCTCGACTGGAGAGTACTCCCGCAGCAGGCTTCTTGTCCCAGTCATATGACAGGAGCATCTACTGTCCAAATACCATATGAGAGTTTTGGTGGCCTTTGGACATTCCTGCAAAACAGAATTAATTTGCCTTAGGAATCCAATCGAACTTGGGTCCTAGATTCCTCGTTAGCATGCTCCCCCTCAAATTGTTAGCCCTATAAGTGGTCTGACTCGCATTGCCAACATGAGGAGTCTCGTTATTCCTCGGATTAAACCAGCAATACATGGCAAAGTGACCAACTTTGCCATAGCACCAGCAGTCAAACCTGTTAATCTTTCTCTTAGGCGCCCGCTTCACCATTGGAACGTAGGGTTCAGCCGGGGCCTTGGACCTGGAGGTGGAGGCATCATGATGACCACAGTCACATGATTTCATCACCTCTTGGTTTCTCAGTGTAACAAGCTTGGCCTTAGGTGCCTGCTTCCGATTATTGCCGCTAGAAAAGTGACCATAATTTTCCACGCAGATTTCCTCATAAGGTACCTTGAAGACACTCTCACTGAAGTTGCGGGGAAAGGTCCAACCATCATATCGGCTCTTTGGCTTTGCAACCGAGGGCCTGAAGTGATGGCCATATGTTGACTCAAAGTCATGTTTGTTACAGGGAAAGCTGGGCTTTCTGAACGCAACAGGACTGAGTGGGTCCTTTCCCTTTTCAGCAGCAGAGGCCCTCTTAGCAGCCTTATTCTTCCTCTGGTTCCTGTTTCTCCTGGATGAGGAACCCGATACCCCTACGTGCCCCAAACCAGCTCCTTTGGCCTGAGCAGTGAAGGTATCAACCAGTGGAAGAACTGTCTTTGGCATAGAGAAGCTCTTAACATTCTTCTTTTCTGCCGCAAGTTGTTCTTCCAACTTATCTATTTTCTCTTGCTTAAGATCGAGGAGCTTAAGAGACTCTGAATGCTTAGAAGTCAGGTCCAATTGCTCCTGTCAGAGAGAGATCAAACTGGTGATATCTTCCCTCAAGGATACACTCTCACCTTTAAGGAATTTAACTTCATTTTTCTCAGCCTTCAGTCTCTTTCGACACTCCTCGAAAGTATTGAGAAAAATCTCATACTTATCGAGGAGCTCAGCTTCACGGGCCGAAGGGCTATCCTCAGGGTCATCATTCTGAGACTCAGGATCAGAGTCAGAGTCGGAGAGAGGGGTGTGAGCTTTTACCTTCCCCGTGAATGGGGGTCATTCTCCTTCTGAGTCAGAGAGACCCATTAGCCCAAAGTAGGCTTCCTCGTCATCACTGGTGTCTGACGTGTCAGATTCACTGAGCGTCTTTGGCTTCTTCGCGATGTAAATCCTCTCCTTCTTCTTGTCTTTTGAGTACTTGTGCTCCTCTCCCTTTCCCTTCTCCCTCTTGCCTTGTTGGCAATCAGCCACGACGTGTCCGGGCTTGTTGCAAACAAAACAAATAATGTCTGATGAGCGGTGTTTGTTCAGTTGGGAAACATACCTGTCAGAAGAATAGTTCTTTTGCTGATGCCTAGAGGAGGAGCCATCTCTCTTTCTCTGATTTCTCAGCTTGAGGAACTTCTTGAATTCCCGGGTGATAAGAGAGAAGTCTTCCTCTGACAATTCTGAGCTGGAGGAGCATTGCTCGGAGTCTTCCTCCTCATCCTTCTTCCACGCACGGGAAGAAGCAGCAACCTTGCCCTTTCTGGAATGAATGGCTTTTTGGGCCACCGTCTTTTATTTGGCTGTGGCTTTCTCTGCTTCCTCTTCAGCTTTCCTTGTATTGAGTTGAAGCTCATAGGACATGAGCTTCCCAAACAGAATTTGAGGGTCGGTTTCAGCAAGTCTGCAAAAATCTCGGATGGCGCAGATCTTTGTGTCCCATTCCTTAGTAAGGGACCTAAGGAATTTATCATTGAGTTCACCGTCAATGAACACTCTTCCATACCCCTTAAGTGCATTGACGATCTTCAGGAAGTTTTCGAGTGTAACACCGATCTACTCCTTGGGCCCTTGCCTAAAGGCCTCATATTTCTGATTTAGGAGGGATCTCCGATCATCCCTCACTTCGTCTGTGCCCTCCATCAGGATAATCAGGCTGTGCAAGATATCCTTAGTCGTCCTGTAGTTGCAAAAGTTCTGCATCATGGACTCATCGACTGCACTGATCAGTATGTTCTGTGCTTTCTTGTCGAGTCCTACCAGTACCATTTCGTCCTTGTCCATTTCTGACAACTTCTTTGGCACTTGTTTGGTAGGATCAATGGTGGAGGCCTTTGTGGGAACATAAGGTCCCTCCTCAACAATGATGAACAGTCGTGGGTCGACTGCTTCCATGTAGAATCTGATTCTTTCCTTCCAGATAGGAAAGTTCAGTCTGGTGCACACTGGGATTTTGCCGGAGTACTTGAGTCCGTCCATGGTAGATATCTGTCTTCTTCTTGACACTGGTGGCAGGATTCTACTCAAGGTGTGAACCTTTTTGATGAGTAACCTCCCTCTGATACCACTTGAAAGTCCACCTAGTGCTAACTAGCTTCACATATGGGGGGGATAGGTGTCTTGTAGCAATTTTGCGGATTTAAAAACTGTACTTGCACAAATAAATCAAACAACACAACACAAAAAAGTCTCAAGCAATTTATAGTGGTTCCCCGATTTGGGTACGTCCACTTTCCCCCTTCGACCTATCTCCCAACCAGGGACGACTCGGTCACTTCACCAACAGGATTGAAATTCAATCCTTGCACTAACGGAAGGAACCCTTCCACATATAGGAGTCACCACTCCCACACCACGGGTTGCACCCAACCCTTACAACTAGGAACCAATCGTTCCTTTATAATGAAATTGAAAATAGAATGTATTAGAAATAAAAACAACTTATGGAGACTAAGGTGTCCCTCTTCGTTCGACGACGTGTTCTTGAAGTCAACGAAGAGTCCATAACCCTAGATCTCTCTTGGAGAGAATCTCCCCGAAACCGGAGGCGGTAAAGGGCGGCGGCTTGGCTCTCGGGATTGGCGGCGGCAACGGACTGCTGCGGCGATGCAATGGAGATTCAACCTTCGTAGCAAAGGTAGCAAGGTCTTCCAACGGTCACACTAGGATCGATTGTCTCGATCGATTCGGAAGGGGATGGTTTTCCCGATCTACGAATCAAGAGACAAAAGATATCTGGTTAGACGCGTGAGACGCTGTGCTAAGCTAAGCTTCTGTCGTCGGAGATCTGGAAAAAACCGTGATCAGCAACGGCGACCAATTGCACGAGCGGCGACGACGACGGCGGAGCAAGATCGCGATGTAGGTCACGTCGGCGGCTCTTATTTTTGAAATCGTGTATTCGTTAATCTCTGTCTGTTTTCCGCTCAACCATATGGAGGTATTTATACATTAGGTCATTCCACATGACCGTTGTGGGCCCCACCAAAAGGAAACCCTAAGACCGGTTCGAAATAGTTCAGTTAACTTGGACCGGTCCAGAGAATAGGCGAAAATTTCCTAAGTCAAATTCGGCGAGAATCATAGGTGATTCTCGACGAATCGGCGAGAATCACCTACGATTCTCGCCGAATTCCACTTGGCCGAATCCAAGCTACATTGATATAGCAAGGCGGAGAGAATCGGCGAGAATCACAATTGATTCTCGCCGAATCGTCGAGAATGCAGAGTTATTCTCGACGAATCGGCGAGAATCACTTCGTGATTCTCGACGATTCTACCTTAGAAGAATTCAAGGCGGCTTCGAGACAACCGGCAGCAATCGGCAAGAATCAGTTCGTGATTATCGACGATTAGACGAGAATCTCTAGTGATTCTCGTCGAATCGGCGAGAATCACTTAGTGATTCTCGTCGATTTGTACTTAGACGATTTTCGTCTTTCTTCCCGTGAGCTGGTCTTTGGCCCATCCTTGCTCCTTATCTGCTCTTGATCTTACATAACCCTGTGCTTGAAAATAAGTACACTCCAATAGAGATAGTACACGTATGCCAACACACTGATCTGCTCAACGAGGGATTACGTTGCACAGACACGTATATATTGACCTACTGCCCCCTGACATTGGTGTGTACTTATCGATGAATAAATGCAAGCACAACTTAAAGACAAGTAATCAAATACATTGTCAATTCACCTTAGCTTGTTCAGGGGCTTCTTCAAATCAGGTACCTTGTGGATACAATACCCAACATTAACCCTTTTATTCAATGGATAATTCCACCTAGAAGATTTCACCCCTTAGGATATAAAAATAAACCAGAATTTTCTTTCATTTCTAGTTATAAATTTAAGAAGAATCAAGGACCCAAGGTTATTTGGGTCAAGAACACCAAATTTATTTCTTACAGGTGATGGACTATCCTACCACAGAGCAACAGTGGTACTTGGATAGTGGGATTTCTAAGCATATGACAGGCAGCAAGGAAAATCTAACTGATTACAAGTCTAATCTTGGACCAAAGGTGATCTTTGGAGACTCTAACTGTGGCCAAACAAAATGATATGGGAATGTCAAAGTTGGAGTTATCAACTACAAGAAGGTAGCCTATGTTAGTGTTCTCAAGCATAACCTGATATCCATAAGTCAGTTATGTGATGAAGGCTATCAGGTAACCTTTAACAAATCCTTTTACATTATTTCTTCTAGTTCAAAAGAAATTATTTTAACGGGAACTAGAGAAGGGAACATATATGTAGTAAATTTAAGTTTGCTATTTCAGAAATCTATTTATTTAATAAGATTAATAATTCTAATGACTTATGACATAAAAGACTAGGACATGTAAATTTAAGAAATATTACTAAACTATCTAGGGACAATCTTGTTAGAGGATTGCCTTCTGGCCCCTATAAGAAGGAAAGTCGTTGCAGCGCTTATCAACTAGGCAAGAAATCTAAAAATAGTTTTAAATCAATTAATAAGAGTGATTCACCCAGAATCTTGTATTTGCTTCACATGGATCTTTTTGGACCCATTACTGTACAAAGTCTGGTAGAGAAATCTTACGCTCTAGTTATTGTAGATGACTTCTCTAGATTTACTTGGGTGTTCTTTCTGAAAAATAAGTCAAATAACTTTAAAGTTCTTACTGACTTTCTTTGGAGCATAAAGATAAAGTACTCTACTCCAGTTGCATTGATTAGAAGTGATCATGGCACTGAATTTTAATCTCTTCTTACGCAAAAATTCTGTGAGAAGGAAGGTATCAGGCATTGCTTCTCTACTCCTAGATGTCCTCAACAAAATGGATAGTAGAAAGGAAAAATAGAACCCTTATTGAAGCTGCAGGGACATTACTTGCAGATGCTTACTTTCCCCTATCCTTTTTGGCAAAGGCTGTAGGCACAGCAAATTATGTTCTGAATAGAAGTTTAATATATAAACTTAAGGGCAAGACTCCCTATGAATTACTTAAATGGAAGCAACCTAAATTAGATTATTTTAGAGTATTTGGTTGTAAATGTTATATTAACAATAATAACAAGAAATATCTTAGAAAGTTTGAAGCTAAAGCGGCAGAAGAAATTTTTCTTGGATACTCCCAAGTCAGCAAGGCCTATAGGGTATTTAACAAATCAACCATAAAAATTGATGAATCAATACATATAACTTTTGATGGAGCTAATATGTGTTACAAGGACAAGGATTCTTCTACCAGAGAACATTGCAGGAATCCCTTCTGTGTGAGAAATTAGATGACTTAAATCTCACCCAAGAGGTTACATTGCATCCCTCTCCACAGATTGATGAAGAGAGTGAAGAATAAATTATTGGAATAGTTAAACCATCAATAACCAACCTTATTCCACAAGAGGAATTAATTCCACAAGTTATTGATGAACCAACACCGCCTACTGATCTTGTCACAATTAGAGATCATCCTATATCTCAAGTGATTGGAGACATATCAGTTGGTGAAAAACAAGAAATCATCTTAACCAAGATTTGATGCATGCTTGCTTCATATCTAAGATTGAACCTCAATCCATAAAAGATGCAGAGCAAGATCCCCACTGGATTATTGCAATGCATGAGGAGCTCAATCAATTTGAGAGATACAGAGTTTGGGACTTAGTTCCAAGAACCAAAGACTACCCAGTTATTGGAACAAAATGGGTTTTCAGGAACAAATTGGATGCACAAGAAGCTATTATAAGGAACAAAGCAAGATTGGTAGTTCAAGGCTATTCTCAGGAGGAAGGAATTGATTATGACCAGACCTTTTCCCCTGTTGCAAGCCTGGAGGCTATAAGGATATTTCTTGCCTATGCAGCATTCAAGAAATTCAAAGTCTACCAAATGGATGTAAGAGTGCCTTTCTCAATGGTAAACTAAAAGAGGAAGTCTCTGTAGAGCAACTACTAGGTTTTATCTCTCCAAATCATCCCTCTTTTGTTTTAAAATTGCATAAAGCTCTTTATGGTTTAAAGAAAGCTCCAAGAGCTTAGTATGAGACCCTATCTAGCTTTCTTTTAGAGCATAAATTCACTAGGAGTATTGTAGATAGGACTTTGTTTATAACGCATCATAAAAATTAAATTTTGCTAATACAAATATATGTAGATGACATCATTTTTGGCACTACTGATTCCAATCTATGCAAAAGGATTTCTGACCTGATGCATTCCATGTTTTAAATGAGTAGTATGGGTGAGCTTTCCTACTTCCTTGGTCTTCAAGTGAAGCAATCCCCTGATGGATTTTTCATCTCCCAATCTAAATAAGCTAAGGAGCTAATTAAGAGATATGGGATGTCTGATGCCTCAGCTATGAAAACACCCATGACTTCCACTGTTGTGATTGATTATGATGAACAGGGCAAGCCAATTAATCAGAAAATATATAGGACTATTATTGGGTACTTGTTGTATCTCACAGCTAGTAGGCAAGATATAATGTTCGCTACATGTCTTTGTGCTAGGTTCCAAGTGAACCCTAAAGAATCTCACCTTATTTTACCAAAAATGAAATTTAAGATATATAAAGGGTTTTCCAAATTTATGACTCTTGTATCCAACTGAGTCAGAAATTGAATTAACTAGATTCTCAGATGCTTACTTTGCTGAATGTATAGTTCATAGGAAAAGCACATCAGGAACATACCAGTTCCTTGGTGATTGGCCTGTATCTTGGTTTTGTAAGAAACAGATATCTGTGTCAACTTCAACTACTGAAGCTGAATATATAGCAGCTGATAGTTATTGTTCACAAATTTTGTGGATTCAAAACAAACTCCTGAATTATGGTTTCAATCTAAATAATTCAGCTATATTTTGTGATAGTATCAGTACAATTTCCATTGCACAAAATCCAGTGCATCATAGTAAGATCAAGAATAAAAAAATTAGACATCACTTCATTAGAGATTGTGTAGAAAAAAATAAAATTAACCTTGTCTTTATCTCTACCGATTTACAAAGAACAGACATTTTCACCAAACCTTTGGATGAAAAGAAACATCTGTTCTTCCTAAACCAGCTAGGTATGATTAATGGAGATGTTTAATTTGATTTCTCTCTGAGTTCGAAGAATTGATCACTTTTCTTCAAACGGAGATTGACAATCTGTGAACTATTCTTGAGATTTTTCGTCGAACAGAGATCGACAAAATCTCCTTGAGAAACATTTTCGTTGACCGGAGATCGATGATTTTGCTTTAGAAAAATTTCGTTGACCTGAGAACGACGAAATGTTTTCCCCCTCTTCAAACTGAGATCGATGCTTTTTTATTTCTTCATGAAATTTTTTGTCGACCTGAGTTCGAACTGAGATGGATACATTTCGCCGTTTCACCTTCTGAAAACTTATAATAGGGTTTTCATCAAACTCCATCCCATGCTTTCCAGTTCTTTTGCACTTGATCTCTCTCTCGTTTTTGCAGGAAAATAATGGCGACCTTGGCAGCGAACCTTTCTGCAATGAAGTTCAATGCAGGTTTTGACATTGACGTCGACTCCTTCAATCACTCTGATCAAATCTTCAAAGACATCCTTCAATTGTTTGAAGGACCTCAGTTGAAAAAGTTCATGACCTTCAGAATCGAACTTCTAGTGGCTGAAATCAAAGAATGGGTATTTATATTAACATCTCCAGAACAAACCATCATCTAGGGATCAATTTCTTGAAACTAGGTATTTCTTACTCCTGATGTTTTAACAGAAGTTTTTGGTTTTATAAATGGAGAAGATGATTTTGAATTAACTAGCAATGAGTTTGAGGACAGGCTAGTTAAAATGGGTCACTCTCAGGTAAACCCTAACAAGCTATTGAAAAAGAACTTATTAGTTGAATACAAGTTTCAAGCAGATGTGGTTGAAAGGTCATCCTAGGCAAGCACTCTGCCCATGACCATATTACTAGGAATCATTTTTACTTCATGAGTGCCTTGGTAAACAAGAAATCAGTGAACTGGGCAGGATTATAATCGATTTGATAAAAAAAAAGATAAGCAAAAAGGATGTGATTTTTGGAAGAATTCTGGGAATCTTCTTCCAGGAAAAGGTCCCAGAATTATTGGTCTCCCAGACCATTTTAATTAATGCAACAAAGAAGCTTGCCTCTGTCCTATTTGATAGATGGGAGAGGACTATCACCAAGCCCTCCAAGGACTCCTCTAGGATTGCTTCAAAGGACACAAGGGCCGAAATAGCCACTTCTCCAACCCTAGAAGAAGCTCCTGCTCCTCCTCCATCTCCAATTCATTCAATATTTCCTTCAACAACTCCACTTCAACAACCTTCTAACTCCATTCATCCTGTATCACCATCTCCACAACCATCTCAACCACAATCACCAATTCATATCCATGATGATACACCACCATCTCCATCTCTTCAATCACCTATTCCACAACATCTTGATGACATTCCATCATCTCCTACATTCATTCTGCTCTCATCTCCATCTCCTCAACCATCTCCACAACAATCACCTCTTCAATATAATTACCTGATTTGAACCCTCCATCAAACATTCCACCAACATTCCAAACCTTCCTACAGTAAGACTTCCCTCAAGGATTCTCTCTCTGTTCCAATTGTGGTCACCAATCCACCTATACACCATCTACTCATTAAAACCTTTATCTATAATTCTCTGACATAGCTAATAATCTTCTCAAATTCATCACTCCCTCTCTAAAAAAGCTAGTAGAGGAAGTAGTTGCCCCTCTTATTTCTATCATTGCTGATTTTTCTTCCAAAATTTCCTCTTCCTCTTCTGTCCCTTCTTTTAGGGGCCTGGGTTTAGGTATCCTTGAATCTTAGAAGGGGGAGATGTTTAATGAAGATACTCCTTCAATAGAAGTAACTCCAGCAATAGCAGCAATTCCAATAGAGATTATAGAAATTCTTGATGAAGATTAAGAAATGACTTGTTTTGAAGAAGATTCAGTAGATACAACAATAAACATTGTTGGTGATTTCATTATAAATCCCACAGTTGATATTCTTTCCCTATTACATTCTTTTGATTCAGTTCATAGCTCAAATCTACCAGCTTTTGTTGATACAGTTTCAGATTGTTTTAAAGCAATAGTTTGCTACTCAGCTCCAATAAGTCCTGAAATTTTGGAACAACTAATGACAAGTTTTTCAGTTACCGATATTATTAGAGAGCCAATAACTGATACAGAGCCAAAGGATTTCTAACCTCAAACTTATGGCTGGGTTGAGTCTCCCATTCCAGACCTTGATGAGATTATTGTTCAATATATGGAAGAATAAAGTGACTATATTCAGGCTCAAGTTATTACAGAAATTATAGAGCCAAAAGTTCAAGCACAACCTCAGGCTGATATAAAAGATACAAGTGTACAGCCACAAGCTCATTCAATACTTTCTAAAGAAATGCATGAAAGGATTCATGCCCTTTATGATAATCCTATCAGTGAATCTGATGATGATAATGAATCAGATGATTCAAAGGATACTAGTTCTAAAAAGAGAAAAGCTAAAAAGAAGGCTCTTCCCAAAGCTGCTCCAAAACCTAACCCCAATGCTGACACTCCATATTACATTCTACACAACATAACTCTCACTCCAGACACCCCTAACTAGATGAGATATTCAAAGAATGAAATGAAAGCTAGGAAGAAGAGTAGGAGATACTCTCCGCCACCTCAGTTTAGGAGAGGTCCTCCTCCTCCTCCTATAGTTGGTTCAGCAAGCAGTGTTTCTCATGATCAAAGATCTGCATCTCACTCTTATCAATCAAGATCAATTCACAGTAGCAGAGAAAGACCTAGGTAAGATACTCAGTCATGCAGTCAAAAGAGAAAATAGCAGCAGCAGCAGCTTGACAGTCAGCCAGCAAAATAAGGCAGCCAAAAATATAAATCTAGTCCAAAAGGCCACTATCTCCAATTTGTGATCCAGAAATGGATCCAATTTTAAGGATGGCCAGATTTAAAGAGCTTATAGGACTGTTTCAAATCAGAAAGGATAAAGAAGAAGGACATGATGTTTCTCAGGTCACTATAATGTCATCATATAGAAAGAAAGAACTAGACAAATATCAGGTACAGAATCTTAATAATATTGATACATACATGTCTTTATATCCTGAAGCAATTATGCCAAGAGCTGCTTCTGTGACAATTCTTAGAGATGAAGACATGAAAATGACAAAACTGCAGCAGCTGATCCCAAAAGAGAAATAATCTTCACCAAACCATCTACTGAAACTTCACAAGATGCAACCAAGAAAGTTTGATAGTTTTTTCATTTTTTGTTTTCGAACCTAACTAGTATTTGTTGTAAATATTTCACAAGGAACATTTTGTTTATATCTCCTGAAACATTATAATTCTGCCAGATATTGTTTTATGCTTTGTGATTTTTCTTTTATGTTGTTCATAGTGACCGTACCAAATAGGGGGAGATTGTTGGAACCCCACCTATGTTTAGGGTTGATTTGGGATAGGTTCACTATTAGGATTATTAGATGACCCAACATGTATAGTCTAGGGTTATTGGTTTTTATCAGTGTAAAGGTCAAGTCAACAAACATAGATTGATTGGTTCTCCCTTCAGAAGACTTAAAGACAGAAGACCTCCAGAGAAAAGTAGTTTTCTAAGAAATAGAAAAGGCGTTCGACGATAGCTAAACTCATATTGACGATCGTCTATCTCAGATCGACGAAATCAGAGATCCTTCTCTGAGTTGAACTCGATGAAATTCCAGCTGAGATCAACGATCTGGGAGCTTATATCAAATTCTCAGCTCGACGAAGTTCCTTCTCAGTTTGACAAACTTGGAGCTCATATTGGCTAATGTATTTTCTGCTTGACCAAATTGAAGCTCGGTTTGAAGATATTCTACTTCTTAATCTACCATCTCAGGTCGACGATCAAGCAGTTTTAAGTTCGACAAATTTGAATCTTAGGTCGACGAAAGTTTGCTGAGTTTGACTATTTTCTCCAAGGTTCAGTTCGACTATTCTCTGATGATTTCAGTTCGACTAAGACAAAATAATTTCTAATTATGTTATAATATGCCTGTAATGCTCTGGTATTTAATGCTCAATATTCTTATGAATATAGCCATTCCATGACAGCATTAATTATGGTTTTCATAGAGTTATTACTTGGCTTATTTACTGGGACAGTTGAGGAAATTCGTTTAAGACAATTTCTAGCCATTCAACTCCCAGATTTTTTGTAGTAAATCAAGAAAAGGAATTTAAATTTCAAATGCTAAAATCTATAAGGAATATATCAAAGAATTTATTTTCAAGGTAGACAACAACTAGACAGGAATAGTCACAGAGAGATAGCTGCGATAGAAAATTATTTTTGCAAAAAATTGAAAGAAGAACAGCCCTTATACAACTCAAGTTCTTCATCAGTTTTTGCTTCAGGGCTTTCAAGAGACAATCCATCAACATCTGTCTAAAAGATTCCTGAAGATCAATAAGCAATCTGAAGGCCTACACCCTGATCAAAGCTTCCTTTCTCCTGAACTATTCTACATCTTAGGGGGAGCTTTGGCAACATCAACAAATCCACTAGTCTTCTCTCAGATTATTGACAGAGAATAACAACATCATATTTATTTTTCTTTTAGTGTAAAAGGGTTTTTTTAACTCCCTTCAAAAGTTATACCTTTCGTAGTTAAGTCTCCTGATCAAAAGACTTTGTTTGGGCACCTAGTCAAAAGCTCAAAGGGTTGCAAGGTCTCCTTTAGAAAATAGTTCTTGTGGTGGAAGGGAACCTGATAAAAACCTATTGTGGATTCCTACCAGGGTGGTAGAAGATTGTATGTACCCAAGTTTTAGGGGAACCATTATAAAATCTTTGTGTTTTCTAGTTGCTCTATTTGTTATTTTCTATGCTGTTATTTTCTATGTTTTATTTCTGCATATTTAAATATAGTTATCACTTATTTTAATCCTCTATAAAAATTAATCAAAAGATTTTTAATAATCTATTCACCCCCCCCTAGAGTTAGTGTTATCTATCCCTTCACTTTCACCTTGAGAGATAGAATCTCTTTGGCCTGAGATTTTACTACCTTGTGACATTTATCAAATCCCTTCAGTAGTGCTCGATAATTAGTCATTAAGTCTAACTCATCCTCAGAGAGGTGATCTTCATGACCGTCGGAGTCTGTATCAGAATCATACAGAGCAGTGTTTGAATTTACCTTCCCATTTTATGGGGATTTGCGGTTACCCTTGTCTGAATGTGCCAAAAGCCCAAAGTAGGCCTTTTCATATGAGCTTGACTAACTAGAGTCTCTATCGCTAAGAGTTTTTGAATTCTTTATGATAAAGCTCTTTTCTTCGTTCTTCTTTACTTTGAAGGATCTCTTTTCTTCTTTCTTTGTTCCTTCCTTTTTCTTATGAGGAAAGTCAGCGATCATGTGTCTTGTCTTATTGCAACAATAACAAAGAATGTTAGAAGAAACATATTTGTTAAGTTTAGACTTATACATGTCGTATATGTTGGAGCTTCTCTTATGATGATCACCATCATGGCGTGATCTTCTATAATCAGATGAGGATGGTTGATTTTTCATTTTCCTCCTTTCGCTAAGCAACCTCTTAAATTTTCTAGAGAGTAAGGAGAACTCTCCATCTAATATTTCAGAACTAGAGGAGCCTAGCTCTGAATCTTCATGTTTAATTGAGTCCTATGTCCTTGATGGTGACATAGCTCAGCCTTTTCTTAACCCCTCTACCTTTAGTGATACAAAATTCTCTCTGACTGAACTCTTGCTTCCCTCTTCTTTTTCCTTTCTGATCTTGAGTTTCAACTCATGGGATAATAGCTTCCTGAAAAAGATCTATGGCTCCATTATAGCCATTTTACAAAATTCCCTGATTGCAACTACCTTGTTATCCCATTATTTCGTCAGGGATCTCATGAATTTGTCATTAAGCTCGCCATTGGTAAATTTACGATCATAATTTCTTTGGTCGTTGGCGATCTTGAAAAACTTCTCATAGTAGTCAGCAATAGTGTCCCTCTTATCTTGCTTGAAAGCTTCATATTCCTGATTTAGCAGAGATCTCCGATCGTCCCTTACTTTTTCCATTCCTTCCTTAAGAACAATTAGAGATTCTACATCTCATTTGTAGACTTAAAGTGGATTAAATTTTGTATCATAGAACTATCCACCGTAATGGAAATGATGTTCTTTGCCTTCTTGTCCATAGAAACAATAACTACATCATATTTTTTCAAATCCCTTATCTTTTTAGGGACCATCAGATTTGGATCAATGGTTGACGGAGTCATGGGAATATGCGGGCCTTCTTCAATAATGATGAAGATTCTGGGATCAAAAGCTTCCATGAAAAATTTTACCCTTTCCTTCCACACGGGGAAGTTCCCCTTGGTGCACACTGGAAACTTCTTCGAGGAAAAATCCTTGCACCTGCCCATTTCTCTTTTGACAACTAGATCAAGATCTATTCAAGGTGTTCACCTTTTAATGAACAACCTCCCTTTGATACAAATTGAAAGTATCAAATTGTCAACCTAGATCATCTAGAAGGGGGGTGAATAGGTGAATCATGCGGCTTATAGAGTCATAAAAATCTAGTTAAAATAAAGCACAAAAAACAAGAGAAAAAACACAACACATACACAAGGATTTATAGTGGTTCCCAAAAATGGGTACGTCCACTGTCCTACCTTGCTTTTATAGCACTTCGGGCTAGACTCGACTACTTCACTAAAACTCGTATTTATAATAAACTTACAACTCGGAGTATCACACACCTATAAACTCAGAGAACAACTTCCCCTGCACTCGACCCTACAATAAGGATCTACAAAAAATCTGAAGAACAAACTTCCTACAAAGTAATAAGAAAAATATTGTTTGATAGAAATCACTTTTTCTGAGATTTGAAATTATAGTCATTCTTCGTTACTTGAAAGCTCTGACTGAATTCTTGAAGAAGAAGAATCTAAAATTACTGCACAAATCAAATCTAAGAAATGGCTGATCTCTGAATAAATGTGAATCTGAAATCATGAGATCGATCAAGTTTTATCTTTCTAGGAGGAATCGCGTATCGGGATAGTTGTCGGTGACAGAGTTCTTTGGGAAATCAATTAGAATTTTCGGTCGTTTTTATCAATATGCAATTAAAACATAATTAGATTTGTGATTAGGGTTCTCTGAAATAATGCAAGACTATTTATAGACGATTCCTCACTAATGGCTGGATTTCAAACTTAGTTCTACCATCCACGTGTACTATACTTGGCAGAAGCCCTAGTTTTGAAAAGGCGTAAAATCAAGAATTACACTGAATAAAAATTTGTTTAACTCCGATTTGTCGAGAAATCACTGGTACTCTACAAACCACTCGACAAACTAGTCAAAATAACTTGGGAGAGAGAGTTTGCATGAGATGATTAGACTACATAAGACCTTTCGACAAATTAGCTGAAAGCTCTCGAGAGTACTCGACAAATTTACTTGTCATCTCGACGAATTTTACATAGAACTTGCTAACACCAACTTTCTTTGGAGTATTAAGGTAGTTCACTTGACTACTCGAGAGGACTCAACGAATTTCACAAGTACTCGCATAAGTATTCGATGAATTCACTTGGGTAATCAATGAATTTTACTTAGATGATCTGATCAGCAGTTCTTAGTAATCTCTCAACTACTCTTGAGATAACTCGACGAATTCTATGAGTGCTTATTTGAGTTCTCGACGAATTACCTCATGTGATCACTTGACAAATTTTCCTTAGCTAAAATCTATAACTTCTGAACATCAACTTCCTTTGTGATGCTAGATGAAGTACACCCCATTAGAGATATTACATATGGGTAAACACGAAGTTATATACAATGAAGGATTTCATTGCACCGAACTATGTTTAAAGACCCATTGTTACCAGATAATGGTTTGTACTTGGAAATAAAAACCTGCACAACACAAAACTGAAACTAACATCAAAAACAACCTCAATTCAACTTAGTTCAAGAGACACTACTTCAAGTTAGGGCTATTGTGGATACAATACCAAATAGGGTGCCTTGGGTGAAATTCAAGTTTGCATACAAGCTACATTATATGCCCCTTTTTATTTATATGCTCAACATAGAAACATGTTTGATAATTATGACACCCACTCATGTGCTTCTATGTTACTTTATGTTTTATCACATATGCATACGAAATGTTGAGCTACAGGGCGATGGAGTGCCTCAGGGTCCGCTAAGGATGACCGGGAGGTGGGATGGTTGTTACATAGTTGAGGTCGGCCTTAGCTAACCCACATTACTTTAAATCTTTACAGGGCAAAAATCGCAAGCTAGAGCAAGCTCGACAGCCAAAAAGGCTTTAGCCTCATGCAGTGTTACATCTCCTGTTTTATAGATTGTTGTGTTTCCTTTCTCTATTTTTGGCTTACATGTCAAGGTAGCATAGGATTACTGTACTCTTGTTTTGATAAATGTTGATGATTTTTTGGACATTTTGGTGGTATAAGTCTATAAGGCCATTTTGGACTCCTATGTACTCATGGACAACTTCTAGTCTATTTTTGAATGTTTCAGCTATTTTTTATTCTGAGTTTGAGATGGATAGTTCTTTTATATCATTTTATAATACCAAAGCTGTGGCATCTATATTTTTTGGAGGTACTGGTCGGACCCATATTATATATGGTCATTGTAGGGGAGGTGTTACAATTTGGTATCAGAGCTAGGATCTTGTCCAAGTTGAGGTTTAGTTGTCAATTTAGTGTAATCGAATTGCATAAAAAATTTGTCTGCATAAGAGTATGGTGTAAGACCATGAGTGTTCATGTGTTCAAGTTTCTTGAATATAACGTGATTTGTTTTTTACCATGCTTAAGCTAGGATTGAAGCGATGATGCAAGGATGATGAGGCCATAAGAGGAGCCTTCGGCGAGCAGTGCTTCTATTTCGGGTCTCATGGGCATGGGTATGTCCCTGGCCAATTTCTTTTGCATGCTAGCAGAAGCAATGGTAGGGACACAAGTTATGGCAATGCTATAAGTTGTAACACATATTACTCAGGTGACGAATCCTGTTACTTAGGGTGAGATGCCTGTCACACCTGAGGGAGAGGCCAGGTAGGCAGAGTCGTCAAGTAAGAGAGCTATTTTTTGGCAGGGAGACCGCCAGATGAAATATTTTTTGAGTTTCCATCCTCCAACATTGAAGGGAGTCGACACACCGACATATGCTAAAGACTAGTTATAAAGGATTCATGAGGTCTTGAGAGCGGCAGAGACACCAGAGGATAAGCCGTCTCAGTTTGTCATCATGTTAGAAGGTGACACAAATCTATTGTTGGTGAGCCATAATAGTCATCAGTTTTGTGGATGCACCCCGTCAATGGATGAGTTTGCAAGTGCCTTCTTAATGAGGTATATTTGATTATCGACAAGATTATCTCTTTAGAGGCAGTTTCTGCACTAGGTATAGCAAGACAGGACCATGGATGAGTATGTGCAGGAATTTACTCATCTGGTTTGTTATGCGGGAATGACCATGGCTGAATATGAGGAGAGGAACAACCAATTCTATCATGGATTAAGAGAGAACTTGAGGCAACTACTCATAGCTTTAAAGAATGCAGGTTTCAGTGAGTTGGTTGAAGCCACTAGGACCATAGAGAGCGATATAGAGCATACTCAACACTGTAAGGGTCTTGTTGCAAAGTAGGGAGAAGACAAGCATTTTTAATCTCTGTGGAATTAAAAAGCGAGTAAGTGGAAGAATAAGTCTCGTACCTTCAGGACAAGAGAGAAAAGTGGAGCGACGTTAGGAGATTTCCATTTTAAGGGACCACTAACGTACTACAAGTGTGGCAAACCGGGCCACATAACTCGACTATGTATTGAGGGTGGTGCTGAGATAGAACCGAGGCAAGAGCAGTTAGTGTGTTATGTTACTAGTATTATAGAGATGTGGAAAACGGCAAAGTCAAGCTCTTCATGTTTCTCTCTAGTGCATCCAAGAGCCTATAGCCTTGGGCAGCAGGATGCGATCCGTCGGCCCGATGTGGTGATAGGTATGAAATGTTTAAGTTTGTTTACTAGCTTAAAACTATTTGAGACTATTCGTCTTTGTTTCATATGTGCTAGGTTTCAAGCTAGTATCTAGTTGCCCTGCCAGCACGTTATTCAATAGGGGGTGTCACACTCCTTTTTTCGAAAAGTTTTATCTGAAATATTAGTGTCGAGCCCTTTGAGGTAGATGTAGAACTTAGTGTGGTCATGCCCAATAGGTCTATCAAGATTACCGGGAAAAAATGGTGCATTGGTTGGAGCTTAGGCGAAGTTGACTTCGTGTTGGCAGTGACAATCCTACCACAATTCAAGTTTGACCTTATCTTGGGGATGGACTGGCTTGCAGAGTAGTGGGCTAGTATTGGTTGTTTATCAAAAGTTGGTGAACCTGAGGAGCATGGGTGAAGAAGAAGTCATGTTTGAGGGCCTTAGCGGATTGTCATGCTCCCTGATTTTGGCTATGTAGATGGTGCATGCAGTGAATCAGGGAGGTGTAGCATTTATCTCCTTGTTAGAGGTTCACTCCTCCAAGATGTCAATTGGAGAAGTGCCTTGGTGGCAGAGTTTGAGGATGTCTTTCTCAAGGAGCATCCGAGAGCACCTCCTCAACGTAAGATCGAGTTCACAATTCAATTATTGACAGAAGAAGGGCTGGTATCGTGTCCTCCTTTTAATATTGCATTGAAAGAGCTAGCAGAGCTCAAAGTTCACCTAAAGAATTTGTTAGAGTGGGGTACATTAAGACCAACTCTTGATCGTGGAGTGCGTCGGTGCTTTTTGTGAAGAATAATGATGGTATTTTGCGGTTGTATATAGACTACCATGAGCTAAATAACTTGGTCGTCAAGAATAAGTATCCAATTCTGTGGATACATGACTTGTTCGACAAGTTGGTTGGGTCAGTGGTGTACTCCAAGATGGAATTGAAGTAGGGGTATTACCAGTTGCGTATTTGATATGAGGACATTTCCAAGATAGCATTTGGAATGAGGTATGGACTTGTACTACCCCAAATTTTCGGAAAAACAACATGTAGTTGGTAACTGGAGGTTACCACCAGGCAATAGAGCTAGGGATGGCAGTATCCAGCCCATTTTAATAGACCAACGTCTCTAGTAGTTATCTTGAAGCGGTGGCATGATACCGCGTGACAGTAGCCAAATAATTTGACCTTTATCTCTGGACAATAACGTTCGGTGGTAGAGGTAATGTTGGCAGTAGTATGCCTTGTGATAGTTAACTAGGTAGTAGTCTAAATCACCTAGAAGGGGCAGGGGGTGAATAGGTTGTTTTTATTATTTTTCTTTTTACTCTACTATTTAGTATCATTTAAACATTATTGAAAGCTCACAAAAATTTTATAGTGGTTCCCTAAGGTCTGGGTACATCCATTTTACCTCAGCACCTTTCTAATAGTGTGTTAAACAAGGCAACCTTCTCCAAACTCAGTTCAAAGAGCTTACAACACAGATCCCTCAGGATCTCTTAGGTTTCCTCTGAACCCTATCTCAGGCTACTTCCCTACAACTCAGAGTAAGATATACTCCAATATCTTAGTGACCCTACAGTTCAACTACCTCAGGCTAATTAAGAAGCCCTACAACTCAAGCTGGGAGGATAGCCCAACAATTAGGCACACATGCCGTACAGTAAGCCACACAGGCCCAACAGCTCAGAACAAAATATTCTTACAAGATTTTTTGTTTAGACTTTAACAGAAGACAATAAAAGATATACACCTTTATATTTGGTCTTCTATTGAAATAAAATACCTGAGAATTGTCCTAGAGCAGGGCTTGAAATATTGTTCTCAGCTTGTGCCTTAGCTCTTTCTTAATCTCCCATCTCCTTGTAGATAGAAGAAGATCAACCACTTATCCTTGACGAACCAAACCTGTTCTCCTTAGATCTTAGAATAACTTCTGGAAGCATAAGGCGTTGGCACACTCAGCACTTCCAGTAGTTTGTAGCAGCACTTGGCAATGGCAACAAGAACTTGGCACTGGCACGCCAACAATCCTTTTTTTTCTTGACCTAGAAGATGCTTTATATAGGCTTCATCAATCTACATCAGTTCTTGGATTGATTTAACCTTACTTGGCCAAGAATGGATTAAGTAATTTTGCTTTATTAGTCTTCCGGCAAAAATGGGTCGCGCCATCATAATGGCTATATTCAAAATTGTCTCAGTTGTTTATCTGAGACTGGCTTCTGTATAAGCGACAGATTCACTGCGTCTCAGCGGTTCCGCTAAGACTACACTACTTTCACAGCAGGGTTGGGATAGGTTGCTATCTCAGTGACTATTAACTGAGACTCAGCTGTTCTGCTGAGACTAGATAGTCTTCTCAGCAAATTTCTCTGGAATAGCTGAGACAAATACAACAATGTCGAGATTTGTTCTAAACATGTTTTTTGAACAACTTAAACCTGTATAATGAGTATAGTAGAAAATCTATCAAATATATTATGCACTTAGCATTGAAGGTGATGCCTCTTGAAATCCAAGGAACATTGAAGGACAATATTCCCAACAATCTCCCCCTATTTGAAGCAGGAAGAACTCATAGCAATGCTAAGATTCATTTTAACCCATAAAACATATCATTATAAATTGGAAAACTTAATTCAAAAACATCATTAAAACATTGCAGGGAAAAATAAATGTTTAGCCAATCATAAACATAAGCTAAACAACCTAACTAATTTAAGGATAACATCATAATAGTTAGATGTTTAATAATTTTAAGCACGACTTAATAACATGATTAATCGACATAAAAACATAGCTAATTGGTATAAGTCATGACATTTTTCATTCAGCCACCAGAAACAATTTAAACCATCATAGGATAGTTTAACTTGTATATAATATTTCAAAATTTTCAGATTTAATATCATGAGCTAACATATGAAGGTTAGCATATAATATTCAACATTAGTTAATTGGCTTTCAACTATAATTAAGGTTTCCACTTCTTTGTAGAGCTAGAGCCTTCATCTTCAGTAGCACCTACCAGCTTTGCACTCTTGTCTTTGTTCTTCTGCCTCCGGAAGTAGAGAAGAGGTTTTGGTAAGTATTTAGGAGGCATTTTCTTAGGCTTGTTCATTCTGACCAAATTCACTTTGAAAATTCCTTCTCTTAAAGAATTCCTTTCCAGGTGCTTGATGCATTGCTCAGAAGAATATTTTTTCTCATTGTTCTTAAGAATCTATCCATGATTTATCCAAGCATTGATAATTATTGTCTCTAAGGCATCACTATGATATTCATAGTTTGGATCATCTGCATTTTCAGCTCTCCTCCTTGCCATGAACTCTTCAGACAATAGAGTTGAAAGACTTTGTTTTCAAGGTCAGCTAACACCAAGATGGGGAGGAGGGTTAAAAGGTTTTAGGTCTCTTTTAAAATTACTTAGACCTATAACTTATTTTGCTATGCTTAGTTATTTGTTAATTTAGCTTTCAAGAACATCAACCAGAAGACACAGTAATTTTAAAGTGGTTCCCCAGTTTATGGGTATGCCCACTATCCCTCTCCGCCTTTCTAACAGTGTGTTAGTCAAGGCTCTTCCCCCCCAAACTCGGCTCCTTAAGAGCTTATAACACAATCCCGCAGGACCAATCAGTCTCCTTCAAGACCTACAACTCAGGCCCAAGGCCATATAACTCATAGATTCAACAATCACCTTCCTCAGGCTCAAAAGCCCTACAACTTAGGCTGGAAGGACAGACCTACACTCAAATCAACAAATGATCTTACCTCTGTCTTTATAACGCAGGCTTACAACTTAGATTCTACTAAAAATCCTACGCTCCGATCTAAGACTGGATCCTACAACAAATGGAAATTATGATAAAAACAGTTTGACACCAGAAAGTTTTCGCTGTGTCTGTCTTCCTGGGCTGAGCAGATTTCATCCATATCTTATTCACAACAACAATATGAAAAGTTCTTCAGTACTGGGCTGCTTGTGCTGGAAGTAAATCATAAACAAGATTCTGATCTGATGTTGAAGACAAAGGATCTGAAAGTTATGTATCTTCTTTAAACAGCTATCTGGACTAGTAGACTCTAAAGGATCTTGTTCTCTTCTCAATCAGAAATTGATTATGAACTTGTTATCACTGATAAGAACCGCAACAACTATCAGTTTCTACTTTCAGGTCCACTGAATCTGAACTTGTGCTTCAGGCTCGATGTTAATGGCGAGTAAGAAGATGAAGTTCCGCCGCTATGCGTATTCAAAAAACCATAATTCCTTCTTTGGACACAGTCAATCTTTCCCTTTTATTGATCCAAGATCAACGACTATTTGCGCCGTGGGTCCCGCCATAATTATAGATTTACCAACATCCATTTGCAGAGTACGACAACAGCTGGCCGCTGGCGCCATTATAGGCATACTGTATCTTTCTTGCAATGAATTCGAACTGCGTTGACTTTATTTACTTTTGCTGACTCATGCTGACGTCAGCCATCAGTGGACTTAGCCAAAATCAAGCAACTTTAGTACAGGCGTTGAGTGAGTAAGCTACACTCAATGCCAAAACACTTAGACAGATTTTCTTTCACTACGAGTTGAGTGAGCAACCTTCACTCAATGCCAAAACACAGAAAAATTTCTCTACCATTTGGCATTGAGTGAGCAACCTTCACTCAATGCCAAAAAACTTATAAAATTTTTCTATCTCTAGGCATTGAGTGAGCAACCTTCACTCAACGCTAAAACACTTAGAAAATATTTCTGTCTCCAGGCATTGAGAGATTGAGCTTCAATCAATGCCAAACTGATTAACTTAAGTTCTGTCACTTAGCATTGAGTGAGTAAGCAACACTCAACGCCATAACACTTAGAATTGATTTTAGTCACATGGAGTTCAGTTAGTAAGCTTCACTCAATGCATTTGAACTTAGCCAAATTTCTATGAAATCACAGTCTCTTACTTACTAAGGTTTAGTCAATGCTTTTTATCACATGGCGTTGAGTGAGTAGGCCTCACTCAACGCCTGTGGACTTAGTAAAATATCAACACAGATTTTCTATGGCGTTGACTGTCTGAGCAATACATAACGATTATGGAGTATGCGGTTAGTGAGTAGACTTCACTCAACGCTTGTGGACTTAGCCACTTTCTTATTATTTCTTAATAGGCTTTGATTGTCTTAGCATGTCTCATAGCTTTTTGTTGTATGGCATTGAGTGAGTAGACTTCACTCAACGCCCGTGTACTTAGCTGCATTTTCAGCTTGCAAATTGGTTGGCTTTGACTTTCTTAGCCTGTCTCACAGCTTTTTTTATATGACGTTAAGTGAGTAGACTTCACTCAATGCGTGTGGACTTAGCAATATTTTCAGCTTGCCAATTATTAGGATGATTATAATCAACATTTTTACTTACCTAGCATTGAGTGAATAGACTTCACTCAATGCCTGTGGACTTGGTGTAATTTCTACTTTACCACCAGCATTTTGGTGTCCACTTGTCAAATTAGTGTAATAGGGACTGGCGTACATGCATAAACTCAAACACACATCGAATACAACTAGTGTGCGTGTCATTGACTTGTTTGACATCTTACAAATCTCGGCCATTTGGATCAATGGACCCAACAATCTCCCCTTATTTGAAAAAATCAAAACCCTTATTTAGATTGTTCACATTTTATAGTCAATGACACACACAACATATGCAGCAATAAAATTTGTTATTATAATAGAACAGATCTTGGAAGGTTACCATATATCCTTCCTGTTTGGTGAGCATCATCTGCTCCCCCTGTTTTGTTACAATGTGTGTGATACCACTTGAATGCTGCATGGGAGAATTTCTTTCTCACCCTAAACTGTAGCATTTCTTTCTCCCCCTTAACTTGACTCCACTTGATCAACCTCTGATACCATACTTGATGATGCCACACTTGATCAATCTTTGAATCCACTTGATATGCCAGTTGATTAATTTCTTCTTTCTCTCCCCCTTTTTTACTTCTAAAGAATAGTCAGGGAAGAGCTTGCTTGTCTCTGTTTACATCTCCCCTTATCTGAGTATAGTTGATGCCCTTGCTGTAGCTACTAGCTATCTCTTTATATATGGTTGGTTCTGCTCCTGTAGCTGCTGGACTTGATCCCCCTCAATAGGCGCCACTTTTGCCATAATTTACTTATTGTTGGGGTTTGTCTCCACAATGCCTCAGATTTGTAGGAGGTCAGACCTTGAACTAAGATGAATTAAGGTGTATTTGATGCTGTGTTTAAGTTGTATGTGTGCAGGTCCTTAATGCCAAGTGTAGACCAATGTCAGTCTATAATGGGTCACCAAACACAGGACCATACAATGTAATCCCTCATTGTGTGATCCAAAGTGTTGGCCCATGTATAGCCTCTCTATTGGGATACACTTCCTTCATGCACTTGGATTGATGGACAGAAGCATTGGAGCAAATTTCTTCATAGAATTTTTCTAAGTCCCTAATACTCGAGTAACCCCTTATGATACTCGAGTATCAGGCTTAATACTCGAGTAGTTAGTAAGACATACTCGAGTAGTTAGAGATACTCGAGTAGTCAGTTAGACTTACTCAAGTAAGGTCTTAATACTCGAGTAGTCTGTGTCTCATACTCGAGTAGTTAGTGAGATACTCGAGTAATCAGTTTGGCTTACTCGAGTAGGGTCTGAATACTCGTGTAGATATATCTATACTCGAGTAGTTAAGTTAGTCACTCGAGTAAGTTCTTTTCATACTCGAGTAAGTAACTTGATACTCGAGTAAATCATGTTTGATACTCGAGTAGATCCTTTTCTTCTCTTCTCTGCAAGTTCAAAGTACTGATACTCGAGTAAATACCCTGATACTCGAGTATGTGTTTTCTGATACTCGAGTAAATACCCTGATACTCGAGTATGTGTTTTCTGATACTCGAGTAAATACCCTGATACTCGAGTAAGTGTTTTCTAATACTCGAGTATAACTTCTGATACTCGAGTAAGTTTTCTCTATACTCGAGTATATCTTCTGATACTCGAGTAAGTATGTTCATACTCGAGTAATTGATCTTTGATACTCGAGTAAATTCTTCCATACTCGAGTAATTGACTCTGATACTCGTGTATGTAAACGTTTCTCAGGTATATTTTCTGATACTCGAGTTTAGCCTTTTGATACTCGAGTATATCGTCTTGATACTCGAGTATACTTTCTATTACTCGAGTATACAATTCTGATACTCGAGTATACCATTTTTGATACTCGAGTAATTCATTCTTCTCTCCTGTATTTCTCTCTTTCTATACTCGAGTATACTGCTTCTTGCTACTCGAGTATTCCATCTCTCCATACTCGTGTATATCCTCCATTACTCGAGTATCGCAGTCAACTTCTCCAGAATTCTTCTAAGTCCATTTTCATCATAAGTATTTTGAATCTGTCAAATCTGATTGGTCCACGTGTCATCATTAATAAATGTTATGACCGTTGGAACCCACCTATAAATAGGTCTTTTCAGAAATGACTTTTAAGCGTT
Organism: Platanthera zijinensis; assembly: GCA_039513925.1. Lineage (NCBI taxonomy): Eukaryota > Viridiplantae > Streptophyta > Magnoliopsida > Asparagales > Orchidaceae > Platanthera > Platanthera zijinensis. The sequence continues at coordinate 97,680,418 of CM077083.1, forward strand.
ATTACAGAAATATTCTTTTTAAGAAAGAGAAATTCCGTGAACCCTAATTTCACGCCGCCGCCATTGCCGTTCACGGAAGAAGAAGAAAAGTTTGGATCGCGACTTTTGTTTTCATCGATCTTTCCTCTAGCGATCCAGAAGAAAGAGAATCACTCGATCTTGCCGAGCCTTGAAGATTCCAGATCTACTTTCTCGATCGAGGTGGTTCTAGTTTTCAGATTTGTGGATTTCTCTCAGGTCATCTTCAACCTTTTCTTTCTGATCAAGCCGAAGTTCCTAAAGAAGAAGACCGTCAAAGATCCAGATCTGAGATTGATGTTTTGATTTTTATTTTCAAACCAAATTTCATTGTAGGAGATTTTTCTCCGAGACTTGTAGGAAGTTTTGTCTTCCGAGTTTTTTGTAGATCCGTTTTGGGATCGAGATTTGTAGGAACGTGGTTCCGAGGTGTAGGATTGTTTTCAATCCGAGATAGTGGAGTAGCCGAGTCTAGCAATTTGCTAGATCGGTGAGGAAAGTGGACGTACCCAAGATTGGGGAACCACTATAAATCTCTTGTCTTCTGTGATTGCTTGATATTTGCTGTGTTAGTTTTTAATTCCGCATTTGACACGCATTTCACCTATTCACCCCCCTCTAGGTGATTTAGGCTAACAACTTAGACCTCTCAATTGGTATCAGAGGGAGGTTGATCGTTAAAAGGTTAACACCTTGATCTTATCCTTCTAAGTTGTTTCTTGAAAAGTATCAAGCATGAGTAAGACCAAGGATTTTGCTAAACTCCCTATCTGCACCAAGAACAACTTTCCTATGTGGAAGGAAAGAGTAAATTTCTTCATGGAAGCAGTAGATCCCCGGATCTTCATGATTGTTGAAGAAGGTCCCCACATTCCTATGACTGCATCCACCATAGATCCCACCAAGCAAGTTCCCAAGAAGCTGATGGATCTAGATAAGGATGAGATTGCACTTGTCTCTCTGGACAAGAAAGCCAAAAATATTATAGCAAGTGCAGTGGATGACTCAATGCTACAAAATCTGATTCATTGCCAGTCTGCCAAGGAGATGTGGCAATCCCTTGTGACTCTAATGGAAGGTACAGAAGAAGTGAGGGATGATCGTAGATCCCTACTGAACCAAAAATATGAAGCCTTCAGGCAGGGTCATAAGGAAGCCATAGCTGACACCTTTGAGAACTTCTTCAAGATAGTAAATGGCCTAAGAGTGTATGGCCGTGTCTTCACCAACGGGGAACTCAATGACAAATTCTTAAGATCCCTAACCAAGGAATGGGATAATAAGGTATGTGCCATTCGGGAGTTTGGAAGGTTAGCTGAGACGGACCCGCAGAATCTGTTCGGAAAGCTTATGTCTTACGAGCTGCAAATCAACTCAAGAAAAGCTGAAGAAGAGACAAGCAGGTCTGCATCCAAGGAGAAATCTGTCGCTCTAAAGGCAGATAGCTCAAGGAAGATAAAGGCTAGCTCTCCTGCCCCAGTTCCTGAGGCTGATGAAGAAGAATCATCTGAGCCTAGCTCATCTGGCTCAGAACTATCTGATGGAGAGTTCTCCCTACTCTCAAGGCAGTTCAAGAAATTTTTGAACAAGAAGAAGCAATGGAGAGGCAAGGATGCCTCATATAGAAGATCACGACATGACAGTGATCATCGGAAGAAAGGCTCAAGTAGCCATGACAGGTATAATCCTAAACCGAACAAACAGATTTCTACTGACATCATTTGTTATTGTTGCAATAAGCCAGGTCACGTCATCGTCGATTGCCCCCACAAAAAGAAAGAGGGTGGAAGAAGAGAGGAAAAGAAATCCTCACACCCCAAGAAGAAGACAGAGAGAAGCCTAGTAGCCAAGAAGAGCAAAACTCTCAGCGACTCTGACTCATCTGAGTCGAGTGAAGAAGAGGAAGCTTACTTTGGGCTCATGGCTCATTCGGATGATGAACAAGTCCCCCAGTTTACTGGGGAGGTAAAATCTCACACTCCTCTCTCTGATTCTGAAAATGACAATGAGCAAGGGGGATATTCCTCTGAAGATGAATCTGAACTCATGGGACAGTATAAGGAATTACTCACCGCTTACGAGAAATGTCGTAGAATGGTGAAAAGTCAAGCCAAAGAGATCAATTCTCTACAGGCTAGTGAGAGCAACTTGAGAGAAGAAGTCAATAGGACTAACTCTCTTCAAGAGAACCTAAATGAAGCTATGGAGGAATACAATAAAGCTCTCAAGCACCTCGACCTTAAAGAGGAAATCATCAAAGAACTGGAAAAACAGCTCGAGGCTGAAAGGAAGCTTGTTGAGAGCTTCTCTAAGCCTAAGACAGTTCTTCCAATCGTTGCTGAATTCTCTGCTAAGGCCAAGGGTGCTGGTTTAGGCCACATTGGCTCTTCTAGTAAATCCTCTAGAAGAAACAAGGCCAAGAGAAAGAATAAGGCTGCCCGAAAGACTCTAGCTGAAGAAAAAGGGAAAGCTCCCTTGGAACCTGTTGTATTCAAGAAAGTTATCTTTCCCACGAACGAACTCGATTATGAGTCCACCTACGGTCACTTTTCTAGGCCAATCCCTGAGAAGCCTAAGTCAAGATACCAAGGTTGGACTCGTCCTCGTAACTTTGACGAGAGTGTCTTCAAGGCACCTTATGAGGAGATTCAGCTTCAAAGCTATGGACCTTATGCTCATGGTCATAACTTTAAGAAGACACCAAAAGTAAAACCCGTTGTAGAAAAGCCTATGAAGGAGAAGACTTCATGTAACTGCAATCATCATGAAGCCTCTTCCTCCAAAAGTAAGGCTCCTGCTAGACCTTCATTCCAGAAAGTCAGGCAGGACTACCCAAGGCAAAGATACAACAGGTTCAACTGTTGGTGTTGTGGCAAAATTGGTCATTTTGCCAGTGATTGTTGGTTCAATCCTAATAATGCTGCTACCCCTAAAGTTAGCAACGTGAGAATGACCACTCATGAGGCTAATACTCGTAGGGGGAGTATTCTAACTCGAGACCAAGGACCCAAACTTGTTTGGGTTCCTAAGGCTAAATGATTGTAATTGCAGGTATGTCCAAAGGCCACCAAAATGCCAATCTGGTACTTGGACAGTGGATGTTCTCGGCATATGACCGGGACAAGGAGCCTACTACTGAACTACACCTCAGTCTGCAACGGACCAAAGGTCATCTTTGGAGGTTCAGATCGAGGAATCACTAAAGGCTATGGTATGATTTCTAACGGTAGCGTATCCTTCTCGAATGTAGCCTATGTTGAAGGATTGGAGCACAATCTCATCAGCATAAGCCAACTATGCGACAAAGGATACGTAGTTGAATTTCATGCTGACAAGTGTTTGATAAAATCGGTTAACAATATGGAAACTATTTTATCAGGCACTCGAAGCAGAAATATTTTCTGTTTGAATTTTATTTGTATAGACTCTTCGACACCAGTGTGTCTTTTGGCAAAAAGTAGTGCATCTCTTGCTGACCAATGGCACAAGAGACTAGCACATATTAATTTCAAAACTATCAATAAATTATTCTCTCAAAACTTAGTGCGTGATGCACCCAAGGTCAAGTGCGTTACGGACAGTCCTTGTCACGCTTGTATCAAAGGCAAGCAAACAAGAATTTCGTTTAAAAGCATAATAGGCAAGGATTCCGATAGAAGTTTACAGCTTCTTCATATGGACTTGTTTGGTCCACTGCAGGTTAGAAGTTTGGGAGGTAAGGAATATACGTTGGTTATTGTGGATGATTACTCGCGCTTTGCGTGGGTGTTCTTTCTGAAACACAAGTCAGATACCTTCGGTATTTTCACTAATTTTGTCAGGCAAATCCAGAATGAATACAACCGTTCCGTAGTCAAAATCAGAAGTGACAATGGAACGGAATTCAAATCTGGAGCCATGACAGAATTTTGTGAAAGTCAAGGTATCTTTCATGAGTTTTCCTCTCCCCGCACACCACAGCAAAATGGAGTGGCTGAGAGAAGGAACAGAACACTCATAGAGGCTTGTCGGACCATGTTGAGTGATGCCTCACTTCCGGAGTATTTCTGGGCTGAAGCCGTCAACACCGCTTTTCACGTGCAAAATCGAGCACTCATCAACAAAGACCATGATAAGACTCCTTACGAACTTCTAAAAGGCAGGCAACCAACCATTTCATACTTTAGAATCTTTGGTTGTAAGTGCTTCGTACTTAACAATGGCAAGTATCACACTACAAAGTTTAGCGAGAAAAGCTTTGAAGGTATTTTTGTAGGTTATAGTAGCCATAGTAAGGCCTATAGAGTTTTCAATAGAAAAACTCTGGTTGTGGAAGAGTCGATACATCTTGTATTTGATGAGACGAGTCTGTTGCAAAGCAACTCGTCTAGTGTGCCTATTGTAGATGCAGGTACAAAGATGAAAGAACTCAGCTTGGATGAACCTATTAAAGATAAAGATGAGACGTTCATCAAGATCCCCTCTACAACCACCTTTGGAGAGGGAGATGATCAAGATGAAGAAGACATCCCAGCTGAAGATATAACTCCAGTGGCTGAAGAGATCCCAGATGCAAGGACTTTAGAGTTCAGACACTTGAAGGATCATCCTGTTGACCAAATCATAGGAGATCCTCGGGATGGTGTCAGAACTCGTCGAGGTACAACTAACGAGAATTTACACTTAAGCTTTCTCTCACAGGTTGAACCAAAGAAATTTGAGGAAGCCAACTCCGACGCATCCTGGATTCTAGCCATGGAAGAAGAATTAAATCAGTTCAAAAGATGCAAAGTCTGGACACTTGTTCCTAGACCCAAGCATAAGAACGTCATCGGGACAAAATGGGTCTACCGGAACAAGATGGATGAAGACGGAACAATTATAAAGAATAAAGCCAGACTTGTCGCCAAGGGATATCGTCAAGAGGAAGGGATCGACTTCGACCAAACTTATGCTCCAGTAGCAAGACTGGAGGCAATCAGGTTATTTCTTGCCTACGCTGCACTGAAGGGCTTTACCGTCTATCAGATGGACGTAAAGTCCACCTTCCTGAATGGTGACATAAAGGAAGAAGTGTATGTAGAGCAACCGCCAGGTTTTGTTGACTCAACCTTTCCTAACTATGTTTACTTATTGCAAAAAGCACTATATGGTCTTAAGCAAGCTCCTCGAGCTTGGTATGAGACGATATCTACCTTTCTTCTTGAGAACAAGTTCACGAGAGGAAAGATAGATAAGACATTATTTCTTAGGGAAATAAAGGGCAAGATTTTGCTAGTGCAAATCTATGTCGACGACATCATTTTTGGCTCTACAGATAACAACCTCTGCAAAAAGTTCTCTAAACTTATTCAAGGGAAGTTTGAAATGAGCAGTATGGGAGAGCTGAAGTATTTCTTAGGGCTACAAGTGAAACAATCTGTGGATGGAATTTTCATCTCTCAGACCAAGTTCACCAAAGAGCTGCTTAAGACATTCGGAATGGAGAATGCAACCTCTATGAGGACTCCAATGGCCTCAGCTATGTCTCTGGACAAGGACGAGAAAGGGAAACCTTTTGATGAAACCAAGTACAGAAGCATAATTGGGTCCTTGCTCTACCTTACTGCAAGTAGGCCAGATATAATGTTCTCGACATGTGTATGTGCTAGATTTCAGGTGAACTCTAAGGAATCTCACTACATCGCTGCAAAGCGAATCTTGAGATACCTCAAAGGAACACCAAATCTTGGCTTATGGTACCCAAGAAGTAATGATAGTGAACTAATTGGATTTTCAGATGCAGATTTTGCAGGAAGCAAAGACGACAGGAAAAGCACCTCCGGGACTTGCCAATTTCTCGGAAGGAGACTCATTTCCTGGAGCAGTAAGAAGCAAAACTGTGTAGCCATCTCAACGGCTGAATCAGAGTACATCTCTGCAGGGAGCTGTTGTGCACAGCTTTTGTGGATCAAGAATCAGTTTGAAGATTACAACATGAAGTTCCAGAACATTCCCCTGTTCTGTGACTCTTCCAGCGCAATTGCAATAGCCAACAACCCAGTCTCCCACAGCAGGACCAAGCACATAGAGCTTCGCTACCATTTCATCCGGGAGCATGTGGAAAATGGAGATATAGATCTACAGTATGTCTCCACAGACAGGCAAGTTGCAGATATCTTCACCAAGCCGCTGGATGAGTCCAAGTTTTCATTATTCAAAACTGAGCTTGGACTGCTTAACAAAGAAGACCAATGATGGACTCAGAAATTTAGAAGAGGTCAGAAATGTTGGATACTCTGAGGTACATTTTTTTTTAGTGAAAATTCCTTCAAGAAATTTGAGACTCGAGAATAGTTACATTTACACGAGTGAAATAGTGAATACTCGAGTAACAAGTCAAATATACTCGAGTAATCAAATCAATACTCGTGTATGCACTCTTTATACTCGAGTATGAAAAGTCTTCAGAATTTAATACTCGTGTATTGAACTTCATATACTCGAGTAATCAGATTGATACTCGAGTATGAATTTCTTATACTCGAGTATGGAAAAATCCGTCAAGACTTAATACTCGTGTATACTCAGTACATACTCGAGTATATGTTAAGGATTACTCGTGTATAGTATGACCTAATCGAGTATACTAAATCCAATACTCGTGTATGCCGTAAACTTCTCTCGTGTAATCGGATTTCTCTGGAATTTTTTTCAAACTCTCTATTCGCACAACGAATTTGCCGCCTCATTCGGGTATGTTTTTATGTTTAATCATTTTTTTAGACCTAATTAGGATTAATTATATATATATACAAAATGAAAACGTCCATTCCACTTCTCATTCACTCGTGTATCCGCCGACCTTTCGTCTTCCCGACTCTGTCTCGTCGCTCTTCCGTCGCCGCCGATTTCTTAGTTTCAGATGGCTCCTCCGTCGTCCAAGATCGGAATCGGCTCTGAACTAGTTCCAGATGGTATTGCAGACCTCTCAGATGACTTTCGCAACCTTCTCATTCTGTTCGACACCGCTGGATTGACCTACCTCCTCCAGACGCCGTGCAAGGCTATTATTCCCGCAGTGGAAGAGTTCTACAAAAACCTAAAGGTTAAACGAAATGGAAAAGTTCTAAAGACCAAAGTCAGAGGACTCAAAATCCGACTGGACAAAACCTCAATCTCTATTTTACTCCGGCTGCCTGTCTTTGAGGAAGAGGATGAACTCACAACCGCAGATTCTGACAGAACAGCCCTATACTGTGGGGTTGATCCCGAGTGTGATACCTTCAGCAGAGCAGATTGCAATAGAGAGGGAAAATTTCTAATTGATGTTATCTCCAAGGTCATACTCTGCAAGACCTACTCCATCCGAGAAATCTCTCACAACATGTATGAGATCATTAAAGCCATCGTCTGCAGAAAGAAGTTCCAGTTTGGCATGATGCTACTGGACAAGATTCAGGGGAGCATCAAGCAACCCAGTTTTGCAAGGATTATCTCACTCATCCTCCATGAGATAGATCCTCAGGTTTTTGACCTTCCTAAAGGTATTCCTCTCCACCATATGAAGAAAGTCACCCTCGCCTCCATAAATAGATATGAAATCAAGCTTCAAAATACTTCCCAAACCTCCAGACAACAAGCTGTCATCAGGACCCCATCTCCTCCTCAACATCAAGTTGCTGACACTCTGGGTGCAGAAATTGAGGGGGAGCCTGCCTCTTCTCTACATCAGAATCAGGTTTCTTCACAATCAGTAATTCCAGAACAAGAAGAAGTAAGAATTCCTACTCCTCCAATCTCTCCTCCTCCAGCAGATATTCAATCAGCAAATCCAGACTCAGAGATTCCAGACTCAGCAGCCCTTCTGTCTACAGCTGAAGATATCAACAAATTCATTGATGAGCTCAGCTCAGATGCACCACTCTTCCAGAATGGATCAGCTGCAAAGTCTCCAGTTCAGTCTCCTGCTAGAAGCCCAGCTCCATCTCCTGCAAGAACCCCAGCTCCTTCTCCTGCTAAGTCTCCAGTCCAATCTCCTGCCAGATCTCCTGAGAGTGAGCCAAGCAAATCAGCTCATATTCTCCTGTCTGATGATGAGATGTCTCCAGATCCTGTGGAGGCACCTCTGAGGACTTTGGATTTCTCCATGCCCTCTCTCCTACCCTCAGAAGAAGATGTTGAAACAGTTCCATTCAGGAGAGCAGTCAGCTCAGTGGTGATCTCAGAAATCCCTCCTTGGACTGCTTCTACTTCTACTTCTGCTCTTGCTCCTGCTGCTTCAGCTCCTGAACCAACCTCAGCTCCCTCCTCTTCAGATATAATAAGCAATTGAGCTTATGCTCAAAGAACAGAGAGATTACTTTGATGCCTCTCTGCAATCAGTAACATCCAAGGTCTCTGCTCTTGAAACAGAGATGAGCAGAGGCTTTGCAGAAATCCAAGCAAATACTGATGAACTAAAAAGGTTGTTCCAACTTGGAGGCAAAGCCATAGATCACACCATTACAAGCATAGGTGAGCTAAGAAACCAGGCAGAGACAGTAGCTCACAATCAGATCAAGCTAGATGAGAGAGCTGAAATGAATGTTGTGACAGTATGTAATGAAGTGGGCACCTTCAAAGATGAAGCCATTGCAAAGCTAAACATAGATATCAGCAAGGGGGAGAAAGTTGTAAAAGAACAAGTGGAAAAACTTTATGAGCAAGCCCAAGCAGTTGCAAAAGAACAAGTTGAAACTCTCTCTCAACAGGCTCAAACTACAGTGGATAAAATTGTAAAGGAAATGAAAGCAGACATTCTCTCTCAACTTCAATCTGTAAAGTTTTATACCTATGACACTGCTGTGTGGCTGCATAACATGAACTTCCCCAATGCTCAGCTCAACCCAGCCATCATTCCTCAGCACCTAAATCCTCTTGAAGAGAAACCCTCTGCAGATGCCCCTGTCCAAGCTACCATTCCAGAAAGTGGTGTGCCAGTCTTCTCTCCTAGACCTGAGGGAGATGTGACTGAGCCTCCTCTTAACTACTCTGACATGTGGCAAGATGATTTTCTTTCCAGTTCTCAAGGTCCATCTAAAAAGAAAAGAAAGTATGGTGAAGGTGCTTTTGCAAGTCGTTCTGAACCCAGAAGAGATCCAGCAATTGTTCACTCAGAGGTTTGGAGTCCAACCTCCAAATCCCTTATTCTTGACACCTTGAGGCTAGTGACAGACCATGGGGAAAACATAGACAATCATTACAGCTACTCAGAGTGGAAAGCCTATGAAGCTTCACAGATTAAGATCAGGCTACATGACAAAAACTGGGGACACAACAACCCTGCTGCTCCTCCCAGGCCCAGGACTTATTTCCCAAAGCCTTACAGTTACCTGGAGAGGCAAGAGCTCAAAAGGGAAAGGATGCACAAGGATGCTCCATCATGAGTGGATCTGTGAAAGTGGAATTGGACTATTTTGTTTATGTGCTTTAAAAACATTTCCTCATATATATATATTTAATTCTGATTATGGCCATATTTTTGTCTATCCTGTTTTAATTAGGTTTATTCTCCTTGATATGCTTTTTGTTCTTTTACTCCTAAGTAATTCACCTTAGTATAGAGTGTGCTGACATCTACAAATAGGGGGAGATTGTTGGGGTTTGTCTCCACAATGCCTCAGATTTGTAGGAGGTCAGACCTTGAACTAAGATGAATTAAGGTGTATTTGATGCTGTGTTTAAGTTGTATGTGTGCAGGTCCTTAATGCCAAGTGTAGACCAATGTCAGTCTATAATGGGTCACCAAACACAGGACCATACAATGTAATCCCTCATTGTGTGATCCAAAGTGTTGGCCCATGTATAGCCTCTCTATTGGGATACACTTCCTTCATGCACTTGGATTGATGGACAGAAGCATTGGAGCAAATTTCTTCATAGAATTTTTCTAAGTCCCTAATACTCGAGTAACCCTTATGATACTCGAGTATCAGGCTTAATACTCGAGTAGTTAGTAAGACATACTCGAGTAGTTAGAGATACTCGAGTAGTCAGTTAGACTTACTCGAGTAAGGTCTTAATACTCGAGTAGTCTGTGTCTCATACTCGAGTAGTTAGTGAGATACTCGAGTAATCAGTTTGGCTTACTCGAGTAGGGTCTGAATACTCGTGTAGAAATATCTATACTCGAGTAGTTAAGTTAGTCACTCGAGTAAGTTCTTTTCATACTCGAGTAAGTAACTTGATACTCGAGTAAATCATGTTTGATACTCGAGTAGATCCTTTTCTTCTCTTCTCTGCAAGTTCAAAGTACTGATACTCGAGTAAATACCCTGATACTCGAGTATGTGTTTTCTGATACTCGAGTAAATACCCTGATACTCGAGTATGTGTTTTCTGATACTCGAGTAAATACCCTGATACTCGAGTAAGTGTTTTCTGATACTCGAGTATAACTTCTGATACTCGAGTAAGTTTTCTCTATACTCGAGTATATCTTCTGATACTCGAGTAAGTATGTTCATACTCGAGTAATTGATCTTTGATACTCGAGTAAATTCTTCCATACTCGAGTAATTGACTCTGATACTCGTGTATGTAAACGTTTCTCAGGTATATTTTCTGATACTCGAGTTTAGCCTTTTGATACTCGAGTATATCGTCTTGATACTCGAGTATACTTTCTATTACTCGAGTATACAATTCTGATACTCGAGTATACCATTTTTGATACTCGAGTAATTCATTCTTCTCTCCTGTATTTCTCTCTTTCTATACTCGAGTATACTGCTTCTTGCTACTCGAGTATTCCATCTCTCCATACTCGTGTATATCCTCCATTACTCGAGTATCGCAGTCAACTTCTCCAGAATTCTTCTAAGTCCATTTTCATCATAAGTATTTTGAATCTGTCAAATCTGATTGGTCCACGTGTCATCATTAATAAATGTTATGACCGTTGGAACCCACCTATAAATAGGTCTTTTCAGAAATGACTTTTAAGCGTTATTACAGAAATATTCTTTTTAAGAAAGAGAAATTCCGTGAACCCTAATTTCACGCCGCCGCCATTGCCGTTCACGGAAGAAGAAGAAAAGTTTGGATCGCGACTTTCGTTTTCATCGATCTTTCCTCTAGCGATCCAGAAGAAAGAGAATCACTCGATCTTGCCGAGCCTTGAAGATTCCAGATCTACTTTCTCGATCGAGGTGGTTCTAGTTTTCAGATTTGTGGATTTCTCTCAGGTCATCTTCAACCTTTTCTTTCTGATCAAGCCGAAGTTCCTAAAGAAGAAGACCGTCAAAGATCCAGATCTGAGATTGATGTTTTGATTTTTATTTTCAAACCAAATTTCATTGTAGGAGATTTTTCTCCGAGACTTGTAGGAAGTTTTGTCTTCCGAGTTTTTTGTAGATCCGTTTTGGGATTGAGATTTGTAGGAACGTGGTTCCGAGGTGTAGGATTGTTTTCAATCCGAGATAGTGGAGTAGCCGAGTCTAGCAATTTGCTAGATCGGTGAGGAAAGTGGACGTACCCAAGATTGGGGAACCACTATAAATCTCTTGTCTTCTGTGATTGCTTGATATTTGCTGTGTTAGTTTTTAATTCCGCATTTGACACGCATTTCACCTATTCACCCCCCTCTAGGTGATTTAGGCTAACAACTTAGACCTCTCACTTATGGACACTTTGGTCTTCTTACCACTTAAGGTCTTCATCTCATGCAAGAAGAATACATGTGGCACCAAAAATAAAACTATAGGGAGTAACTGAAGCTATACTAGGTTCAACATACCCAACTCAAACTTGAAGGTGCTGAACTTTGATTCAACTAGTGGCTTAGTAAAGATGTCAGTCATTTTCTTGTTTGTGGGGACAAACTCAAGACTAATATCTTCCTTTTCCAGATGCTCCCTAATAAAATGATATATAATTCCTATTTGCTTGGTCATACTGTGTGAGACAGGATTCCTAACAATAGAAATAACATTAGTTGAATCACAATATAGTGAGGTTCTACTTACCTTGAGGTCATAATCCTGGAGTTGATGCTGAATTCACAGCAACTAACACAACAGATACCTGCTGAAATGTACTCTGACTCTGCAGTTGATATAGAAACACATGTTTGCTTCTTGCTGCTCCAAGACACTAGTCTTCCTCCTTGGAACTGACAGGTACCATAAGTGCTTTTCCTATCCTCTTTGCATCCTAAGAAATCTGCATCTGAATAGCCAGTTAGTTCAAAATCCATATTTCTAGGATACCACAAGCCAAGATCTGGTGTGCCCTTAAGATATCTCAAGATTCTCTTTACAGCAGAGTAGTCAGATTCTTTAGGGTAGGCCTGATAATTAGCACAGACATATATAGCATACATGATGTTAGGCCTACTGGGAGTGAGGTAAAGAAGGGAGACAATAATCCCTTTATACAAAGTTTCATCAATAGGTTTCCCTGCTTCATCTTTGTTTAAAGGTATACTTGACCCCATGGGAGTTTTCATGGTGCAGGCATTCTCCATTCTATATTTCTTAATCAACTCCTTGGTGAACTTGGATTGGGATATGTACAAGCCATCATCAGTATGTCTAACTTGGAGTCCTAAGAAGAACTTGAGTTCAACCATACTACTCATCTCAAACTTCCCTTATAATAAGTTTAGCAAACTTCCTGCAAAGGTTTCCATAAGTAGATCCAAAGATAATGTCATCAACATATATCTGGACTAGGATGATCTTGCCCTTTGATTTCCTTAGCAATAGGGTCTGTCAATTTTCTCCCATGAGAATTTTTTCTCAATGAGAAAACTAGACAAATTCTCATACCATGCTCTAGGGGCTTGCTTCAACCCATATAGAGCTTTCTAAGTCTATTAACAAAATTAGGAGAGTTAGAGTCAACAAAACCTGGAGGTTGTTCAACATAGACCTCTTCCTTCAAGTCTCCATTCAGGAAGGCTGACTTCACATCTATCTGGCAGACTTTGAATCCTTGTTAGGCATCAAAAGCAAGGAAGAGTCTTATAGCTTCAAATTTGGCTACCTGGCAAATGCTTGATCTAAATCTATCCCATCTTCTTGCATGTATCCTTTAGCCAAAAGTCTAGCCTTGTTCTTAATAATATTGTCATTCTCATATAAATTATTCTTGTAGATCCACTTGACTCTAATGACATTATGTCCTTGAAGTCTAGGAACCACCTTTCAAACCTTATATATTTTCAACTGGTTGAGTTATTCAAGCATTGCTCCAATCCAAAAAAGGTCTATGTTTGCCTCTTCAAACTTCTTTAGCTCTACTTGTGATAAGAATCTTGAGTAGAGTGTTGTGTTGATACACTTACTTCTAGTCTAGTCTCCTTTGTTTGCCTCACCAATGCTCTGGTGTGCTGTATGATCCCATAGATGCAAGAAAGACTGAGGCAATATGTCATCAGCTTGATGTACATCATTTCCTTCAGCTAGCTATTATCTATTGCCTTCAGCTAACTGTTCTTCAACCACTTCAAGTGTGCCTTGTCCTTCCATTGGATTGACAAGTTCTTTAGCCTGGTCGTGGACTGTTGGAGCATTTTCCTTGATGGTGAGGTTGTCCATCACCTTCTCTATGCATGTAGAACTATAAGAAGAGCTAGGCAACTCATAGTTATTCATGTTTGATTCATCAAAGAAAACATGAATTGACTATTCTGCAACATGACTTGTCAAGTTGTAGATCCTATATGCCCTATTGTGGTTGTTGTACCCAACAAAGATCCCTTCATGGGACTTGACCGCAAACTTAGTCACATAGGACTTTCAATTGTCCAGTACATAGCACTTGCTACCAAAGATCTCGAAGTAGGATAAGTTTGGTTTTCTACCTTTCATAATTCATAGGGAGTATTCTTCTGGCCTTTGGTGATAGAAGCCCTGTTAAGGACATGATAAGTAGTGTTTACTTCCTCAGCCCAGAAGTATTCTTGGAGAGTTGTGTCATTTAGTAAGGTCCTTCAATATTTTGTGATAGTCCTACTTTTCCTCTCATCTATCCCATTTTGCTGAGGTGTTTAAGGAGAGGAGAATTCTTGGATAATCCCTTGTTCTTCACAAAACCTGGTCATGCTTACAGATTGAAATTCAGTCCAATGGTCACTTCTAATTTTGACCACAGTAATGGCTAGTTCATTTTGTATTTTCTTGACAAAGTTCTTGAAGACATCAAGGGTTTCATCCTTTCTCTTAAGAAAGAACACCCAAGAAAACCTAGAGTTGTCATCAACCACCACAAGGGTGTAGACTCTTCTACATAGACTTTGAATTGTCATAGGACCAAACAAGTCCATATACAGGAGGTATAAGAACCTTACTGAGTCTTTGTCACCAATGGTCTTGAAGGAGGTCTTGGTATGTTTACCCTTTTGGCATGCAGAGCAGATACTCTCCTTAGAGCATTTAAACTTGGGGTCATTTATAACTTACTCTTCACTAAAGAGTTTTCCTATGGTCTTGTAGTTCAAGTGAGCAAGCCTCTTGTTCCATTGGACACAATGTGAGACTATTTCATTTGCAACTAGGCATATAGGAGAGACTTTACTTTCACATATAAAATTAAGACAATAGATATTTCCTCTCCTACTGCCTGTAAAGATTACCCCATAGTCACTTGATCTCCTAATTTGGCACTCATCCTTAAGGAATGAAATGTCCTTGCCAAGATCACATATTGGCTTATTCGAATGTGGTTGTGTTGCAAACCTTTCTCAAAAGCTAACTGTGTGATAGTGACTGTGCCATCTGTTATCTTACCATACCCTTTAGTCACTCCTTTATCTGACCCACTAAAGATGACTTTGGGGCCATTCTTTACTGGAGAGTAATCCTTCAATAAGCTCCTTGTTCCAATCATGCATGGAACATCCACTGTCCAAGTACCATATGGTGGTATGGCCACTTGGACTAACCTGCAAGACATAAATCAGGTAACCTTAGGACCCTAATTCTTACTGGGTCCTAGGTGCATGTTAGTTTGAAAATAACCATTCCTACCTGCAACACTTCTGATTGGTAAGCTTTCGAATGCTCTTGGCACACTTGTGTTGTGCCACTAATAAATAGCATAGTGGACCATCTCGCCACTACTCCAGCATTCATAGATATTGTACCTTCTTTTCTTAGAAGGCCTGCTAGCAGTGTTGATAAGAGTTCTTGGTCCAGAAGGTACAACAACAGTCATTTTCATATGTTTCCTAGACATAGTCTGACCTGAGGTGGGTCTGACATTAGAAGTACTTGGAGTATCTTGAACCCTACTAGAAGTAGCATTCTTTTCAAAATACATACTCCTGATGGCTTCAGATATGCCCAAGTCTGGCCTGTTGACAGACTTGCCTTTGGTCTGAGAGTGGGTAGGGACATTCTGAGAAATTGTTGTTGCCTTCCTCTTGAGTGTTAGGGCTGGTATACCAAACAAAAATGGTCCATGATAAGCCATTTGAATCTCCTCATGGGTTGCCTTGAAGGCACTTGCACCCTTGCTATATATACCACGATAGTGTGGAGCACTTTGCTCAAACTATTGGATCTACCATTCATCTAGTGTCCAAAGATACTTTCTTGGTCATACCTGTTTGAAGGTAGTTGTACTCTCTTAAATGGAACAGGAGGCTTGGAGTCCAATGGCTTTGTTGGAGCTTTGCCCTTTCCTTTGGGATTGGAAACTCTTGTAGATCCCTTAAATCCCAACCCCTTCTTACCCTTCTGGGAAGTGAAGGTGTCTATCAAGCGAAGCACTGAATTTGGCTTTGAATAACTAGCCAATATCCACCTTTTTCTCTCCAGCAGCACTTCCAGGTCCCTTATTCTATTTTCCTGGTACTCTATGGTGCTTAACTGGATGAAGGAAATTGTTTCCATCTCACTGATTTCCTTCATTTTTGGATCAAGCACTAAAGCTGAATCTGCATGATGGGAAGCAGCAAGCTGAAGGGAATAAATCTC
This sequence comes from Platanthera zijinensis, assembly GCA_039513925.1. Classification (NCBI taxonomy): domain Eukaryota; kingdom Viridiplantae; phylum Streptophyta; class Magnoliopsida; order Asparagales; family Orchidaceae; genus Platanthera; species Platanthera zijinensis. The sequence goes on from CM077083.1 coordinate 97,696,359, forward strand.
CTTAGCCTGCTTCTTAGCCATCAAATTGCTTTTCTTGAAGGATTTCGCAAGACACCATACTTGTCAATCATAGAATTTACAACTTCCTCAAATGCAGAATCACCTTCATCTCTTGATGAATGAGCTTTAGAATCTGGGCTGGTCTTATAGCCTGACTCAGAAGAAGACTTGGACAAAGAGTGTACCTTTTGTTGACCAGGCTGTTCCTGGCTAGATTCTTCATCAGTCATAGCCATCAGTCCATGGCAGCAACCGTCTTCTTTTTCTTCTACATCCACCTCTGAATCAATATTTGACTGTGATATAGGGGCCCTGATTTCAATTCTGGTAGTAGGATACTTTTCCTCTTCTTATAACATAACAATAACTAGCCCAATTTAGGCTTCATCTTCTTCCTCTTCTTTTTCTGACTTTGATGAGGAAGAGTCAGTCCAGCTCTTCTTTTTCTTAGCAATGAAGTACTTCTCCTTCTTGCCTTTGTTATGGTGTTGGTGCTTCTACTCTCCATCCTCTCTCCTCTTTATTGGGAAGTCAGCTACAACATGACCTAGCTTGCTTCAGCAATAACGAATAATACTAGTAGAAATCTGTTTACTAGGCTTAGAACCATACCTGTCCTCCTTGGAGGATTTCTTCTTACCCTTATAGTAGTCCTCCTTAAGATGAGAGGATGAGGAGGGTCTGATCTTTCTCTTCTTCTTCTTCATGAACCTCTTGAATTGTCTGGAGGAGGAAGCAAACTCTTCATCAGACATGTGGCAGTCTGATGTACTTGACTCTGAGTAATCTGAGTCAGATTCAACATCCTTCCTTGGTAGAGAAGGGGTCTTCCTTCTGCTCCTCCTTGAGGCTTTAGCTTTGAAGGCCACAAACTTTTCTTGTGCCAAAGACCTTATGTTTTTCTCCTCCTCATTCTTGGCAGTCTATTTCATTTCATATGACAGCAGCTTCCCAAACAGTGGTGTTGGTGGAGTGTTAGCAAGCTTTTCCACCTCTCTGATGACACAGATTTTAGTATCACGGTCTCTAGTTAGAGAACTGAGAAACTTGTCATTCAGCTCATAAGTGCTGAAGACTCTGCCATATGACCTCAACTCATTGACTATTCTGAAAAATTTCTCATAACAATTGAAAGTCTTTGTTTTCAAGGATAGCTAAATCACCTAAAGGGAGGGGTGAATAGGTTTCATAGTATCTTATGACTATCTTAAATTTTCATTCTTTAATTGTTATGTGAGTGAGTAATTATCTTCTTTCAAGACACACACAACCTGCAATCAAAGAAACAACACAAAAATCACAAACAAGATATATAGTGGTTCTACAGATTATGGGTACGTCCACTTTCCCTCCCACCTTTCTATGTTATAGTTAGACAAGGCACTTCTCCAATCTTGGCACCTAAGAGCTTACAACACTATCCCGTAGGACCACTCGGTCTCCTCCAAGACTTTTAGCTCAGGCACAAGGCCCTGCAACTCAGTGATCCAATGATCACCTACCGTAGGCCTAAAGGCCCTACAACTCAGGCTGGGAGGATAGCCCTACCTCATATCCACAAGGGATCCTACCTCATAGAGAATGACTCTCCTACAATCTCAGGAACAAAGGCCCTTACCTCAGATCAAAATCTAGATCCTACCTCAGACACAAAGGTCCTACACTCAGAGAGAATGACTCTCCTACCACAAGCTCAAAACCCTTACTGCTCAGTGATCAACTAATAACCTACCTTAGATCCAAGATGGATCCTATAGCTCAGATTCACACTTGAATCCTACTACTTATGCCAAAGCCCCAATCTCAGATTCTGAAAAAAAATCCTACACTCAGGCCAAACAGCCCTACTACTGAGATCCACACTTAGATCCTACATGCTGCATTTATATATTCAGGCTTACAACTTAAATCTAAAAAGATCTTATAAGGTGAAGAGTGGGTTGTTGGTTTGGTTGAACACAAGATAAATTACTCCGTGCCAACCCTCCTGGAATGAGATAAACTCAGCCAATTTGACTTCATGAATATATTTCCTGAGTCTACTTCTACTTTAACTGAGAAATACTCAGCCCTATCTAATTCTTCTCAGCACCAGAAAATGTTCCAGCTAGAATTGAGAAGTAACTGCAGCTAGTTTGCTACAAATTGATCTGAGAGAATCCCAGCCATAACTTCTTCTAAGCAATAAGGATGTAGATTGCTTTGCTTGTACTGGAAGCAACTTGCAGATAATTGCTATACTTCTTCTTTCTTTCCTTGGCTGAGGAGATTCAGCCCTTCTTTGACTCCAAAGAAATAGTTCTCTGAGCCAGCTTTCAGATCACTACTTCTTCAATCTTTATTCTTCATTGCATCCAGAAAAAGTTCTTCAGAAATGATTGGCTAGATCTGTGAAGTACCTAAGGCAAGTGTCAGCCATTGGCTGCTATCTTCTTTCTCAGAGAATTACTCTGAGCTTGTTTACTAGTGTAGATGAAGATGGCACCAGCTATCTTGGATCGGCTTCATATCGATTGCAGCTAGGTAGGACCTGCCGCTCCTTCTTCTTCCTCAGAATGAAAGCTTTCTGAACTTGCTGGTGTAGGTAAAAATGGCACAAGCTATCTATTTGAACTCTTTTATCTGAATCTTGAACTTTTTCTTCAGGTCTCAGCGATAATGGCTGAGTAAGATGAAGATCTTTCGCTGCTTTGTGAAAAGACCAAACACTAAAAACTTAATTCCTCGATCTGATCTTGTACCTTTTATGTTCTGCCAATCCACGACTCTTTGAGCAGTGGGCCCCACCAGAATTATTGGCTATGATTTTATCGTTTACCACTTTCCCTTTGCATAAAGGACAAATAGTTGGCCACCAGCGCCATTAAAGGTGTACAACAACCTTCCCGCAACATTTTGAATTTTGTTGACTTGTTGACTTTGCTGATGTCACCATCTGTTGACTTAGCCAAAATCAAGCAACTTTTACTATAGGCATTGAGTGAGTAAGCATCACTCAACTCCAAAACACTTAGACAGAGAATTCTGTCCTTTCTGCATCCTAGGCATTGAGAGCATTGAGTGTAGCTTCATCACTCAATCCTTTTTGCCTTAGACTATTTTCTACTTCTTCAGCAACCTTTGCATTGAGAGCACTTAATGTAGCTTCATCAATCAATGCTTTTGTACTTGGCCGCAACTGCATCACTACATGGCTTTTAGAGAATTGAGATCACTCAATGCTTTTGTACTTTGCCGCAACTGCTAGAGCTTGACTCAAAGCTTTCTGTCATCTGGCGTTGAGTGAACTAGCTTCACTCAACGCCTTTGGACAACTAATTTTCCATTTTTTCACTATATCTTCCATGGCATTGACAGAATTAGTATGGCGTTGAGTGAATTGGCTCACTCAATTCTTCTGGACTTAGCTTATTTTTCTTTGATAGAAACTCTGCGGCTTTGACTTAGGTAGCAATACTCGACGAATTAAGCTACATGGGGTTAAGAGAGTTGACATCACTCAACACCTGTGGACTTAGCTATATGTCTGGCTTCCGCTGCTTAGGCTTTGATAGACCCGGCTTTATTCAACACTTTTTGTGCTATGGCATTGATTGAACTTCCTTCATTCAATCCTTATGGATTTAGCTGTATTTCTTCATCCAGCTTGCTTCAGCTTACAAGATCTTCAAGGTGTCGATATAACTGTTGTGTCTTGACACTACTGTCTTGTATCTTTCTATTCTCGACACTTCTCCTACAAAGGAGTCGACATAGTTGTGAAGTGTGTCGACACTTTTATACTTTCTTCAAGTCTATACTCAGCACTTCTCTTATAAAGTGTAGACATAGTTATGAAGTGTGTCGGCACTTTTATACTTAGTCATTTCTTCAAGTTTTCACCCTGCACATGAAACTTAACCATACATCAAATACAACTTGGTGTATATCATTGACTTGTTTGACTTTTTATAAATCAGGGACATTGAGAGAAATGGACCCAACAATCCCCCCCTATTTGACGAAGTCAAAACCTCACTTCAATTTCTTAGTCAATGACATACACACCATATTTGCTGCAATAAACATTATAACAAGAAATTTACAGGCAGGTTACCTCTCCCCCTATTTAGAAGCATCCGTGCTCCCCCTATCTTACTGCCACAGTTGAGATTGATCTATTCTTTTGGCCTTGATACCACTTGATCAATAACTTTATCAACACCTTCTATCCCACTTTTTGTCTTCTGTAGATAGTTAGGGAGGTTCTGATTTTCTGCTCCCCCTTTTTGAGTACATAAAATCAACTCTTGTAGTAGTTGAAGCACTTCAGATTGCTGGAGGTGTGCTATTTCTTCTTTACAATATATCATTTGAATTTACCTCTACAAGTGCTGAACTAGCTCCCCATCAATTGAAGCATTCTTTGTCAGATTCCTGGTAGACATTCTAGTCTATACCAGCTTGGATACCACTTGATAATTTTGACAAACTTGATACCAATTTGGGTGTGCTACTTGAACAGTCTTCATATCACTGAATACTTAAATGTAGCACCACTAGAAGCACTTACCTCATAATATTCACTGACACAATCATGGCTCAACATGTGTGCATTGCATTCCTCATACTATCTGACTCTTTCCATGGAATATGAACAGACTTAACATGAGTATTGATTTTATATCTCCAATCTCCCACATTACAAATGCTTCCACACCTCTCCTCCTTTCCCCAGTATTGCCACACATCTCCTCCTTTCTGGCTTCTTCTCTAGGCAATTTGAGGGAGGTGAAAGGATCATGGGAGAATTTATCTCTTGATCGTAGCCAAAGTCCTATGTTGATAACACTCAGGAAGTTAGCCTAAAGATCAAACCACTTGATTTTGAGTCATGCCTTTTGTGTTGATACATTGATACAACAAAACACTGCAGTACTTGAACTAGCTATTAACATAGTTCCACTTGACCCAATGCCACTCCATATATAACTTAAGGTTTCTACATACTTGAGCTTTAGTAAGGGAGGTGTTGGCTCTTCCTCTTGATCTGTAGTAGCTTGTCTTTACAGCAGCAACAGTGATTGCACAGTAGCATCCATCTACAAGGGTTGATCTCCCCCTCAAACTATGCATAGTCCTGAGGACCTGCTAATAATCTGTGTTGATCTTTGATCCATTACTACAGCTGGCTTCCTCTAAATAGGAAGATTTGTTTCTGCAACTCCTGGGTTTTCTCCCCCTCAACAGGAGCATCTACTATCATTCCCTCTACTGGACACTTCACTTCATTTGATTCTTGATGCCACTTGATATCACTTGAGAGTCTTGATATCAAATGTCAAACTTGACAGTATTGATATCATATTGGAGACTTGTCTACCTCAATGTAGTAGACCTGGAGCTGATGCTGGGTTTACAGCACCTGCGCACAGTATTTCCCAACAATTATTTGATATTTCTTATACTTAGAGGAGGAGGAAGACTTTTCTTTTCACTGCTTCCTCTCCTAGCTGAGCCATTTATCTTCGAGTGTCTAACCACTTGAATGCCTCTTCTTACTGAGACAGATCTCTTCCACTTCTTCATCAACAAATTTGCCTATGGCTCTAGCTACCTGACTGTTTAAGTTGGCTGAATACCACTTGGATAGTTTTGGTAGCGTTTTGTATACCATCTCTGCTTGCACATCATACTCTCATTTAATCATGGCCATCTTGTGTTGATACCACTCCAATAGTGATCTTACAACTTGAGTATATGCCACTTAAACCTTGAATGATCTTTCCTTGAACTATCCTTTCATTCTGGTACCAAGTATTTCTTCACACTGCTATTCCCATAGGAATATGCTGACTTGTATCAACAATAGCTGGAGCAATCTAGCAGTTCTTGAATTTATTATACTTGCACACCCACAGCAAGTGCAACAATCTAAGTAGTCTACTCCTCTCAACTTCAGCAAAGTCCATAGAGACATACTGAACTTCAGCAGTAGTACTGATCATTTTAGTGCTGGAGGAACTCTAGGTAAGACTCAAGCTTGTCGAGCAACCTTGATTGAACATGCTCCCCAAAAAGGAGCATCTATCTTGAGAGTCTTCCCCTTAGAATTTGCACAGAACATGTCCATGAAGCCCACTGACTTTGACATACCTTACTGCAGGTTCAGATGATATTGAACCCCTAGCATGCAGTTCTCTTCCTCTTTGGCATAAATAGGAGTAACCTTGATGGTCTGATCACCCATCTTTAATTACATGACTGTAGATCTTTGATCCATTCCTTAAGGGTGTATAATCCTGAAGATAACTTTCTTGTTCCAGTCCAAGGTCTGAAATATCCTCTGTCTAAGTACCACATGGGGGGAATGGGCACTTGGACTAACCTGCAAAATAGAGTTTATCCTACCTTAGGACCCCAATAGGTATTGGGTACAAGGTCCTCATTAGTCTGAAATCTAACTTGCCTACTAGCAGCATTTCTAACAGGTAGGCAAACTCTTCCTATAGGCACAGTAGGATTGTGCCAACAATCTAGGGCAAAATGGCCCACTTTACCACATCACCAGCACTTATGGATATTATACCTTCTCTTTTGAGCAGGTCTGATAGTAGGGTTAACTGCAGACAAGACAAAAGGAAGAGGTGCAGTAGCCTTATTCAAGTTCCTCTCAGTAATGGTCTTACTGAAGGGGAGACTTTCAGCAGATTTCCTTGGCTTGCTCTGAATGCTAATCATAGCAGTCCTCTTTACAGAGGGCATGCTATATCTCATATCAGAGATAGCCAGATCTGACCTACTAATAGACATTCCCTTAGTCTGAGACCTTGCTGGAAGGTCTTGAGTGAAGGCTACTACTTTACTCATGAGTGAGGGGGCTGGTGAATTAAATACAAATGGTCCAGGATGTCCCATTTGAATTTGTTCATGGGGAGCCTTACAAGCACTCATTCCCCTACTCTTTCTTCTCCCAATATAAGATACTCTTGTATTCTTACAAGATGAATTCTCATTCTTACAGTGACCATGCATGCAGCCATGGTCATACCTGTGAGAAGGGAGGATTACCTTATGAAAGGTTGACTGAGGCACTACAGGACCTTTGCCTTTCCCTTTAGAAAGGTCAACTCTTGTGCTTTCCTTGACTGCTAACTCCTTCTTACACTTTTGAGAGGAGAAGGAATCTATCAAGGGCAACATAGTACTTGGCTTAGAAAAACTACCCACTATCCTTTTCTCCTTAAGGAGCTCCTCTTCAAGATCTAAGATGATCTTGTACTTTTGGCTTATGGTCTCTATTTGGATGATTGAGATGGCCTTTAGTTGGTACACTTCCCTAGTCTTCTGATCCAGCAAAGATGTTGTCTCAGCTTGCTGTGAAGTAGCTAACTGAAGGGAGGTAATCTCCCAAGCCTGCCTCTTGATTAACATCCTGCGTCTCCTCAAAGCCTCTAGAAGTTTACAAAATTTAATAATCGATTGATTGATATCTTCCTCAGATTTGGAGTCACCTTCATCACTGGATGAAGAAGCTTCTTAATCAAGACTGGTCTCATTACCTGATAAATAAGAAGAGCGAGATAGAGATTGTACTTGATCTAAACCAGGTTTATCCGGGCAAGATTCTCCTTCTGTCTTACAGCTAGCCCATAACAGCTGCAGTAATCTTCCTCATCAACATCCACCTCTGAATCACTTTCTGATTATGAAAGAGGGTCCCTGATCTCTAACCTTGCATTTGGATTATCTTCTGCTTCATCTGCAATTGCAACAAGTAGCCTAATGAAGGCATCTTCTTCTTCAAACTCTGAATCACTGTCAGAAAAATTGACTTTCTCTGTCCCGTCCATATAGATAGTAAGAGAATCCCACATCTCTTTAGCTATCTTACAGTGGACAAAGATCTGGAAGGTGGAGTCATCCATGGAACATACCATGATGTTTTGTGCTCTCTTATCCATAGAAGCCAGGATGAATTCATCCTTAGTAATTTCACCATAGCTCATTGGGGATTGTATACTTGTATCTGGTATAGAGACCTTAATGGGAATGAAGGGTCCTTCTTGAATTAATGCCAAGACTCTAGGATCAATGGCTTCCATGATCTGTCTGATCCTTTCTTTCCAACTCCTAAAGTTTTCCTTACTGCAGACTTGAAGCTCAATTTCATATGGTTCTCTCCTGAACCCATAAGTACAAACCTTTTATCTATCCTTGGAGGTCTACTAAGACTGTTAAATCCTTTTTGAGTAACTTCCCTCTGATACCACTTGAAAGTCTTTGTTTTCAAGGATAGCTAAATCACCGAGAGGGGAGTGAACAGGTTTCTTAGTCTAATGTGATTATCTTAATTTTTCTTTCTTTAAGTGCTATGTGAGTGAGTAGTTATCGTCTTTCAAGATACACACAACCTGCAATCAAAGAAAACAACACAAAAAGCACACACAAGATGTATAGTGGTTCCCCAGATTATGAGTACGTCAACTTTCCCTCCCATCTTTCTAACTTATAGTTAGACAAGGCACTTCTCCAATCTCGGCTCCTATGAGCTTACAACACGATCCCGCAGGACCACTCGGTCTCCTCTAAGACCTACAGCTCAGGCACAAGGCCCTACAACTCAGTGATACAAAGATCACCTACTTAGACCCAAAGGCCTTATAACTCAGTCTAGGAGGACAGCCCTACCTCAAATCCACAAGGAATCCAACCTCAGAGAGAATGACTATCCTACAATCTCAGCACAAAGGTCTTACCTCAGATCCAAATCTGGATCGTACCTCAGACCCAAAGTACCTACACTCAGAGAGAATGACTCTCCTACCTCAGGCTCAAAATCCCTACTTCTCAGTGATAAACTGATAACCTACCTCAAATTCAAATAGAATCCTACATCTCAGAGTCACACTTGAACCCTACTACATAGCCAATGCCCTACTCTTAATTCTCAAAAGAATCCTACACTCAGGCAAAACAGCCCTACCACTGAGATCCACACTTGAATCCTACACTCAGCCTTTATATTTTCAAGCTTACAACTCAGACTAAAAAGATCTTATAAGGTGAAGAGTGAGTTGTGGGGTTGGTTGAACACAAGAGAAAATACTTTGTGCCAACCCTCCTAAACTGAGATAAACTCAACCCAACTTTGACTTCAGGACTATATTCCCTGAGTCTACTTCTACCTGAACTGAGAAATACTTAGCCCTATCTAATTCTTCTCAGCACCAGAAAAAGTTCCTGCTGGAATTGAGAAGTAACTAAAGCTAGCCTTGCTGCAACCTTAGCTGAGAGAATCCCAGCCCAAACTTCTTCTCTACAACAAGGATGTAGGTTTTTTTTGGCTTGTGCTGGAAGCAACTTGCAGACAATTGCTCTACTTTTTCTTTCTTTCCTGGGCTGAGGAGATTCAACGCTTCTTTGACTCCAAAGAAATAGTTCTCTGAGCCTGCTTTCAGATCACTTCTTTTTAAGGCTTTATTCTTTACAGTGTCCAGAAAAATTTCTTCAAAAATGATTGGCTAGATCTGTGAAGTACCTACAGCAAGGGTCCGCCCTTGTCTGCTATCTTCATTCTTAGATAATTAATCTGAGCTTGCTTGCTGGTGTAGATGAAGATGACACCAGCTATCTTGGATCGGATGTAGCTAGGGGACCTGCTTCTCCTTCTTCCTCAGAAAAAAAGCTTTTTCAACTTTCTGGTGAAGGTGAAAATGGCACCATCTATCACTTTGAACACTTTGATCTGAAGCTTGAACTTGTTCTTCTGGGCTCAGCAATAATTTCCATGGAAGATGAAGATCTTTCGCCGCTTTGTGAAAATACCAAACCCAAATAACTTATTTTTTCAATCTGATCCTGCACTTCATATCTTCTGCCGATCATCAGCTCTTTGAGCATTTGGCCCAACCAGAATTGGTGGCTGTGATTTTTCCGTTTACCACTTTCCATTTACATAAAATGACAAATATTTGGTCGCCGGCGCCATTAAAGTTGTACCGCGGCATTCCCGCTACATTTTGAATTTTGTTGACTTGTTGACTTTGCTGACGTCACCATCTATGGACTTAGCCAAAATCAAGAAACTTTTAGTATATGCGTTGAGTGAGTAAGCATCACTCAAGGCCAAAACACTTAGACAAAATTCTGTCCTTAATTCATCCTAAGCGTTGAGAGCATTGAGTGTAGCTTCATCACTCAACGCTTTTTGCCTTAGACTACTTTCTGCTTCTTCAGCAACCTTGGCGTTGAGAGTGTTGATTGTAGCTTCATCACTCAATGCTTTTGTACTTGGGCGGAACTGCTTCACTACATAGCGTTTAGAGCATTGAGATCACTTAATGCTTTTGTACTTGGCCGCAACTGCTGAAGCTTGACTCAAAGATTTCTGCCATCTAGCGTTGAGTGAACTGGCTTCACTCACTGCCTGTGGACTTAGACGAATTTTCCATATTTCCACTCTATCTTCTATGGCATTGACATAATCAGTATGACATCAACATAATCTGGCTTCACTCAATGCATTTGGAATTAGCTTATTTTTCTTTGACAAAAACTCTGTGGCTTTGACTTAGGCAGAAATACTTGATGAATTAAGCCGCATGGCGTTGAGAGAGTTGACATCACTCAATGCCTATGAACTTAGCTAATTTTTTGGCTTCCATTGCTTAGGCTTTTTGTTGGGTCCATTGACCACAATTTTCCATATTTAAAAGAAGTCAAACTGGTCAATGACATACACATATAATGTATTTGATGTGTGATTGAGTTCTTGCATGTAGGTTTTACTTGATAGGACAGGTGAACAGGAAGAGAAAGCTGAAAGTAAGATAGTTTGACTAAGACATAACCGCTAAGAAAACTAAGAAAGCTGAGAAGAATGTCTCAGCATAACCGCTAAGATAGTTGAGAAGCTCAACCCATATCGTTGAGAGAAGTGTTGGTCTCAGCTAAACCGTTGAGACAGAAGACAATCTTAGCTATAAAGAAGAAACCGCTGAGACAGTTCAAAAGAAACCGCTGAGATAGATGACAATCTCAGCTGTGAAGAAGAAACTGCTTAGATAGTTAAGAACAAATCACTGAGACTAAGACAACAGAATTTCTCTAAGTCCATAATCATTGAGTGAGGCAGGTGTCACAACCCGCATTTTCTCCGAATTAAGAATTATCAGAGTAAGAGAAAACACGCGTCATGATGCCACATCAAGCAGGGGATAACTGCTGACGCTCAGGCAAATTCAACTACAATCTTTATGCAAGGAAATCATGTGCTTAATGAATAGAAAATTAGTTATGTTTAGAGTCCGTATCCCTCGGCTCAGTGGATCATCTAGTCCACAAAAGAAAACTATATTTAAACGCTGCGGAAAATACTTTAATTAGGTTTTACACCCTAAAGAGCGCATAAGGGTCCCAAGAGAACCACTCATGCTATGCAAGACACTACACTTAGTTTATATAATATATATAAGAAAACGGTTTTCGTACGTGATTTGGAATATAGTGATTAAGTTTATAAAAACATGCTGATCATGAGCTTCATTTATAATAGTATTTATAGTTTAAAAATAACTAGCAACCTAGCATAAAACCTTCTCAAAGCAAGTAGACTATCTCCAGAAAAATAAATGGTAGCAGCAATAATATATATCTAGTACAAGGTAAAAACTACTAGTGGGCGCCAACAACCTGACACGAACCCACCAGCACACATATATGTCTGTAAGAAAGTACTGAAAACAACCTCACAAACAAGGTAAACAAAACTCCAAAGTCCGGGAGTCCACCAACAACAACACCTCCAACTAGCCACCAGACTGGCTACAGCTCAGAACCTGGGGTATTCCAAAAGAAAACAGAATACCTCAGCAAGCAAAAATCAAGGTAAAACTGCATGAAAGAGTCAACCAAAACGACAAAGTAACTGAAAACATGCAGTAGAAAGAGTCACAACTGTCCAAAACAGGACAACGAGAAATGCACAACGTGCAAAGAAACAGCAACGACCCAGCCCAGGAACAACATCCTGCAGGGCCTACTAGACTACCAAGAGTCAGAATGCTGCAAACTACCAAAGAAGAAACTTCTAACACCCTAAACTGCGGGAAGTGATAGTAGCAAAAACAACAACGAGGAACCAGATCGAAGGCAAACGCAGTCCCCCAATCCACCATGTCCAAGTCAAAAGCTCGAGGGTCAACACGTGAAAATACAAGGGACCTTCCACCCGACATGCCCAGCCCGTACCTGGAGCAAGAAATCCATGGGTGGCCTTGGCTATATCACACAACTCCACCCCCATAAAGAGCTACAACCACCACTACTATCCAGGACCCACGATTTGGCCTTTAGGAAAATAAAGAAAACGGCCGACAAGGAAAACCCAGAAATACAACTGGAAATCCACTCGGAAATGAAATACAAGATAAAGGAAGAGTGTTGAAATAAACCAACACGACTAGGCGTTGAGTGAAACGCACTCAGTGCCTACCTAAACTTTGGCGTTGAGTGAGCTAGGGTCACTCACCGCCAAAATTATACCACTACCCACAAGCCCACTAAAGAATGCGGAGCTCGACGACAGTCGAACGACCAAGGCAGAAGATCCAGAACTCGAGTAGTTGCCTGCCACTTGAGTATCTAAACTCCCGCACTCGAAACCATCTAAATTCGCTTATCAACAGAAAATATACAAAGCGCACGATCAGTGTCGCACGATCAGTGGTCGTGCGCACTCATCGGCTGATGATCGTGAGAAATGAACCTGGAAAACCTGACAGAAAACCTAGCAACTGCGCACGATCAGTGTCGCACGATCAGTGGTCGTGCGCACTGATGTCAGCGCTCGTGCGATTGCCCGAGACAGAACTTTGGAAACTGAAGTTTATACGCACGAACAGAGGCACACGACCAGTGGTCGTGCGCCCTAAAGGTTAATGACCGTGCGCGGTCAACCTGCACCGTTTGGAATTTCCCGAACGACACCGGAACGCGCATACGACTCACGCCACTGCAGTAGCAGTAGACAACTATCAACGTCGCACGCTACTACCATTCAAACTATGTCTAACCATTCGAATAATACCTTAACGAAGGAAATTGGCAACCACACCCCCCCCCCTCCTAACACTCCCTCTCGGCTACGCCCGAACCAGAGCAACCATAAGAGCAAGGGAAACAACGGCTTCACGCCGACAATTTGGATTCCAAACACCACAACATAGGGGGGGGGGGGTTCAGTAGGAAGAACTAAGCCCTATAGTTAGCAAGAAAACGAGAACAACAAGGCCTCTAACCTGGGCTAACCGGGATTTCAATTTCAGCAAATAAAATCAAAGAAAACACTTGGCAAGGGCAAGAATACCACTTGCCACAAATCTCAGCGAAGCTTTGGACTGCTTTCCTCCTCTTTGCACGGATCAAGACGGCCGCAACACCTAGAACAAAGACTCGGCCATTAATGGCGGAAAACTTCCAAAACTGAAAATTCCAATCCTTCCAAAACTCCACGAAAATCAAATTTCTTACCGCAGGAATGAAGGTCTCGACGAGAGCAATCCGTATCCACTCTCGGAATCGAATTCCGTCGACAAACGCTCCGGGAATCGGCGTCCGAAGGGAAGGCTCGGCGGTTACTCGTTTCTCTCGTACAAGGCCGGCGGTTTTCTATCGTGAAGAAGATGATGGCTTTTCCTTCATTCTATATATATATATATATAATTATATAATTATATTATTAATTACAAAATTACATAAAGCACCAAATCGACTCGAAAACCGATTCACCTCGGAATTCGACGAAATTCGCACCGTAGCTAAATACCCACGCTACGAACACAACGGCGAAGTCGAAATTAACTTTCGACGAACAGAACTCGAGTTATACCCAAACAAAGCCAAACACAAACATCCCCCCGAGAGGCCACACCGGGTCACCAAAACGACTCGGTTTGCTAGGGTGATCTTGCCAACAGGCTACCAAACAGGGCACTCAGTTCTAAGGAGCTAAACCATACTCCACACATGGCACAAGCCACGGAAACGCGTCATCGTAATGCCAAACGAGAATAAAAATAATCGCTGAAAAGACGGGGCGTTACAGTCACTCCCCCTAAAAGAAAGTTTCGTCCCGAAACTTTACGCACAACCCTCCTACAAAAGTAGGAAAAAGTAACAAACAGAAGTTACAAAGGGAAACATACCGATCAAATCAGCGAAACAGGTGAGGGTACGCCCTCCTCATGGCCGACTCTAGCTCCCAAGTCGCGCTCTCCAAATCCTGATTTTTCCATAGAATCTTCACCATCGGTATGGACTTCTTTCGCAGCACACGCTCCTGAGTATCCAAAATACGAACTGGCACCTCAACGAAAGAGAGGTTGGGCTCTAACTGGGGCACAACATCCAAGAGTTGCCCACTGCTGCGCACACACTTCCGCAATTGGCTAACATGAAAAACATTATGAACACCCGGGAAGTTCGCTGGCAAAACCAATCTATATGTAGACACACCAATCCGCTCCAAAACCTCAAACGGGCCCACATACCTTGGGTCCAATTTCCGGTTTTTACCAAATCTCTTTACACCAACCATTGGAGAAACCTTGAGGTATACATGATCCCCTACTAAAAACTCCAAGGCAGACCTACGCCGATTGGCGTTCTTTTCATACCTCTCCTGGGCTAAACGAAGCTTCTCCCGAATAAGCTTCACGGCGACTTCCATCTCTTCCAGAGCATCAGGACCCAACAAAGGCTTCTCACCAGCCTCAGCCCAAAACAACGGAGTCCTACAGTGCCTCCCATACAAAGCTTCAAACGGAGCCATCTGCAAGCTTTCCTGATAACTGTTATTGTAAGCAAATTCCATGAGTCGCAGACGCTCATCCCACGCTCCACCGTGGTCTAAAATATAGCACCGGATCATATCCTCAACAATCTGATTGACCCACTCCGTCTGCCCATTGGTCTGAGGGTGGTACGCAGTAGAATACCTCAGATCCGTACCCAAACCCTCCTGCAGACTCTGCCAAAAACGAGAAGTAAACCGGGAGTCTCGATCAGAAATGATGCTAACCGGCACACCGTGGAGTCGGATGACTTCATTCAAGTACAACTCCGCAATCGTCTTCATCGGGTAATCAATCTTGTAAGGCACGAAGTGAGCACACTTCGTCAATCTATCCACTATAACCCAAACAGAATCAAATCCTCTCGGGGATTTTGGCAAACCCGTAATGAAGTCCATAGATATACTCTCCCACTTCCAAGTCGGCATATCTAGCGGAGTCAACTTACCACCAGGCCTTCCATGATCGGCCTTCACACGCTTGCAAGTGTGACACTCAGCAACATATCGGGCTATATCTCCTTTCATACCATACCACCAAGCAATTTGCTTTAAGTCACGGTACATCTTCGTAGATCCTGGATGGTAGGCAATGCTGGAACAATGAGCCTCACTTCAAATCATACTCTTAATGTCCCCAACAGCGGGAACGCAAAACCTGCCGCGGTACTTCAAAGTACCCGCATCATCAATAGAAAAATCTGGCAACTCTCCCTTCTCTGTCCTGGTAAAAAGGTGCAACAGATCCGGATCGTCCTTCTGATGCAGTCTAGTCAAAGAAATCCAGGACGGCTCTTCCACTGATAAGCTACTCTGTAAACTACAGCATCCCACTGAAATATCCATAAGGAGGAACTCCTCAACTAATCGATCGGCGGAGAGGTTAAAGATCTTTCCCGTCTTTCGGCTCAGGGCGTCGGCCACCACATTGGCCTTGCCCGGATGATACTGGATTTCTACGTCATAATCCGCCACATACTCAAGCCACCGCCGCTACGCAGATTCAACTCTTTCTGCATGAACACGTACTTCAGGCTCTTATGGTCAGTAAAAATCTTGCACTGAGCCCCATAAAGTAAGTGCCTCCACAACTTCAACGCATAGATAACCGCTGCAAACTCAAGGTCATGCGTAGGATAATTCCGCTCATGAGTTTTCAACTGCCTTGACCCATAAGCAATTACTTTTCCATCCTGCATTAATACGCATCCCAGTCCTATATATGAAGCATCCACATATACATCATAATCCACGCCCTCAGTAGGAAGGGTCAGAACGGGAGCAGTACACAATCTCCTCTTTAACTCCTGAAAAGCTTCTTCGCACTTCTCGCTCCAAACAAAAGCCACATTCTTCTGAGTAAGCTTGGTCAACGGTGCGGCTAGAGAAGAGAAACCCTCCACGAATCTCCTGTAATAGCCAGCCAACCCTAAGAAACTTCTGATCTCCTTAGGAGTATTCGGCCTACTCCAATCCGTCACTACTGCAATCTTTTCTGGGTCAACCGAGATCCCATCCTTGTTCACCACGTGGCCTAGAAAAGAAACCTGAGGCAACCAAAATTCGCACTTGCTCAACTTGGCGAATAACTTGTGGCTCCTCAACTCTGATAGGACCAAACGCAAATGCTGCTCGTGCTCCTCAGCACTGCGAGAATAAACCAACACGTCATCAATGAAGACCACAACGAACTTGTCTAGGAAATCCTTGAACACCCTGTTCATCATATCCATGAAGGCTGATGGTGCGTTGGTCAGACCAAACGACATCACCAAAAACTCAAAGTGCCCATGCCTCGACCTAAACGCAGTCCGTGGAATATCTGCCTCACGGATCCTGAGCTGATGATAGCCCGAACGAAGATCGATCTTGGAGAACACCGTGCTACCACGCAACTGGTCAAATAAATCATCGATCCTCGGCAGAGGGTACCTGTTCTTGATAGTGACCTTGTTCAACTCTCTATAGTCGATGCAAAGCCGCATCGACCCATCTTTCTTCTTTACGAACAAAACAGGAGCACCCCAAGGCGACGAACTCTGCCTGATAAAACCTTTAGCCAACAACTCATCTAACTGAATTCGCAACTCCTCTAACTCACGAGGGGCCATCCGGTACGACGCCTTAGCAATAGGACGCGTACCCGGCTCAAATCAATAACAAACTCCACATCCCGCTCAGGAGGGATACCAGGAAGATCAACAGAAAAAACATCGGCGAAACCACGAACAATAGGAATCTCCTCCAAGCGTGGCACGCTAACAACGGTTCCAACCGCCGAGACTAAACAAACACAACAATCAGAAAGAAACAATCTCTGAACACATACCGCAGAGAGAACAGGAGAATCCTGACACGGATCAGCATACACGCTGCCGGGCTGACCGTCGTCCCTGATGAAGTCCAAGCGCTTTCCTTTGCACTGAATGACCGCATCATACCGAGAGAGCCAGTCCATGCCCAAAATGACATCGAAGTCCTCTAGATCAATCATCTTCAGATCCGCCTTCGCAAGAAAATCCCCCAACAAAACCGGGCAATCCAAAATACCCAAATCTGACAACACAGATTCACCAGAGGGAAACTTGACACGGAAGGAATCCCGAACACGATCTAGAGACAACCGATGACGCTCCACAAAGGCTCTAGCCACGAACGAGTGGGTAGCGCCGGAGTCAAACAGAACACGCGCCCAGTGGTTCTTCACCTTAAATTTCCCTATAGGAACGCACAAAGCTAAGGAACTAGCACAACAGTACCGTAAATAAACTAGCAACTAAACTACCAGGCTAGAAAGAAAAACAACCAACTACTAACCTGAGATCACCTTGGCCGAAGTCTGAGCCTCCTCGGAAGAAATCACGTTCAGCTTCCCTTTTCCCTTGTCCACACGCTGAGGTGGAGGTAATGCCTGCAATGGAACTGCAGGAAGAGCTGACTGGACCTGAGGACACCTCGACTTAACGTGACCCTTCTGCCCACACTGATAGCAGACTCTATCCCTGGACCAACACTGGGCTGCATCATGCCCGGATCGCTTGCAAACTGAACAGGAGACATCTCTCCCAGGAGCACTCTGAATAGTATGAACCTGCTCCTTCTTCTGAGCTGCCGCCTTCTTGAAACACCTCTCAACAGGATGGCCTAACCGGCCACAAAAACTGCACACCACCCTGCTCCTCTTTCCCGGAACAGCATCGGGTACCAGGGGTTTCTTCTCCTCTACCAACTTCCTCTTATCCTTCCTCAACTGCTGGCCTCTGCTCTTCGCCGTCTCAATGGCCTCAACCTTAAGAGCAGCCTCTACAACTCCAGCATAAGTCACTGACCCATAAGCACTAGCCCACTGCTGCACCTCACTCCTCAAACCACCGAGGAATCGCTTAACTCGATCAGCCTCAACGCTGACCAATCCAGGGGCAAAACGGCTCAACTTACTAAACTCTATCTCATACTCACCCACCGTGAGCTGCCTTTGCTTCAGATAGAGGAAATCATTCATGAGGCGGTCACGCTCGACCGAGGGTAAGAACTTCCTCAACAGCATCTCCTTGAACACTTCCCAAGAGCTTCCGGCTACCAGGCTCTCCTTCTCTCTCAGCCACCAACTCTTAGCCAAACCTTTAAGCTGATAGGCGGCTATCATCACCCTCTGATCTTCTGAAATCCCTGAGTACGAGAACCTCTCCTCCATGGAGATCAGCCAGTCGTCTATCACCATGAAATCTGCCTTCCCATCATAAGTGGGAGGGCTCAGCCTCTGAAACTGCGAGATGAAGGCCATCTCTGCTGGCACCACCACTAGAGGCCTCAAGGGTGTAGGAGGAGGAGGAACAGCTAACCCCCCTGCAGGAATTTGCGCACCCTGAGCCTGCCCTGCCACAACTGCCACCAAAGACTGAATCTGGGCTTGCACCTCCTCCAACTGCCTACCCATAGCTTCGCTACTCTGACGCAGACCCTCAATCACCGCATCGTTCTGAGCTCCAGAAGATTCACCCTCAGACAGGGGAGTCGATCGAGTCGCAGGACGCCTAGCCATCCTAAAAATCAATACAACGCAAATCAGATCCAAATCCCACGACTAGAGCCGACTACCAGTACAGATAATACATATGTAGATATAGACTTAAAGCTGCTAAACTTTCTCTGAGAGTTTATCTTCTTCACAATAATTAGATGATATGCCCTAACCTAGGATGGTTAACCACCACCTCACTAACTCTTGTGCCTAGATCGGATGCATGAACTTATGTTAATTTGAAAACTCATGTGTGTACATATGTCATCCTGCAAATCTTTAGCTCGGCGCGTTGTGCTTATGCAATGTTATGATATGCATGATTGTGCTATGCATTCAAAAAAGGCCCTAATGCATGATATGAGCGGCGTACACATGAAAATATTATGCATCCCATACTACATAACATTTCCATGCAACGAAAAAGAAACGCGCTAGTCGCAGTCATGTGGTGAGGTTATGCATCCCATACTACATAACCCTCACATGTAGCCCCTATGGTGGATCCATATACGAACACATATTATGCATCCCATACTACATAATTTGCCCCGTATACTTCCTGTTATGCTATGAGTGTAGTGTTCGTGCTTTTGCCAAGACGTGTTGATGACATATCGGTGTGTGAATGACATGATGCTGAACTACTAAAAGCATCCAAGGAAGGTTGCCCAACTAACTTGTCAAGCAACCTCCCTCTGATACCAACTATCACAACCCGCATTTTCTCCGAATTAAGAATTATCAGAGTAAGAGAAAACACGCGTCATGATGCCACGTCAAGCAGGGGATAACTGCTGACGCTCAGGCAAATCCAACTACAATCTTTATGCAAGGAAATCATGTGCTTAATGAATAGAAAATTAGTTATGTTTAGAGTCTGTATCCCTCGGCTCAGTGGATCATCTAGTCCACAAAAGAAAACTTTATTTAAACGCTGCGGAAAATACTTTAATTAGGTTTTACACCCTAAAGAGCGCATAAGGGTCCCAAGAGAACCACTCATGCTATGCAAGACACTACACTTAGTTTATATAATATATATAAGAAAACGGTTTTCGTACGTGATTTGGAATATAGTGATTAAGTTTATAAAAACATGCTGATCATGAGCTTCATTTATAATAGTATTTATAGTTTAAAAATAACTAGCAACCTAGCATAAAACCTTCTCAAAGCAAGTAGACTATCTCCAGAAAAATAAATGGTAGCAGCAATAGTATATATCTAGTACAAGGTTAAAACTACTAGTGGGCGCCAACAACCTGACACGAACCCACCAGCACACATATATGTCTGTAAGAAAGTACTGAAAACAACCTCACAAACAAGGTAAACAAAACTCCAAAGTCCGGGAGTCCACCAACAACAACACCTCCAACTAGCCACCAGACTGGCTACAGCTCAGAACCTGGGGTATTCCAAAAGAAAACAGAATACCTCAGCAAGCAAAAATCAAGGTAAAACTGCATGAAAGAGTCAACCAAAAGGACAAAGTAACTGAAAACATGCAGTAGAAAGAGTCACAACTGTCCAAAACAGGACAACGAGAAATGCACAACGTGCAAAGAAACAGCAACGACCCAGCCCAGGAACAACATCCTGCAGGGCCTACTAGACTACCAAGAGTCAGAATGCTGCAAACTACCAAAGAAGAAACTTCTAACACCCTAAACTGCGGGAAGTGATAGTAGCAAAAACAACAACGAGGAACCGGATCGAAGGCAAACGCAGTCCCCCAATCCACCATGTCCAAGTCAAAAGCTCGAGGGTCAACACGTGAAAACACAAGGGACCTTCCACCCGACATGCCCAGCCCGTACCTGGAGCAAGAAATCCATGGGTGGCCTTGGCTATATCACACAACTCCACCCCCATAAAGAGCTACAACCACCACTACTATCCACGACCCACGATTCGGCCTTTAGGAAAATAAAGAAAACGGCCGACAAGGAAAACCCAGAAATACAACTGGAAATCCACTCGGAAATGAAATACAAGGTAAAGGAAGAGTGTTGAAATAAACCAACACGACTAGGCGTTGAGTGAAACGGACTCAGTGCCTACCTAAACTTTGGCGTTGAGTGAGCTAGCCTCACTCACCGCCAAAATTATACCACTACCCACAAGCCCACTAAAGAATGCGGAGCTCGACGATAGTCGAACGACCAAGGCAGAAGATCCAGAACTCGAGTAGTTGCCTGCCACTTGAGTATCTAAACTCCCGCACTCGAAACCATCTAAATTCGCTTATCAACAGAAAATATACAAAGCGCACGATCAGTGTCGCACGATCAGTGGTCGTGCGCACTCATCGGCTGATGATCGTGCGAAACGAACCTGTAAAACCTGACAGAAAACCTAGCAACTGCGCACGATCAGTGTCGCACGATCAGTGGTCGTGCGCACTGATGTCAGCGCTCGTGCGATTGCCCGAGACAGAACATTGGAAACTGAAGTTTATACGCGCACGAACAGAGGCACACGACCAGTGGTCGTGCGCCCTAAAGGTTAATGACCGTACGCAGTCAACCTGCACCATTTGGAATTTCCCGAACGACACCGGAACGTGCATACGACTCACGCCACTGCAGTAGCAGTAGACAACTATCAACGTCGCACGCTACTACCATTCAAACTATGTCTAACCATTCGAATAATACCTTAACGAAGGAAATTGGCAACCACACCCACCCCCCCCCCCCTCCTAACACTCCCTCTCGGCTACGCCCGAACCAGAGCAACCATAAGAGCAAGGGAAACAACGGCTTCACGCCGACAATTTGGATTCCAAACACCACAACATAGGGGGGGGGGGTTTCAGTAGGAAGAACTAAGCCCTATAGTTAGCAAGAAAACGAGAACAACAAGGCCTCTAACCTGGGCTAACCGGGATTTCAATTTCAGCAAATAAAATCAAAGAAAACACTTGGCAAGGGCAAGAATACCACTTGCCTCAAATCTCAGCGAAGCTTTGGACTGCTTTCCTCCTCTTCGCACGGATCAAGACGGCCGCAACACCTAGAACAAATACTCGGCCATTAATGGCGGAAAACTTCCAAAACTGAAAATTCCAATCCTTCCAAAACTCCACGAAAATCGAATTTCTTACCGCAGGAATGAAGGTCTCGACGAGAGCAATCCGTATCCACTCTCGGAATCGAATTCCGTCCACAAACGCTCCGGGAATCGGCGTCCGAAGGGAAGGCTCGGCGGTTACTCGTTTCTCTCGTACAAGGCCGGCGGTTTTCTATCGTGCAGAAGATGATGGCTTTTCCTTCATTCTATATATATATATATATAATTATATAATTATATTATTAATTACAAAATTACATAAAGCACCAAATCGACTCGAAAACCGATTCACCTCGGAATTCGACGAAATTCGCACCGTAGCTAAATACCCACGCTACGAACACAACGGCGAAGTCAAAATTAACTTTCGACGAACAGAACTCGAGTTATACCCAAACAAAGCCAAACACAAACATCCCCCCGAGAGGCCACACCGGGTCACCAAAACGACTCGGTTTGCTAGGGAGATCTTGCCAACAGGCTACCAAACAGGGCACTCAGTTCTAAGGAGCTAAACCATACTCCACACATGGCACAAGCCACGAAAACGCGTCATCGTAACGCCAAACGAGAATAAAAATAATCGCTGAAAAGACAGGGCGTTACAGCAGGCTCACTCGACACTTTTAAAGAAGAAGCTCAATTTAGTAATCGTTGAACAAATTTATTGAGTTTGTCGAGCTAAGCCCAGATTTCGTCGAGCTCAAGCTAAAGAATGAAGATTCAGAGTTCGTCGAGCTAAGCCCGGATTTCGTCGAGCTGAAGTTCAAGGTTGAAGATTCAGAGTTCATCGAGACCAGTTCAGGATTCGTCGAACTGATCCCAGAATTCGTCAAACCCAGCTCACATTTCGTTGAGCTCAAGTTAAAGGTTAAAGACTCTGAGTTTGTCGAGCTCAGTTTGGGTTTCGTCAAACCCAGATCAACATTCGTTGAGCATAGTCAGGGTACTTCATGCCATTGCGGGAAAGCTGTAGTAGCGCAGGAAAGTACGGTTTGTCTTCTTCTGAGGGAGGTGGCGCTCACCATCCGTGACTGGGCCCACATTCAAATTGTGTCATTGATTTAAATTAAGTGGTTTAAAATGAAGAGAAGAAAAGAATATTAGGGTTAACAGAACGAACACGAATAACGGAAATAGAAAACACAATAGTGGCTGCTGGACTTCATCTTCTCCGACAAGCTTGAAAGCAAAGTCCAGCAGTGAAAGCCCGAAGGCAAAGATAGCAGAAGCTTCTAATAGTTCAACAAGAGTGTTCCTTGAAGAACATGTTGGCTGATTCAATTTATCAGCAAGAGAAGATAACTGTGTTAAGGGTTGTAAGCCTTCAACGACAGTTGTTGCCTTCAGTATAGCAGAGAAATTTGTAGGTGTAGAAGAAGACTAATTCCTTCTACAGTAAGTGGGCTGGACTGATATTTGCTCAGTCCAATGAGTTGACTCAGAGATTTTTCTCTGAGTCAGTATTTCAATTTTCATGATTACTTTCCTGTATGATTCAATTTATGTGAATCATAGTGTAGGGCACTTTATTCCTGAGTGGTAGGTGACTAATTTATCACTGAGGTAGGTGCCCTGCTGGGGTACTAAGGTAGAATCCGTGTGTGGATCTGAGCTATAGGTCTTATGTGCTTGAGGTAGGAGATTTCTGCTCTCTAAGGTAGGATCCAAGTGTGTATCTGAGGTAGGGATGTCCTCCCAGCCTGAGTGTAGGGACTAGTGCATGAGGTAGGTGACTCGTGAGTCACTGAGCTATAGATGGCAAGTGTGTCACTAAGTTTTAGGCCATAGAGGAGGCAGAGCTATAGGTTCCTAGAAGGGCACTGAGGTAGGTACCTGGATAACAACTAAGTTGTAGGATTGTTGCAGCACTCTGAGAGTAAGGCTGTGTGCCTTAAGTTGTAGGGCTGAGAAGCCTGAGCTATAGGCCTTAGAAATAAGGCTGAGGTAGGTGGCCAGTAGACAAATGAGCCGTAGGAGCACTGTAGGGCTCTGAGGTAGGAACCCTTGTGGTTCTGAGTTTGGATTCTTAAAAGAATATGTGTGTAAGTCTGAGGGCCTGAGGTGTAAAATCTGAGGAGCATATTGGTGGAGTTTGTGCCTAGTCCAACAAATCACTTGGATAAATAGGAGGGAAAGTGGATGCACCTAATTGTGGAACCACTATAAATATGTGTGTGTTTGTTGTGTTGCTTGTTTCTTTCTTGTATTGCAGGTAATTAGGATAGGCTCTAGCTCACTAAATTTATAAACAACATAAAGATCTAAGAAAGTTTAGAAGACCTATTCACCCCCCCCCCCTCCCTCTAGATAACTAGTAAACCTTGAAGTAATATCTTTCAAGTGGTATCAGAGGGAGGTTACTCAAAAAGGATTTAATAATCTATGTACAGCTCAAAGGTTAGCTATAAGATATAAGAATGGGGTCTGGTCTAAACTACAAGGAACTGGGTGCCATGAAATTACAAATCTGCAGAAAGGAGGGTTTTGGCCTCTAGAAGGATAGGGTCAGACTATTCATGGAAGATGCTTACCCTAGGATCTACATTTTAGTCAAAAAAGGACCCTTCATCCCCATGAAGACCTTAGTTCGGGATTCCAACATCCAGACACCTAAATCTTATGATGAAATGAACAAAGATGAGCTCCTACTTGCCTTCATGGACAAGAGAGCTCAAAACATTATTGTCAGTGTAATAGATGATTCAATATTCCAAAATCTGGTGCACTGCAAGAGCTCACAGGAGATGTGGGACACCCTAGTTGTGTTCATGGAGGGTTCAGAGGAGGTGAGGGATGACAAAAAATCCATCCTCAACCAGGAGTATGAGGCCTTCAGACAAGGAAAGTATGATATCATTGTTGAGTGCTTTGAGAGATTCTTTAGAATAGTAAATTAACTGAGAACATATGGTGGGGCTTTAGCACCTATGAGCAGAATGACAAATTTCTCAGGTCCCTCACAAAGGATTGGGACACAAAGATTTATGCCATTAGAGAAATGGCCAAGTTAGCTGACACACCTCCTCCAACCCTGTTTGGAAAGTTGTTGTCATATGAGATGCAGCTTGCTGCTAGAAAGGAAGAAGAAAAGAGCAGTATGTCACAGGATAAGGTGAAGTCTGTGGCCTTCAAAGCTGATGCCCAAACCAGGAGCAGAAGGAAGAACTCTCCACCCATGAGAATTACTGAGTCATATTCTGAGATCTCAAAGACTAGCTCCTCAGACAGCAATATGTCTGATGAGAACTTTGCTGCCTTCTCCAGACAGTTTAAGAAATTCATGAAGAAGGAGAATAGGAAGAACTGCAGGCCTTCCTCTTCCTCACAGCACAGAAGGAGATCCTCTAAGGAGGACCAGTATGCTCCTAACCATAGCAAACAAACTTTTTCTAAAATCATTTATTTCTGCTGCAGTAAACCTGGCCACATAGTTGCTGACTACCCATTGAAGAGGAAAGAGGAAGGAGAGAAGAAGCACCATAATGGGAAGAAGAAAGAGAAGTCTCTTGTGGCTAAGATGGAAAAGACCTGGTCTTACTCCTCTGCATCAGGCAGTGAAGAAGAAGAAGCCAACATTAGGCTAATGGCTGTTGTTGAAGAAGAATCTGAAGAATATCCTGCTGCTAGGATAGGAATCAGGGCACCTCTATCACATTCAGAAAGTGACTCAGAGGTGGATGAAGATGAATAAGAATATATTCAATGCCATGGATTAATGGCAATGATAGATAAGGACAGCTGCCAGGATCAGTCTGGACAAGCTCAGGTAAATTCTAAATCTCTTCCTTTTATTTCAGGTCATGAGGATAGCTAAGAGCCTGAATCTCAATCATCAAGAGATGAAGGGGATTTAAAGTCTGAGGATGATGTCAATTCTATAATTGACAAGTATGGAGAACTTCTTGAAGCATTCAAGAAGTGCAAGCTCCTTGTAAAGAGATAAGCAAAAGAGCTTCTCTATCTTAGGAGCAAGTGTGAGGGCCAAGAAAAGGATCTCAATGATATGGCTGCTCAATCAGCTAAGCTCAAGGGGATCATTGATATGCAGTCTGTGGTAAGAGTCTCAAATGAGAAACTATCCCGAAACTTAAGGATGATCTACTAAGGGAGAAACTGTTGGTGGCCAAGTTTTCTATGCCAAGAACTTTGCTTCCCTTTATTGACACCTCTTTACAATAAAGGGTAAGAAAGGGTTATGTTTTAAGGGATCTGCTAGACCTCTAAATCAAAAAGGAAAGGGGAAGGCACCAGTTGTGCCTCTAGCCTCATTGCCTCCAATTTCTTTTTAGAAAGTTTTGTTGCCTTCTTACAGGTATGAACATGAAAGCTGTTATGGTCACTTGGAGAATTGTAGATCCACTGGTATGGACCAATGTTGCCCTAGCCAAGGTGGAAGATACAGCCATGTAAGGGCCCTAAAGGCTGCCCATGAGGGAATTCAAATGGCCCATTCTATACCATTTGATTTTGGCGCCTCAGCCCTAAAACTCAGGGATATTGCTACTACAGGAAATCTGAGTCATCCAGCAAAAGTAATGACGCGGTGAGTCTTCTGGCAAGGCTAGAATGGCAGTTTTTGATGCAATCAAATACATGTTAGCTTAAAAGAGACATGTAGATGGTGGCTCTTAAGAAAGACCAAAACAGTCAGCTGAAAGACTTACCTTCTGTCAAATAGCTGCTGGCAGGAATCAGAGACATATAACAGCACATCTAACCACTGTTCAAGGAGCAATCAAGGCAAATGCTGGCCCTAAACAGAAAAGGAGATATAATGTCCATGAGTGTTGGTGTTGTTGCAAAGTGGGCCACTATGTTATAGATTGCTGGCACAATCCTTCAGTGTCCAAAGGTAGCCAACCTGTCAGTAATTCTGTAGGAAGGCAAGCTTATTTTCAGACTAATGTGAACCTAGGGCCCAGTAGAAATTGGGGTCCTAAGGTGAGATAAATTGTGCTTTTTAGGTTAGTTCAAGTATCAGTTCCCATAAATGGGACTTGGACAGTGGATTTTACAGGCACATGACTGGAATAAAGGAACTGTTTAAAGAGTTTACTCCAATAAAGAAGCGACCTAAGGTCACCTTTGGAGGCTTTGACAAAGGGATAACCAGAGGTTATGATAAGATCTCAAATGACATAATCACCATCACAAAGGTAGCTTATGTAGAAGGGTTGCAACACAACCTCATAAGTATAAGCCAACTATGTGACCTTGGTTATGACATTTCCTTCCACAAGGATAAGTACCACATCAAGAGGTAAAGTGACCAGAGTGTCATCTTGACAGGCACAAGGAGTGGGAATGTTTATTGCTTAAACTTTTGTTGCTTAGATAGTAGTTCCCCAATATGCCTAGGTGCAAATGGCAATGTCTCATATTGTGTCCAATGACATAAGAGACTGGTTAATTTGAATTATAAGACCATTGGTAAGCTCTTTAGTGATGAGCAAGTTAGGAATGGTCCAAAAATAAAATGCTCCAAGGAGGGTATCTGTGCTGCTTACCAAAACGATAAGTAGACTAAGACCTCCTTCAAGAACATTGGGACCAAGGACTCAGTGAGATGCTTGTATCTCCTGCATATGGACTTGTTTGGTCCTATGCCTGTTCAGAGTCTAAGTAGGAAAGTCTACACCCTTGTGGTGGTTGATGACTTTTCTAGGTTTGTTTGGGTGTTCTTCCTTAGAAGATAAGATGAAACCCTTGAAGTCTTCATGAATTTTGTCAGGCAGATTCAGAATGAACTTGCAAGCTCTGTGGTCAAATTAGAAGTCACCATGGAACTGAATTTCAGTCAGCTTTCATGACTACTTTTTTGAAGAGCAAGGGATTCATCAAGAATTCTCCTCTCCAAGAACACCCCAGCAAAATGGGTTAGCTGAGAGGATAAATGGGACTCTAATAGACGCTAGGAGAACATTGTTGAGTGACACATCTCACCCTGAATATTTCTGGGCTTATGAAGTTAACACTCCATGTCATATCACAATTGGACTTATATCGCCAAAGTCCATAGGAAGACTCCTTATGAGATCTTGAAGGGCAGAAAACAAAACATATCCTATTTAAGGATCTTTGGTTGCAAGTGTTTCATCTTGAATAATGGCAAGTCAAAAGTGTCTAAGTTTGCTGGCAAATCCCATGAGGGATCATTGTTGGGTACAACAATAGTACTAAGGCATATAGAGTCTATAACTTGACAAATTAAGTTCCAGAAGAATCTGTCCATGTAGTGTTTGATGAGTCAAGCATGATTGACAGTGAGCTGTCAAGCTCTTTGCCGAGTTCTGCAGGTACAAAAATTATGATGGAAAAGCTCTCCATCAAAATTAAAGACTCTGTTGTGCAAGAATAATATAGAGAGGATGTTGTCCAGAGGAAGCACGGGATAGTCTAGCTTTAGATGAAGATCAACCAGCTGAAGAAAATGGTGTTCAGCAAGAAACAGTATGACTTCCCCCAGTAGTCAGGTATTTGAGAGATCATCCTCTAGATCAGATAATAGGTGAGGCTAGCCAAGGTGTACAGACCAAAAGTAGGAGTTTCAACACAAATCTTTACTCCAACTTGCTGTCATAAGAAGAGTCCAAGATATTTAAAGAGGCAAATCAAGACCAATTCTGGATTGGTGCAATGCAAGAAGAACTGAACCAGTTCAAAAGATGCAAGGTCTAGAAGCTAGTTCCCTGGCCAAATGGACATAATGTCACTGGAGTCAAGTGGATTTTCAGAAATAAACTTGATGAAAATGGCATTATCATAAAGAATAAGGCTAGATTGGTGGCCAAGGAGTACATACAGGAAGAGGGGATTGATTATGATCAGACTTTTGACCCAGTTTCGAGGTTGGAAGCCATCAGACTATTCCTTATATTTGCAGCCTTCCAGGGATTCAAAGTTTTCCAGATGGATGTGAAGTCAGCCTTCCTGAATGGAGACTTGAAATAAGAGGTCTATGTAGAGCAGCCTTCAGGTTTTGTAGATTCTAACTCTCTTACTGTTATGTATAGACTTAGGAAAGCTCTATATGGGCTCAAGAAAGAACCTAAAGCATGGTATGAGACATTGTCTACCATCCTCATTGAGAATAAATTCTCAAGGGGGAAGATAGATAAGACAGTATTCCTAAGGGAATCTAAGGGCAAGATCTTCCTAGTCCAGATTTATATTGATGACATAATATTTGGCTCTACTGATGACAAGCTATACAGGAAGTTTGTAAAACTTATGCATGGGAATTTTGAGATGAGTAGTAAGGGTGAACTGAAATTCTTCTTGGGACTCCAAGTAAGATAGACTGATGATGTTATATCCATATCCCAATCAAAGTTTACCAGGGATCTAATCAAGAATTATTGTATGAAGAATGATTCCATCATAAGAACTCCCATGAGGTCAAGTATGCCGATAGGCAAAGATGATCCAGCGAAACCTATTGATCCAACTTTGTATAGAGGTATAGTTTGCTCCCATCTCTACCTCACTACATGTTGGCCTGACATTATGTATGCAAAATATGGCTGTGCTATGTATCAGGCCTGCCCTAAAGAGTCTCGCTACACTGTTGTGAAAAGAATATTGAGATATCTTAAGGACACCCCAGATCTTCGCCTATGGTACCCTAGAAATGGGGAGTTTGAACTAACAGGCTATTTAGATGCAGATTTTGTAGGGTGCAAGGAGGATAGGAAGAGCATATCTTGAACCTATCAATTTTTAGGTGAAAGGCTTGTCTCTTTGAGCAGAAAGAAGCAAAAAAGTGTTGCAATCTACACTGCTGAGTCAGAGTACATTTCAGTTGGGAGCTGTTGTGCTCAGTTGCTGTGGATCCAGCATTAACTTCAGCACTATAATATTCATATAAGTAGAACTCCACTCTTTTTTGATTCTACTTGTGAAATTTCTATAGCTAGGAATCCTGTGTCCCAAAGCAGGACTAAGCATATAGAAATTAGGTATCATTTCATTAGAGAACATATGGAAAGACAAGATATCAGCCTTGAGTTTGTCTCTACAAACAAGCAAGTGGCTGATATCTTCACTAAGCTACTAGATGAAGCTAATTTCTGATAATACGTTTTGTAGCCTAAACTATTATCGTATTTTCTATCTTATATTGTGCAAATTATGTCTATTATTAGTTTATTTTTATCATTTTTATGTAAATATTATTGCAACTGACTTTTTCTTGTCTTTTTGCAAGTTTCCAGAAAATTGGCCAAAATGACCTGTCACGCCCCCCTGTCACGCCCTCCCTGGGCGTGACCTAGGGCGTGTCACCCGATCCCGAGGACTCCTGCTGGAAGGGACAGAAAAACGGTCAAAACCGCTGTCATGCCCCCCTGACACGCCCTCCCTGGGCGTGTCACCAGGCGTGACCATGGGCGTGTCGCCCACTGCCGCAAAGCCTGCCGCCGCATTAAATGCCGTTCCGCCTCAGCACGCAAACAGTACCGTCACGCCCCCCGTCACGGGCGTGACCTGGGGCGTGACAAACTTTTCGACGACTGACGGATTTTCGACCAATGATTTGGACATGACGTGCCTGTCACGCCCCCCTATCACGGGAGTGACCTAGGGCGTGACCACCGACGTATCGAAGCAATCATCCTCCCGCCAGAATCCAGAGCCCGAGGTCAACATAGTACTGTCACGCCCCCTAACACGCCCCCCCTAGGGCGTGTCGGAGGGCGTGACCAACCCGAGAAAATTTTCTATAAATTGAGCCCCCCCTCTCCATTTCAGCAAGCTTTGGTTGAGAGGGGGAGGTGCTGCCCCTTTGGTTCTTGAGTTTTTTTATGCTTTCTCTCTCTCTCTCTCTCTCTCTCTCTCTCTCTTCCTTTGTAATTTTTGCTTAATCATGGTTTAATATTTAGTTGCTTTAGCTTTCTTTGTAATCTTCTCTCTTGCTTAGTGCTAATTGTAGGGCTAGAATAGGATTTAATTTTCATGCACTTGTAATTTCAATTTCAATAGTGTAACTTGCCTTTTTTCAATAATAAAAGTGTTCTTCCTTTACTTGTGTTCCTTTATATGCTTTTCTACTCATCTCCCCTCCTCCACTCCATTATGATTAACTAATCCTCCTTGTACTCGATCTTGATGATCCGAGGTTAGAGCGATTATGTTATGATGTTTTAATTAATCTTTTCTTTTTAGGTTAGGGCCTTGAATTACTCTTGATTAATCACGGGTTGGAGGTATATTTTCGATATATACTCTCCGCCTTTGCTTTCATTCTGGGCTAGCCGAGAGGCCGAAAGAATGAAGTGAGCATTCAAGAGTAAAGGGAGTTGTACGCACCCCTCGAGTGAGGCAGACGTCCAAATCTCCCGGATTGGAGTAAAATCCAATAGTGGGGTTCACCCCGTAAAGCGAGTTTTAGGCCTCCGATTTAGACGAGAGTCGTCCTAAACTCAGTTGGGCACGACTTCGAGAGAAGCGTGTTCAAGCTTTAGGAACCTCCACGGTCAAGGACCTTTATCCTATTAAGTTCAGATTTTTATCGCATTTTCTTAATCGTCTTTAGCCGAGGTGAATCTTGATTGAGTGCATTTCCATTTCAAATTTTCTACCTTTCGTAGTAATCACCTATCTTGTGCTCTTTAATTAACTGCAGTAGTTTCCTTTCTAGCATAGTTCTTTGCTTAATAGCTTAACTTAATTGCGGTAGTTCTCTTTCTAGTTAGCTTTAATTCCTCCATTGCACTTAGATTTTCTAAAACACTAGTTTTTCCGTCGATAAGATAATAGCGTTCGTGTGAGTAATCATAGCCAACAGTTCCCGGATTTCAAAACGACACTTGTGTCCCCTTGCTACAATTCGATAGGTATACTTGCCTCATCAGGTTGCTAGTTCGGTTGCGTTTATTTCCTTCGAACCCTTGCGTGCAACAAGTTTTTGGCGCCGTTGCTGGGGAACCAACTTCCATTGATATTTTGAAAACACGAACCTATTAATTTTATCTCTTCTCTTTCTCATCCTCTTTCTTTAAAATTTTAAAAAATCAAAAAAAAATTTTCACCGCTCTTAATAGAAACCAACCTCACAATTTTTCTACGCCACCTAATTCTCTCAAAAAGGGCAAAGGGCTTTAAGCGCCACTGTCTTGTCTAGTAACTTGCGAACCCTTCACGGGGTAGTCCTTGGGAAGTTCGGGAGTTAATCTATAAAAAAAATATATTTCAAAAAGAAAAAAATTTCTAATCTTTTTTCTAGTTTATCCTTTTTCTATTCCTCTTCTTCTTTTCTGTTCTTTTAGTGCATGACCCGCGGGAGTCCGTCGGTTATTTTGGACTTGGACCACGAAATTGAGCGTACTCTTCGGAGAAGATCGCGATTTTAAGGTCCTACTATCCAAGTGCCGGTTGAGGACTCCGAGTCATTTACTACTTTAAGAATGGAAGAACCCAACGTAGATGAGGTCGTGCAAAGGACTATGTCCTATTATGCACGACCAAACCTCGAGGGAATAGAATCAAGTATAGTCCGCCCTGCTATAGCAAATAATAACTTCGAACTAAAGCCTAGCATAATTCAAATGGTGCAGCAATATGTGCAATTTGACGGACTTCAAGATGAAGATCCGAACGCACATATAGCTAGCTTTCTTGAAATTTGCGACACCTTCAAGATAAATGGTGTCACAAATGATGCGATCAGGCTGAGACTCTTCCCCTTCTCTCTAAGAACTAAAGCTAAGCAGTGGCTGAACACACTTCCGAAAAATAGCATAACCACTTGGAATGAATTAACTGAAAAATTTTTGGCGAAGTATTTTCCGCCAGGTAAAACTGCAAAACTTAGGAACGACATCTCTGCCTTCGGACAAATAGACTCTGAAACCCTATACGAAACCTGGGAGAGATTTAAAGAATTATTAAGATGATGCCCGCATCACGCGCTGCCTGTATGGTTACAAGTGCAGATGTTTTTTAACGGGCTAAATCAAAGCACGAAGCAAATGATAGACGTAGCTTCTGGCGGTACTTTAAATCATAAGACCCCGGAAGCCGCTCTTGAGCTTTTTGAGGACATGGCCATGAACACTTATCAGTGGAATGTGCCTAGGTCCCGCCCGAACAAGCCTGCAGGTATCTATGAAGTGGACAACGTCTCCCAGCTCGCTCTGCAAGTAGAAATCCTAAGCAAAAAAATCACGGAGATGACTGCTGCCTCCACCCCTCAGGTATGGGAATCTGCAACCCCTACTCCAGAACATTTAGAATATGTTAATAATATGCCTAGAACTGCTTTTAATAATTTTTCTGCTGCGAATTTTCATACGCCTGGTTTTAATTTTCTGAATAATTATAACCCCGCTTTAAGAAATCACCCGAACTTTTCATGGAGTAATCCATCGAATGCGTTGCGCCCACCTCCGCAAAATGATTTTCTGCACCACCACCACCACCCCCTCTTCAAAATTACCCAAAACATCCAAGCTTGAAGGAATTACTTTCTAAATATATCACCACAAATGACGCTACCATAAGAACTTTAACCCGAAGTGTAAAAAGTTTAGAAAATAAGGTAGGACAGCTCGCGAAAATAATTTCTGAGCGACCCGCAGGGTCTCTTCCTTCCAATACCGAACCCAACCCGAGAGAGCAAGCGAAAGCTATAACTCTTCGGAGTGGGAAGCAAGTCTTCGGTATGGTAAGTGAAGAGCCCGAGGCAAGCTCCGCTCCCGCCTCTAAAAATCAAAGCTCCGCTCCGCTTCCACCCTCTCATGAAAAAGTAATCACCCCTATTTTAGAAAATAATCTCACTCCACCACCCATCTTCAAAAATAATTCAACTCCTCCATACCCCTCTGAATTTAATAGACAACATCAAGATGATCAGTACTCCCGCTTCTTAGAAATCTTCAAACAAATCCACATTAATCTTCCCTTCCACGAGGCTATTTCGCAGATGCCGAAATACGCCAAATATCTTAAAGACCATCTCACAAACAAGAAGAAGTTAGAGAATCTTTCGCACGTCACGCTAAACGCCGAGTGCTCCGCCGTTTTAACAAACGGTTTGCCGAAGAAAATCAGTGATCCGGGTAGTTTCTCTATCCCGTGTGTCTTCGGTGATCTTTTTGTTAAACACGCGTTAGCCGACTTAGGCGCGAGTATAAACCTGATGCCCTTTTCGTTGTTTAAAAAGTTAGGGATTGGTAGCCTTAACCCCACGCGTATGAGTATCCAGCTAGCCGATAGATCCATCAAGTACCCATTAGGAATAGTGGAGGACGTTCTAGTGAAAGTCGACAAGTTCATCTTCCCGGTGGACTTTGTCATTTTGGACATCGAAGAAGACGTCGAGGTTCCCCTGATCCTTGGCCGACCCTTCCTTGACACCTCCCGAGCCATCATTGACATAAGCAATGGTAAGATCTTTCTTCGAGTAGGCGACGACGAAGTCACATTTTCTATCACCCCTTCGATGAAGAACACCTTAGCGAACGATGACTCATGTTTTTTCGTAGATGCCGTGAGTGATGATTCTTCCTACTGCCTCTCCGACTTTGAAAAAGAATTTTCTACTTTTTGCACCTCTTCTCTTACAACTGAATCACTGCAAGGAAGGTATGAATCGTCTTTTTGTTTTTCTGAGTTTGAAAAAGAATTTTTTTATTTTTGCTCCTCCTCTTTTCTTCCCACTGAATCTCTACAAGAAGCCGTCTTGGCTGCTAGCCCCACCCCTTAGTACGTTCCTTATAAAAAAGTTTATGAAGATATTATTTTTGAAAAAGAAAGAATCTCAAAATCCTCTTATGAAGAACCCCCTACCCTAGAACTTAAAGAACATCCCGAACACCTTAAGTATGCTTCCTTAGAAAAAGATTCCAAGTTACCAGTTATCGTTTCGGCCTACCTCACGGATACGCAAAATGATAAACTTCTTCTAGTTCTACGTAAGCATCGCTGGGCTATTGCTTGGCAAATTTCTGATATCAAGGGCATAAGCCCATCTTTCTGTACCCATAAAATTTTAATGGAAGATAATTCGCGTAACTCTATCCAACCTCAGCGCCGTATAAATCCGAATATGAAAGAAGTAGTTAAGGGCGAGGTTATGAAACTATTAGACGCAGGAATGATCTACCCTATATCGGACAGTAAGTGGGTTAGCCCCGTTCAGGTAGTTCCAAAGAAGGGAGGGATAACCGTAGTTAGTAATGAGAATAATGAATTAATCCTGACGCGGACGGTGACGGGTTGGCGTATGTGCATAGATTACCGTAAGTTAAATGATGCCACCCGCAAGGACCACTTTCCTTTACCGTTTATCGACCAGATTTTAGAACGTCTCTCCGGCAATAGCTTTTATTGTTTTCTCGATGGCCTCTCGGGGTACTTTCAAATACCCATCTCTCCCGAGGACCAAGAGAAAACTACGTTTACTTGTCCCTTCGGCACCTTCGCATACCGAAGAATGCCGTTTGGATTATGCAATGCGCCAGCTACATTCCAGCGATGTATGCTCGCAATATTTGACAAGTACGTAGAAAGCATTATGGAGGTATTCATTGACGATTTCTCCGTGTTCGGCGATTCCTTCGATAGATGTTTAGAAAACCCCGAAAAAGTCTTAGAATGATGCGAAGAAACTAACCTTGCCCTAAATTGGGAAAAATGCCATTTTATGATGAGGGAAGGGTTAGTTTTGGGTCATAAAATTTCTGCTAAAGGTATTGAGGTAGACGTTGCCAGGATAGAAGTTATTGAGAAGTTGCCGCCGCCTACAAACATAAAAACTATAAGAAGTTTCCTAGGACACGCTGGTTTTTATCGTTGTTTTATAAAGGACTTCTCCAAGATCACAAAGCCCCTCACCCATCTCTTAGAAAAAGACGCTCCATTCATTTTTGATGACTCTTGTATTTCTGCCTTTGAATCAATTAAAGAAAAGTTAATTAACGCACCGATTATGATAGCTCCGGTGTGGGACCTTCCTTTCGAGATTATGTGCGATGCGAGTAGTTTTGCGGTGGGTGCCGTATTAGGTCAACGCATATCTAAGAACTTCCACCCCATCTATTACGCTAGTAAAACCCTCACATCTGCACAAGAAAATTACACCACAACCGAGAAGGAGCTCTTAGCTGTAGTATTTGCGTTTGATAAATTCCGCCCTTACATTACTCTTTCAAAAATCATTGTTTTTACGGACCACTCGGCCCTCAAGTACCTTCTTGCCAAAACGGATGCCAAGCCTCGCTTGATTCGCTGGGTCTTACTCCTCCAGGAGTTTGACTTAGAGATCCGTGATAAGCGAGGAGCCAAGAACTTGGCCGCCGACCATTTATCAAGATTAGATAACCCCTTTATAGAAAAATTAAATGAAAAATCTTTTAATGATTATTTTCCTGATGAGAAGCTGCTTTTAGTTAACACATCTACTTCTCCTTGGTTCGCGCACATCGCCAACTATCTAGTGGCCCGGGTGCTCCCAAAAGAGTTCTCCTCTCAGCAAAAGAAGAAATTCTTTTCTGAGCTAAAGAACTACTTCTGGGAAGACCCGCATCTTTTCAGAATCTGTGCGGATCAAGTGATAAGGAGATGTGTTTCTTATGAGGAAGGAATCGATATTCTAAAACATTTGCATGAAGGCCCGACAGGTGGGCACTATCAAGCTGCTCGCACCGCTCATAAGGTGCTTTGCGCGGGTTTTTACTGGCCTAGCCTGTTTAAGGACGCGCAAGCCTTTGTGAGCAGGTGTGATAGTTGCCAACGGTCGGGCAACATCTCTAATAAAAATGAAATGCCGCAAAATTATTTCTTAGAGTGCGAAATTTTCGACCTCTGGGGAATTGATTTTGTTGGCCCCCTTCCTTCTAGCTTCGGAAACAAATATATTTTAGTTGTTGTTGATTATGTTTCACGATGGGCTGAGGCCCAAGCTCTTCCTACGAACGACTCCCGAGTTGTAGTCACGTTTTTTTAAAAAAAAAATTTCTAGATTCGGTACGCCACGCGCAATCGTTAGCGATAGGGGTTCCCATTTCTGTAACGCATAATTTTCAAAAATCCTTACCAAATACGGCGTTACACATAAGCTTTCCACTGCCTACCACCCCCAAACTAATGGTCAAGTCGAAGTAGTTAATAGAGAATGAAAGTGTAGGATAAGATCAATCCTAACTCTAGAGGGGGGTGAATAGAGTTATTTAAAATAGTTTTGCAAATAAAAACTTGAGTGGAGAGAAAGTTTAGATTTACTTAGTGTATGGTGCTATAGCAAATAATCAGAGTAAAAAGAAATTCACAGCACAAAGCAAAACACAAAGAAACAAGCTATCCAGATGACACAAGGAGCTATAGTGGTTCCCCAAAATCCTGGGTAGTCCACTCTTCTATCACCCTTGATAGGAATCCACTTCAAGAAGAGTTGATGAGGTGTCTTGAGCACCAGAGAGTTTTTGACCAGGTTCTCACAAACCAAAGGAGCTGATTTTGACCAGGTTTCAGCAAAACCAAAAGTAACTTTTGAAGATAGTTAAAACCCTGTACAGAAAGAAAAAGAAAAAGGGGTGATGTTGTCTTCTCTATCAACAAGTAGAGAGAAGCAAAGTGGATCTGTAGATGTTGTCAAAACTCCCCCTGAGATCAAGAAGTAGTTCAGGAAGGAGAGCTTTGCACAAGGGTGACAGGTCTTCAAAGATCTGATTTGCTCCAACAAGGGATGATCCAAGAAAGTTGGATGGTTATGTCTGAAGCAATCAGAATTCCTGTGAGTGAGCTTTCAAAACAATATCACAGAGAGAGAGAGCAGCTGAAGTCCTGTATTGTTGTTCTATATCTCTCTGTCTAGCTGAATGAATAATATATCTGAGTCTTCTTCTTCCTTTTTCTTTGATAGCCGTTGGCAGTCAGCATTAAATGCTTTCCTTAAATGTCCATGCCTCAAAGGAAATGTCAGGCAGACATTCCTTAGAAAATTCCTTGAGCCATGCACCAGATATGCTGTAACGGCCAATAAATCTTCAGCATTAATTGACTGACAGAAGGAATTTGAATTCCTATTCAAAACTGACGGAAGTCTGGAAAACGTCGAGCTCACAGTAAAACGTCGATCTGAGCACGACACACGTCGGCCAGAGAGTGTTTTCTGTAAGCAGAACTGGGTTCTACGGAATGTCGAGCTGAGGTCGACTCCACGTCGAGCTGAGGTCGACTCTGCGTCGAGCTGAGATCGACTCTGCGTCGAGCTGAGGTCGACTCTGCGTCGAGCTGAAGTCGACTCTGCGTCGAGCTGAAGATTACTCTAACTAGCCTATGTGACCTTTATAACAACAAGGAGGTCACAACACAAAATCCCTATAGAAATATAGTCATCCTGATCCAAATAGTAATAGGGTGTTCCAACAATCTCCCCCTATTTGGATTAGGATTACTATTTACATGAATTTAGGGATTCAAAGAGAAGTAAAGCAAAAATACAATACAATACAACCAGACATATGACAGAATAAAAAGCAGCATATATATAACACTATATAGCAGCAGTAATGTTTAAATGTCCTGTGTCCAGCAGATAGAAAGAATTAAAACACCTTACTTTACTTTTCCTGTGGGGCTTTGTCTTGATCACCTTTCTTGAAGATAATTTCTCTATTAGGATTTGAAGCCTCCTTCTTGGATCTGTAATCATCAGCTGCACCTAAGGATTTCTGATCTCTTGCACTAGGTGGTACAGCTGCAGGATGGAGTTGCATATATCTGTCTGAGTCAAAGAACTTCTTTGAATTATATTTCTCCAATTCCTCTCTCCTTTGGTCTGACATTGTGCTGATGTGAGAGGTGTCCAGACCTCTTTCTCTAGCTTTGTTAATCTCATTTAGAGCAGCCATCTCAGTCATTCTAGCTTTCCAGTAAGCTGGAGTTTTGGTGGGATCTTCAAAAGGTACTGCTGGTTCAAATCTGTTGGAGGAAAGTTCTTGGGTAGTTCTTGGGGTGAGGTCAGCTCTAGGTCTGTAAGGATAGGGACCAGAGGTTGGATCAATGGATCTTCCCCTTTGATAAGATTGAGAACCTGATCTTCCTCTGGACTGCCTGCCTCTGTTGTGTCCTCTTTGCTGATTTCCCCTTTGCTGACTATCTCCTTGGGATCTTCTTGATTGATAGGTCATTCCATGTAGAGATGATGGGGCTGGATTGGAAGATAGACTTGCACTGGCACCTGCATCTGGAGGAGGTGGAGGTGGAGGCTGATGGACAGGCTTGGTGGGGCCTTCATTGAACTTTCTTTCCTTCTTCATTGCCTTTCTTTGATTTTGAGAATACTGCATCCATGGCTCTGTAATTTCACAGTTTTATTTGATGTAGTAGGGGATGTCATGGTCTGTGGCTCTAGCCATTGGAACTCTTTTCATAGCTTTTGATCTTGCTTTCCTCTTCCTTGCAATGGTTGCAGAGGAGTCATCAGAATCAGTAGCAAACTCATCTTCTGAACTCTGAGATTCATCATAGGGATCTATGTACTTTCTTTTGGAGATAGGAAAAGTGATGGAGGCTGGAGCTGCTGAGGAGGTGACTGGAGGAAGATCTGTTGTCAGTGGGGAGGAGGAGTCTACCACTGCAGGAGAGGGAATAGCCTCAGGAGCCATAGAGACTGAAGAGGCTGGTTCCTGAAGGCCTTGGGAGACATGGGTCTCAACTGCATCAGGTGTCTCAATTACTTCACCTGAAGTTTCAGCAGCTATTATTATTTCAACTTCATCACTAGCAGGAGCCACTGCTACCACTGCTACATCAGGGATCAGGGTCTTCTGAAAAGAGATAATAGCCCTAGACAGGTCTTCTTGAAGCTGTTCTGAATTTTGAGGAGGAGCCTCAGATGCTATCTGAACTTCTGCTGTTGAGACTGTATGGGAGGGAGAGGAAGGGAGATGGCAAAGTCCCTGCTTCTGGACCAGTGGACTGAGGGAGAGTGACCTCTACAGTCCTAGTGTCTGCAGAAGTCCTCATTGCTGCTGCTGCTGCCCTGGGATTCACAATTTTTCTGTCCCACTTGCCAATCAGTGCACAAGTGAGCCTCTTGGAAGCATTGATGTGCTTCTTTGAGGACACAAGCAGCTGGGGGCAGCAGTGGTTCAGAATCAACCCAAGAACCCTTCCAAAGTGGACAGAGTTCTTATCCAATTTCTTCTTAATCATTTCAAAAACAATCAATCCCCAGTTGGGATGTTTCTTATCCAAGATTGCAGCCATAAGGCAAAACTGATGCCTAGTAATGGCATCATGTGCAGTCCTCTTTGCACAGATTACTTTGCCTGTGATGTCTGCTAACAACCTATACTCAATAGCTAGGTTAACTTTTAGGAGTTTAGAGGGATTACCAGCAGCATGCCCCATCCTGTCCAGCATCAAAGCATACTCTTCCACAGAGAGTTCTATTCCATCATCTCCAGCAGCAAAACTGAAAACTTCTGAGATGATTTGGGGTGATATAGCTACCTCATTCCCTAAAATTTGCCTGGTCAATGTATTGTTATCTGAGTTAACTGCTGTAAGGGTCCATTCTTTGATTGCCGACTCTGGAAGAGGGATCCTGGTTGACATAAAGTTGACCAGGTGCTGCTCCTTGAAAAGTTCCAGAATATCCAGAAAGTACTGTGGTGATCCATCAAATGAGTCGAAGTCGATGTCAAAGCCTGAATCGAACTTCATGGCCGCCAAAGCACCTGTAGTGATTGCCATTTTCCTGCAAAAAAATACCTTCCAAGATCAAGAGTAAAGTATTTGGAGGGAGAAAGCTTGAGCAGAAAATATGAAATCGCAACTGCGAACGACGGAGAAAAATGATTTTATACTTAGGGTTCGACGCAGAAAAGGAAAGAACGTCGAGCTCAGTTCGACGCTCTAAGGCTCTAGGAGAACTGAAACGACTCAACAGCGTGCAGCTTAGGTCGACGTTCGACGCTTGGGCTGATGCTATACGTCGAGCTTAGGTCGACGTTGAACGAAGACGTCGACCGGAGAGAGAGAAACTCAAGAAGCCAGGGAGCTGTGAACTTAGTTCGATGCTAGAAGCTGAGTTCGACGTTCGACGCTTTTGAGGGCGACGGACCGTCGATCTCCGTTCGACGCAGCGTCGAGCTTAGTTCAGAGCTCAAAGAAACCACTCAGACAGAGGAATTTTAAAATGAAATTTTTCCTATTCCTGTTAATTAGGGGTTTCAAAATCTTGGAGTTTTAATTTATGCTGTCTCCATCTAGCATTCCCAACTGATTGAGGAAGAAGAAGTGCTTCTTTTCATCCAAGGGCTTGGTGAAAATATCTCCTCTTTGTAGTTCAGTGGAAATGTATTCTAGTGCAATTTTCTTCTTTTCTACATTATCCCTTAAGAAGTGATGTCTGATCTCTATGTGCTTGGTCCTACTATGGAGAACTGGATTTTGAGCAATTGATATTGCACTGGTATTATCACAAAAGATTTTAGACATCTCTAAGTTGTAGCCGTAGTCTAGGAGCTGGTTTTGAATCCACAAAATCTGTGAACAACAACTGCCTGCAGCCATGTATTCAGCTTCAGCAGTTGATGTGGACACCGAGGTTTGTTTCTTACAGAACCAGGAGACAAGTCTATTACCAAGGAATTGACAAGTTCCACTGGTGCTTTTCCTGTCTACTCTACATCCAGCATAATCAGAATCTGAAAATCCAGTTAGATCAAATCCCGAGTCATGTGGATACCAGAGACCTAGATTAGGACAACTTTTTACATACCTAAGAATCCTCTTAACTAATGTGAGGTGGGACTCTCTAGGGCTTACTTGGAATCTAGCACAAATGCATGTGGCAAACATTATATCTGGTCTAGTAGCTGTTAGATAAAGTAATGAGCCAATGATTGCTCTATATCTTGTCTGATCAACTGGTTTTCCAGATTCATCAGCATCTAAAACAGCATTTGTAGGCATAGGTGTTTTCATAGAGGATGCTTCAGACATTCCAAATTTCTTAACCAGTTCTCTTGCATACTTGGTTTGAGAAATGAAAATGCCATCCACATGTTGTTTAACTTGCAATCCTAGAAAGAAAGCAAGCTCACCCATGCTACTCATTTCAAACTTTGAGTGCATAAGTTATGAGAACTTTTTGCATAAGTTTGAATCAGTACACCCAAATATGATATCGTCTACATAAACTTGTACTAGTAGGGTATGGGACCTATGGGTTCTAACAAAGAGAGTTTG
Source organism: Platanthera zijinensis (assembly GCA_039513925.1). Lineage (NCBI taxonomy): Eukaryota > Viridiplantae > Streptophyta > Magnoliopsida > Asparagales > Orchidaceae > Platanthera > Platanthera zijinensis. Next base: position 97,738,493 of record CM077083.1, read on the forward strand.
GTCTACTCTACCCCTTTTAAAATCATTTTCCAACAAAAAACAAGCTAAGGTCTCATACCATGCTCTAGGGGCTTGCTTGAGACCATATAAAGCTTTATGCAGTTTAAAAACATGATCAGGAAAGGTTGGAGAGATAAAACCTGGAGGTTGCTTCACATAAACCTCTTCCTTGATGTCTCCATTGAGAAAAGCACTCTTGACATCCATCTGATATACCTTGAATCTCTTGTGAGCTGCATATGCAAGAAAGATTCTTATGGCCTCCAACCTTGCAACTGGTGCAAAGGTTTGGTCATAATCAATTCCTTCTTCTTGGCAATATCCTTGTGCAACAAGTCTTGCCTTGTTTCTCACAATTATTCCTTGATCATCCAACTTGTTCTTGAATACCCATTTGGTTCCAACAATTTGCTGGTTTCTTGGTCTTGGTACTAATTCCCAAACTTTATTCCTTTCAAATTGATTCAACTCTTCTTGCATTGCAATGATCCAGTTTGGATCTTGCTCTGCATCTTGTATGGTTTGAGGCTCAATTTGAGAAAGAAAGCAAGTGTGCATAATATTTTGATTAACTTGATTCCTTGTTTGCACACCTACTGAGATATCTCCAATTACTTGTGAAATTGGGTGATCTCTTGCTGTTACTAAATCAACAAGGGGTGTTGATGGTGCATCAACCTGTGTTGTTGTTTCCTCTTGTGCAACAACAACTGGTTCTTCAATTTGTTGACCATTTGAGCTTTCCAAACCCTGAGATTCCTCTTCATTGTCACTGAGTTCAGTGTCTTGCTGAATTGTTGAAGGTAATGACCCTTTGTCTGTGATGGTAAGCTGCTTCAAATTTTCTGAAATTGAATGTTCCTACAAATTGCTTATGGTAGAAGTCTCCTTCTCCTTATAAGACATGTTAGTTTCATCAAATGTAACATGCATGGATTCTTCAATTTTATTTGAGCACTTGTTAAAAACCCTATAAGCCTTGCTAGTCATGGAGTATCCCAGAAACACTCCTTCATCAGCTTTGGCTTCAAATTTAGCTAGGTATTTCTTGTCATTATTGTGAATGAAGCAAATGCAACCAAAAATTTTGAAATAATTTACTTTAGGTTTCTTCCCTTTGAGTAACTCATAGGGAGTCTTACCCTTTAGTTTGTGTATCAGGCTTCTATTCAAAACATAGTTGGAGGTGTTCACAGCCTCTGCCCAAAAGGTTAGAGGAAGGTGAGCATCTGTCAACAATGTTGTGGCAGATTCAATAAGGGTTCTATTTTTCCTTTCAACTACCCCATTTTGTTGAGGAGTTCTTGGAGCTGAGAAAGTCTGCCCGATACCTTCCTTCTGGCAGAACTCTAGCATAAGAAGAGAATCAAACTCTGTCCCATGATCACTTCTGATCAGGGCAATGTGAGTATTGAACTCAATCTGTATGCCTTTGAGAAAATCTGTCAAAATCTTGAAGTTATCAGACTTCTTCCTCAAAAAGAACACCCAAGTGAATCTTGAGAAGTCATCTACAACTACTAAAGCATAAGATTTCCCTCCTAGGCTTTGTACATTAATTGGTCCAAAAAGGTCCATGTGCAATAAGTACAAAATTCTAGGTGAGTCACTCTTATTAAGTGACTTGAAACTGTTTTTAGTTTGCTTGCCTAACTGACAGGCCTTGCAAAGTCCTTCCTTCTTGTAGGGACCAGAAGGTAGTCCTCTAACAAGGTTGTCTTTGGATAACTTAGCAATGGTTCTAAGGTTCACATGTCCTAGTCTTTTATGCCAAAGTTCATTAGGTTTGCTAAGGGAGTTAAATAAACATATATCTACTTTAGATGAATTGAAATCAACTAGGTATATGTTATCTTGTCTATTACCAATTAAAACAATGTTGTTGTTTAATGCAATATTGCATGCTGAGTTGGTAAACCAAACCTGATAACCAGCATCACATAGCTGGCTGATGCTGATTAAGTTGTGCTTTAGTCCTTCCACATAGGCCACTTTCTTAAATGTGATTGACCCTATCTTGACTTGGCCATAGCCTTTTGTTTGTCCAAAGTTTGAATCTCCAAAGATTACTTTGGGTCCATGTTTAGCTTTGAAGGACACAAGGTTCTCCTTGTTGCCAGTCATGTGCTTTGAGCACCCACTATCCAAGTACCACTGCTGGTTCTCACTTGGATAGGTCTTTATCTGCACATACTACAAATCAATTGTTTTTGACCCAGTTTACCTTGGGCCTTTCTTGATATCTTTAAATTCTGAAATAAAAGACATCTCAGGTTGACTCTTATAGCCTACAGGATGATATCTCCTAGGAGGTATGATCCATTCAGCATAAGGGTTAAAGTGATGAGATGTGGAGCTGGAATTGAATTTTGAATTAACCCCTGAGAACTGACTTTTGCTCTGAACTTGGCTTGACGCACGTCGAGCTTCGGTCGACGGACTCTGGTGAGTGCGTCGAGCTCCATTCGACGGCGAAGGCTTGCTTTGTTCAGAGGGTAGAAGGCGTCGACCTGAGTTCGACGTTTTCTTGCGATTACGTCGAGCTCTGGTCGACGTCCGTCGAGCTTCGTTCGACGCTTCTTGTCCAGTTTCCTGGGTTAAGTCAGCATTCTTCCTAGCCACTATCAAGACTCCTTTACCTTTGTCACTGGTAAATTTGATTGGAGTTGTCAGCACTATGGGTTGGCTGGATGAAGCACCCAAGCCTAGTGTACCATTCAAACTTGAGTTCACTGTACTTGTGATGTCCATTAATTTGATACTTCTCCCATTAAGGGTTTCTTCAAATTGTTTGGCCTTAGATAGCTCACCTTTCAGTGAAGCTATCTCCTCCCCACACTGCTTCAACTCTTCTAAGAGTCTAAGATTATCTGAGTTAATGGATTTGCATTCAATTAATTGTTCTCTGAGAGTTTTAATCAACTTTTGAGATTCAATCAAGTCAATGCATATAGATTTGAACTCAGATTTAAATTCATCAGAAGTAAAATCAAATGAATCTATTACCTGGTCCTCAGTAAGTTCCTGATCAGATAGGTAGTCAGCATCAGGCTCTGAATCAATGTTCTTTTGAGATGCACTGATGGACATCATGCAGAATCCTTTTTCTTCTGCATCATCCTCATCATCACTAGAGCTGGATGATGAATCAGACTCATCATAGTCACTCCAGGATTCAGCCACAAATCCTTTTCTGGTGTGCTTGCTGTTGCTGGAGGAAGGCTTGTCATGGTATTTCCTTGACTCCTTATCCTTCCTTTTATCTTTTCTTTCCTTCTTGTCCCTTCTGTCCTTATCTTGATTTTCTGGACAGTTGGGGACAATGTGTCCTGGTTTCCTGCAGCCAAAACAGATAACATCTTTATTAGTAGATCTGTCATACCTTGGCTTGTCTTTGTCTTTGGATGACCATCTTCTGAAGTTCTTTTTATTCAGCTTATTGAACCTTTTGACAAGTTGGCTCATAAGCTCTTCATCTCCCAACACCTTTTCTTTAGGTTGTTCTTCCTGTGCCTTGAAGGCAATGGTTTTCTCAACCTTTTCAGTTGGTGTGGATATCTTCTGCTCTTCTTCTCTCTTCTTCATGAATTGCTCATAACTCTTGAGCTTTCCTAGAAGAGCTTCTGTGGATAACTCACATACATTCCTTCCATCTTTAATTGACCAGATTCTTGAGTCCCAAGAGCTAGGGAAACAAGTCAGTATCTTATCATTTATCTCAGTGAGAGATATGTCCTTTTCTAGTGATCTAAGCTCACTGATGATTAGGCTCAGTCTGTTGTACATGTCAGCAACTGACTCAGACTATGCCTTTTTGAAGTTCTCATACTGGGTGATGAGGTAGGATCTCCTATCCTTTCTTTCATCTGCAGAACCTGATACAATTTCTGAAAGTTTTTCCCAGATCTCTTTGGCAGTATTGCATTCAGCTACTTTCTGGAAAATGTCATCTGACATGGTTTGAGCCAAGATGTTCATGGCTTTAGCATCTGCTGCCTTCCACTTCTTTATGTCAGCATCAGTTCCTGAAGGAGGAGGAACAGCTGATGTACTTGTTTCTGTGGGAGGCCTTGGACAATCTGTCAACACAAAATTAAATATGTCCTCATCAAATGAATTCATGTAAAGTTCAATCCTTGCTTTCCATAGTGCAAACTTCGAGAGATTGCACATAGGAGGTCTGGTGCTAGCAAAGTCCTTGTTTTGTGCCATGAGTTTTAAAGATAAGTAAAACTAAAAGAAATATCCCTTTTGAGAGAAATGATCTTATCAGAGATCTTTTGATCCAGGTGTTAGCATGTATGAATGATCAACCTCCCTCTGATACCAATTGAAAGTGCAGGATAAGATCAATCCAAACTCTAGAGGGGGTGAATAGAGTTATTTAAAATAGTTTTGCAAATAAAAACTTGAGTGGAGAGAAAGTTTAGATTTACTTAGTGTATGGTGCTATAGCAAATAATCAGAGTAAAAAGAAATTCATAACACAAAGCAAAACACAAAGAAACAAGCAATCCAGACGACACAAGGAGCTATAGTGGTTCCCCAAAATCCTGGGTAGTCCACTCTTCTATCACCCTTGATAGGAATCCACTTCAAGAAGAGTTGATCAGGTGTCTTGAGCACCAGATAGTTTTTGACCAGGTTCTCACAAACCAAAGGAGCTGATTTTGACCAGGTTTCAGCAAAACCAAAAGTAACTTTTGAAGGGAGTTAAAACCCTGTACAGAAAGAAAAACAAAAAGGGGTGATGTTGTGTTCTCTATCAACAAGTAGAGAGAAGCAAAGTGGATCTGTAGATGTTGTCAAAGCTCCCCCTGAGATCAAGAAGTAGTTCAGGAAGGAGAGCTCTGCACAAGGGTGACAGGTCTTCAAAGATCTGATTTGCTCCAGCAAGGGATGATCCAAGAAAGTTGGATGGTTATGTCTGAAGCAATCAGAATTCCTGTGAGTGAGCTTTCAAAACAATATCACAGAGAGAGAGCAGCAGAAGTCCTATATTGTTGTTCTATATCTCTCTGTCTAGCTGAATGAATAATATATCTGAGTCTTCTTCTTCCTTTTTCTTTGATAGCCGTTGGCAGTCAGCATTAAATGCTTTCCTTAAATGTCCATGCCTCAAAGGAAATGTCAGGCAGACATTCCTTAGAAAATTCCTTGAGCCATGCACCAGATATGCTGTAAAGGCCAATAAATCTTCAGCATTAATTGACTGACAGAAGGAATTTGAAATTCTATTCAAAATTGATGGAAGTCTGGAAAACGTCGAGCTCACAGTAAAACGTCGATCTGAGCACGACACACGTCGGCCAGAGAGTGTTTTCTGTAAGCAGAACTGGGTTCGACGGAACGTCGAGCTGAGGTCGACTCCACGTCGAGCTGAGGTCGACTCTGCGTTGAGCTGAGATCGACTCTGCGTCGAGCTGAGGTCGACTCTGCGTCGAGCTGAAGTCGACTCTACGTCGAGCTGAAGATTACTCTAACTAGCCTATGTGACCTTTATAACAACAAGGAGGTCACAACACAAAATCCCTATAGAAATATAGTCATCCTGATCCAAATAGTAATAGGGTGTTCCAACAGAGAAATAAAAAGAATATTAGAAAAGACTGTTTCAACTTCTAGAAAAGACTGGTCAACCAAACTTGACGATGCTCTATGGGCCTACCGAACAACGTACAAAACCGCCCTCGGATGTACGCCGTATCGGCTGGTCTATGGAAAATCGTGCCATCTGACCGTAGAGTTAGAACACCGCGCCTTTTGGGCCTTAAAATTTTTAAACTTCGATCCCCACTCAGTCGGTGACCTTCGAAAATTTCAACTAAATGAACTCGACGAGTGGCGCTCTTATGCTTATGAAAATAATAAACTTTATAAAGAGCGGACGAAGCGTTTACACGATAAACACTTAAGGCACCCTAAAAACTTTAAGCCGGGCGACCAAGTCCTTTTATATAATTCTTGTTTACGTTTATTTCCGGGCAAATTAAAATCTCAATGGTCTGGCCCGTTTTCTGTTTTAGAAGTATTTCCTTATGGAACTGTTTTAATTTCTCACCCTGATACGGGTAATTTCAAAGTGAATGGTCAGCGTCTTAAAATCTACTTTTCTGGTGATGATGATGTCAGTCCAAACATTATTAAGTTTCTGCTTCACGAACTCTAACTTTGAACTCTTAATTTTTGTTAAAAAAAGACAATTTTATTTCGGGACAACAATATTTTTGGACAAAATTATTTTTTGATGCGTTGAGCTCAACGATGCTTTAACCAAAGGGCGCTCTTGGGAGGCAACCCAAGTTATCTTTTTCTGTTTTCTTTATTTTACAATTTTTGCCTCGGACGGCTCCGACAAGCTGAAGCTTCTACGACGCCTGCTCCAACATTGCTGAATCCATCACAAAGTCCAAAGAAGACATTCGGAGGAGCGGCATCACTCAGCTTTCGCAGCAAATAAATCCGGGGAAGTACCTGTATTTCAATTCTGTCTTTAAATTCTGTACTTTATTTTTCTCTCCTTCTCCAATCCCCTTCTTTAGACATTGAGGACAATGTCTGTTTTAAGCTTGGGGGAGGACTTCCTCCTTCATTCTTGCTTAGTGTAAATATTTTTCTTTTTGTATATATTTTAAATATTTCCAAAAAAAATGAATATCTTAAAATTCCAAAAAAGAGAGAAAAAAGTCCAAAATCCAAAAAAAGAGAATATTTCACAAAAAATAAAAAAAAAATAAAAAAATATATGTGTTTTTGAATAGTTTAGACATTTTGGTATTTCAATAGTACCCCTAGTTTTTAGTTTTGTTTTACTCAAAATCTTCTATAAACAACTTAGTTAATTATAATATTTCTAATCGTTCTTTTTAATTATGTTTCACAAGTTAAATGTTGGCCATGCCGTGTTTCTAATTCACGGTAGCATGTTAAGGTGAAATATTTTTCTAAAACTCGCATTTCTATTATGGTTTTTTGTTTTTTATTTCCTTTACTTTCTCAAAAATTCATCATCCACTATTTTCTTTATCATTTTTGAATAATTTTTGTAAAGTCAACTTTTGAATAACGTAGTAGATGTGAACGATCCAAGTCACCTATTATTTCTATTTTCAAGTTAATTTCATCAATCTTCTTTTATTATCTAGGACTCGCTTTTTGAAATTTTTCAAACCTTTGCTTTAAATAAATTCAAAAGCGTGAAAATTATTTAGGCCGTTTTTGTTTTCATTTGAGCTTTCCTGCCAACCTAAAAACTTTTACCACTAGTTAGCCGTTTTTGAGCCTTTTTCCGATTTCATTTGATAGCTCCTCTCTTCATTTCAGTTTCACCAAAGCCAAAATTTCCAACCTATCGAATCACACTAGCCTTTTTGAGTTTCATAAATTATTTTGACAATTTTGATAGGGTATTTTGTAATTTTTGTGGGAGAAAGGTTTTAGAAAAAAAAAGTATGTTCGAAAGTGATGTTTATTTTTTTTTGTTTGGCCAGCTCAAAAAAGGAAAATAAAAATATTTATGGCCTTTGTTTTGAAAAAAGAAAAAAAAAGAAAAAAAAAGAAAAAAAAAGAAGAAAAAGAAAAAAAATGTGTATATATATTTTTTTTATGAAAATTTTTGAAACTCTTTGCTTTGATTTAGTGTGATTTTAAAACCTTCACGTTTATCTTTGTATTCCACTCCTGATCATTTTCCTAAACCAAACGTTTATGTCCTATTTAAGTCCTTTTGATTCACGCTTTTTGATTTTTATTTAACAACTAAGAAAAGAAGAAAAGTAAATCAGTTTTAGTTTTGGATTTAAACCTAGATTTTTGTTAATTAAATTGATATAATTATAATGCGTTGCTTGGATCTAGTAACAACTCAATGCGTGTTTTTCATTTTTGTTGCCTTTACTTAAGTCTATTTGAAAAAATCTCGTTAAAATTTTGGATGATTTGTTTTTATTGAGTAAAGTTTATAAAAGTTTTACCATACCTAAATAATTGTTTTAGACTTACATTTCACCTTTTTCCCTACTTAGAATTTCGCATAGTACTTGTGTAGGCATAATTAGAACTTTTTGATTAGTCCTTTTATAAATATCTAGTTTTTATATTTTTGCTTGGGGACAAGCAAAGCTTAAGCTTGGGGAAATTTGATAATACGTTTTGTAGCCTAAACTATTATCGTATTTTCTATCTTATATTGTGCAAATTATGTCTATTATTAGTTTATTTTTATCATTGTTATGTAAATATTATTGCAACTGACTTTTTCTTGTCTTTTTGCAGGTTTCCAGAAAATTGGCCAAAATGACCTGTCACGCCCTCTCTAGGCGTGACCTAGGGCGTGTCACCCGATCCCGAGGACTCGTGCTGGAAGGGACAGAAAAACGGTCAAAACCGCTGTCACGCCCCCTGACACGCCCTCCCTGGGCATGTCACCAGGCGTGACCATGGGCGTGTCACCCTCTGCCGCAAACTCTGCCGCCGCATTAAATGTCGTTCCGCCTCAGCACGCAAACAGTACCGTCACGCCCCCCGTCACGGCCGTGACCTGGGGCGTGACATCAACTTTTCGACGACTGACAGATTTTCGACCAATGATTTGGACATGATGTGCCTGTCACGCCCCCCTGTCACGGGCGTGACCTAGGGCGTGACCACCGACGTACCGAAGCAATCATCCCTCCCGCCAGAATCCAGAGCCCGAGGTCAACATAGTACTGTCATGCCCCCTGACACGCCCCCCTAGGGCGTGTCGGAGGGCGTGACCAACCCGAGAAAATTTTCTATAAATTGAGCCCCCCTCTCCATTTCAGCAAGCTTTGGTTGAGAGGGGGAGGTGCTGCCCCTTTGGTTCTTGAGTTTTTTTATGCTTTCTCTCTCTCTCTCTTTCTTTGTAATTTTTGCTTAATCATGGTTTAATATTTAGTTGCTTTAGCTTTCTTTGTAATCTTTGCTCTTGCTTAGTGCTAATTGTAGGGCTAGAATTGGATTTAATTTTCATGCACTTGTAATTTCAATTTCAATAGTGTAACTTGCCTTTTTTCATTAATAAAAGTGTTCTTCCTTTACTTGTGTTCCTTTATATGCTTTTCTACTCATCTCCCCTCCTCCACTCCATTATGATTAACTAATCCTCCTTGTACTCGATCTTGATGATCCGAGGTTAGAGCGATTATGTTATGATGTTTTAATTAATCTTTTCTTTTTAGGTTAGGGCCTTGAATTACTCTTGATTAATCACGGGTTGGAGGTATATTTTCGATATATACTCTCCGCCTTTGCTTTCATTCTGGGCTAGCCGAGAGGCCGAAAGAATGAAGTGAGCATTCAAGAGTAAAGGGAGTTGTACGCACCCCTCGAGAGAGGCAGACGTCCAAATCTCCCGGATTGGAGTAAAATCCAATAGTGGGGTTCACCGCGTAAAGCGAGTTTTAGGCCTCCGATTTAGACGAGAGTCGGTCGGACCTTCCTAAACTCAGTTGGGCACGACTTTGAGAGAAGCGTGTTCAAGCTTTAGGAACCTCCACGGTTAAGGACCTTTATCCTATTAAGTTCAGATTTTTATCGCATTTTCTTAATCGTCTTTAGCCGAGGTGAATCTTGATTGAGTGCATTTCCATTTCAAATTTTCTACCTTTCGTAGTAATCACCTATCTTATGCTCTTTAATTAACTGCAGTAGTTTCCTTTCTAGCATAGTTCTTTGCTTAATAGCTTAACTTAATTGCGGTAGTTCTCTTTCTAGTTAGCTTTAATTCCTCCATTGCACTTAGATTTTCTAAAACCCTAGTTTTTCCGTCGATAAGATAATAGCGTTCGTGTGAGTAAGCATAGACAACAGTTCCCAGAATTCAATACGACACTTGTGTCCCCTTCCTACAATTCGATAGGTATACTTGCCTCATTGGGTTGCTAGTTCGGTTGCGTTTATTTCCTTCGAACCCTAGCGCGCAACAATTTCAACACCTTCAAATTTGAATTGGTTATGTTGAATCTTGTGTAGCTTCAATTCTCTCCTCTACAATATGTTGTACTGTTTATTATGCAGGTAGTAAAAGTCCTTCCCCAAGACAATGAAGCTAGTGTGCAATAGGTGAGGGGGAGCAAGCCCAATAGCTGAAATGGAATTAAGTCAGAGTAGGGGAATCATCCCCAGACAGATAGGCGGAGAAAACTCCACACACACAAAAAATCTCCCTATTGCAGAAGTCAAAAAGGGGGAGAGGAGTTAGGTGGATGAAAGAATATACTTAATAAATACCTGACCAAGCAAAGATGCAGGAAGCTCAAAGCCAGGTGGTACAGAAGTTACTTCAACATAAGAATAGTAAGGATGGCTCATCTAGGAGAGCAGCATGCCAGAGGGAGTAAGTAAAATTCCTGACATGGTGAATCGTGTGGTAACATATTTTAAAACTCTTAATGATGTTACACAAGTGTCAGTTTTTATGTTAAAAATATTGTGTATGTCAATGTCCTGTGTTATTCACCAAGCAAGGTTTTGACTTCTTCAAATAGGGGGAGATTGTTAGGTCCACTGACCCCAATGTTCTAGATTTGAAAGAAGTAAAACTGGTCAATGACATACACACATAATGTATTTGATGTGTGCTTGAGTTCTTGCTTGCAGGTTGTCCTTGATTGGACAGGTGAACAGGAAGAGGAAGCTGAAAGACAGATAATTTGACTAAGGCATAACCACTGAGACAGTTGAGATAGCTGAGAAGAATGTCTCAGCATAACCGCTGAGACAGCTGAGAAGCTCAACACATATCATTGACAGAAGTGTTGGTCTTAGCTAAACCGCTAAGACAGAAGATAGTCTCAGCTGTGAAGAAGAAACCACTGAGAAAGTTGAGAAGAAACTTCTGAGACAGAAGACAGTCTCAGCTATTACGAAGAAACTGCTGAGATAGTTGATAAGAAAGTACAGAGACTAAGCCAGCAGAATTTCTCTAAGTCCATAAGCATTGAATGAGGCAGGCTTACTCAAAGCTTCTAAAGAAGAAGCTCAATTCAGTAATCGTCGAACCAAATTCTGAGTTCATCGGGCTAAGCCCAGATTTCGTTAAGCTCAAGTTAAAGGTTGAAGATTCAGAGTTCATCGAGCTGAGCCCAGATTTCTTTGAGCTCAAGTTAAAGGTTGAAGATTTAGAGTTCGTCGAGCCTAGTTCAGGATTCGTCGATCTTATCCCAGAATTCGTCGAACCCAGCTCACATTTTGTCGAGCTCAAGTTAAAGGTTGAAGACTCTAAGTTCATAGAGCTCAGTTTGGATTTCATCGAACCCAGATCAACATCCATCGAGTGCATTCAGGGTACTTAATGCCATTATGGGAAAGCTACAGCAGTGCTGGAAAGTATTGTTTGTCTTCTTTTGAGGGAGGTGGCGCTCACCATCCATGACTAGGCCCACATTCAAATTGTGTCATTGATTCAAATCAACTAATATAAAAGGAAGAAAAGAAAAGAAGAATAGGGTTAACAGAATAAACACGAATTACGGAATTAGAAAACGCAATAGAGGTGGTTGGACTTCATCTTCTCCGACAAGCTTGATAGCAAAGTCCAGCAGTGAAAGCCTGAAGGCAAAGATAGCTGAAGCTTCTTCTTGTTCAGCAAGAGTGTTCCTTGAAGAACAAGTTGGATGATTCAATCTATCAGCAAGATAAGATAGTTGTTTGAAGGGTTGTAAGCCTTATACACCAGTTACTGCCTTCAGTACAGCAGAGAAATTGGTAGCTGTAGAAGGAGACTAACTCCTACATCAAGTGGGCTGGACTGATATCTTCTCAGTCCAGCAAGTTGACTCAGAGATTTTTCTCTGAGTAAGTATTTCAATATTCTTGATTACTTTCCTGTAGGATTCAGTTTATCTGAATCTGAGTGAAGAGCACTTTGTGCCTGAGTGGTAGGTGACCAACTTATCACTAAGGTAGGTGCTCTCTTGGGGTACAGAGCTAGGATCCAAGTGTGGATCTGAGCTGTAGGGCTTTAGTTCCTGAGGTAGGAGAGTGCTTCTTTCTGAGGTAGGATCCAAGTGTGGATCTTAGGTAGGGCTGTCCTCCCAGCCTGAGTGTAGGGCCTAGTGCCTGAGGTAGGTGACTAGAGAGTCACTAAGCTGTAGGTGGCAAGTGTGTCACTGAGTTGTTTGCCTTGAAGGAGGTTGAGCTGTAGGTGCCTGGAAGGGCACTGAGGTAGGTACCTAGATAGGTACTAAGTTGTAGGAGTGTTGTAGTACTATGAGAGTCGGGATGTGTGCCTGAAGTTGTAGGGTTGAGAAGCCCAAGCTGTTGGCCTTAAAAATAAATGTGAGGTAGGTGGTCAGTGGACCACTAAGCTATAGGAGCACTACACAGCTTTGAGGTTGGAACCCTTGTGGTTCTAAGTTTGGATTCTGAAAAGAATCTGTGTGTAAGGCTGAGGGCCTGAGGTGTAAGCTCTGAGGAGCATATTGGTGGAGTTTGTGCCTAGTCCAACAAATCAGTTGGATATGTGGGTGGGAAATTGGATGTGCCCAATTAGGGGACCACTATAAATATTTGTGTGTGTGTTGTGTTGCTTGTTTCTTTCTTGTTTTGCAGGTATTTGGGATAGGCTCTAGATCACTAAATTTATAAACAGCATAAAGATCTAAGAAATCTAAAAGACTATGCATCCCCCCTCTAAGTAATTAGCTAACCTTGAAGTATAACTTTCACTTTGACAGACCCGAATTTATTCAGCGCTTTTTGTATTATGGCATTGAGTGAACTACCTTCACTCATTACCTGTGTACTTAGATACATTATTCACTACAACATTTTTGGTCTTTAGCAACACCTGACTTGACAACAGTTATAAAAATGCTGCATAAAATATGTTAGAGAACATTTTATAAGTGTTGCAATAAGTTTACATCTTTAAGAAACACTTTCTGTGTAACATTCCAAAACATTTCTCTAATCTCTTACAGGGAACATTTTTGAAATGTTGCCCTGGAGGATTCACTTTACGCAACAATTATGATATGTTGTCTTTTTAAAAATTTATATGCAATATTTTAAAAGTGTCGTTGTTAGTTTTCAATATAGCGACAAATTTCTATATTTTGACCGTGTTAGATTTTTAAAGTTTTTAAAAATCATTACTCCAAATTTATTGCGACGTTTTAAAAAGGTCATTGTTAGTTTTCAATATACCTACCTGGAATTTTAATTAACTTATATCGGACCGGATTTTAATTTGTTGGAGTTGTGGAACACTTCCAGTCTGACCCTCTTGTTTCTCACACAGAGTTTGCCCACGTGAGATTAGAGGAATCAAAGTGTGAATCCCTCCGACATATTCGGTGCCGACGACAGCGGGGGTCCGGAGGCGGCAGCCCCTGGCGGAGGTCCCGCTGACCGGACAGCGGGCAGGGGTTCAGGGGACAGTGTCCCTGGTGGGGGCTCGGGGGCAACGCCTGCAGATATCTGCTTGCTTTTTCCATTCGAATAGATGTTTAATTACCTTAATTAATTCCACTCCTCATTTAATTATATTACTTAAATATTTATACCTTACCCAAAACCCCGGATTCAACATTACTTCAGCCATCGCCTAATTTCTTCCCAAAACCTAGCGCCAACCCTCTTCCCCGACGCGACGATGGGCTTCTTCCCTGGGCGCGGCTACTGCACTGCCTGCATCCTCTTCCGCATCGACGCCGGCGTGTAAAAAATTCTTCCCCTCCCACGACGACAATCCTATTGCACCGACCTAGCTTCTTCCCCGTCGACGCCGACAGTCCGATTGCACCGAACCGACTACAAAATCTGTCAGAATTTCTCCGCCGGATACCTAGCGCAGGGTTCTTGCACATTCTTCCTCTGCATATCTTGTGCTACCGTTCTCCATATTGCTGAGGTATACCCCTTCTCTTACATATCTTGTGTCCTAGGTATACCTAGCTTGTTTGATTCCATTTTTTTGTGTGCTTAAATTCTAAAATGTTGAGGGTTGGGAATCCATTCTTCATGTATGTTGTGTGTGTGTGTGCGTTGTAGGTGTTTATGTGTGCTGTATGTGTATATGTGTGTGTGTGTGTGTGTGTGGTGTATGCTGTATGTGTGTGTGTGTGTGTGTTGTGTGTGTGTTGTGTGTGTGTGCGTGTGTGTGTGGTCTGGTGTATGTTGTATCCGTGTGTTAGTGTTGTTTGTGTGTGTGTGTGTGTTGTTAGTGTGTTAGTGTGTGTGTGTGTTATAAGTGTGTGTGTTGTTGTATGTGTGTGTGTGTGTGTTGTTGTTGTTATGTTGTATGTGTGTGTGTTATAGGTGTATGTGTTGTTGTATGTGTGTGTGTGTGTGTGTTTGTGTTTGTTGTGTTCTATGTGTTTGTGTGTGGTTGTATGTGTTGTATATATATGTGTGTGTTTGTTGTTGTTGTGTTGTATGTGTTTGTTGTTGTGTGTTGTATGTGTGTGTGCGTTTGTGTGTGTTATTTGTGTTTTTGTATGTGTGTGTGTTGTAGGTGTGTATTTGTGTTGTTGTTATTGTGTTGTGTGTGTGTTGTATGTGTGTGTATGTGTGTGTGTGTGTGTGTGTGTGTGTGTTTGTTGTGTTCTATGTGTTTGTGTGTGGTTGTATGTGTTGTATATATATGTGTGTGTTTATTGTTGTTGAGTTGTGTGTGTTTGTTGTTGTGTGTTGTATGTGTGCGTGCGTTTGTGTGCGTTATTTGTGTTTTTAGTATGTGTGTGTGTTGTAGGTGTGTATATGTGTTGTTGTTATTGTGTTGTGTGTGTATTGTATGTGTGTGTATGTGTGTGTATGTGTGTGTGTGTGTGTGTGTGTGTGTGTGTGTGTGTGTGGTGTATGTTGTATGTGTGTGTTAGTGTTGTGTGTGTGTGTGTTGTATGTGTGTTGTAGGTGTGTTTTTGTGTTTGTTGCTATTGTGTTGTATGTTTATGTGTGTGTTTGTGTGTGTTAGTGTTGTGTGTGTGTGTGTGTGTGTTGTGTGTGTGTTGTAGGTGTGTTTTTGTGTTTTTTGCTATTGTGTTTTATGTTTGTGTGTGTTTGTGTGTGTTGTATGTGTGTGTATTTGTATGTGTGTTTTGTGTGTTTGGAATGTGTGTATTGTCGTATGCGTGTGTGTTGTTGTATGCTTGTGTATGTGTGTATGTGTGTGTGTGTGTGTGTGTGTGTGTGTGTGTGTGTGTGTGTGTGTGTGTGTGTGTATGTGTGTGTGTGTGTTTGTTTGTTGTGTTGTATGTGTTTGAGTGTGTTTGTGTGTGTTGTATATATATATGTGTGTTTGTTGTTGTTGTGTTGTATGTGTGTGTGTGTGTGTGTGTTTGTTATTGTGTTATCTGTGTATGTTGTTATATGTGTGTGTGTGTGTGTTTGTTGTGGTGTATGGTGTATGGTGTATGGTGTAAGTGTGTGTGATATAGCTTCTCTCTCTCAAATCATTTTTCATACACATAAATTATCTTGCAATATTTTATACTAATGTTTTTCTCTTAACATATCAGCGAAGAGCACACAATTCTTCTTTTGTAAATTTTGCTTTGATAATGTAACTCAATATAATATTTTTTTGTTTAGGTACCGTCATTTTTCATTATTCAGAAGATAAAATATGATTAAAAAGGATTGGATCTATTTGCCTCGTTATGGTGAAGATTATATTAATGGTGTTAAACATTTCTTGGATATTGCGTTTAGTAAAGGGTTGTTCGAAGGAGAAGAGATTTTATGTCCATGTGTTTTTCGTTGCAATGGTATTTAGGGGAAAAGAGATATGGTGCTTGACCATTTGGTAAGTAAGGGATTTGTAAAAGGATACACCGATTGGATTTATCATGGAGAGGATATTAAACGTATGGATCTTGATCAAGAAACTAATGACGATGTCTCATCTAATGATATCAATGGATTATTATTTGACACATTTAAAGATGTGTTTCAAGAAAATGGTTTATACGAAGGACTAAATGAAGATGCAACGAAGTTTTATAAGCTTGTTGAGGAAGCAAATAAAGAACTATATCCTGGTTTTAAAAAATTCTCTACATTATCTTTTACTATTCGTATGTATTTACTGAAATGCCTGCATGGATGGAGCAATGCATCATTCACATCTCTCCTAGAGTTATTGAAAGAGGCTATACCTAATTTGAACATCCCTATCTCTTTTAATAAAACAAAGTCTATGATTAGAGACCTGGGATTAGATTATAAAAAGATTGATGCATGTCCTAATAATTGCATGTTATTTTGGAAAGAACATGAGAAAGATGACAAATGCCATACTTGTGGCGAATCTCGTTGGATTCTACATCCTGAAGTAAATTGTGAGTCTGAGAAATCCCAGAAAGCTCACAAAATTTCTGCAAAAGTGTTGAGAAATTTTCCTTTAATTCCAAGACTAAAACGACTCTACATGTGTTCAAAAACTATTGATTCAATGAGGTGGCATGCAGAAGAGCGTTCAAAAGATGGTAAGTTAAGGCATCCTGCTGATGGACAGTCATGGAAAGACTTTGATGTGAATCACCAAGGTTTTGCAAATGAAACTCGTAATGTAATACTTGGATTGGCTAGTGATGGGTTTAATCCATTTGGTAATATGAGTCTGTCACATAGCACATGGCCTGTGGTATTAACAGTATATAACTATCCTCCAAATTTATGCTTGAAGCCAGAAAATCTTATGATGTATTTGCTAATTCCTGGACCACGATCACTTGGAAATGCTATTGATGTGTTCCTACAACCATTAATTGAGGAGTTAAAGATATTGTGGGATGTCGGAGTAGAAACATATGATGTTTCCAAAAATCAAACATTTCAGATGCGTGCTGTACTTTTGTGGACAGTTAGTGACTACCCTGCATATGCTATGTTATCTGGTTAGAGCACTAAAGGAAGGTTGGCATGCCCTGCTTGCCATTATCAAACATCTTCTCATTATTTGAAACATAGTCGAAAGATGTACTACATGGGTCATCGAGTATTTTTGGATGTGAATCATAAGTGGCGTTCTGATAAAGTTTCTTTTAATGGGATGACAGAATATAGGTCTGCACCTTCCTTGTTAGATTAAAAAAAAAATTTAGAAGATTTACAAGACTTTTCTGACATATTCAAGGAGAATGATAAGAAGAAAAAGTTTGGTCCGTGGAAGAAAAAATCTATCTTTTGGCAGTTGCCATATTGGAACAGTATTACTTTACGCCATAATTTTGATGTCATGCACATTGAGAAAAACATATTTGATAATATAATTGGGACACTTTTAGAGATTGAAGGAAAGAGAAAAGATAATGCAAATGCTCGTTTGGACCTACAAGATATGGGGATAAGAAAGAAGCTTCCTTTGAAAGCAACAAGTGATGGCAAGAAAACTCAACTCCCAAAAGCTTGTTTCTCTCTAACAAAAAATGAGAAATCTATCTTTTGTGGTGTTCTAAAGAATGAAAAATTTCCTGATGGGATAGCCTCTAATATTTCTCGATGTGTTCATGTTGATGAAGGAAAAATATCCGGGTATAAGAGTCATGATGCTCATATTACTTTGCATTACTTGCTACAAATAGCAATAAGAGGTATAACTCCTAATCAAGTTGCAATTCTATTAATTAGGCTTTGCTCCTTCTTTCGTTGCTTATGTCAAAAGATCATTGATTTGAGAAGTTTAGATCATTTAGAAATGGAGATGACTGAAATACTTTGCCAGTTTGAGAGAATCTTTCCTCCTAGTTTTTTTGACATAATGGTCCATTTACCTATTCACCTAGCAAATGAGGCTAGATTAGGTGGGCCAGTTCAATTTCGATGGATGTATTATATGGAAAGATATTTGGGTGAATTAAAATCATTTGTTCGTAATAAAAGTCGCCCAGAAGGCTCTATTGCAGAAGCATATTTGGCGAAGGAGTCTTTGACATTTTGTTCTCGATATTTATCCAAGGATGTTGATACACGCATCAATTGAGTGGCAAGAAATAATGAATTTTCTATTAACGGACATCATATTGGGGGAGAACTCTCATTTCTCTTGATCATAAGTTACTAAACAAAGCTCAAGGTTATATTTTGTTCAATTCTGATGAAGTTCAAGATTACATCAGGTACTATCACCATTTACTTATTTCAATATTCTAAAAATTTAATTTGACATTGATAAATAATCTTGACTTATTTATTTTATAGTGAACATGAGGTTTATCTTCAAAATTGCAAAAAAAGAAGTACGTGGAGCAAAGGTAAAAGTCAAAGAGATGATTTCATTCAATGGTTTGCAACACGTGCCATGAATGATGATGTTTCGGATTTCGTAAAATAGTTGTCTCGGGGGCCAAATAATATTTCAAAAATGTATTCTGGATATCTTATTAATGGAGATAGATTTCATACAAGACAACGCGATGCAAGGAGGAAAACCCAAAATAGTGGGGTCACTTTGGAAGCGGTAACCCAAAGTTTTAAAGTGCTAAGGATGAAAATCCTGAAAAGATATGTATGACATATTATGGAGCAATAAGTGATATCATTGAGGTAGATTATTATGGACATTTGAATCAAGTGTTGTTCAAATGTGTTTGGTTTGAAGCTGAAGAAGACAAATACGGGATGACTTGGGTTTATTTTAATAAAGAATGTTACAAGAATGATCCGTTTGTCCTAGCATCTCAAGTGCAACAATGCTTCTATATCGAAGATCCTTTTAATAAAAATAAACAGTATGTTTTGAAAATACTACCAAGGGACTCATTTGATATGGGAGATAATACAGATTTAAATACTCAAGAAATACCTGAGGTGCCAATAAATATTGTTCTATCAGCAGATGATGTTGAAGTTGATTTGGCTAGGGAAGATTTGCCAGATGATATTATTGAAATGTCTTTATCTGAAATTCATGTTCAACACAAGGAGCTCGACAATGAAATCATTTTTGAAAGTGAAAATGAAAGTGATTCTGACTTTGTTTTTAGTGATAATACAATTTAGGTAATGTTTTTTTATTTATTAAATAGCATTTGTTCGAATTATTGTACAAGCATATATTATATATTAAAATGTGTTTAATGATTTGATTTTATCATTGCAGAAATGAAGAAAGCAAAAAGTGGTTTTAATGTAACTATTGAAGCAAGGTCCAGTGTTGAGTTGGCAAGAAGATTTCATCAGGTTAAACAGGAGAAAGTTGATATTTATCATAGAAAGCTTCGTGAAAGAAAGTGAAAAAATATTCAAATCATTGATGAGCCTAATGAGAGAAATGAGTTACTTAAGATTTATGGAGCTCTCAATCAAGAAGATGTTGAAGTTGTTGAACCAAACAAAGGAATTGGTATGTAGATTATTCTCTTTTTTATAGTCTATTTACTTTAGATTGTCTTATTTTAATTTTTCATTAAATAGCTAAAGATCCGCTTCCAAAGAAGCATCAACCTGAAGAACCTGCATCCATTGTACAACATTTGAATCAACATCAAGCAAAACAGGTAAAAAGGAACAAGAAATGTCCTTCAATGTTGATTGATGATTTTGTTGGAGTTTATGAGATTTCTCATAAAGGAATAAATCAACATGATCAAATTCAGCCTCCTAAAAAGGTGAATCAAAATCAACCTTCGTTAAAAGTGAACAAAAAACTACCACCATCTAGAAAACTAGATTTTGAGCATTGTGGGAGAGATGAGTTACTTCGAGTTAATGGAGCTCTCAATCAAGAAGATGTTGAAGTTGTTGAACCAAACAAAGAAATTGGTATGTAGATTACTCTTTTTTTATATTGTGTCTATTTACTTTAAATTGTCTTATTTTTATTATTCATTAAATAGCTAAAGATCCGCTTCCAAAGAAGCTTTAACCTGAAGAACCTGCATCCATTATACAACATTTCAATCAACATCAAGCTCAACATGTAAAAATGAATAAGAAATGTCCTTCAATGTTGATTGATGATTTTGTTGGACTTTATGAGATTTCTCATAAAGGAATAAATCAACATGATCAAATTTAGCCTCCTATAAAGGTGAATCAAAATCTACCACCATCTAAAGAAATCCGAGAAGAGCATAGTGGGAGAAATGAGTCGTTACTTCGGGTTGATGAATTTCTCAATCAAGAAGATGTTGAAGTTGCAGAACGAAATAAGGAAATTGGTACGTTAATTATTCTTTTTCTTATAGTGTGTGTATTTACTTTACATTATCTTACTTGATTATGTTTATGTGCCCCACTATACGCTGAAATTAGGAGAAAGGATCAAAAGAACTCCTGGGGAAACAATGTGCAAAAACATTCATGCAAGAACTTTAGAGGAGCGAAAGGAAGTTACCTTAAATGAACACGGTCAACCAATAGGACCTACTGACCGTGTCGTGTCAGACTTAAGTCTCTTTTTGGGCACATTGGCTAGAAATTCATTATTTTGCCCATTAATTTACACAAGTTGGGCTTCCATGCCAGAGGAGAACTTAGAGCGTGTATGGAATCATACCAAGGTAAACTTAAATCTATTTTGTTTTCTTAATATATTTTTTATAATTATTTACTAATATTGATCGAATAACTTTTTTTCATTTTACATTTTGTAGTCAAAGTTTATTTTACAAGATGATGCAAAAAATTGGGTAAAGTTCACTGTTAGAGATGCGTAGAGACGTTACAAACACATTATTAAGAAGAATCATTTTTTGAAGTATTCCAACATGACTGATAGGGTCAAAAATCGCCCCATCAAGATGTCAGAGTCTCAATTTAAAAAACTTTGCATTTTTTGGAGTTCGGAAACTATATAAGTAAGAGTAATATTATTTTTTAAATTATAGTAGAAAAACTATTTATATGTATCTTTTCTCATTTTTAACTTAATGTGCAGTCAATCAGCAAAAGGAATACTCAAAGTAGGGCTACACAAAAGTGGAGGCATCGAATGGGCACCAAAACCTTTGCTATAATTCGTGAAAGAATGGTAATACATTATATTTCACTCACATCTCTAGCTCTCAATTTTGATTCTTGAATGAAGTTTATACGCATAAACAATTATATTGTGTATATTTCACCCACATCCTTTGCAGAGAGCATCAAGCTCCTCATGGGACCTCGCTGAAATCAACTTGAATTTCAGCGCGCTGCTGCAGCCCGCTGAATTTCAGTGCGCTGCTGCAGCCCGCTGAATTTCAGCGCGCTGCAGGTGTAGCCCGGTGAATTTCAGCGCGCTGTAGGTGCAGCCCCTGAATTTCAGCGCGCTGCAGGTGCAGCCCGCTGAATTTCAGCACGCTGCTGGTACAGCACATTGAATTTCAGCGCGCTGCTGGTGCAGCCCGCTGAATTTCAGCGTGCTGCTGGTGCAGTACACTGAATTTCAGGGCATTTCTCTTGCTTCAAATTTCAGCACACTGAGTTTCCTACCCTAAACTAGACAAACGTTGACATCAAGTACCTCGTTCTGACATGTATGCACGATCAAGGGCTGTCTTTTTAATAACTTTATCTCATATTGCCATCATATAGCCTCAACATGGGTGAAAACCCTATAATAAGGCCACTACTCACGACATTAAGGGATGGAGGATAGGGTACAGGTTGCAGTCCATTATTTTTGAGCTTTGATCATCTCTTGCTTCGAACTGATTGTACGAGTTTTGAGTTCCTTTTTCTGTTCGCATGAGTTCTAATAAAAAGTGTTCTTCTGAAATCCAACCTCAAAGTCCTCTTTATCATTCTTCATTTGGTCAAAGCTGGACTTAACTAAAATCAGTCCAACAAGTTTAGTGTTCCATTTATTCTAATTTCTGTACATGAAGTAGGCGTAATTTGATGGTTATCAAGATGCTTTTATTTATCTACGCTAGCTATATGCCAAAAAAGTTATAATTAGCTTATAAAGGTTGCATATCTTACAAATACACAGTCTAGATTCATTGGTACGTCATGCTTAAAAAGGTTGCAATTTTAGCATGATGCAGGTGCAGCACGCGCTGAAATTCAGCGTGCAACATGCCCTGCAGGTGCAACACGCGCTAAATTGTGCAGCACGCTGAATTTCAGCGAGCTGCGGCCGCAGCACGCAGAAATTCAGCGTGTTGCGCCCGCAGCACGCTGAATGTCAGCGTGCTGTGCCCGCAGCATGCTGAAATTCATAATAGTAGTATGAGGTGCAAGCCCATGTAGCAGGTTGAGTAAGAAAGTAATGACAGTTTGGAGAGTTTTATATGACTGGCTGTAGAGTTGGTTGTTAGGTTTACTTTTGGGCAAGTTTGGCGGGGACTCATGAGCATGTTATTGAGGATTAGCCTTGTTTTTTCTTGACAGAAAATTGTTTGGCTGGTTCTCAGATCTGGAATCGGTACTCTGCTTCCTCTAACATTGTTTTAAGCATCTTTTTCTACTTATAATGTTTTATTTACTCTCAATCTGGGTTGTATTACACTGTAAGGCAATTTGGGTTTTTCTCTGTGAAATATTTTTGTTTTGGTTGGCCGATTTATTTGGTCTTACTTGCCTAGTTGTGGAGAAATTTTGGGGGTCGTTAGCTGGCCGGCAGTTGAGCTTTTTATGTGTGTGTATTTGTTTTTGACCGACTATTGTTGCTCCTCCTTCCCGTTTTAGTTTATTTGTTTTAGTTTTGTTGTCTAGTTGCTGCTATTTGCCCCTTTTAGTTTCGGTGTTGTTGCATGGTTGTGATATAATAATGAGTATCCAAACTTTGGGTTTGCTTGTGCATGCTTCAATTTTAATTTAATTGGGGCTTTGTAGGTTTTCTGGCAGTAAGGTTCATTGATATGTCTTTATGCAGCTTCGGTTTGTTGAATGCCAGTGTGCTGCGCCCGCAGCACGCTGAATTTCAGTACGCTGCACCTATAGCGCTTTGCAGCGCTGAACCTGTAGCGATAAGCTCGTCGTTCTACTCTGCTACACCTTTCCTACCCTAAACTAGACAAACACTGACATCAAGTACCTCGTTAGCTACCTAATTATCCCTGACCACAACATCCTCACAATCACACAAACCTTCAGCAATGAGAAGCACGCTGAAATTTATGCGAATATTGATCTTCAAATCCAATTTCATTGTTCATCTGTAGAATTTTTAGATCTAGATTTCAACTGAGCAGTTAATTTATGTGAATATTGATTTTCTGATGAAAGTTAATTTCATCAATCTGCGGGCTGAATTGTATTTATTTTTTTTTGTTGGGATGAAAATTGAATGAGAATTGGAGTAGGGTGAGAGAAAACAAAAATGAGAAGCTTGCAAGTAATTCAGCGTGAGCGAGCTTGTACAAGCTGCAGGTGTAGAACGCTGAAATTCAGCGAGCTGCACCTGCAGCACGCTGAAATTCAGCAAGCTGTAATTTTAGCGTGATGCAGGTGTAGCACGCGCTGAAATTCAGCGTACAGCATGCCCTACAGGTGCAGCACTCGTTAAATTGCACAGCACGTTGAATGTCAGCGTGCTGCGCCCGCAGCACGCTGAATGTCAGCGTGCTGCGCCCGCAGCACGCTGAATGTCAGCGTGCTGCGCCCGCAGCACGCTGAATGTCAGCGTGCTGCGCCCGCAGCACGCTGAATGTCAGCGTGCTGCGCCCGCAGCACGCTGAATGTCAGCGTGCTGCGCCCGCAGCACGCTGAATGTCAGCGTGCTGCGCCCGCAGCACGCTGAATGTCAGCGTGCTGCGCCCGCAGCACGCTGAATGTCAGCGTGCTGCGCCCGCAACACGCTGAATGTCAGCGTGCTGCTCCCGCAGCACGCTGATTTTCAGCGTGCTGAATTTCAGCGTGCTGCGCCCGCTGCACGCTGAATTTCAGCATGCTGAATTCAGCGTGCTGCGCCCGCAGCACGCTGAATTTCAGCGTTCTTCGAACTGATTGTACGAATTTTGAATTCCTTTTTTTGTGCGCATGAATTCTAATAAAAAGTGTTCTTCTTAAATCCAACCTCAAGGTCCTCTCTATCATTCTTCATTTGATTACGTGCAGTTCATTAATTATGTGCAGTTCACTGATTTTGTTTAACTATTTGACAGAATGCTAGTCCGATGAAGGATTCCTCTTAATGCCCGCTTTAATCTAAGAACCATGCTATTGGGTGGGGAACCTAATCCGATAGAACTACGCTTCTCCTCTCTTGAGGGTATGTACGCAATTCTATTTACCCAAGGGGGGTCAGCCCATACACACGGCCTCTCGGCTAGCTAGCGTATGGATAACGGAAATAGAGCCCACACATTGATATGTGGTCCTACGCGTCGTTAACCTGGGGCAAACCTTAAGTCCTAAAATTAAAGTGAAAATAAAGAACTTTAATTATTTCAAAACATTTTATATGTCCCAATACTCTTCGATGCCAAGGGCTAATAAGACCATAGATTGCTGTAATAGGCCTGGACATGTTGTGGCTGAGTGTCCAGACAAAAGAAAGGAGTCTGCTGATAAAATAAAGACTCAACAAAAGAGCAAGAAGGAGAAATCATTTGTTGCTAAGAAGGAGAAAAGCTTGACAGATCAATTAACTTCAGAGTCTGAATCTGAAGTTGAGGCATACATTGGTCTTTATGCAGCTGATGAAGAAGATGAGTTTATGTAATTGCTGAACTCTATCTATGAACACGAAGACCATCAGTGTATGGGACTGATGGCTGTAAAGAAGAAGACAAGTGCCAGGATCAGTCTGGTCCTAGCAAGGTACAATGTTTTTCTAGTAATTCAGATTGTAGTACTGGTACAGAGTCAGCTACATCTGCATCAAGTGATGTGGATGGGTCTGAGTCTGAAGGTGATATTCATCAGCTAATGGATGAATATGGGGACTTGTTGTAGGCACTAAAGAAAAGCAAGAACCTGGCCAAAACTCAGGCTAAGGATATTGCAGATCTTAAGATGGCTACATCTGACTTAGAGAAAGATTTGGATCAAAAATTGAATGAGATTGCCAAGCTGAAAACTATAACTGTTATTCAGATGGGCACAATCACATACAAAAATGATCTAATTAAAAGTCTGGAAGTCAGAGTTCAAAAGGAGAAAGATTTGGTGGCTAGTTATTCCAAGCCAAAATCAGTTTTACCCTTAATAGATGAGTTTGTGGCTCAAAAGGGTAAGGCTGGAATAGGCTTTAAGGGTAACACCAGGGCTGTCCAATTCAAGAGAAAGGGCAAAGCCTCAATCCAGCCACTGAATTTTAAAGTCCCTGTAGTTTTTAGAAAGGTACAAGTGCCTTCTAACAAGTATGACCTTGAGAATACTCATGGTCATAGTAATACTGAAGTTCTGAATGACAAGGGTGCTTATGTCAACAAGGCAGCCCATGTTCATAAACCCCATGTTTGTGAGAAACCAGTGGGTGTAGCTACAATCGGACCAGCACAATACAACAGATTTGCTGTCAACCAGACTATCAAAAATGTATCTATAAATAGATACAACAAGTATGAATGCTGGTGTTGTAGCAAGACAGGTCATTATGCCATAGATTGCTTGCACAACACTAGTGTCAGGAAGAACAACAGTCTACCTGTTAGAAGAGTTGCAGGTAGATTTGGTATGTATGAAGCTAACTTGAACCAAGGACCAAAGACTTACTTGGGTTCTAAGGAGAGGTAATTCATTATTGCAGGTGAGTCCAAGTCACCATACCCCTATTTAGTACTTGGACAGTGGATGTTCCAGGAACATGACTGGAATAAAGGGATTGCTGAAGGAGTACTTGCCTATCATAAATGGGCCTAAATTAATCTTTTGTGGCTCTAAAAAAGGAATCATCAAAGGGTTTGGTAACATTTCTAGTAACCAGATTATTATCACTCAAGTGGCCTAAGTGAAGGGTTTGAAACACAACCTTATAAGCATAAGTCAGCTGAGTGATTTAGGATATGACATTTTATTTGTTAAGAATGGATGTCATATCAAAAGGTCAAATGATTAAAAG
Source organism: Platanthera zijinensis (assembly GCA_039513925.1). NCBI lineage: Eukaryota > Viridiplantae > Streptophyta > Magnoliopsida > Asparagales > Orchidaceae > Platanthera > Platanthera zijinensis. The sequence goes on from CM077083.1 coordinate 97,764,393, forward strand.
GTCATTTTGACAGGATTCAGAAATAGGAATGTGTACTATCTTAATTTTGAGTATGAGAACAAAAGTTCTCCTATTTGTCTTGTAGCTGATTAGAGAGCCTCTAATTGTGTCAAATGGCACAAGAGGCTGGCCCATCTTAACTACAAGATAATTGGCCAACTCTTTAGAAAAGAGTTAGTGAGGAATGGTCCTCAAGTTAAGTGTATAAAGGAAGGATATGTTCAGCTTGTCAAAAGGGCAAGCAGACAAAATCCTCCTTTCTTAGCCTTGAAAACAAGGATTCAGTGAGGTGTCTATACCTCTTACATATGGATCTTTTTTGTCCTATGCCAGTTCATAGTCTAGGTAGGAAGGTCTACACTTTTGTGGTGGTAGATGACTATTCTAGATATTCCTGGGTGTTCTTTTTGAGACCAAAACCAGAAACCCCAAGTGTTTTACATAGTTTTATCAAACAAATTCAGAATGAACTGGACAGTACAGTGGTCAAAATCAGAAGTGAGCATGGCACTGAATTTCAATCTGAAAGTATGACAAGACTGTGTGAAGAATTTGGTATTTTTCAAGAGTTCCCCTCACCTAGAACACCACATCAAAATGGTATTGCTGAAAGGAAGAATAGAACATTGATTGAGGCTGGTAGAACTCTATTTATTGACACTTCTCTCCCAGAATATTTCTAGGCTGAGGAAGTAAACACTGCATAACATGTGATCAACAGGGCTTCTATCACCAAGTGCCACAAAAAGACTCCCTATGAGATCATGAAAGGTAGAAAACAAAATTTATCCTATTTTAGGATCTTTGGTTGCAAGTGCTATATCCTTAACAATTGCAAGTCTTGTTTAACTAAGTTTGCTGCCAAATCCCAAGATGGGATATTTGATGGGTACAACAATAATAGTAAGGCTTATAGGGTCTACAACTTGATTACACACGTTGTAGAAGAATCTGTACATGTTGTTTTTGATGAAACTAGATTTATCAACATGGAGTTGCCTTGCACTTCATGTAGTCCAACGGGAATAAATTAGAGAATGGACAAGCTTTCCATTGCAGAAGATTCAACTGCAGATCAAGAAATGGAAAATTGTGGCTACTATCCAGGGGGAGTACAGGACTCTCTAGAAGCTGAAGAAAACCAAGATGTGCAACACATTGAAGAAACTAGAGGTATTCAGCCTGAAGAAAGACTACCTCCAGCTGTTAGACACTTAAAAGATCATCTAGTAAATCAGATAATTGGTGATCCAAGATATGGAGTGCAAACCAGAAGCAGGAATTTGAACACAGTCCTGTACTCAAGATTTCTATCTCAATTAGAGCCAAAGAAATTTGAAGAAGCTATCCTAGACCCATATTGGATTAATGCCATGCTAGAGGAGCTTAATCAGTTCAGAAGGTGCAAGGTCTTGGAGTTAGTTCCTAAACAAAAAGACCACAATATCATTGGAACAAAGTGGATCTTTAGGATCAAATTGGATGAAAGTGGAATTATTGTGAAGAACAAAGCAAGACTTGTTGCAAAAGGGTACAGGCAGGAAGAGGGAATAGACTTTGATCAAACAAACCTTTGCCCCAGTAGCAAGACTTGAAGCCATTAGAATGTTCCTTGCCTATGCAGCATATCAAGGATTCAAGGTATTCCAAATGGATGTAAAATCAGCATTCCTGAATAAAAATCTAAAAGAAGAATTCTATGTAGAGCAGCCTTCAGATTTTGTAGATTCTCTCAAACCTAATTATGTTTATAGACTTAGGAAAGCTTTGTATGGGTTAAAGCAAGCCCCAAGGGCTTGGTATGAAACCCTTTCTACTTTCCTTATTGAGAACAAATTCTCAAGAGGGAAAATAGACAAAACTCTATTCCTAAGGGAGTCCAAAGAAAAGATAATCTTAGTTTAGATTTATGTAGATGACATAATTTTTGGATCTACAGAAAACAACCTTTGCAAGAAGTTTGCTAAACTTATGCAAGGGAAGTTTGAAATGAGCAGTATGGGGGAACTTAAGTTCTTCTAAGGACTTCAAGTAAGATAGACTAATGATGGCTTTTCCATATCCCAGTCTAAGTTCACCAAGGAGTTAATTAAGAAATATGGTATGGAATCATCCTCCACCATGAGAACTCCTATGGGAACAAGTATTATATGAAAAGATGATACAGGTAAACTTGTAGATGAGTTTTTGTATAGAGGAATAATTGGCTCTCTTCTATATATAACTGCTAGTAGACCAGAAATTATGTATATAACATGTGTCTGTGCTATACCAATCATGCCCTAAAGAATCTCATTACACTGTAGTGAAAAGGATTTTGAGATACCTAAATGGCACACCTAATCTAGGTCTTTGGTACCCTAGGAATGGAGATTTTCTACTGACAGGCTATTCAGATGCAAACTTTGCAGGTTGTAAAGAAGATAGGAAAAACACTACATGTACATATCAATTTTTGGGAGGAAGATTAATATCTTGGAGCAGTAAGAAGGAGACTAGTGTAGCAATATCCACAGCTGAGTCTGAATATGTGGCAGCAGGAAGTTGTTGTGCACAGCTGTTATGGATTCAGCATCATCTAAGAGACTATGGTATTCAAGTATGTAGAACACCCTTGTTTTGTGATTCTAAAAGTGCTATATCTATTGCTAATAATCCTGCTTCACATAGTAGGACTAAGCATATAGAAATAAGATACCATTTTCTTAGAGACCATGTAGAGAAAGAGGACATCTCACTAGAATTTGTTAAGACAGATTATCAAATTGCAGATGTATTTACTAAGCCTCTAGATGAAACTAAATTCAATAGATTTAAAATTGAATTAGGAATGTTGACCATATGCTACATTAACAAAAGTGGCTAAGTAAAATTGTGTTGACACATTAAGTAATAAAGTGTCGACATAGAGGAGTTGTGTAGACAATTTAGGGAAAATATGTCGACACAGTGTTAAAGTGTCGACACCTAAGGGACAAAGTGTCGACACATCCAGAAAAGTGGTGTCGACACAACCAGAGTAATGGTGTCGACACTTCCAGAAATTGTGTCGACACTTGCAATAAGAGTCGACACAGAATTTCTGATGAACTACTAAGTATGTCCAGTGTCGACATATCGTCAATTGGTGTCGACACATAGTAGTCAATGCCGTGGTCGAGACAATAGAAATATGTGTCAACACTTTTCAACAGTTTCAACACATTTAGACAGTTTATGCCCGCCTTTTGACCTTCTTTGTTTAAAAGGGTATAAATAGGTCGAAAAAATATACTGTCGACAAGCTCTCCAGATTTTCGATACAAAACCCTTGTGTCGACAAACTCTCTTCTCTCAATTCAAGATTTCTCTCCATTCCAATGGCGCCAAAGATTGAAGATAACATTAACGAAGGCTACGAGCTGGTGCGCAATGCTTTTTATGATGCGGTGACCGAGATTAAAGGGGTCATTACCCTTGTTACAGATAATGGATTGGAGTTTCTTGTATCTGAACCTACCAAGATCTAAAAGAAATAAGTATTTGAGTTCTATGTTACTGTAACAGTGGACTCCACTGGACTCAAGATTAAATCGTCAGTTCATGGAAATAGAGTGAAACTTAATCTAAAAAGTTTACGAAAGATTCTTCACCTTCCTAGAATTCAGGATGAAGAAGAGGTCCCAGCCTCAATGACAAGGAAGGCACTACAGTTGTGTGGATTGGATCCAACCATGAAGATTGGAGCAGCCATTAATAGAAAAGGGATGAATCAGCAAGGAAAATTTCTATCGGAAGTGGTAGGGAAGGTGATTTTGTGTAAACTAGGAGGAAATGATAGGCTCTCTGCCTATATGTTCAGTCTGATGGCACGGATAATCTATAAGATTAACACAGACTAGTCTGCAGTTCTGTTTGAAAAGATAAAGGATGGAATCAAAAAAGCCTAATTTGGCTAGATTGATTAGTTTATACCTGGCTGGAGACAATTCCAGAGGTAATGCATCAGATTCCAGGATCTAAAATAAATCATATAAGAAGGATGGATATCAGAATAATATCTTGATGGGATAGGGTCCTCTCAAAGGACATACCTGATTTGGATAACCAAGAGACTGCAGCAAAATCACCAGTACATGACATTACTGAGCATGACCATGTGCAGGAGGACACAATAAGTGCACAGGTGCAGGGGGAGCAAGTTAGGGAATAGGTCCAGGACCTGACTGAAAATGCATGTCCATGAGGAGATAGTTACTGCACAGTTGCAGGGGGAGCCACATTCTGCACAGGCTCAGGAGAAAGACAGAATCAACATATCATAAGAAATAGATTCACAAACTTGTCTTGATACTTATGGAGTTGCTGATGCTGCTGAGAAAGAACTATCACCTACTCACACTCACCAGGAATTCACTCTAGAAGAGTTGTTTCCTGAGATTGAGGGAGCAGCAGATAAGGAGGAGCATATTAGGGTTGAGCAGGTTAACATTGAGGGGGTGCAGCATAGGACTGAAAAATTGCTGCCTCTTATTCCTAAAGAAAGAGTTGATATTGCCAGTACTTCTGCTTCAGAGGATGAGGAGATTGCAAATATCAAGACAAGAAAACTGATGATTTTCAAGAGGAGAAGCCATAGCTATAAGAAAGCTTTGCAAGCTACTAATTAACAACCAGCTCTTGAGACTGATTACAACAAATTTTTGGTAGATTTACAAGTGAAATTAGATGAGCAGAGATTGATTTTAGAAAAATATATGGATGAAAGCCATAAGGCCCTCCAATTTGATCTAGCACAAGATATAAAGTCAATCAGATTTGAGGTAAATCAAAATAAGAAAGAGATGACAGATTGTTTCCACAAGGGGGGCAATGATGTAGTATTTCTGGCTAACCAACAAGCAGAAGTCAAGAAACAAGTGGATGATATTGCTGTCAAACAAGGTTATGTCCTTGAAAATCAGATTAGAATGAATGGCAATCTGACTGAATCTCACAATGAGATAGTCACTGGAGTAAAGAACACAGTTATTGCAATGACTGAAGCAAGGGCTAAGGAGAAAGAGGAATTTGATCAGAAGCTACAGAAAGCCTTGGATTCCTTTAAGACAGCCATCACTACTTCTCAGAAAACAATTTCTGATTAGCTTCTAAAGTTAAAATCATTTTATAAAGATGGTGTCAATTTTATTGATGGCCAAATAAGATTTAAAAAAGATGACTTAAGAAATCACATTGTAAGAGAAGCCATAAAGGGGGAGAGAGTGTTAGTCAATGCTGGCTCAGATCATGCAAAATGGATATTTAATAGCATCAGAGCCACTCTGGGATATCCACCTCTTTTTGATGATGACAATGTTGCAGAATCTGGTGTGCAACCTGCTTATGCTGGAGGTGATCAACCTGAAGTTGCTCAGATCATCTACCCTCCAGCAGACTTTGATATGATTCAACAACAGGTTCAGACAATGTACAGTCCTCCTCAGGATGTTGAAAATGTCATTATAGAGAAATTTGAAATGCCAGAAGATGCCTTGAAAGCTAAGCAAGATGCTCAATTATCAAAGAAGAGATTCAGAGAGCAGGAAGAGTTAAAACATAATTTTGAGCAATGGAGCCCCACTTCTAGAAATATCATATTAACTGCCTAGAAAGCGGTAAAAGACCAGGTTCATGAAAGGGGAAAATTGTATAATGAGCAGGAATGGCAGAAGTATGAGGCAAGACAGGAAGTCATAGTTCAACATAGAAGAAATGCTAAGATTGGGAAGCTACCTCCTGATGCTCAGGAGCCTAGCAAGTATTTCCCTTAGCCTTTTCATTATTTTGAAAGGCAAAGGATTAAGGCTGAAGCATAAAAAAGGCTGAGTTGAATGGCAAGAAGCTCATTGAAGATACAGAACCTTTTGTGCAGGCTCATATTAGATCAGGGAAAGGAATAGTCATCAAGGAGCCTGTCCAGCCTTAGTTTAGTTTTACTAGATTTTTTCAAGAACTATGTAATTCTTGGTTTTTTTAAAAGAAGTCTATATAAACAGTGTTAAGAAAATTTTTTATATGATAAACAAAACCATGTTCCATGTTCATTTAATTTTCATCCTTATTCTGTGATGTGATTTTGATATATATTTTGTTTATAAGTTGCCCTGTCATATAATGCTTATATACATCATAGTATTTGTTTATTATAAGTGATGTATATCATTGACTAAAGGGTTTTGACTTCGCCAAATAGGGGAGATTGTTGGGTACATTGGAAAATGTGTACCTGATTTGGAGAAGCCTCATTTAGCTCAATGATATACATCAAGATTTATTTGATGTTATTATGAGTTTATATGTCCAGGTTAAGTATTGTCTAAAATGCAGAGAAAAGTTTCTAAGTCCATGTGTCGACACCAGAGGAAGCTGTGTCGACACTTAAGGAAGTCTGTGTCGACACTTGGAGAAGTAATATCGACAACAGAAGAAACTGTGTCGATACATAGAAGATTTTAGTCGACATCAAATGTGTCGACACCGGGAGGCAGTGTCGACACACCGGAGTATTAGTCGACATCAACTGTTTCGACACCTGGAGGCTGTGTCGACACACAAATTCTGAGACTATATAAACTATGTCGATACACAGGACTTGTGTTGACACTCAGCAGAGTTTCAACAATGTTGAGTGCTGTGTAGTGAAGAAGTGTCTATGTCGACACAAAGAGGCATTGTCGACACATTCTACAGATACAGTGTCAAGAAGTTGTGTCAACACCAAAGGAGTTATGTCGACATCACCAAAGCTTGTGTCGACACTTTATCTACTTGTGTACACATAATGACAGTAAGTATCTACGCTTTGCTGACAAAGACAAAGGTTCAAGAACTTACTGGAGACTTGACAGCTGTGCATTCCAACAAGTTTATTGAAGCTGTCAGACTTGTCAAAAGTAGGTTAGAAACCGGATCAGCCGGTTACCATGGAAGAATTCTATATATATGGATGGATTCTTTCAAATCAAAGATGATGAACAACAAAAACATGCACAACTACTGAAGTATTGATCATTGATCAAGAAAGTGTACGTCACACTGAAGAAGATTTTTGTGAGAAGATCTAAGGAGAATTAAAGCAAGAATTCTGAAGAAACTTCATAAGTTATGAAGAGAGAGAGAGAGATCTTCAGCTGTTGAAGTAAAGGAGGAGACATTTACAAGTCTCCTAAGAAGCAGATCTTGAACAAATCTGCTAAGAAGGATTCAGATTTATCTCTAATTCTAAGAAGGAAGCTGACAGTCAGTCGACTTCAAAGGAGATCAACCCTACTGAGTTTAGATTTAAGAAGCTTTGAAGAAAGCTAAGAACAGGTTGATTTGAGCCATCTGTCTCATCAAGAAGCTGATCAAGAATCCTCTTATCCTTTCTCTCTTAACAAGGGTAAGAGTCCATCAAAAATACTTATCAAATTCTGTAGGATCTTTTCAAAGATCTGAGTTGTAAGCCTGTGTTATAAAGGCTGAGTGTAGGAGATTTAGATCTCTAAGTGGTAAGGCTGTTTGAGCCTGAGTGTAGGAGAATTAGTTCTCTGAGTTGTATGCCTTGGGGCAAGGCTGAAATAGGGCTGTTAGCCTGAGTTGTAGGAACCTTATAGGGTTCTGAGTTGTAGGAACCTTTCAGGGTTCTGAGCTGTAAGATCTGTGGATCTGAGAAGAAGGAAGAAGTTAGGCCGAATCTAGCACACTGCTTGATAGGTGAAGGGGGAAAGTGGATGTACCCAGACCTTGGGGAACCACTATAAACCTGTGTGCAATCTGTGATGTGTGTGTGATTGTGATTTCTGTGTTGTGATTGCTGTAGAATATTTAGATTCTATTTTAAGATCTGAAAAATATTCTGCCTTAAGTAAAAAAGGAAAAGAACCTATTCACCCCCCCTTTAGGTATTTGGGTTATCTTGAAATTAATTCTATCAGTGAACCTAGCCAAAATCCAAACTAGGGATCCAACAGATACTCTTGTATTCTTACAAGAAGAATTCCAATTCTCTCAGTGACCATGCATGAAGCCATGGTCATACCTGTGAGAAGGGGAGATTACCTTGTGAAAGGTTGACTGTAGCACTACATAAGCTTTGACTTTCCCTTCTGAAAGGTAAAATCTTGTTCTTACCTTGACTACCAAATACTTCTTACCTGATGGCCCGCGAGCATACTCTTATTTAGGTGGTTGGTTCGATGAGTCGACCGTCGTAGACATGCTAAAAAGTGAGTTTTTAACGAAAGGAGGCAAGTGCACATATTGCATGTAGTACTCGATATTCGGGAGAATACCGAGGTTGTACTGTTCTCGAGGTCGGGTTGATTATTCCTACTCCTCCAGGAGGACTATTATTTTTACTTAAAGAAAGGTGGATTTTTGTTTGTCACTAAAGACGGAAATAAAAAGAAGGCTGAAAATTACTTAGATTATTCGATGACGGGTTAACGCTCGGCATTAAATCGGATTAAGACTAAAATAACTTTTAATAATTATTGAACTTAGTTTTCAAATTAATAAAAGGAAACTTTGTCGAGGAGGTTGTAGAAATATGAGCACACCTATCTCTAGGTAATATCGCTCACCTAAACATTAAGACTATTCGACTGAACGCTTGTCTGACGAAGGATTCCTCTTAATGCCTGCTTTAATCTAAGAACCCTGCTATTTGGTGGGGAACCTAATCCGGTAGAACTATGCTTCTCCTCTCTCGAGGGTATGTACGCAATTCTATTTACCCTAGGGGGATCGGCCCATACACACGGCCTCTCTGCTAGCTAGCATATGGATAACAGAAATAGAGCCCACACATTGATATGTGGTCCTACGCGTTGTTAACCCTGGGCAAACCTTAAGTCCTAAAATTAAAGTGAAAATAAAGAACTTTAATTATTTCAAATCATTTTATATGTCCCAATACTCTTCGATGCCAAGGGATAATAACAATTAGCAACTCATCGGAATGGGGATGGCTTTATAATTTTGATGAGGCACAAGTTCGAGACTAAACGCTAAAGGATTATAAGAGGAAAACATAAACAACACAACGTTTGAAAAATTGAAAAACTAACTATAATGAGAACTCACGCACACTTCAAAACCATAAATAAAATAAATAAGGGCAAGTACTACTCTAATGAGTAGGCGGGAAATGAAAACACACCATTTAACTCTTTACGAGTAGGCGGAAATAAATGCAAGTACAAGTTCTACTCAAATAAGTAGACAGTAATTGACAAGTCCTACTCAAATGAGTAGGCGGGAAATGAAATCACGCCATTTAACATTTAATAAGTAGGCAGAAATAAATGCGCACACGCACACACTCTATATAAATTGAAAGAAAGCAATAAAATTATCTCCTACACACACGCACTCTACATAATTGAAAGAAAGCGATAAAATAAAGCATGGAAATTTATCTCCTACACTCACACACTCTATATAATTGAAGAAAGCATTAAAAATTATTCTCATAAACTCACTCACACAACATAAATTTTAGAAAGCAATAAAGGGAACAATAAAGTCTAACTCATACACTCACACACCCACAAAAAAATCGGAAAAACCCCTAAAAATAAAAACAACTACTTTTCTATTCTTAGAATGTGCTAGAAATGAATAAAAAGACAAAATAAAATTAAAAGGAGCAAAATTTTTTGGAACTTAAAGTTAAAACCAAAGCTAAGTTAAAACCAAAGCTGTTTAAAAATTAAAACTCTAGCTTTTTCATTCTTAAGAGTTCATAAAAGTGAATAAAAAGTGATAATAAAATTTAAAAGAGACAAAAAGTTTTACAACTTAAACAAAAACTAAGTTAAAGTAAATAAAATAACTTTTGAAACCTCTTTTACAAATTCATGAGGATGAAAAAGATATACTTTTAAAGTATCATAAAAGCTAGAAAAAACTATCCTAATAACATTTCATTTTGGAAATAAAAAGACTAGAATAAAACCGAACATGATGATAAAAACAAAAAATGCTAAACCCATACACACACACACACACACACACACACACTTTTCATAAAGAGGAAAACTAGGATAAACTTAAGGATAAAAAGCGAAAGAGATAAGCCACCCAAATGAATTTTCATGCCATGTAGAGAGAGAAAATCCAACATTTTTATTATCATAATGAAACTATTACAAAGATAAAGCTAAAGTAAAGACAAACATAAAAGGGATGGGGGGAGAAATCTCCTTACATTGCAAGTGAATCCACAAGGGCAGCCAACAAAACACACTAAAATGGCTCAAAAAAGTGAACCCTTGGACAATACAGATTTTTTTTATTTATAGGCAAAATTTCGGGAGTGACACGCCCTAGTCACAGGCGTGATAGGGGGCGTGACTAGGCAGTTGGGTGGAGGAAGTCAATTTGATCTTTGTTGGCCAGAGGTGTTGACTGCTGACATCGACACGGGCATTTCGGGATGTACACGAGCGTGATAGCTGGCGTCAAGTCGAGAACGTCGAGCTCAGTTTGAAGAAGTTGGAGCTGAGGTGTTGACTGGAAACGTAGAGCGGTCAACACGGGCGTGTCGTGATGGAAATGGGCGTGACAACTAGCGTTGAGTGGAGAACGTCAAGCTCGGTTTGAAGTCGGCGATCGTCGAGGGCGTGACACGAGCATGTCGAGTCTTGGACACGGGTGTGTCCTGCTCTGATTGGAGAATGCTGAATGTCGAGGGTCAATCTGAGGTCAACGATCGTTGAGGGTGTGACACGGGCGTGTCGAGTTTGGGACATGGGCGTGTCAGCTCATTTTTTGACAATTTCCTGAAAAATTTCAGAAATCAAAATTAAAGCTAAGTTAGGTAAATATTTACAAAAACAAACATATTTATAAACAAAAATAACTAAAAACTATAAGTAAGAACTAAAACGATATAAATAAAGTACTAAAGTACTCATATATTTATAACTCATCAAATACCCCCATACTTAAGCTTTTGTTATTCCAGAGCAAAAGTTTGAGGTGAACTTATAAGGAATAAAAAAAATCTAAGTTTAGATACCGCTTAATTAATTATAAGAGATATATAAATAAACATACGTGGTGTAAGAGTTAAGTCCTAAAATTATGTAGATGATTTAAATAGGGCAAAAGTTTTAGCCAAAAGACTTCTTGATGTAATCAAATGGAAACAATAATTATAATGGTTAGCTTAACAAAAATAGCTTGGAATTATATGAACTTTAGCTTATAGGAGTTTTACGGAAAATAATGCAATTTACAAATTATGCTCTCAAAAAGATTTTTGAATTAATTCTAGAGTTGTGAAATTGGGTAAGGGGGTTTCGCAGTTTATGAAGTGGCTTGGATTTTGAGGCAAGGTAATTTTTTCTCGCACCTCCATTTTTTTCTTTTTGGATTATTAGGAAAATGAAATCTTTTTTTCCTAATATGATTTTTTTTCAACTTCATAATAATAAAATTAACCCAATGTATATGTGTAGGAGTAATGAATTTTATCCTCTTACTCCATAACATATAATCTTTTTAAAATATCGGGTGCCTATGTTTACGGAATGAAATCTTATTCCAATTGACATAGGATCTTTTAAGGGTAAAATTTTCATCATGTTAAGTAAGAAATGATAAATAAGGGGAGAAGAGAAAACTAGATATTTAATTAAAAAATTTTGAGAACAACCTTTATAAATTGTACGTTCCAATTTTTCAGAAAGCTAAAAGTAAACATAATTGAATTCTATAGTCGTTACTTTCTAACAAAATACACGTGCTCCTATCAATAAAAAATTAGAAGTAATGCCTAAAACGAATTCTCTATTTTTAACAAAGCATAATGAATTCTTTAAAACTTAACCACAGCTATTTAAATTTTTCAATCAATAATTAACAAACAAATAGTGAACAAAAAATTAATAAAATTCACATATAATAAACTCAAAATAAAATTTTTGGATAGCAAGAAAATTAAGAATGGTATATTTGATTTATTTGTTTTATAATTTTTTTTTTAATTTTTAAAGTTATTATCTTTTTTTTGTATTAATTTCTTTAATATGTACATACTAAAGAAAGGAAAATGCCTTTGTAATTTTTTTTAGATTTTAAAGTTTTGTGAAATTTTTTTTATTTTTAAGAAATTTTCATTCTATTTATAAAAATTGGGAGAAAAAGAGAAGTTATTTACAAGAATATGAGAGAAATGGAAGGGGGAGAGAGAAGAGTATTTTCAAAAAAAAATATTACATGAATTTATCTACAAAAAATATTTATAAAGTAAAATTTAATATTTTTGGAATTATTGTTTTTTAAATTTTTTTTTTGGGAAATAGAAGTGTAAATAAGAGAAGTGCAGAAAAGAAAGCAGGAAAAGCACGAAAACACCCTCATACTTTGTTCCAACATTGTCCCCAATGTTGTAAGATAAGTATGCGGAATGAGAAAACGATAAATGTTATATGTACAAAAAGAAAGAGGGAGGGTAGAATCGTCCATGATGTGTGTTCGGGGAAGACCATTTAGAAACCCTGCATTTATTAGAAAAAGTAGCAAACATAATAAATAAAGAGCGAAAAAGATAGACGTGGGGTGCCTCCCAGGAGCGCTTTGTTTATAGTTGTGTAGCTTGACTATATTGTCGGGTTATATGTCGAGGAGGGTTATGGTTTCGTTATGCTCGATCACTTTGTCGCCCGCTATATATAACTTTAACTGATGACCGTTTACATTAAACGAACCTCTTTCCGGGTGGGAGACGAGAACAGTCCCATATGGAAAAACTTCTTCAACTTTGAAGGGACAGGACCAACGAGATCTAAGTTTACCCGGAAAAAGTCTAAGACGTGAATTATAAAGAAGGACAAGATTGCCCGGAGAAAACAATTTTGGGGACTTAATTTTTCGATCGTGATATAACTTAGAACTCTCGTTATAAGAATCTCTCGTAAGAGTTTGCACACCATTCATCGAGCTCGTTTAGTTGCAGTTTTCTATTTTGAGCGGCTAAGTTAGCGTCGAGGTTTAAGAGTTTTAAAGCCCAAAGAGCACGATGTTCTAGTTCTACGGGTAAATGGCACGCTTTGCCATAGACTAGTCGAAACGGAGTACAACCAGTTGTGATTTTATATGTCGTACGATACGCCCATAATGCGTCGTAAAGTTTAACGGACCAATTATTCCTATTTTGTGAAACAGTTTTTTCTAATATACGATTAATCTCTCGATTTACTACCTCGACTTTGCCACTTGTTTGCGGGTGGTAGGGGTGGCAAGTTTGTGCGTGACTCTGTATTTAGCTAACGTCTTAGCCTTAAGAGCTTTACAGAAATGCATTCCGCTATCACTAACAATTGCGCGAGGCGTGCCGAAGCGAGAGAATAGTTTTTTAAGAAATGTAACGATGACTCGCGCATCGTTGGTGGGGAGAGTTTGCCCTTCTCCCACCTCTACACGTATTCAACCGCCACTAAAATATACATATTTTTGAAAGAAGGAGGTAGGGGGAAACAAAATCTATGCCCCTTAAATCGAAGACTTCGCATTCTAAAAACATGTTTTGGGGCATCTCGTCGCGACGAGAGATGTTACCCGACCACTGACAGCTATCACATGTACGCACAAAATTGTGAGCATCTTTGAAGAGAGTGGGCAAAAAGTAGCCCGCTTCTAGCGCATTCCGAGCGGTTCGATTGGCTTGATAATGCCCATCGGCTGGACCCTCGTGGCAGTGCCTAGGTATTTACGTGCACTCCATACCCACAATGAATCTTCGGACTTCTTGGTCTGCGCAGATACGAAAAATAAATGGGTCCTCCCAAAAGAAATTTTTCAAGTCATAAAAGAATTGTTTCTTTTGATGACTTGAAAACACTTTTGGAAGTACCCACACGACTAAGTAATTTGCTAAATCTTCGAACCAAGGCGAAGATGACGAGGAATCAAGAATGGTTAGGAGGCATTCCTCGGGGAATCTGTCATTTATTTTAGATTCGACGAACGCTTCCGCACCCGAATTTTCTAAATGGGAGAGGTCGTCTGTCGTTAGATTTTCCGCGCCCTTCTTATCCCGGATCTCCAAATCAAACTCTTATAGGAGGAGAATCCATCGAAGAAGGCGGGGCTTCGCATCATTTTTAGCTAATAAATATTTAAGGGCAGAGTGATCGGTAAATAAGATAACTTTAGTTAACGTTAAATACGAGCGAAACTTATCGAAAGCGAAAATGACGGCTAAGAGTTCCTTTTCTGTTGTCGTGCAGTTTACTTGTGCAGAAGTGAGCATCTTGCTAGCGTAATAAATTAGATGAAAATGTTTTTCTACGCGCTGGCCAAAAATGGCACCTAAGACAATATCACTAACGTCGCACATAATCTCGAACAGTAGGGACCAAGTAGGGGCCACTAAACGCGGTGAGGTGATAAGTTTTTGTTTTATTAAATTAAAGGCGGACTTGCATTCGCTAGTAAAGATGAAATGTGATTCCTTTTCCAAGTGGTGAGTTAGCGACTTTGTTATTTTTGAAAAGTCTTGAATAAATCGTCGGTAAAAGCCTGCATGGCCTTAGATACTCCTAATAGATTTTATGTTTGTTGGTTGCGAAAGTTTTTCTATGATTTCTACCTTGGCCTTATCTTCTCCATCCCCTTAATCGAAATCTTATGACTGAGGACCAAAACTCCTTGGACCATAAAGTTACATTTTTTCCAATTTTGAACACAGCTTGTGTCCTTGCATCGTTGGAGGACACGATCTAAATTTTGAAGGCATCATTTTGCCAAAGATCGCTAGCATACATTTTTGGAATGTAGTCGGCGCATTGCAGAGTCCAAATGGCATTCTTCGGTATGCGAAGGTGCCAAACGGGCAAGTAAAAGTTGTTTTCTCTTGGTCATCGGGGGAAATAAGGATTTGGAAAAACCCCGACAAACAATCAAGAAAATAATAATATGGATGACCAGATAAACGCTCTAAAATTTGGTCCAGAAATTGTAGTGGGAAATGGTCCTTGCAGGTGGCATCATTAAACTTTCTATAATCGATGCACACTCGCCAACCCGTAACAGTACGAGTTGGGACGAGCTCGTTATGCTCATTCGCCACTACGGTTAGACCGCCCTTCTTGGGCACGACATACATGGGACTAACCCATGTACTGTCTGAAATAGGGTAAATAATCCATGCATCTAATAACTTAATAATCTCGGCTTTAACGACATCTTTCATGATTGGGTAAAGATGTCGCTGCGGCTGGATTGTTTTGCGATAATTATCGTTAATAAATATCTTATGCGTGCAAAATGAGGGGTTAATCCCCTTTAAGTCAGAGATTTGCCACGCAATTGCGTGGCAATGTTTAAGTAAAACTTCCAATAAATCAGAAGTCTCTGAATCACTCAAGCCCGAAGAAATAATAATGGGAAGCGTATCGTCTTTTCCCAAAAAAGGGTATTTGAGTGATTCGGGTAAGGGTTTAAGATCTAGGGTGGGCGGTTCTTCTAGCGAGGTTTTAATTCCTATGTCTTTCTTACCAATTGGTTCGAAAGGCAAGTCTATAGAGTTATCCTCATCGCAAAAAAAAATTTCGAGCGCATAAATATTGTCTTTTAAAAATACGGACTCCAAAACGGGAGAAGAACAATCTCCAAAAAAAGGTATCTAAAGAATATCATAAATTATCGCTCGATGATGAATTTTCCATCGAGGGAATAATAGAGAAATCAAATTGATCATCTCCTACCCGGAGGAGAAGATGTCCATTACTAACATCTATTAGTGCGTGGGAGGTGGCGAGAAAAGGGTGACCGAGTATTATTGGTACCTCGGCGTCCTCTTCTATATCGAAGATGACGAAGTCTACCGTAAAGGAAAATTTGTCTACACGAGCAAGGACGTCCTCCACTACCCAGATAGGGAACTTAACCGAGAAATCTGCTAATTGGATGCGCATATTCGTAGGACTAGGAGTACCCAAACCTAATCCTTGAAAGAGCGAGAATGACATCAGATTAATGCTAGCCCCTATATCTGCTAAGGCATATTTTACAAATATATTACCAAAAAGGCACGGGATGGAAAACCATCTGGGGCATTTTGTTTTGTGGGTAATTTATTATTAAGAGCCGCCGAGCAGACAACGTTGAGAGATATACGTGAAATATCCTCGAGTTTACATTTATTAGAAACTAATTCTTTTAAAAATTTTGCATATTTGGGCATTTGCGTGATAGCATCGCAAAAAGAAACATTAATATGAAATTGTTTTTATAATAAAATAAATTTTTCGCATTGCGCATCTTTACGCTCATTATTTAACTTATGCGGATACAACAAGGGCGTATAAAAAAATAATTTTTTACTTTAAATTCAGTAAAGGTAACGTAGACGAAGAAGAGGGAAGAGGGGTCGGAGGAGAGATATGTACCTGAGGATCGATCCGTTTTAAATCGACCACCTCGTTACCTCTACGGAGGGTTATAGCGTTGAGGTTTTCCCGAGGGTTGGGCTCCGTATTCCCTGACAACACCCCTTCCGCACGTTCCGACATGAGACGCGTCAATTGTCCAACCTATAATTCTAAATTTTTTAGCGATCTAGTGATGTTCCGGATATTGGAATCATTTGACACGACATATTTATTATAATTTTCCTCGACCGGAAAAGGCCTCGGATGGGGAGGAGGAAATGCGGGCACAAAAGAAATAGGCGGGCGTTGCGCATTGTTTGGGTTGCTCCATGAAAAATTCGGGTGGTTCCTCCAACCCGGATTATAGTTATTACTATAAGGATTGTTTTGGGGGAAGGAGGGACGACCCAGATTTCCCATGTAGTCCACAAACTCATCAACTACGTAGACATTTGGGGGGGAAAGGTTATTATTAAAATTTGCCTAAGGAGAAGTGGACGAGGAAGCAGACATCTCCGCCACTTATTTTGTTAACCATTCAACTTGAAGGGTTAACAAAGCCATGGCATCCACTTCAAAAATTTAGGCCGCTTGATTTGGGTGTCCTCGTGCGATGTTCCACAAATAGGCATTCATACCCATTTCTTCAAATAAACCCTTGGCGACCTCGTGGGTCTTATATTTAAGGGTACCCCGGCAGCCGCGTCAATCATTTGACGCGTCTGAAAATTAAAGTCGTTATAAAACGTTTGTACCTGCAACCACGCTTGCAGTGCGTGGTGCGGGCACCGACGGAGGAATTCCTTAAAGCACTCCCTTATCTCATAAAGAGACTCGAAAACATTATGAATGAACGATGAAATGTCTGCCCGCAATTTTGCAGTTTTTGCGGGCGGAAAATACTTCGTCAGGAATTTTTCTGCCAACTCATCCTAGATCATGATACATCCTCACGGGAGGGAAATTTACCACGCCTTGGCATTGGAATTGAGGGAGAAGGAAAATAAGGGCATGCGAATGGCATCATCAGTGACGCCAGTAATTTTAAACGTGTCGTAAATTTCCAAAAAGTTAGACAAGTTGACATTAGGGTCCTCATCCGGCAGTCCATCAAACTGCACAGAGTTTTGGATCATTTGGATTACACTTGACTTTATTTCAAAATTGTTATTTGCCACCGTAGGGCGAATAACACTCGACCCAGTATCGCCCAAATTTGGCTAGGGGTAAAAAGACATTGTACGCTCCGCGGCCACATTTGGAATATTGTCGGCCATAAAAATAGCTGGGGGTTCTCCGATAGATTCTTCGGGTTCTAAAGTTTGATCATGGTGTTGAGATCGAATCGCGCAAGGGTGCGGTCGATCTCAGGATCAAAATCAAAGGTTTTAGAATCCGAAGGTTGTCCACGGGTCATACACCCTAAAAAAATAGAAAAAGAAATAAAGATAATTAAAACAAAGGGGGGGATTTTTTTGTTCTTTTTAAGTGGTTTTTTTTAAGAGTTAAAATAATTTTTCTTTCTTTTTTTGTGAAAAAAGTAAAATTAATAGTATCCCAGATTCGAAATAACAACACCAAAATGACTCCCCGACAATGGTGCCAAAACCTTATGGCCCGCGAGCAGACTCTTATTTAATTGGTTGGTTCGATGAGTCGACCATCACGGACTTGCTAAAAAGCGAGTTTTTAATGAAAGGAGGCAAGTGCAACAATCGCATATAGTACTCGATATTCAGGAGAATACCGAGGTCGTATTGTTCTCGAGGTCGGGTTGATTATTCCTACTCCTCCAGGAGGACTATTATTTTACTAAAAGTAAGGTGGATTTTTGTTTATCACTAAAGACGGAAATAAAAAGAAGGCTGAAAATTACTTAGATTATTCGATGAAGGGTTAACGCTCGACATTGAATCAGATTAAGACTAAAATAACTTTTTAATAATTATTGAACTTAGTTTTCAAATTAATAAAAGGCAACTTGACTGTATAGGTTCCAGAAATATGAGCACACCTATCTCTAGGTAATATTTCTCACCTGAACATTAAGACTATTCGACCGAACGCTAATCCGACCAAGGATTCCTCTTAATGCCCGCTTTATGCTAAGAACCCCGCTATTGGGTGGGGAACCCAATCCGGTTGAACTACGCTTCTCCTCTCTCGAGGGTATGTACACAATTCTATTTACCCAATAGGGGATTGGTCCATACACATGGCCTCTCGGCTTGCTAGCGTATGGATAACAGAAATAGAGCCCACACATCGATATGTGGTCCTACACATCGTTAACCTGGGTCAAACCTTTAGTCTTAAAATTAAAGTGAAAATAAAGAACTTTGTTTATTTCAGATCATTTTATATGTCTCAATGCTCTTCGATGCCAAGGGCTTATAACGATTAGCCACTCATCGGAATGGGGTCGTCTTTATAATTTTGATGAGGCGCGAGTTCGAGACTAAAAGCTAAAGGATTATAAGAGGAAAACATAAATAACACAACATTAGAAAAATTGAAAAACTAACTATAATGAGAACTCACACACACTACAAAACCATAAAAAAATAAATAAGGGCAGGTCCTACTCGAATGAGTAGCCGGGAAATGAAAACACGTCATTTAACTCTTAACAAGTAGGCAGAAATAAATGCAAGTACATGTTCTACTAAAATAAGTAGACGGTAAATGACAAGTCCTACTCGAATGAGTAGGCGGGAAATGAAAACACGCCATTTAACTCTTAACGATTAGGAGGAAATAAATGTGCACATGCACACACTTTACATGAATTGAAAGAAAGCAATAAAATTATCTCCTGCACACAAGCACTCTACATAATTGAGAGAAAGCGATAAAATAAAGCATGAAAATTTATCTCCTACACTCAAGCACTCTACATAATTGAAGAAAGCATTCAATATTATTCTCATAAACATACTCACAGAACATAAATTTTAGAAAGCAATAAAGAAAATAATAAAGTCTAACTCATACACTCACACACACATACAAAAATCGGAAAAACAAAGTTACCAAAAAATTAAAACAACTACTTTTCTATTCTTATAATGTGCTAGAAATGAATAAAAAGACCAAATAAAATTAAAAGGAGCAAAAAGTTATGGAAATTAAAGTTAAAACCAAAGTTGTTTTAAAATTAAAACTATAGCTTTTTTATTCTTATGAGTTCATAAAAGTGAATAAAAAGTGATAATAAAATCTAAAAGAGACAAAAAGTTTTTCAACCTAAACAATAACTAAGTTAAAGAAAATAAAAATCACTTTTGAAACCTCTTTTAAAAGTTCATGAGGATGAAAAAGATATACTTTTAAAGTTACATAAAAGGTAGAAAAAACTATCCTAATAACATTTCATTTTGGAAATAAAAAGACTAGAATAAAACCCAACATGACGATAAAAACAAAAAAAGCTAAACCCATACACACACACACACACACACACACATACACACACACACACACACACACACACACACACTTTTCATAAAGAGGAAAACAAGGATAAACTTAAGGATAAAAAGAGAAAGAGATAAGCCACCCAAATGAAATTTCATGCCATATAGAGAGAGAAAATCCAACATTTTTATTATCATAATGAAACTATTGTAAAGCTAAAGCTAAAGCAAAGAATAACATAAAAGGGAGGGAGAGAAATCTCCTTACATTGCATGTGAATCCACAAGGCAGCCCACAAAACACACTAAAATTGCTCAAAAAAGTGAACCCTTGGACAATACCGAAATTTTTTATTTATAGGCAAAATTTCCGGAGTGACACGCCCTAGTCACGGGCGTGATAGGGGGCGCGAAAAGATACCTGGGTGGAAGAAGTCAATTTGATCTTTACTGGCTCGGGCGTATTAGGATGGACACGGGCGTGACAGCTGGCGTCGAGTGGAGAACGTCGAGCTCAGTTTGAAGAAGTTGGAGCTGAGGTTTTGACTGGAAATGTTGAGCGATCGACATGGGCATGTTGGGATGGACATGGGCATGATGGCTGGCATCGAGTGGAGAAGGTCGAGATCAATTTGAAGTCGACGATCGTCGCGAGAGTGACACGGGCGTTTCGAGTCTGGGACATAGGTCTGTCCTGCTCGAGTTGAAGAAGGCTGAACGTCGAGTGTCGAGCTGCGGTAAACGATCGTCGAGGGCATGACACGGGCGTGTCGAGTCTGGGACATGGGCATGTCTGCTCATTTTTGACAATTTCCTGGAAAATTTTAAAAATCAAAATTAAAGCTAAGTTAGGTAAATATTTACAAAAAGAAACATATTTATAAACAAAAATAACTAAAAACTATAAATAAGAACTAAAATGATATAAATAAAGTACTAAAATATGGGTATATTTACAACTCATCATTACCCTTTTGAGAGGAGAAGGAATCTATCATGGGCAACACAACTTTAGGCTTGCTGAATTCAGCCACAACCATTCTCTCCTTTAGGAGTTTCTCTTCAAGATCCAAAATGATCTTGTCCTTATATCTTATGATCTCAATTTGGATGATTGAGATGGCCTTTAGTTGGCTGACTTCCCTCACTTTCTGATCCAGTAAGGATGCTGTCTCAGACTGCTGGGCAGCAACTAGCTGTAGAGAGATAATCTCCTCACCCTACATCTTGGCCAACTTCTTGCTTCTTATCAAAGCATCCAAGGTTTTATCATAATTGTCAATCAATTGATTGAAATCTACCTAAGATTCAGAGTCAACATCATCACTGGATGAGAATGCATCAAAATCTTGATTGACCTCATAATCTGAACAATAAGAAGAACTAGACAAAGAATGTACCTTTTTTGGACCAGGCTGATCTTGGCAGGATTCTTCTTCTGTCATGACTATTAGCCCATAACAACTGTAATCATCTACTTCATCATCCTCCTCCTCTGAATCACTTTCTGAATATGACAGAGGGCCCCTGATCTTTAGACTAGCATCTGGATGGACACCATTTGATAAGCTGATGACATCTTTTTCTTTATCATCCTTCTCTTTGCCTTCCATGTGGATAATCAAAGTGTCCCCCATTCCTTTTGCAGTCTTGCAATGGATAATGATCTGAATGGTGGAGTCATCCATGACACTTACCATGATGTGTTGTGCCCTCTTGTCCATAGCAGCTAGGATGACTTAATCCTCTGTCATTTCACTATAGCTCTTTGGATTATGGATACTTAAATTTTATGTAGAGACCTCAAGGGAATGAAGGGTCCTTCTTGAATTGATATCAAGACTCTAGGATCAGTTTCTTCCTTGATCTACCTGATCCTTTCTTTCCAAATCCCAAAATTCTCCTTGCTGCACACTTAGAGCTCCATTGTGCTCCACTCCTTATTGTTCTCTCTTGAACCAACAACCACAAACCTTTTAGCAATTAGTTGAGGTATACTCAGACTGTTAAGTCCTTTTTGAGTAACATCCCTCTAATATAACATAAATTTTTTTGTTTTCAAGGATAGTTAAATCACCTAGAGGGGGGGGGGGGTGAATAGGTTTTTTAGTCCTTAGTGACTATCTTTTTCTTTCCTTGTGATGGATGCTTTATTAGTTAATTAATTTAGCTTTCAAGACATGCAACCTGCACACAAAAAACAAAACAGAAAAGCACACATAGATTTATAGTGGTTCCACAAACAAGTGAACATCCACATTCCCTCCCACCTATTCAACTATCTTGTTGGACAAGGCACCTTTCCAAATCTCTGCTCCAAAAAGCTTACACCTTAGATCTCTTATGATCTCTCAGTCTCCTCCAAGACCTACAGTTCAACCACAAGGGCCTATAACTCAGTGATCAGCTGATCACCTACCTCAGGACAAAGGCCCTACACTCAGGCTGGGAGGATAGCCCTACCTCAGATCCACTAGGGATCCTACCTCAGAGAGAATGACTCTCCTATAATCTCAGGCACAAAGGCCCTTCCTCAGATATGCACCCAGATCCTACCTCAGGCACAAGTGACCTACAACTCAGTGAGAATGACATACCTATCTCAGACTTGAAACCAAGTCCTATAGCTTAGATTCTCAACTGGATCCTACCTTAGAGAAAATTTGCTCCTACCACTCAGATTTAAGAGGATCCTACAACTCACAGAGCTTTACTCTCCTACAAATCTGGTAATGTTGCCCTACCTCAGGCTAGTGGCCCTACAACTCAGATCTAGTTGGATCCTACAAGATGGAGGTGGGTTGGTGAGTCTTGATTGGACATAAGAGAAATTTCTCTGTGCCAATCTACCTTGAATGAAATAGACTCAACCCAACTTTGACTTCAGGAATATATTTCTTGAGTCTACCTTTACTTGAACTGAGATATACTCTGTCCTAACTTCTTCTTTTTCACAGTACTAGGGTTTTTTCCTGCTGGAACTGTGAAGTGACTGCAGCAAAACTAGTTGCTACCTTTGGTGAAGGAATCTCAGCTCAACTGCTTAATAGCAACAAGGATGAAGAAACTTGTGCTAGAAGCAACTTACAGACAACAGTTCTGCTTCTACTTTCTTTCCTAGGCTGAGGTAATTCAGCCCTGACTTCCACTTCACAGCCTCTTGTAAAAGATCTTCAAAGTTGAAGCTGGATCTGTGAAGACCTTATTGGTGTAGATAGAAAATGATACCAACTAACTTTCATTCTCGTCTTCAGAGATCTGCTCTGATCTTGTTGTAGTCGATGAAGAAGACAAACAACTAACTTTTATTCCTCTTAGTCTTGCTGACTTGAGCTTCCTATTCTTTAGTTACAACAATATTGGCGTTGAAGAAGAAGCACCTTGACTGCTCCTTAAAAAGCTCATCTTTATCTGTAGAAGCTTTTCCTTTTATCAATTATGACCCAATGGATTTTTGAGTTGTGGGCCCCACACATTTAATGCCAACTGCCTATATAGTCACGGTAAGTGTATCGATCATTGTAAAGTAATAAAGTTGAGGAGTTGAATCCCCGAATATTAATCTCTCGAGGATTGCAAGTAGGGAGTGTGATTTTGCTATTGAAAGAGTTATAGCAAGTGTTAACGTAAACAAACGGGTTTTGGTTTTGAGTTTCCTATGTTTAACACTAATAATCCTATTACGAGTCACCGTCACTGCGTCGCTTTGGTGGATTACTTAAGAGAGTAATATGAAAGATGGATGAACCTATGAGGGTCGCAATCACCTCTTTGCCACGCACGCTTCTAACAATCACTAGAACGACACTATCTCAACAAGAATAAAAAAAATGCAAGCTCATCAACACAATCAAGAACTAAGATATAAAAACTCATAGACATGCTGAAATACTTAAGCTAAATAGTGTTCTTACACATCAATCCAACATCCAAATAAGCAGAAGAAAAATACTACAAGTGAAGGGGAAGGGAAACAACCAAACGCACAAAGGCTTTCTGAGATTCACGACCAGAGTTAACGGTTTTCGGGCCTTGTCCGAGCTCGGTCTACGGATGACATCCGGGGTCCAGAAGGGTTATCACCTCCTTCCAATAACCCGTCTTCTTCTTGAATAGTCTCTGGGAAAAATCTATCCTTAGAACTCCACAAATACAGCACCTCAAGAGCTTGAAACAGAGCATGGAGCTTGGAGAAGACAATGGTGGCTGGAGATGAAGCTATTGCAAACTTTTGGAGGAAGAATGGTGGCCGAATCAACTCTCCAAGGAGGTGAGAGAAAATAGCAGTATGAGGGAAGTTTTCTCGCTCAGAGGAGCAGAAAATGCGGGATGGATCGGACTTGCCCTCCGGGACAATGAAATCTACGTCTTAAATAGAAAAATTAGAAATAATGGTGACACACGGTTTGTCGCACGACCGTGCGCAAACCGTGCAATATAAACTTTCAGAATAATCCTGTGGAAGGAGAAGCGTCACACATGTGTTTTACTCATGCACGGACGTTTCCGCCCGTGCGTGAAGGAAATCGCACGGGTAATAATAGAAAGATGGAATTCAAGGCAAGAAGGTGGAACCGTGCATTTTACTCGCGCACGGACGCTGCCGCCCGTGCATAAACAAATCGCACGATTAACAACAGAATGGTACCACCAAGAAAGCTACAGGAAAACCATGTGTTTCCATTACACATGGTTCCGAAGAAACCGTGCGTTAACCGTGCGTGAAGATCGTCGAGCTCTGCTCTAAAATTTACCAAACAACAAAATGCACGATGAAGAAGAAACATGTGCTGAGAAATCCACAAGCCTGAATTCCAGACTTGGGGAAAAACGCACAACCTGCACTCAAATAAATAAATCCAAAGGGAACCCTCCAGCATCACAGAAATGTAATGAAATTTGCCGAAAAGGTCCATGGGGAGCCCCATGTTGTTACCCCCGAAAATAGAATGCACAATTGAACACCCATGGGCCAAAACAGTGCACAAAGTGGTCAATGACCGGGCGATGCAAATATAACCGAATACCGGTTGAAAAGCAATGAATGAGTGAGAAAAAAAGCTCAGATGAGTGCAAAAAACCCTATAAATATCGGACTCATCACACCACAAGACTTAAACATTTGCTTGTCCCGAGCAAATCATCTCTCCGTGAACTAGATAATAGCTAGCTGGCTCAGTAATTTCAAAATACTGTATTGCAAGAAATCGAAAACAGCATGGGCATATAAAATAAATAGATACAATTTTAGTTATACTGCGAAGTTTATGAATTTTGACAGGTGTAAATAAGTATTGTAACTACTCAAAAATTGAACTCTGGAGAATCGTTCGGTCATGTGTACGAAGAAAGTAGGCAGCCCACTCAGTTGCACATTGCTAAAGACCGGGGCTTTGGATCACCTCCAAAGAAATCCATCAATGTCGGGGACCATACACTTACCCGTTCACACTCTCTCCACAGCACTAGTTTGACTCAAGTGTGAATCCATGGTCTTTAGAAAAATAATTGGGCTTGGGTATATACATAGGTAAGGATGCAAAAGGATAAAAATGATGGCTACGCACACCCCAAATGAGCCCATACAAAAGAAATCCTCTCGCCAACAAACATGCAAGTTAACCACACCACCAAACTTGAACTTGACAGTACGGGTGTCTGCACCGTCTATCACCACAATAATAACACAAATAGACTCTTCATTTTCACTTTCTTATTTTATATCAATCAACACATATTTTTTTCTTTTCTTTTTCCAGATTTTTATAATACACTTTCAGCCAAAGTTTCAAGAAAACTTCACCGCACAACCACAAAACAACACCATAGCAACAACACCAATAGAAGAATTTACATACTAATACATCGAGATTGGGGTGTGCAACTGGGAAAAGCTTTTAGGCTCTAGTGATCGCGAAGTGGGGCTAAATTAAAAGGAGGGGTAGGCTAAAATTAGGCTAACAAGGATTATCGTTAGGACGGGTTCAAGGCTCAATCGGGCCAAAAAGATGGCCTATATCATGCTTACGCTAGACTGATCTTACACCAATGCTTCAAGAGTAGCTTGGGGCAAGTTCTTAGCAACTGAGAAAGGTGATCCTTCCTCCCGACTCGAGCAATATGAGGCTAGTGACGGCTACACACATTTTTACACTACCATTCGATTACTCAAGATTTAATATTTTTGAGTAGCACAAACTATATTTACAAATGCAAAAAAAGTATAAACCTACGAGCATAATGAAAAATTAAATCTATACTATTTCTACACACCCTTAGTACTCGATTAGGAGCACTGCACAATTTTCACACTACTCTATCCTAAAATCCTAAGAAAACATCACTATTTTATAGTTAGCACACAAGAAATAAATTTGAATTGAGCCGAGCGCGTGCTTAAGATCGCGCTCATGTGGGTGTAGGTGCACGATGCATACATGATAAAATAAAAATAGAAAATGAAAATATACTTTTGGTATGAAAGTGCTAATAGTGCATGTGCATAGGTAACCCGCATAACTTTCCCCCACCAGACTTATACTAAACAACCTATCGAAGATTTGCAATAAACATAGAGAAATAAAAGTTGGGGGAGAGGTTACCCCATGCTCAACAAATAAGCATACCGGAAGATTGGCTTAAATTTCAGAAGAAAGTCCACGGCCTAAACGAACTCCACCTACACAAGAGAATACCTCCGACCACGCATACTAAAAACTTATAATCACAACAACATAATTGAACAAATTAAAAGTGGAAAAATTTGGTTGTCTCCCATAAGCCCTTTTCTTTACCATCCTTAAGGTGGACCAAATAACAGTATTATCAGTTATATAAATATTATTCTGAGCATAAGTTCAGAACTAAATGAAAAAGTCTACAGCTACACATTGCATTGAGCAATAAATGAAACTATAAAAGCAGGAAGCGGTCCCCGGAGATCCTTCACTCCTCAGCTGAACGTTGACTTGATATAGATCCCCCCAGTCATGCGAGATGAGGGCGAGGCAAATGTTTTAGGGCCTAGGGATGACGAATCTCCCCTATCCCTAACCTCTTCCTTCTTATGCCGGCGAGTAAAATTCTGCGCCTTGTGCATGAGCAGTTCTTTTCTTCTCTGATCCACAGATGGGGATCGCCAGGATGGTATAACCACACCAACCAATTCAGCAGCATGTCTATCTTTCTCATCCGGGTGCATCCTTTTCTCACCCGCGGAGGGTGAAAGATCAGCCCAAGTCACCTGTTTAATAGTCTTACAACATTTGTTCGGAACAATAGAAGTTTTTTTATTCTATCTTGTGCACGCTCTCAATAGTCGTGCTCAGCTCACGTTCCTTAATATTCGAGTCTTGTTTCACTCCCAGCAACTCCGTACTTGTTGCTTCTTTAGTTGACATCAACATTTCTTCCACTTTCACAGCCTTATCTCGCCCATTCAGCGAGCACCTGTCTCAACAGCTCTAGATAAATCATTCAATTTCAGAAGTTCTCTAGGTTCATTTGAAATTATAGGGGGAAGTGACGGTGGTAAAGGCAAAATGACCTTGGAAACCAAGGTGACACCGCTCGCATTAAATTGCAGAGTAGCTTCACTAGCTTTTTGGAATGGGACCCCTAAGATGGGTTTTGAGGTATTTCCTATGGGTCATAACACCTGAAAGTTAGTGACTACAACAACCCCATTCAGAATCACTTCCACCTCTTTAATCTCTCCATCGGTCTTTACTATCGATCCATCGGCTAGCACTAGTGACTTCCAGACATTCGATTTGATATTTAAATTCAGTTTTTCAACCTCTTGCAAAACAAGAATGTTGCAAGATGATTTAGAATCATATAAAGCTATCGTATCTACCGCATAAATCTCACACATAACAGCCAATTCATTTAAATTGCACTCCTCCGCCTCCCCAACACTCTTCCCTTGCACACGGGGATTTTTCTCCGTATCACTTGGGTAGGTGCCGCGAGTATGTTTGGAGAACACATGGGCCAGTTTCCCCAGCCGTGTCTCCAAGTTCCTCATGGAAGTGGTTTGAGTGGTCATATTAGATTGGGCCATCTCAACAAACTTCTCCATCATTTCCTCCAACGCACTCTTACGAGACCCTTGCATATCCAGATAATAACCCGTATGCGGCGTTCGCGGCTGGATTCTAGTGGCTTGACCATAAAATTGATGCTAGCCTCCCTGCCACCTTTGACTGGGGGCATTTTGATTCCACGAGAAATTTTGATGATTTCTCGCGTTGGGGTTATACGCATTATTTTGAGGAGAAGTGCAGTTTTGATTATTTATAAAATTTACGCTCTCATCAGAGGTTATACCTGACATCTCTACAAAGGTCTCTCTAGCACTGCACTCATAAGCATGATTGTCGGGGTTACCACAACCCTGACACGAAATGTCCATAAACCGCACTGTAGGAGGGGTGGATCTGGTCAGCATCATCCCTCCATCCATCGAAGGATGGCTCGCCTCAGCTTGCTGCACCACATTCAACTCAAACATATTTATCGCCCCCTAGGGGCATTTCTTCCGGCGGTCCAGTATGTGCTATGGGAGGCAGTGTCGCAAAGTAGCCTCAATGCCTTGTAAGGAGATAGGTTCATTATTGTGCCTCCAGCTACTGTGTCGATCATATCCCTGAAATTAGGCTCAATAGCAAAATAGAATATTTCAACAAAATTCCACGACTCACAGCCATGCTGGGAGCATCGACGCTGCAGGTTAGTGAATCTCTCCCACGCCTCAAATAACGTTTCTTCGTCCAGCAGCCGAAAGGTTGCAATATCCCTACGTGCATTCACAATCTTATCACCCGGGTGGAACTTAGCAGAGAACTTAGAAGACAAGGCCTCCAATATAGTAGTAGTCCCTGGAATAATAGTATGGAGCACGGTTTTGTCCTTGTCCCTCGGCAAAAATGGGATCAACCTCAGCTTTACTACATCATCAGAAATATTGGCATATCAGAATGTTCCACAAATTTCTGAGAACTTCGCCAGATGGTGCTGCGGATCCTCACTCGACAAGCTCGAGAACTGAGTATTATTCCAGATCATATTCAGGATGGCTGGTTTAATCTCGAAGTGGTTGTTTACGAGTGCAGGTCTGAAGTCAGGGAAAACACTTCCCGTAGTAAGGGTTTTGAAATCACGTAATGTCCTAATGCATGGTTGGACCACCTCTTGGCCCTCCACAACCCGTTCATTGTGTTCATTTCCTCCTTTGCCATGATCCTTCATCCTCTCTTCAGTAGCAACAGCATGCAGATGAACTCACCTCGGTCGTGCAGTCTCAAGATCAACTCTTAAATCTTCACCCCTATCAGAAGGGTTCAGATTTTTCATACAACACACAAAAAAAATGATCAAAATACTAAAAACACTTGCAAAACCTTTCCTGTAGAAATGTACACACAATGGTTGCACTCCCCTGCAACGGCGCCAAAAACATGATGTAGTCAAGGCAAGTGTACCGATCGTTGTCAAGTAATAAAGTTTAGGAGTTGAATCCTCGGCTATCGATCTCTCGAGGAGTTCAAGTAGTGAGTGTGATTTCACTATTGAAATAGTTATAACAAGTGTTAACGTAAACAAAGTGGGTTTTGGTTTGGAGTTTCCTAAGTTTAACAGTAATAATCCTATTGCCGGTCGCCATCACCGTGTTGCTTTGGTGGATTACCCAAGAGAGTAATATGAAACCTGGATGAACCAATGAGGGTCACAATCACCTATTCGCCACACACGCTTCTAGCAATTGCTAGAACGACACTATCTCAATAAGAACAAGAAAAACTGAAGTTCATCAACACAATCAAGAACTAAGATATAACAACACATAGACATGCTGAAATACTTAAGCTAAATAGTGTGATTACACATCAATCGAACATCCAAATAAGCAGAAGAAAAATACTACAAGTGAAGGGGAAGAGAAACAACCAAATGCACAAAGGCTTTTCAAGATTCGCGACCGGAGTCAAGGGTTGTCGGGCCTTGTCTGAGCTCGGTCTATGGATTGCGTCCGAGGTCCAGAAGGGATGTCACCTCCTTCCAAAAACCCGTCTTCTTCGTGAATAACTGTTGGGCTAAATCTATCCTTAGCACTCCATGAATGCATCACCTCAAGAGCTTGAAATAGAGCTTGGAGCTTGGAGAAGACAATGGTGGCTGGAGATGAAGCTATTACAAGCTTTTGGAGGAAGAATTTGTAACACCCCGGAACTCAAAAAAGGGACGGGTGATGTTTTAAGCCCAGTTTGAATTTTGGAGCAGGTGTCTCGGGCGTGACACGGGCGTGACACGGGCGTGACACGGGCGTGTCACGGGCGTGACACAGGCGTGTTCGTCCACGGGTCAGGTAGTCGACATTTTGACGGTCGGAGATCGTTGAGTTGAGGCACACGGCCTGGGACATGGGCGTGTCCCAGGGCGTGTCACTTTGGGCTGTTTTCTGAGGAAGGCACACGGGCCATTACATGGGCCCTGACAAGGGCGTGTCAAATTTGACACGGGCGTGTCGGGTGCCGTGTCGCAGGCCGTGTCCTTCTCGGGTTGGGAAAGCTGGCCGATTGCACACGGGGGGGGGGGGCATGACACGGGTCCCGACACGGGCATGTCATAGGTGATACGGGCGTGTCGGAGGCCGTGTCGAATGCCGTGTGCTGGTTTTTGAGTCGGTCAAGACGGCGAATGGGTGACACGGCCATGCACACTGCCGTGTTGCAACCTATGTTCGGCGCAGATTATGTATTTTCAAGCCCGATCAAGGCCGTTCGTTTCTTTGATTTGAGATCTGACGGCTGGGGGTTGTTTCCCAAGGGTTATACCCGGGAATAGGGTTTAGAAACCCTCATTTCTCTTGAGTGGTTCTCTTTCTAAAAGCTAGAGAGAGGAGAGAGCAAGGAGGAGGAAGAAGGGCTAGATCCGGTTGCCGGAGGAGATTCGGAGCTCCAAATCGCGAACCAACTTCGGATCTGCGGAGGCAACGAGATTGCGGTGCTTTTCATCCGCATAGATTTTCATGGCACCGCGGAAAAACGCAAGGGTAACGATTTCTCATCCTTGGGCATGTGAATCCCTTTTTCCCTTTGCATAGGAAGCCCTCTCTCGCGAGTGAGCGAAGAGTTGGAGCGTTCCTTGGGGTAGATATGTAAAGTCCCCCTTGTATAGAGTCTGTATGCGAAAACGGACATAGGCATTGTGTGTGAAGCCTATCCGGAAAGGTAGAGCCGGATCGGTGATGTTGCATTGCATATGAACCGGGGAAGACTCCGGGTGTTTGGGCGTTTTTCGGGTTTTCTACATGGTAGATTGCAACAAGGAGCCTTGGAGATTAACTCTAAGGTGCACCCGGAAAACTGGGCAAAAGCGAGTTTTGCCAACACGATGGCAAGGGAGCCAATGTGAACATAACCGGGTTATGTGATTATTGTGGTGGAAACGGGACTCGGTGAGTCTTGACCTGCGCATATGGCTTAAACTGTCATTGTGGTGTGAGCACGGGTCAGGAGGAACCGTACCCGGTCTATGTCGTTCGGTAGGACCGTTGGCATGGATGAGGGTCTTCGGCGGTCTATGGCTTCAATTGCCGTGACCAAGGCCAGGAAGGCAAAATGCTCATATGGTTGGCCGTCCAAGAGGCGGTGGTGGAACGGGAACGTCTATGGCTTGAATTGACCTGGCGTTGGCCGGTTCGCCGTGAATGTGCCCTGAGTGCATGGGGTGTGTGGCCGTGCGAGCCTACGCCTGTGATTAAGTGTGTTTACACTATTGTTGTTGCCTACTAATAACGTGCAGGGAAAGAGCATCGCCGCCCCGATTTTGGGGGCGGGATCATTATAATTTGGTCAGCATAGCTGACCGTTAAATTATTTACCACCGGGCGGTGGATTGTTGCTTGCAGGTGCTGCGGAGCCGAGCGGGAAATAGCGGGCTAAAGCCCTTGAAGCAGTGCCGGCCCTCGAAGGCCTAAATGTTTATGTTTTTCCTGTTTATCATGTATGGCCGGCCTGCGTGTCGAGATTTGGAAAACACTTTATTTAAAGCAAACTGTTGTAAGGCCATAAGGCCCGTACTCGTGTATTGTACATTCCTATTTGGTTTGTGTAGTGGACATTCATGCGTGTGGCTAGGTTCTTTCCTTTCTTGCAACTTAATAATTGCTTCCACTAGGTGTTATGTAGGACGTTATGATTGGTTGATTGGTTTCAACGCGTAACCAACCGGTCTGTCCGTAGTATATGGCGTCGGGCCCCGGCCAGACCTACTATTATATGATATGCGACGGATAGGGGTGTTACAGAATGGTGGTCGGATCAACTCTACATGGATGAGAAAGGAAATAGCGGAAGGAGGGAAGTTTTCTCGCTCAGAGGAGGGGAAAAGGCGGGTTGGATCAGACTGGTCCTCCGGGACGATGAAATCTGCATCTTAAATGGAAAAATAAAAAATAGTGGTCACGCACGGTTTGGCACATGACCGTGCGCAAACTATTCGATATTTACTTTCAAAATAAGTCTGCGGAAAGAGAAGCGTTGACCCGTGCATTTTACTCGCGCACGGACGTTTCCGCCCATGCGTGAAGGAAATCGTACGGGTAACAACAAAAAGCTGGAATTCAAGGCAAGCAGGTGGAACCATGCGTTTTACTCGCTCACAGGCACTGCCGCGCGTGCGTGAATAAATCACACGATTAACCACTGAATGGCACAACCAAGAAATCTATAGGAAAACGTTCGTTAACCGTGCGTGAAGATCGTCGAGCTCCGCTCGTCAATTTCCAGTACAATAAAACGCACGATTAAGAAGAAACTTGTGCTAAGAAAACGCACGACCGTGCATTTTCCACAAGCCTAAATTCCAGACTTGGGGGAAAACGCACCACATGCACTCAAACAAATAAAACCAAAGGTAACCCTCCAGCGTCACAGAAATGCAATGAAAATATCCGGAAAGGGCCATGGGGAGCACCATGTGCTTACCCCCGAAATAAGAATGCGCAATTGCACACCCATGGGCCAAAATAGTCACAAAGTGGTCAATGATCGGGCGATGCAAATATAACCGAATACTGGTTTAAAAGTAGAGCATGACTGAGAAAACAAGCTAAATGAGTACGAAAAACCCTATAAATATCGGGCTCATCAGCTGCACTTTGCTTTAATCCCAACTGTCGTACAGTAGCATAGTGGCGCCTTTTGGCTTATATTGTAGCTTTCCCGCTAATAATTTTAATAATGTTGACTTATTGACTTGCTGACGTCACCATTTATGGACTTAGTCAAATATCTAGTATCAGTAGAATAAGCGTTGAGTGAATGAGCTTAACTCAATGCCAAAACACTTACACAGAATTCTGTCTATCTAGGAATTGATAGCATTTAGAGAGCAAGCTCTAATCAACACTTTTTGCCTTAGCATATTATTCAGCAACTTTTGCATGCTTGGTGCTGAGAGCATTGAGTGAGCAAACCTCACTCAACGCATTGTGTCTTAGCCTATGCATTCTGTAATTTAGGCGTTAAGAGCGTTGAGTGAGCTTGAATCAGTTCGACGAACTCAGAACTCATTTCAAAGAACTCAGATCTCAACTCGACTAAATGTGAAAGCTCAGTTCGACAAACTCTGAGCTCAGTTCGATGAACTCAGAGCTCAGCTTGACGAAAGTAAAATCAATCAACGCATTTGGACTTAGCCAAATTTCTGTATAAAAAACTCACACACTTGCTTGGTGTGATACAGTCAACGCCTTCATAACATGTTGTTGATTGAGCTTGCCTCACTCAATGCCTGTGGACTTTGTCAAATATCATCACAGATGTTTTGTGGCTTTGACATACAAGGCTATCCTCAAGGATTATGAAGCAATGGCATTGAGTGAATGATGTTCACTCAACACCTATGGACTTAGCCACATATCTTCTAGCTTCCTTTTAGTCTTTGCCTATCTCACAGCCTTTAGCTGTATCGAATTGAGTGAGTTGACTTCACTCAATGCCTGTGGACTTAGCCACTTTTTTGTCTAGCCAATTATTAGGATTAGACTAACTAAGCTATTTTCAACGCTTTTACTTACCTGGCGTTGAGTGAATAAACTTCACTCAATGCCTGTGGACTTAGGCGATTTCTAGCATATCCAACAACTTTTCTTGCATCTAGCGTTGAGTGAGTAAGCTTCACCAATGCCTTTGGACTTAACAGAATTCCTACAGCGGGCGTTGAGTGAGTAAGCTACACTCAATGCCTGTGGACTTAGGAAAATTCCTGCATGTCCATCATCTATCTTGGTGTCCACTTTCTGCCTTGTGACCACCTGCCACAATTACTTAGACAACCTGTCTAAACTTATTCCAAGGAACATCCTACACATGATGTGCTGGTGTTGATGGTGATGCTTCTTCAAATCCAATCAAGGGAACATTGTGGGCAATGGACCCAACAATATCTCCCACTTCTTCAGAGGAGTAGCTTTCTTTAATTTATTTATATATTTTATTCTATAATAAAGCAGGTTGAACTGTCTTTTCATTATTTAATATCAGTTATGGAATTAGCTTTATTTTTATTGTTTTGATTTCTTCCAACACCTCTTCTTATCATGGCTATTATTATTCTTCTTATTCTCATGAGACTATCCATCGTGCTAGTTCTAAACATAGAACAGAGACAAAAAATGCACTGCGATAAACCTATTTACGAAAATAAGAAAAGGAAGAAGAAAACAAGACAACATAATAGGCATATCATGAAGTAAGATATCATATAGTTATTTTGGAACTTACTTCACATAGATTATGGATGCTACTAGATAAGAGATTTAGGTATCCAAAAGGAGCTAGAGGTGACGGTTCCTTTTGGGTGCCCAAACACAGCGTGATATACAAATGATGGGTCTCCATTCATATTTTTGTTTAACGTTATTCTTATGTTGCAAATTTTCATTTAGATTTTTATGAGTCTTTCTGTGATGATCTTCAATTAAATAATATTGTATTGGAGGTTTACATGTATAGCAATTGTTCTTCAAGTTAACATTATTACGCTTAGCATAGGGACTCATAGAGTAGTTGTTTTTAGAAGGGAATTTATGTTCATTCGATTTTAAGAAAGGAGTAATGTGTTTTTGCAGGTAGAGGTGATTTGTATGTTTAGGGGCTTCACCTGCTTGAGCTAGGGGTTTTCTACTCTCGTTGATTGACTCAGTTATTATATGACCGTTCATATTCAATATGCTTTCGGGTTTTACATGAAACTTAGGAGTTGTGTGTCATGAGCTTTTCAACATAATTTCCTTAAGCGCGTTGATTTTTGCAATTAATTTTTTGTTATTAATTTTGAGATTATTTCTAGCTCTAATGTATGCGATTGTGCTATTTTTAAGGGTGGAGACGATGGATTAAATATGGGGTTCGTACTTACTCCTGAATTTGTCAAAAGTCTCATTCATCTCCTTAATTTCGTTTTAATAATCATAGCATCCAACAGACTCCCTTTTGACAGGTGATTCTTCTAGATAGGGCTTCTCTGTTTGTTATTTTGTAGAGAGCGGCTCTTTTTTGACCACCCAATGTATTTTATTTAATCTATTACGATCTATATAGGGTGTAGGGGTGTTTTCTAAGAAGCATTTAGGAGAATTAGGCACGACAGCAATAGACTCTATATTTACACTGTCTCTTACACAGTTATTTTCTGGACTTAGTTTTGAGTTAATACTTTTCAGTTTCCTAATTCAACATCTAGCATCATCTAACATAGTCAGTGTAAGAGTCGAATTACATACAAAAGGTGAGTTTAACTTTCTTACAATGCTCTTGGATAGGGCAAGATTGGAGAATTCAGTTTCTTTACTTTCTTTGTGAGTTGCCTCATCCATAGCTGAGATTACAACTTCCCTCTCCGGTGATATGATTGCCATGTCTTTATCCAGGAGCAAATCTCCATCTAGTTCTTCACATGGATCCATGAGAAATTGCTCAGTCTCATCAACTGCCGAAAGAGGACTATAAGTAGACTCAAGATATTTCCATATATCATATGTAGTGGGCAGGATGTAGATGAGTTTATGGATTTCCTGACCAAGTCCACAAAATAGAATATTCATAGCTTTAGCGTTTATATGACATTCATGTTTAGTTAAGCTATTTGATGACTTGAAACACGTTTTGTTCCACACCTCTATGACTAGACTTATAAGAAAGTTTCTCATCAAGACTTTCCATCCTTCATAGTTTATGCCTAAAAATAATGGTGGTGCTAGTGATTTTTCAGTGTATAACTTTTCATCTCCACTTGTAGATTCGAGATCAGGGTTGGCCATTATTCTTAGTGCTGAAAACATTTTTGGAATAACCTCACTCTGATACCACTTGTTGGATATAGTGGCCAACCTCAGAGGGAGGGGGGTGAATAGGGTTTGCGTCGTTTATCAAAAATTCAAATTATTTTGTTTCAAGGAAAAACTAGTTTATGAAGCTACCATGGGGCATTAGGTATCTCACGCGCGGCGGTATGTCTCTTAACTTGTTTTTTAGGGTAGATTCTTCCTTTGAGATATATGTACTCTTTAGGACAACACAAACTAACATTCACAGCACTACACGCAAGTAAAGAAGCAGGAAATGAATTTCATTGCAAAAACTAAATCAACAACTTTTTTAACAATTACAAAATCTTGATCCCCGTGATGCTGGAGATCAATGGCGGTGAGTGAAAAAACTTTTTGGTTTTCTATACCGAACCGCTCTCCAAACCGGTTGGCTCTCTCCCTTCCCTCCAAAAAAAGGTCTTTGAGCCGGCTCTTCACCTCCACGAAAGGAAGGGTCTTAGAGCCCCTCTAGATCACATGATCTAGACGTCCCTTCCCCGTGAAGATTTCTCATGGAATCCTCCCCGGATTTCGACGAACTTCCCTTGTTGATTTACCTCACCACAAGAATATAGAGAAATGAGAAAGATTACAACAAAAGTTTAAATGATTTAAAAGATTAAAATCTCCCTCTTTACGATTCCTCCATCGAGCAATTCGCGGCCTGTTGAAACCGGAAATTGGCTTCTGTGGAGTCTGAACCATTCGGGAAGGGGTGATCGCACACTTAATTTACCTAGCAAGCTTGGCAAATCGAAGAATTAGAACTTGAAACTGACCCGAGGCTCCAGCACGGAGGTACTAACACACACCCGGAAGATCTTAAATCACTTCTCCTCCTAAGCAAAGTGTTGAGCTAAGGGCACCTCAGAAAGCGCTATAAGATAAGAGAGTAAGAGAACTGGAAAGCTTGCCTTCTGAGGTACCCCCTTGGGTCTATTTATAGAATTTAAAGCCTTGCCTACAAATAGCGAGGCTCTGCTATTCTAAACGGCTATATGAAGCCAAAAGTTGTCTGCTAATAGCCAAACTCTGCATTTCTAGAAGGCTATTTGCTGCCCTACAAGGGCATCAAGGTAATTTTACCTGAGGACTCTACTGGGCGAGTGCCCCATGAATTCCCCACTCTCCTAAAGGGGTGATTGCTAGGGTAAACCAGGAACTTACCTCCGCGACACCCCATCATGAGCGAATGTCGTTCTGGAAGGGTCTCACAACAATCAATGCTTGGGAACTGAAGGAGTTGATAGCACTCGCCTCACTCAACGTCAGGGAATTCAAGGCACTGATAGCACTAGCCACACTTAATGCCAAGGAACTGAAGCCATTGACAGGGCGCGCCTCACTCATTACTAAGGAACGGAAAGTGTTGACAACACTTGCCTCACTCAACACCAAGGAACTGAAGGCATTAATAGCACTAGCCTCACTCAACGGAGTGGAATTGAAGGCATCAATAGAGCGCGTCTCACCCAATGCCAAGGAACTAAAGGCGTTGAGAGCACTCGCCTCACTCAACACTAAGGAATGGAAGGCATTGACAACACTAGCCTCTCTCAACGCAAAGGAATTGAAGGCATTGATAGCACTCTCCTCACTCAATACTAAGGAACGGAAGGAATCAATAACACTCGCCTCTCTCAATGCCAAGGAACTGAAGGCGTTGATAGTACTCGCCTCACTCAATGCCAAGGAACTGAAGACGTTTATATCACTCGCCTCACACAATGCCAAGGAACTGAAGGCACTGACAGGTCCAGCTTCACTCAATGCCTAGGAGCAGAAGGCGTCGATAGGTCCTGCTTCACTCGACGCTTAAGGAACTGGCTCGCGCGGCCTGCTCGACGAACACTAGAAGAGTGTCGCTTCAGGTCTCAAGCCCTCTCGCTCTTGGAGATCCCGCAAAGCACTGATCCTGGAGGGAGTACCCACTCATCGAATATGGGATTGTACACAATCCCCACTCTTTGCGAGCTTCTGCGAAGTTCAAAAAGAATCATCCAACCCCAGGTATTTGATGAGTGCTTGCAGACCTGGAAGAGAATCTTTGTGGGCCCCAATGGTTCTATAAATATCCAATCGCAGACGTGAATTCTGCCTTGTCCAATCCCCTTTCTCTTCGGCTTTCTTGCCTCCATCCTGTTGTCGCTTTCGAAGGAAGTCAAAGATTGCATCAATGCTGCTCAGGTCGAGAACAAAGCTTCGATGGGCTCATTCGCTCCTTGGCTCACCCGAAAATCCTCGGGTAATTCCCTATGAATGAAGAAGGCCAAAATGGTCAGGTACGACCTGACTCAGGACGAGTATATCTCGCGGACTCCCTCCCACTCCGGGTTCCCTCCAGTATCTTCACTCGCTTTTCATTATTTACCAAGATAAAAATAGATGTCAACGTGCTTGCCTACAGGTCCCGCCAATGGAGAAGGAAGTTGGGGAGACGAGTGCTACTCCACACTCACTTGAGGCCAGGAATGACAAAATAGCCCCCGAGATCACCTCTCCTCATAAACCGAAAGATCTCCCGTGGGCTAATTGTATTTCGCCTTTCTTTCAATTTTCTTACCCTTGTTTCTTGCAACTCCTAAACCGTAGCAGGACTTGGGGCGAGACAAGCTATGCGGCCCAGTGTGGGTGCGGCAGCCTCTGAGCTCTAAATAGGGCAATTATAGTGGTGTGTCCAACCTTTCCACTCAAGGTGATGCTCCTGTCATTGAGCCAACAACTCTGCGCCCCAGGCTCGGGAAGGAACACATCATATTCGACACTCCTTTCGAGGGGCAGCCCAGCACTTTCCCACAGCACTAACACAAGGAGGCAGACTCTAGGCCAAGTGATCAATCACCCTCGCCTTATAAAAAGAATGAAGATCACGTACATCTAATACCATCCACTACAGGTTACCGCGAGATCTCGTCGACCGATGTCGACATTGATGAGGAGGAGTTCTCACCTCCCCCCTCGCCTGACTCAATCGCCTCCTTTCTAAGTGATCCAAAAGATGTTGAGGCGCTAAAATGGTCGACGACGGAGATTCTGCGAAAGCACGCCTAGATGATGCGCGAGATATACAGCCAGGTTCGCGTAAACCACAAGTCTATCGAGGTGCCGGTGCTCTGTTTTGATAATAACTACGGACAACTAATTGCCGAGCTGGGGGAGATGCTGGTGGCGGGAGGGACTTCTCTCGAATCCATGTCACGCGAGTAGAAGATCAAATGCGCCTTTCCCAACAGGAGCTGCAGACCTTCAGCGAGTTGCAGTATTCGCGCATGGTCACTAGAGCGGGAAGGGGAGGCTGGGGATGGTGGTAATGACCCCATGCGGGCCTACCGTCTCTCACCTTCTTGCCATCTTCTCTCTTTCTTTATTATTTCTTTATCTTTGTAATAATTTGATTGTGTCGAGTGCTGATGGACGAATGATTTATTATTCTTTTTCCTTTTCTTGGTCATTCTCGCCATTTATTCTTTGTGTTCTTGCGCATGTTTTGTTTCTGAACTTATTTTTAAGGCTGCAACGTTCAACCTTATTTTGGCGGCGAGTGAGGGAGTGCAAGATCTTTTGCAGCGAGTGAGGGAGTGTGGTATCTCTGCGGGGATCTAGGCGAGATCCGTGGAATTGGCTATCCTCACTTTTCCTTGCCTGGATCTTTTCCCACCATAAAATTTCTATAATAGACCCCTCACCTACCACAATAACCATCGCCTGTAAGATCTCCGAGCAATTTCCCTTGCTTTTCTTTCCTTCGCACTCACAATACTAGGCTTTCCCAATTCCCGCGAGATGACATGGGATGCCGATGGTAGGACCACATGCACAGCCGCATTCGCCGACAACCCTTCATGAATTACAACCTCTCAGAAGAAGAATACCATTCGCTCAACAACCTCTACATCTCGGCAGGTTTCACCGTATGACACCCAAGGAAGGTTGAGTCGATCAACCATTTCTCGTCTAATGAACTCTCCATCCCTTCCGAGAAATTTGAGGTGGGATTGCGCTTACCTATCTGGTCAGAAGTCCACCAGGCCGTGCGCTACTTCGTCATAGTTCCCACACAGCACAACCCCAACTCCATCGCCTTGCTAGTAGCATTCGCTTGCTTCTTGAGGGCGGAGCGAATGGAGTTAAGCCTTCCTGTCTTCCGCAAGTTATTCAACTTTCGTGCCAAGAGGGACAGGATGGTGTTCTTCTCCTATAACAACCTCAAGGCCAAGGGTCTCACCAACAAAAACCATAACTGGATTCAAAAAAAAAAATTTCTCCGGTGATTGCGGCAACCTTCCGCTCTCGCCCATCCAGTAGGAAGAATCAACCTACCGCCCTCCATCTCTCAGAGACCATGAGTCAAAGTTAATCAGTTCCTATTCGGAAAGGACTTCGACATTCCCTTCCTGAGAAGGAATGTCGACTCGCTTCTTCCTGTACTCGCTGGGGAAGGTAGTTCTCTCCGTCTGTTACTTTTTAAGAATAACATATTTTTGCTAACTTATGTCGTATGTGCAGGGGCGTGAGATCTTCCCCTCAACCAAACCTTCGCGAGCAGCGCATCATTCATTATGGAGAAGTCACGCACGGAGGACGACACTGCGACATGCAGGAGCGAGCCGAAGTCATTGCCGAAATCAGGAAACCAGAAGTGGAAGCCCGAGACACTTCCTCCACTACCACCTCCAAAGAAGCCAAAAATGAAAGATCTCACCAAAGGCAAGGAGATCATTTCTTATCCTCCCATGAGTACTCAAGCCATTGGTGAGACTACAAGGAAGAAGGCCGACGAGATCGTCGGGACCTTAGCTACGACAGAGAAGGTGGAGCCTAGAGGCCATAGGAACTTTAGCCTGGGAGAGAAGTATTTGGATAATGTCGGCGAGCCCCTACTGATATGGGATCGGGAGATGAACAGGACCCATGTATCCACCATCCTCCCCTCCTGGTAAGAGGGCAAAACTATCTACGGCCAGGCCTACTCGCTGGCATTTGGGCTATATGGGTGAGACAACACCACCTACTATTACGAGACCTTCATGTAATCTCTCACCTATGAGAGTTCACGGGCCCAACTTTGCTCGATTGAGCTCGCTCATATGTCAGCTTGCCGCGGCATCTACCTATCACAATAGATGGAGGATGTCAGTGTCGTACGAGCCGCTCTATCAAAGGAAGTGGCAACCCTGAAGAGGAAGCTCACCGTTGTCGAGAACGATCTCACCCTGCGAGTGGGCGGTGTGGTAAGCTTTCTCACATTCCCTTCATTCGCTGAATGCCTTTCTCATTCTAACATTGATTGTTCTGCAAAATTCCGCGATTGTTGTCGCAAAGGACGCGTGCATAGCTCAGCTCGAGGCGGATAACCAAAGGCTGAAGGCCCAAAACCAGGAGTGGATCGGCTCACTACTTCCCCCTCCCCCAGCAGAGAAGAAAGATTTGTTGTATATGTAGTATGAGCTAGAGCTGATGATGCAGGAAAATTCCATCGTGGCAACAAGTCACTCGCTCGAAATGATGAAGAGAGATGGATTCCTGACGGGCAAAGGCGAGAACTTTCAAAGAAACAAAGAAGAACTATTTTCAAATCTGAGAAAAAAGAGTTCTCTTTTCAAATAAGATTTTTCTTATTGCTTTGTAGGAAGTTTTTGTTGGGTATTGTTCTCACAATAATAGTGATTTGAAGAAGTCCCCCTACAACTGAGATGAATTGAGTTGTATTTGACAATGCTTTCAAGTTATGTGCTTGCAGGATTTAATTGACAAGTACAATCGGTCATAAAAAAAGGACTATGCAATATAATTTCTCATTGTATAGGACATGGTGTTGACTCATGTATAATCTCTCCATTATGGTGTACTTCATTTTCATGTGCAGTAGGGGATTTAAGGAAAAGGTTGGTGGCTTAGTTTATGATGTATCAGAATTTTCTAAGTCAAATTCGTCGAGTATTCACGTAAAGTCTCGTGTCATTCGTCGAGATGTCACATGAACATTCGTGGAATTCGTCGAGTTTACTCGAGAAATTTTAGATAGTTTTTTAAATCTATTTCATGAATGGCTAAGTTAAATTCATCGAGTATTCACGTAAAGTCTCATATCATTCGTCGAGATGTTACGTGAACACTCGTGGAATTCGTCGAGTATTCTCGATAAGTCCAGTGACTCTTAACAGAAAAATTCTTTCTTATCCCATTTTCGACTAATTATAATTCGTCGAATGCCTTCGTGTAATTCGTCGAATGCTTTCACGAAATTCATCGAGTGGATAAGTGATTTGTCAAGTGTTCTGGTCATGTAACGAGTGATCTCGATGAATGGTCTTAGCAGATTTTCTTGTTCAAT
This sequence comes from Platanthera zijinensis, assembly GCA_039513925.1. Lineage (NCBI taxonomy): Eukaryota > Viridiplantae > Streptophyta > Magnoliopsida > Asparagales > Orchidaceae > Platanthera > Platanthera zijinensis. Next base: position 97,806,906 of record CM077083.1, read on the forward strand.
TTTTTGAAGGGTTCTATTTTAAGAATTCGAACATGTACAGTACACGTGGAAGCTCGTTTTGAAAAATATTTTTAGCCATTGTAGAGAAATCCTATAAATATCAAGGATTATATTTCGGTAAAAAGATTCGAAATAATCGCTCTTAACCTAATTTTTTAATCGTCAACGACCATAACTTTTTCTTTCCAAATTTACTATTCTCGAAAGTGTACAACCCGACGATCTAGAAGTGACCATGGAAAAATTCTGTGAAAGTCTAGGTATCTTTCTTGAGTTTTCCTCTCCTCGTACTCCATAGAAAAATTGACTCATTGAGAGAAAGAATAGAACTCTCATAGAGGCATGTAGAACCATGTTGAATGATTCTTCATTACAAGAGTATTTCTGGACTAACGCCATCAACACTGCTTGTCACGTGCAAAATAGAGCACTCATAAATAAGAACCTTCGTAAGACACCTTATGAACTATTAAAGGGAAAGAAACCAACAGTGTCTTATTTTAGAATTTTTGGTAGCAAATGCTTTGTACATAATAATGAAAAATATTACAAAACTTAGTTTAGTGAAAATACTTTGATGTTATTTTTATAGGCTATAGTAGCCATAGCAAAGCTTATAGAATTTTTAATAAGAAAATCATGGTGGTATAAAGGTCATATTTGATGAGATAAGCATGCTTCATAGCAGCTCCTCTAGTGTATTTGTTGAAGATGTAAGTACAAAGTTTAAAGAGCTAAACTTGAAGAAGATGGAAAGGAGGATGTTCCAAACACGATCAAAGTCAACAATCTAAGCCCGTTGGAAGAAGAACTTCAAGATGAAGATCTCCATCAAATTAAAAAAGATTCACCAGAAGTAACAGAACCTCCTAGTGGCATAGTGAATGTAAGACCCCCCTTCTTTTTTTGCTCCCAGGTCATATGCCTAGAACCTCCGCTTTGTAGTGACACCAACCCACGAGAAGGTTGCCACTACAAAATGTCGATTCTACCAAAAAATTCTCAACCATGTACCACAGAATAAACAGAAGTAATCATATAAATAAAACAAGTCCACAATCACAATGATTTATAAATAAGTCCACACAAGATATAGTTGAAAACACAAATGGGCTCCATCCCTGTACATAAGACCCTCACTACAAAACGCTCGTGGAAGAAAAGTACTAATCACTCACGGATCCCTTGGCTGCTGCTGCTGCTCATGACTTAGGCCGGCTCACCTCCTCTTGCACCGTACTCTGGTTGTGCTGGGCCTCCACGAGCTGCAACCTGTCTCCCAACTAGAGTCCCTGGTATTATGTCCATCATGCAGTTAGTCTAAAATACTAAGTTTTTGTCCCCTACCCCTCCCTAGTGACTCATGGGCATCATGCGGGGAGAGGGGGAGTGAAGAAAAAGGTATTTAAAGTGGAGAGTAAACAAGAATAGGTGATGGTGGCCCTAGAAACCATATGCTAATAATATTAACCATAATAATTACAGGTGTATACATGGAACTATAAGTAAAGAAATGACACAATATAAGCAGTAGCATGAAAATAATGATAAAGCAGCTAACTATCAATACAAAGAAAGTAACCTTAATTTATAAGAATGGTCATACAAACTTATAAATTACAGGGTTGTTTTGCAAGGACTAATGTATAAAAGATCCGATAATAATTTCTATGTTAGGGTTGTAAGTTTTATGCAATATTTTGTATGATGTGAGGTGTTATGCATGTTAAATGATATGTCTCACCCAAGTGCAACTCACCCACACGACTCTATGCGCACAGACCTTTAGTTCCCCTATTTTGAGTTAGCTAAACTCTCAGGTACCTCCTGAAGTGGTAAATGGAGGCAGTGGGTTGGGCCTCCCCACTCCTAGGTCGGTATTCACACTACCAAACCTAGACAATGTGTACTACTCGGTATACCGATAGTCAGGTGCTACGGAGTCTCTTGTATTGATGCAGGCAAATCCACCAGTCTTTTCTTGGCAAAGTTAACACTTACACTTGCCGAGTCAACGTATCGACGTCAGTGTGAACGACCATCAAATATCGAGGACCGACCACTTTAATGCACAAGCACATATGCTAATAATTAGTTCCCGTGCCATCGGCTTACCAGACTAACCCATTAATTCCATCAAACACCAAGCCCACCGCTCGCAGAACTAAACCAAACTATCCTCCCATAATAACAGGGTGAGTGAATGTGTATGATGATAGTTTATTAAATGTTAATCATTTAAATCTGCTTATTCCAACAGTTTTTGGTTAACCTTGGACTGTCCGGGGCCTGCCCGATAAAGGGTTGTCATGTGCACTAGGAACTACGATGGGTTGTAGCCTAAAGTTACCTTTATCAAGTCACTTACTTTTATTGGTATCTATTCACTGCCAAACCCCTCCCCACATTCCATTTGAGCTAACCATATGTGAACTATAGCTTTTAAGGGAGGGACGATACATCGTCAACCCCGAGCATAACTCTGTCTCGTTGGTATTTATGCTACCCAACACTTTGCCTTATGGCTGACCTCATTTATACTCCACAAAATTTAGGTGCACTTACTATGTTACTACCCATGTGAGACCTACATCTCTTCCTTATATCTCTCATATTACTATATGCAGACCAAATGAACTAGATTGTGCGTGTGAAGGGAAAATTCTCCAAATACTTCACCTAAAACCCTAGGATTATTTCTAGGGGTCTATCATGATATGTTGTGCCTAAATCCATGGATTTGTTTTTTTTCCTATTTTACTCAGCCTTTATTATAATTTTCCTATAATCATGCCACTTGTGACTTTGAACATGAGGTACAACTTTCTTATATGAAAAATCCTTAATAAAATTTCTACAACATCATATTGGTTAAACAACAAAAAGGTATAAATTTCATTTTTTCCAAATGATTTCCATCATAGATCACAATATTGATTATTTAATCAAAATATAATTTAACAAAGGAAGTACCAGAATTTATTTCCCATAATTGTGATAAAATTTCTAAGTAATAAATGTTTAGTGAGAGAAAATAGCTCTAAAATTCCAATAAAATTATCAATGGTGTTTTTCCACCCAATGAAACTATATACACAGTTTTGAGCCAATCCATAGTGATGTGACCATATTTATTTCATTAGGCCTTGTAGGCAACCCTAATATTTGAACTAAGATTTCAGGGTATTCCAACACTAACTCCCTTAAAATAATTTGTGAGGGTGTTTCATGTGATAACAAGGCAGTGGCCAAGGTTTCACCTTGGATGGTTTATGTAAGGTCACTGAACTCCACTAATTGCAATTTTGAAGGACTAGGCTTTATTTTCTCTAGGTGACCATCTTTGATCACTTGGTTACCCCATCAAATCAACCCTAAATGGGCTAAGATTTTTTTTATGGCCATATGAAGACCCATCTGGTCATCCACCAGAGATTTGCGGAAATTAGAGGTCCATAGACCCTATATTTATCACATGTATGATTTATTAAATTATTACATAAACTATAGAAACTTAATCTCTAAAATTTATTATTTTTGGATATGATGAAGGTTATGACCATACCAGCCTTTTGTCAAATTTTTTTGTCATTTGACTGAGTTTGCCACTGGGGGCACTCAGTTTAATCTCTAGTAAATCTTTGGGACACCTTGTACCCAAATGACTGCTGAGTGTAAGACCCCCCTTTTTTCATTTTAAAACCCGGGATCTTAGGCCCAGAATCGCCGCTTTGCGGTTACACCTTCACGTCCCGAAGGGTAATGACCACAAGGCGCCGATTCTGCCGGCCAAATCGATTACAGAAAGGTAGAACAATAATTTAAGTATGTGTAAGTCCAATGAAATTAAATCACATATATAGAATAAAATCTCCACGAAGGGAGTGTCCACAGAATAATACATCAGAGTACTAAAAATATGGGCTTCCTAGGGTTCTGTCAAGATAAACCGACTCCTAGGGATCTAGCCGGAAATGGGATGTTACACTGAGGAAAAACCAGTGAGTCAAATTGGATGATTTTAATTTTGTATTAAATTAGACCTAAAGATCTAACTTTTCTCTATTGGTCACATCTACAGAAGAGGCCTCTAACTAATTTTAATAATTAAAATAATTTGCCAAAAATAGTGTGACAAAAATGTAATCTATACATTATTAAATAATTCGGCCTGCGTATAATTGATCGAGACCGATCTGATGCCTTGTGGTCATCATCCCCATTGGATTGATGGTCCCCATTTTCCTGACCTGGGCAATGTTTAGTCTTGCTTTTACGGCCACACACGCCCTCTCCTGGCCGGCCATGCCATAACCACCTTCTTCGAGGATGTGGTCGGCGATTAACGTCGGCTTGCAGGTCAGAGGTGGTTGGAATAGAGGTTTAGGGTATGGAATAGGAGCTCAAAATATGAGTCCTTTGGTATGCCTGATCCAACCCAAATTGGGCTCGAATACTGACCCAAATAGATTGAGATCTATGCACTAGATTAGAGGCCGAGAACTGGACATGCAGACGGCTTGGCGGCGAGTGTGGTGTTGGTGTGCCATGGCCGATGACCTCAATGCTCCTCCTTACTGATTCCTTAATTCTTCACCTAAGTCAATGATGTAAAGGTTCGATTTGATTTCTTGGGAGTTTCTAAAGGTGATAAAGGGGTCAATTTGGGGAGAGGGAGGGATAGGCCATGAATCGCCATTAATGGCCATGAATGAAGTTTTCGGCCCATTCAAAAAACCTTGAAATTTTGTCTCTCAGAGGCTAGGAAAACCCATCCCTCTTCTCCAAATTGAAAAGGGGGATGAATGAGGTCATTGAATGAGGATTGAGTGCCCCATGGCCTTCAAAGCCATGGATATTCCTCTTTCTCTCTCATCAATTTGGGGAAACCTCTATTTTCTCTCTCCTAGTCACCCCCTCCAAAATTTTGTGTCATTTCAGGTAATTCCATTTTCTAATAACTAATGGGCCACCATAATTGGGCCTAGCCCAATTGGGTTGTAGCTGGTTTTGACTTTACTCTCAATTTTGGGCTTAAATAACCCTAGTTAATTAGGCTCAACCCTAGGTCAAACTAGATGATGTGACTGACCCAACTAGGAGTTCATGGGTTCCTTGATTCTACCCAAGTCCATTTGTGGCTTGGTGTAATCATTTTGGGTAGGCAATTTGACCTAACTAGGGTTAGTGTTGACTTTGGTCAACTTGACCTCTTTTGTTGACCCTAATGTGTTGTTAATACTCTAAGGTACTCCTTATAAGGTTGGAGGTGTTATTGTGGGGTCAAATAGTCAAGTTGATACCTAAAATCCAAACCCTAGGCTAGGTAACCGGAAAATGCTAATTGCAGACCAAGGTTATTTCAGCTATTTTCCAAGGTACTCATGGTCCTCTTGGTCTACCTAAGGCTTTGTCATGACCTAGTCATGACAAAAATTCCTAGGAGTATTGTTGTTTGTGGGATGTTACAAATCCCAATACATAAAATAAAAATTTTGTCCCCGAAATTAAGGTTAGACCTACGAGATTTGTACAAAAATAATAGAATGAGAAAATCTTAGGTAGTTAAAGTTATACCTATGGCGAATAGTTCAGGGTACTTTTGCTGCATAAGGTCCAGGGGCTCCCAGGTGTGCTCCTCCGATCCGTGATTCGACAACAGGACCTTGACAATCGGAACCATTTTTTTGTCGTAAGACTCGTACCTCTATATCTTCTATCCTGATTGGCCTCAAACGGACTAATCGGTCAGATGTTATTGTGCCAGATGTAGTGGAAATTTGCTGCTCTAGCCATTGGAGATCCCTCCTAAGAGAAGTGACGTGAAAGAAATCATGCAAACCCGCCAACTCGGGCGGTATATCTAATATATAGGCCAAGGGGTTGATTCGCTCCAGGATCCTATAGGGCCTAATATATCATGGACTGAGCTTCTTTATCATGCGTACCCGCGAGACTCCATGCATAAGACATATCTTCAAGATTACTCGGTCTTCAACCCAGAACTCTACCTTACGATGTCATGCATCGTAGTATTTGGCCTATCTACTCTGGGCCACCAACACCCTGTCTCGAATCAGCCACACCTAAGCATCTGTGTCCTCCAAAAACTCTGAGCCAAGCGCCTTTGGATCCACATCCTTGATTGTAGATAGTGAATTCCTGCACCACCATCCATACAATGCCTCATAGGGGGCCATGCTTATACTAGACTGATGACTGTTGTTATAAGAAAATTCAATAAGCGGCAATAGTCTTTCCCACGGCTCCCCGTGATCCAGGATACATAGGCTTAAGAGATCCTCCAATGTCTGGATGGTACACTCCATTTGCCCATCTAGCTAGGGGTGGAATTCAGTGCTGAAATTCAAATGAGAGGTAAGGTAATCCTGGAATGCTCTCCACTCCTTGGACATAAATCGACCATCCTAATTTTATACAATCGTCCTGGGCACGCCATAATAATGGACAAACGCTACACAAACCTTCGTAATAAAACACTGACTGGAGCATCCTTCTTGAGTGGAATAAATCGTGAAACCATCATCAGCCTGTCAACTATCAACCATATCGAATCATTTTTCACATGGGAATGAGGAATTCCATGTACGAAGTCCATCGCGGTATCATCAAACTTCCATTCCGACACTGGTAGGCAACAATCCTGTCGGGCTCTTGCATTCGGCCATTACGAATTGGCAAGTCTCGCAATGAGTCACAAAATACATGATTTCCGTCTCCATAGCCGGTCAGTACATGGTCCTCTTCAGATCGGCCGTCATCTTTGTGATCCAAGGGTGCACTGAGTACCTGCTACTGTGCGCTTCAGTTAAAATATCTTCCCGAATCTGGCCTCCCGCTTGCATATATACTCTGTCTTTGAAACATAGTAGGCCATCCTTTAGTGTGTAATCCCTAGCCATGACTGTCTCCAAAGCCCTGAATATTGGCTCTAATTTATCATCCTACGTTTGCCCATCCTTGATGCGGTCTCGTAAGTCACGGATAGTGCTCATCGATGCCATATAATCCTCATAAAGTTTGGGATCCGCCTTGTACAACTAGGATATTTTCATAACCTCCAGCATCTATACCACCTCCATATCCATCACCTGGGGTTCTACTCCCATGGTTGTAGCTCTCATACTAAAAGCATCTGCTACTTCATTAGCCTTCCATGGGTAGTAGTTCATCGTGTACTAGTAATCGGAAAGAAACTACACCCATTATCTCTATCGCATGTTTAACTCCTTCTGCGTGTCCACGTAGATAAGATTTTTGTGATTGGATAAAATATCGCAATGGACTCATAGAGGTAATGCTGCCAGATCTTGAAGGCAAAGATTACCGCTCCCATTTCTAGATCATGCACTAGATAGTTTTGTTCATGCTTCTTCACCTGACGAGAAGCATAAGCTATCACGTGTCCGTATTGCATTAGGACAACACCCATCCCCTAGTAGGATGCTCAAGTGTAAAACTAGAATCCTTCGTTCCCAGAGGGAAGGGCAAGGATGGGAGTCGAGGTAAGCCAATCCTTCAGCTCTTGGAAGGCAGACCGCATTGCGGTGTCCATACGATTTGTGTATCCTTATTTTTCAATGATGTATGTGGGAGGGCAATTCGGGAAAATCACTCTACGAACTTCCGGTAGTGTACGACAAGTCCTAGGAAACTCTGTATGTCAGATGCCGTCTTTAATAGAGGCCAACCTTGCACTGCTTGGATCTTTGTCGGATACACAGCTAGTCCTGCTCCACTGATTATGTTATCTTAGAAGGCCATATCCTTCAACCAAAACTAACATTTACTGAACTTCACATATAGGTTGTGCTCCCGGAGTTTCTCTAGAGTCAATGCCAAGTTTCGTGCATGCTCCTCCTCCGTCCTCGAGTAGATTAGGATGTCGCCTATAAATACAATGATGAAGATATCGAGATAGGCCTCAAATGCTTGGTTCATTAGACTCATAAATGCAGAGGATACATTTGTGAGCCCGAATGATATAACTATGAACTCATAGAGACCATATCGGCTAATAAATACGGTCTTCGGGATGTCCTCATCTTGAATCTGTAGTTGATAATATCCCAATCTCAAATCTAGTTTCGAGAACTAATGAGCTCCCTCTAGCTGATCGAATGGCTCGTTTATTATCGGAAATAGGTGCATGTTCTGTACTATCAGCCAGTTCAGTCCTCTGTAGTTAATGCATAGTATGCGAGTCGCATCCTTCTTCTTCACAAACAACACTGGGACTCCCCACGACGAGGAGCTTGTGAAGACAAACCCAGCTTAAACCAACTCCGACAGCTGACTCTAGAATTCCACTAGCTCCCTTGGGGATATCTGATATGGGGCCCTAGATAACGGCTTAGCCCCAGACACTAGTTTGATTAGAAAGTCCTTCTCACTATGCGGTGGTATCCCTTGTAACTTCTCTGGGAAAACATCAGTGAAATCTCAAACCACCAGGATGTTGGAGATAGAGTTCTCTTCCTCGTTCATCTCGAATTACACCTAATAAACCTCATCCCCCTCCAGGTGGGCCTTGACGTACAAGATAGAAGAAAGCAGACAACAAAAGATCGGGATAGTACCTTCAAAGGTCGTATAGGTGTTGTCGTATCTAAGCACGACCTTACTCGTCGGGCAATAAATCTAGGCATGGTTCTAGGTGAGCAATGTCATTCCTAAGAAAAAATCAATGTCTGGCATCTTCAAGATCATTGTCGGAGCCTCGAGTGTTAGGTCATCGATGGTCACCCTTAGATGGCATTTTGAAGTAGATAGGATCCCCGTCCCATTGGGAAGACGCACCCTCCGGGTGACTCCCTTATTGTGTTAGTGTAACACCCCAAAACTTAAAAGTGGAACGGACGGTATCCGAAGCAAGTTCGGGTCTTGGTAGGGTGAACACGGCCGGTTACACGGGTGTGTCACATGGCCGTGTCGTGCTCGGGTAGTCGAGTCGAGGCCGACAAACGTTGAGTGCTCTAACAAGGCCTGTGACATGGGCGTGTCACAGGGCGTGTCAGGCATACGGCATATGACACGGGCTTGTCACATGGTCGTGTACTCCTTTGGAAGTTTTGTCTTATGCCGTCTGAGGGACACGGCCCGGAGCACGGGCGTGTACTGTATGACACGGGTGTGTCAGATTCGGCACGGGCATTTGGCCACCTGTGTCCAACAAGGGATGTGACAGTTGGCGTGGCGGTTATGTATGACACACCCCTTGTCACAGGCATGTCGATGACCTGACACGGGCGTGTCCTAACCCGTGTGCTTTTCTATTCTCAACAATCGTGTCTTAATCAAGGCAAATTCATATTAATGTTATTTTTGCTAGGCTATCTCGCAGATGGCTAAATATCCGAAATTTTTAAAAGAACTACTTTCTAATAAAAGCAAACTCGAGGATATTTCGCATATATCTCTCAACGCTGTATGCTCGGCGGCTCTTACTAGTAAATTGCCCTCAAAACAAAATGACTCGGGACGGTTTTCTATCCCGTGCCTTTTTGGCGATGTATTAGTAAAATATGCCTTAGAAGACTTAGGCGCGAGCATTAATTTGATGTCGTTCTCGCTCTTCGTGCGATTAGGTTTGGGTACTCCTGCTCCTACCAATATGCGCATCCAACTAGCGGATCGCTCGGTTAGGTTCCCTATCGGGGTTATTGAGGATGTCCTTATCCGAGTAGACAAGTTCACCTTCCCGGTGGTCTTTGTCATCTTAGACATCGAGGAAGACGCCGAGGTACCAATAATACTTGGTCGCCGTTTCCTCACAACCTCACGTGCGTTAATCGATGTAAGTAATGGTCAGCTTCTCCTTCGGGTAGGAGACGACCAAGTTACTTTTTCTATTAACTCCTCAATGGAAGACTCGTCGCCGAGCGACGATTTCTGCTACTCTTTAGATTCTTTTTATGGAGATTGTTCTTCTCCGGTTTTCGAGTTCGAGTTTTTAAACGAAAATATTTTTTCGCTCGAAAATTTTTATTGCGATGAGTACGCGTCTACCAATATTCCTTTTGAACCAATTGCTTCAAAAGACATTAGCACTAAAACCTCACTAGAAAAACCGCCCAGCCTAGATCTCAAACCATTACCTGAATCCCTCAAATACGCCTTTTGGGGAAAAATGATACACTCCCGGTAAATATTTCTTCGCATTTAAGCGATTCGGAGACCTCCAATTTATTGGAGGTTTTGTTTAAACATCGCCACACAATTGTGTGGCAAATTTCTGACCTTAAGGGGATTAACCCTTCTTTCTGCACTCACAAAATTTTCTTAAATGATAATTGCCGCAAAACCATTCAGCCGCAGCGACATCTTAACCCAAACATGAAAGACGTCGTGAAAACTGAGATAATTAAATTATTAGATCCGGGGATTATTTATCCCATTTCTGATAGTGCATGGGTTAGTCCCATTCATGTCGTGCCCAAGAAGGGCGGTCTAACCGTAGTGGGGAATGAGCACAACGAGCTCGTGCCAACTCGTACTGTTGCGGGTTGGCGTGTGTGCATCAATAATCGTAAACTTAATGATGCCACCGGCAAGGACCATTTCCCACTACTGTTCCTTGACCAGATTCTCGAGCGTCTTTCCGGTCAACCATATTATTGTTTTCTCGACGGTTTATCGGGGTTTTCCAAATCCCCATTTCCCCCGAAGACCGAGAGAAAACAACTTTTACTTTCCCCTTTGGCACCTTCGCCTACCGAAGGATGCCATTTGGCCTCTGCAATGCGCCAGCTACATTCCAAAGATGTATGCTGGCAATCTTTGGCGAGCTAGTAGAAGATATTATGGAAGTATTTATGGATGACTTTTCTGTATTCGGATGCTCATTCCCGGATTGTCTTCGTAATCTCGATCGTGTCCTCTAGCGATGCGAGGACACGAATATTGTTTTAAATTAAGAAAAGTGTAACTTTATGGTTCGAGGAGGTTTGGTCCTCGGCCATAAGATTTCGATTAAGGGGATAGAGTTCGATAAGGCCAAAGTAGAAGTCATAGAAAAGCTTCCTCAGCCGACTAACGTTAAATCTATTAGGAGTTTCTTAGGCCACGCGGGCTTTTATAGGCGCTTCATTCAAGATTTTTCAAAAATAACAAAGCCGCTAACTAACCTCTTGGAAAAGGAATCACCTTTTGTCTTTAGTAGCGATTGCGAGTCTGCCTTCAATTTTATAAACCAAAAACTTATCAATTCTCCAATTCTAGTGGCCCCTAATTGGTCCCTTCCGTTCGAAATCATGTGCGGCGCAAGTGATATTGCCTTAGGCGTCGTTCTTGGCCAACGCATAGAAAAACATTTTCATCCTATTTATTACGCTAGCAAGACGCTCACTTCCGCACAAGTGAATTACACGACGATGGAAAAGGAACTCTTAGCCGTCGTTTTCTCTTTCGATAAGTTTCGCTCGTACCTTACGCTATCTAAAGTTATCATTTTTACCGGTCACTCTGCCCTTAAATATTTACTAGACAAAACCGACGCAAAGCCCCGCCTTCTTCGATGGATTCTCCTCCTTCAAGAATTTGACTTGGAGATCCGGCACAAGAAGGGCGCGGAAAATTGTGCGGCAGACCACCTCTCCCGTTTAGAAAATCTGGGTGTGGAAGCGCTCGTCGAATCTGAAATAAATGACAGATTCGTCGAGGAACGCCTTCTTGCCCTTCGTTCGTCTTCGTCATCTTCGCCTTGGTTCGCAGATTTTGCGAACTACTTAGTCGCGCGGGTACTTCCAAAAGAATTTTCAAGTCATCAAAAGAAGAAATTCTTTTCCGACTTGAAAAATTTCTTTTGGGATGACCCATTTCTTTTCCGTATCTGCGCGGACCAAGCGGTTCAAAGATGCGTCGCGGGAGTGGAGTGCACACAAATATTGAGGCACTGCCACGAGGGTCCAGCCCGGGGGGGGGCACTATCAAGCCAACCGGACCGCTAGGAAGGCGCTAGAGGCGGGCTACTTTTGGCCCACTCTCTTCAAAGACGCGCACAATTTTGTGCGCGCATGCGATAGCTGTCAGCGGTCGGGTAACATCTCACGTCGAGACGAGATGCCCCAAAATATGTTTTTAGAATGCAAAGTTTTCGATTTATGGGCCATAGATTTTGTAGGCCCCCTACCTCCTTCTTATAAAAACACATATATTTTAGTGGCGGTCGACTACGTATTAAGGTGGGCAGAAGCGCAAGCTCTTCCCACCAACGATGCACGAGTCGTCGTTACATTTCTAAAAAAATTATTTTCTCGCTTCGGCATGCCTCGTGCTATTGTCAGTGATAGGGTAACGCATTTCTGTAATGCTCTAATGGCTAAGACGTTAGCTAAATACGGAGTCACGCACAAGCTTGCCACCCCCTACCACCCGCAAACATGTGGACAAGTTGAGGTAGTAAATCGAGAGATTAAGCGAATATTAGAAAAAACCGTTTCACTTAATAGGAAAGATTGGTCCGCTAAGCTCGACGACGCATTATGGGCGTATCGTACGGCATACAAAACCGCTACCGGTTGTACCCTGTTTCGATTAGTCTATGGCAAAGCGTGCCATTTACCCGTAGAACTAGAACATCACACACTTTGGGCATTAAAACTCTTAAACCTCGACTCTAACTTAGCCGCTTAGAATAGAAAACTGCAACTAAACGAGCTCGATGAATGGCGTGCGAACGCTTATGAGAGCAATAAGTTCTATAAGGAGCGTTCTAAGTTCTATCACGATCGAAAAATTAAAACCCCCAAAATTTTTTCTCCGGGCGATCTAGTCCTTCTTTACAATTCACGTCTTAGGCTTTTCCCGGGTAAGATAAAATTGGGATGGTTCGGCCCCTTCAAGGTTGAAGAGGTTTGGCCATATGGGACCATACTCATCTCCCACCCCGAAAAAGGCACTTTTAAGGTGAACAATAATCGGTTAAAGTCTTATATAGCGGGTGACCCTGTGATCAGTAGGAGCGAAAACCTAACCCTTGTCCATATATAAACCCGCCAATATAGTCAAGCTACGCGACTATAAACAAAGCGCTCCTGGGAGGCACCCCACGTCTATCTTTTTTACGTCTTTATTTATTATGTTTTCTATTTTTCTAATAAATGCAGGGTTTCTAATGGGCTTCCCCGAGCGCAGATCAGGGACGTTTTCTGTTCCCCTCTTTTTCCTTTTTTGTACATATACCTGATGTCTTGTTCCTCATGCTTAGCATACAACATTGGGGACAATGTTGGATCGAAGTATGGGGGTGTTTTCGTATTTTTGTACTTTCTTTTTCACTTACAAAAACAAAACAAAAAAAAAAATTTTAAAAACAAAACTTCAAAAATAAAAAAATATATATATAACACAAAAATCAAAAAAAAAATATTAATTAAAAATTTTGAAGTTTCATTTTTGAAACATTCACTTATTTTTAACTTGGTCCGCGAGATCCGGCTCATCGAGCCATCCACATAATGAGTCATCTTGCGGCAACCTATTTTATATTTTTGTAAATATTCTTGTAAATATTTTTTGTAAATATTTTTATAAGTACTGTTTGTAACTATTCTTTCTCTTTCCCCTCTCCCTTTTTCCCTCTCATCCTTGTAAATATTTTTTCTTATTTTTCCAAATTTTTGTAAATGGAATGAAAATTTTATTAAAAATACAAACAAATTCACAAAACTTAATAATAAAACAAACAAAAATTTTGTATTCGCAAAACTTAAAAATCCAAAAAAAATTATTTTCGCATTTTTTTTATTTTTATTTTTTTCTTTAGTATGTACATATTAAAGATATAAATACAAAAATACAAAAAAAAAGAGCATAACTTCAAAAATTCATAAAAAATATATATAACTTATGAAACAAATATATCATTCTTAAGTTTCTTGCTATCCAAAACTTTTGTTTTGAGTTTATTTATATGCGAATTTGATCAATTCTTTGTTCACTATTCGTTTGTTAATTATAGATTGAAAAATCTAAATAGCCGGGGTTAAGTTTTAAAGAATTTATTATACTTTGTTAAAAATAGGGGACTCGCTTTAGGCACTACTTCTAATTTTTCATTGATAGGAGCACGTGTACCATGTTAGAAAATAACGACTATAGAATTCAATTATGCTTGCTTTTAACTTTCTGAAAAATTTGAACGTACAATTTATAAAGGTTGCTCTCAATTATTTTTCAATTAAAAATCTAGTTCTCTTTTCTCCCCTTACTTATCATAACCTTCTTGGTATGATAAAAAAAATTCCCCCCCCCCCCCCGAAAAAAACAAATATCCTATGTCAATGGGAATAAGATTTCGTTCCGTAAACATAGGCACCCAATAAATGAAAAGATTATACATTACAGAGTAAGAGGATAAAATTCATTACTCCAACACATATACATTGGGTTATTTTTATTTATGAAGAAGAAAAAAATTTATGTTAAGGAAAATAAGATTTCGTTTTCCTTTAACATCCAAATCAAAAAAAAATGGAGGTTCGAAAAAAAATAATAACCTCGCCTCAAAATCCAAGCATCTTCATAAACAAACATCAACCCCCCTTAGCCAATTTCATGACTCTAGAATTAATTCAAAAATCTTTTTGAGAGCATAATTCGTAAATTGCATTATTTCCGGTAAAACTCCTAAAAGCTAAAGTTCGTATAACTCCAAACTATTTTCTGTTAATCTAACCAATACAATTATTGCTTTCTATTTGATTACATCAAGAAGTCTTTTGGCCAAAACTTTTGCCCTGTTTAAATCATCTAAATGATTTAGGACTTAACTCTTATACCCCGTAAATTTTATTTGATCTATCTTATAATTAATTTATCGGTAGCAGAACTTAGGGTTTTTTATTATTCCTTATAAATTCACCTCAAACTTTTGCTCTGGAATAACAAAAGCTTAAGTATGGGGGTATTTGATGAGTTGTAAATATACCTATATTTTCGTATTTTATTTAAGTCAATTTTGTTTATTTTTGTCTTTTTTATTAGTTTTATTCAATAAATTGCTTATTTTTGTAAATATTATTTCTAACTTAGCTTTATTTTAATTCCAGAAAAATTCCAGAAAAAGTCAAAAAGTTGACTGACACGCCCGTGTCACATGACCGACACGCCCGTATCACGCCCTCGACGATCGCCGACCACAGGTTGCCAGCTCGACGATCGGCGATCATCAAACCGAGCTCGACACGCCCCCAGACACGCCCGTGTCAAAGTGTGACACGGGCGTTACTTCTCCACCTGGCCCGACGTGACACGCGCGAATTTGCGGCCGGACCGCGCCCAGATCGACCTCCCCGACACGACCCAGTCACGCCCGTGACTTACACATGTCACGCCCAGACCTAGGGCGTGACCGCCACGTTTTCAGCCGAAGTCAACTTTCCAGTCAAATCACCGATCAGCTCATGAACAGTAGTGACACGCCCCCCTGTCACGCCCTAGTCACGGGCGTGACCAACCCAAAATTTTGCCTATAAAAGGCCAGCTGCTGTATGAGATTTCTGTCCACTTTTTGGTCCAAATTTCTTAGGGGAGGTGCTGCCCATTTGGATTCCATGCTTATGTAAGGGGAATTTCTCCCCCCCCATCTCTCATAGTTTGTATTCGGTTGTTTGTTTGTTTTAGCTTTCCATGTAATAGCTTTTTATTAAATTAAATGTTAGTTTTTTTCCCTTCATATGGTTTGGAATTCAATTAAGCGCCCTTCTCTTTGCAATTTTTCGTCCCCCTTTTTGTTCTTTTTATGTTTTCTCTTTTAAAGCTTTCATAATCTCGCTTAGTTTAGGATTTTATCGGCATTTCTAGCCGTTGTAATGTCTGTTTTATTTTCACAATCCGCACTTGTTTAGGTTTAGCTTTTCCTTTTTTCCTTATTTTAATTCTTAAGGGTTTATAAAAACACCTAAAAAAGTGTGATTTTCATTTTTCTTAACTTAGGGTTTTTAGGATTGTAAATCTTTTTTCGTCTTTTTTAGTTTTATTTTCACTTTTTAGGAGTTTTTATAAAAATATAAGAATGAAAATATAGTCGTTATAATTTTTCACTCACTTCATTTTAGCTTTTTATTTGTAAAACTTTTTGTCCCTTTAATTTTTTTTTCAATTTTTTATGCATTTCTACCGCATTCTAGCGGTAGAAATGCAGTCGTTTTAATTTTTCAGCAACTTTGTTTTTCTTATTTTTGCAAGTGTGCGTGCGTGTATGAGTTAGGTTTTATTGCTTTATTTCAATTTCTGTAGAGTGCGCGTGTGCGTATGCATTTATTTCTGCCTACTCGTTAAGAGTTAAATGGCGCTCTGCTTTCATTTCCTGCCCACTCGTTTGAGTGGGACTTGTTTTTTATTGCTTTTATTTTCTCCTACTCACTTGAGTAGGAAACTTAGAGTGCGTGTATGTGTGTTTTCATTTATATAGAGAGTGTGTGTGAGTTTTACTTTCAAGTAGAGTGTGTGCCTGTATGAGATAAATTTACCCCTGCCCACTCATTTGAACCGGGACTCGCAATTTTATCGCTTTCTCAATTATGTAGAGTGCATGCATGTAGGAGATAATTTTTACGCTTTATTTATCGCTTTCTTCAATTAAGAAGAGTGTGTGCATGTGTGCATTTATTTCCGCCTACTCATTAAGAGTTCAATGGCGTGCTTTTATTTCCCGCCTACTCATTTGAGTAGGGCTTGCTTCATTTAATTTTCTTTATGGTTTTGAAGTGTGCGTGAGTGCCTGCATCAATTAGCCTTCAATTTATCTAATTCTCCAATTTTTTTGTGTTTTCTCTTATAATTGTTCAGTGCTTAATTTAACACTCACGCTTCACCTAAAAACATAAAGCCATCCCCGTACCGATGAGTGCCTAATCTCTATTAGACTTCGGCATCGAAGAGCATTGGGACATATAAAATGATTTGAAATAATTAAAAAACTTTATTTTTATTTTAATTTAAGGACTTATGGTTTGCCCCGGGTTAACGACGCATAGGACCACATAATTGATTTGTGGCCTCTATTTCCGTTATCCATACGCAACGCCGAGAGGCCGCACGTATGGACCGATCCCCCTTGGGTAAATAGAACTGCGTACGCCCCCTCGAAAGAGGAGAAACGTAGTTCTGCCGGATTGGGTTCCCCACCCAATAGTGGGGTTCTTAGCATCATGCAGGCGTTAAGGGGAATCCTTCGTCGGACTAACGTTCGGTCGAATAGCCTTAGCGCCTAGGTGAGCGATATCCCTAGACCAAGGTGAGCTCATGTCAATGGAACCTCCACGACCAAGTGCCTTTTATTAATTTAAAAACAAAGTTCAATAATTGTTAAGAATTATTTTAGTCTTAATCCGATTCGATGCCGAGCGTTAACCCGTCATCGAACTAACTTAGTAAAATTCAGCTCTCTTTCTTTCGATTTTAATTAGACTAAAAAAATCCCACATTACTGATAGTAAGATAATAGTGTTCCTGGAAGAGTAGATATAATCAACGCGTCCCCGAGAATAATACGACCTCGGTATTTTCCCGAATACCGAGTACTACTTGCGATAGGAGCACTTGTCTCCTCTCATTAGAAAACTCAATCATCTAACTCGGCCCGCGGAATCTGACCATTTCGAACCAACCACACTCGGTCTCGGTTCCGCGACCATCAAGTTTTTGGCGCCGTTGCCGGGAAATCTGGTTGTTATATTGAATCCGGGACACTATTAATTTTACTTTATTTTCAAATAAAAAAATTTTATACAAAAAAAAAAATCCTTCCCCCTTTCGTTGTTTTTTTTAGGGTGTATGACCCGTGGACAAGCTTCGAGTTCTGAAAATCTTGAATTCAACCCCGAGATCGACCGCTCTCTTACGCGTATCCGATCTCTCTGTCAAATTCCCTTTTTAGACCCCGCAGAATCCATCGGAGAACTCTCTTTCTCTTCTATGGCCGACCCAAATAATGCCCAAGCGGCCGAGCGTACGATGTCTTACTACGCTCGACCCAACTTGGATGATACGGGGCTAAGTATTGTTCGGCCTGCTGCGGCAAACAATAATTTTGAAATTAAGTCAAGTGTTATACAAATGATCCAAAATGCCGTGCAGTTCGACGGACAGCCGGATGAGGACCCGAATAACCACTTGTCTAATTTTTTGGAAATTTGCGATACTTTTAAGATTAATGGCGTCACTGATGACGCCATTCATTTGCGCCTTTTTCACTTCTCCCTTAAGTCCAAAGCCAAGGAGTGGCTGGTCTCCCTCCTGCGGGGATCCATCACGACCTGGGCGAAGTTGGCGGAAAAATTCCTTACTAAATATTTTCCGCCCGTAAAAACTGCAAGATTGTAGGCGGACATTTCCTCCTTTGTGCAAATCAACTCCGAGTCTCTTTATGAGACTTGGGAGCATTTTAAGGAATTTCTCCGCTGGTGCCCGCACCACGCGTTGCCAACGTGGTTGCAGGTACAAATTTTTTATGACGGACTGAACAGTCAGACGCGTCAAATGATTGACGCGGCTGCCGGGGGCACTCTGAATAATAAGACCCCCGAGGCCACCCAGGCCCTTTTCGAAGAGATGGCTATGAATGCCTATAAATGGAATGTCTCGCGGGCGCGCCATAAGCAGTCGGGCCTTTATGAAGTGGATGCCACTGCTCAACTAGCCCTTCAAGTCGAAAGGCTAACTAAACAGGTGGCGGAGATGTCTGTTGCCTCCTCCACTCCGCCTTGTTTTCTTCCCCCCTCTAACGTCTGCATAGTCGACGAGTTCGTGGACTACATGGGAAATCCGGTGCATCCCTCCTTTCAAAACAACCCTTATAGTAGCCACTATAATCCAGGTTGGAGGAACCACCCGAATTTCTCATGGAATAACCCGAACAACGCGCATCGCCCTCCTCCCCCTCTTTTTGTGCCCACGTTTTCTCCTCCCCCTCCTATGAAGCCATCCCCGATGGAGGAAAATTTAAATCGTTATGTCGCGTCCAACGAGTCCAATATCCGGAACATCACTGGATCGCTAAAAATTTTTGAAATCCAGGTTGGACAGTTGGCGTAACTTATGTCGGAACACGCTCTGGGGGCACTGCCAGGGAACACGGAGCCCAATCCAAGGGAAACTGCCAACGCTATAACCCTCTGTAGCGGTAAGGAGGTGGTCGATCCAAAACGGATCGATCCTCAGGTACATATTTCACCTTCGACCCCTCTTCCCTCTTCTTCGATTACACAACCCTTACCGATTTTTAACAACAAAACTATTTAAAACAAGGTGCTGCCCTACCTGCATAAGTTAGATAACGAGCGAGTGAATGCGCAATATTAAAAATTTATTTTATTACTTAAACAAATTCATATTAATGTTCCTTTTTGCGAGGCTATCTCTCAAATGCCTAAATATGCGAAATTTTTAAAAGAACTACTTTTAAATAAACGCAAACTCGAGGATATTTCGCATATATCTCTTAAAGCTGTCTGCTCGGCGGCTCTTACTAGTAAATTGCCCTCAAAACAAAATGACCCGGGACAGTTTTCAATCCCGTGCCTTTTTGGTGATGTATTAGTAAAATATGCCTTAGCAGACTTAGGCGCGAGCATTAATTTGATGCCGTTCTCGCTCTTCCTGCGATTAGGTTTGGGTACTCCTGCTCCTACCAATATGTGCATCCAACTAGCGGATCGCTCAGTTAGGTTCCCCATCGGGGTTGTTGAGGATGTCCTTGTCCGAGTAGACAAGTTCACCTTCCCGGTGGACTTTGTCATCTTAGACATCGAGGAAGATGCCGAGGTACCAATAATACTTGGTCGCCCTTTCCTCGCAACCTCACGTGCGTTAATTGATGTAAGTAATGGTCAGCTTCTCCTTCGGGTAGGAGACGACCCAGTTACTTTTTCTATTAACTCCTCAATGGAAGACTCATCGCCGAGCGACGAATTCTGCTACTCTTTAGATTATTTTTATGGAGATTGTTCTTCTCCGGTTTTCGAGTACGAGTTTTTAAATGAAAATATTTTTTCGCTCGAAAATTTTTATTGCGATGAGGACTCGTCTACGAATATGCCTTTTGAACCAATTGGTTCAAAAGACATTAGCAATAAAACCTCACTAGAAGAACCGCCCACCCTAGATCTCAAACCATTACCCAAATCCCTCAAATACGCCTTTTTGGGGAAAAATGATACACTCCCGGTAATCATTTCTTCGCATTTAAGCGATTCGGAGACCTCCGATTTATTGGATGTTTTGCTTAAACATCGCCACGCAATTGCGTGGCAAATTTCTGACCTTAAGGGGATTAACCCTTCTTTCTGCACTCACAAAATTTTCTTAAACGATAATTGCCGCAAAACCATTCAGCCGCAACGACGTCTTAACCCAAACATGAAACACGGCGTGAAAACTGAGATAATTAAATTATTAGATGCGGGGATTATTTATCCCATTTCTAATAGTGCATGGGTTAGTCCCATTCATATCGTGCCCAAGAAGGGCGGTCTAACTGTAGTGGCGAATGAGCACAATGTGCTCGTCCCAACTCGTACTGTTACGGATTGGCGCGTGTGCATCGATTATCGTAAACCTAATGATGCCACCCGCAAGGACCATTTCCCACTACCGTTCCTTGACCAGATTCTCGATCGTCTTTCCGGTCATCCATTTTATTGTTTTCTCGACGGTTTATCGGGGTTTTTCCAAATCCCCATTTCCCCAGAAGACCAAGAGAAAACAACTTTTACTTGCCCCTTTGGCACCTTCGCCTACCGAAGGATGCCATTTGGCCTTTGCAATGCGCCAGCTACATTCCAAAGATGTATGCTGGCAATCTTTGGCGAGCTAGTAGAAGATACTATGGAAGTATTTATGGATGACTTTTCTGTATTCGGATGCTCATTCCTGGATTTTCTTCGTAATCTCGATCGTGTCCTCCAGCGATGCGAGGACAAGAATCTTGTTTTAAATTGGGAAAAGTGTAACTTTATGGTTCGAGGAGGTTTGGTCCTCGGCCATAAAATTTCGATTAAGGGGATAGAGGTCGATAAGGCCAAAGTAGAAGTCATAGAAAAGCTTCCTCAGTAGACTAACGTTAAATCTATTAGGAGTTTCTTAGGCCACGCAGGATTTTATAGGCGCTTCATTCAAGATTTTTCAAAAATAACAAAGTCGCTAACTCACCTCTTAGAAAAGGAATCACCTTTTGTCTTTAGTAGCGATTGCGTGTCTGCCTGCAATTTTATAAAACAAAAACTTTTGAATTCTCTAATTCTAGTGGCCCCTAATTGGTCCCTTCCGTTCGAAATCATGTGCGATGCGAGTGATATTGCCTTGGGCGCCGTTCTTGGCCAATGGGTAGAAAAACATTTTCATCCTATTTATTACACTAGCAAGACGCTCACTTCCGCACAAGTGAATTACACGATGAAGGAAAAGGAACTCTTAGCCGTCATTTTCACTTTCGATAAGTTTCGCTCGTACCTTACGCTATCTAAAGTTATCGTTTTTACCGATCACTCCGCCCCTAAGTATTTACTAGCCAAAACCGACGCAAAGCCCTGCCTTCTTCGATGGATTCTCCTCCTTTAAGAATTTGACTTGGAGATCCGGGACAAGAAGGGCGCGGAAAATCTTGCGGCAGACCACCTCTCCTGTTTAGAAAATCCGGGTGCGGAAGCGCTCGTCGAATCTGAAATAAATGAAAGATTCCCCGAGGAACGCCTTCTTGCCCTTCGTTCATCTTCGTCATATTCGCCTTGGTTCGCAGATTTTGCGAACTACTTAGTCGCGCGGGTACTTCCAAAAGAATTTTCAAGTCATCAAAAGAAGAAATTCTTTTCCGACTTGAAAAATTTCTTTTTGGATGACCCATTTCTTATCCGTATCTGCGCGGACCAAGCGGTTCGAAGATGCGTCGCAGGAGTGGAGTGCACACAAATATTGAGGCACTACCACGAGGGTCCAGCCGGGGGGCACTATCAAGCCAACCGGATCGCTAGGAAGGCGCTAGAGGCGGGCTACTTTTGGCCCACTCTCATCAAAGACGCGCACAATTTTGTGCGCGCATGCGATAGCTGTCAGCGGTCGGGTAGCATCTAACGTCGAGACGAGATGCCCCAAAATATGTTTTTAGAATGCGAAGTTTTCGATTTATGGGGAATAGATTTTGTAGGCCCCATGCCTCCTTCTTATAAAAATACATATATTTTAGTGGCGGTCGACTACGTATCAAGGTGGGCGGAAGCGTAAGCTCTCCCCACCAACGATGCGCGAGTCGTCGTTACATTTCTAAAAAAATTATTTTCTCGCTTCGGCACGCCTCGCGCTATTATTAGTGATAAGGGAACGCATTTCTGTAATGCTCTAATGGCTAAGACGTTAGCTAAATACGGAGTCACGCACAAGCTTGCAACCCCCTACCACCCGCAAACAAGTGGCCAAGTTGAGGTAGTAAATCGAGAGATTAAGCGAATATTAGAAAAAACCGTTTCACTTAATAGGAAAGATTGGTCCGCTAAGCTCAATGACCCGTAATGGGTGTATCGTACGACGTACAAAACCGCTACCGGTTGTACCCGTTTCGATTAGTCTATGGCAAAGCGTGCCATTTACCCGTAGAACTAGAACATCGCGCACTTTGGGCATTAAAACTCTTAAACCTCGACTCTAACTTAGCTGCTCAGAATAGAAAACTGCAACTAAACGAGCTCGATGAATGGCGTGCGAACGCTTACGAGAGCAATATGTTCTATAAGGAGCGTTCTAAGTTCTATCATGATCGAAAAATTAAAACCCCCCAAAAATTATCTCCGGGCGATCTACTCCTTCTTTACAATTTACGTCTTAGGCTTTTCCCGGGTAAGCTAAAATTGCGATGGTTCGGCCCCTTCAAGGTTGAAGCGGTTTGGCCATATGGGACCATACTCATCTCCCACCCCGAAAAAGGCACTTTTAAGGTGAACGGTAATCGGTTAAAGTCTTATATAGCGGGCGACCCTGTGATCAGTAGGAGCGAAACCATAACCCTTCTCCATATATAAACCCGCCAATATAGTCAAGCTACGCGACTATAAACAAAGCGCTCCTGGGAGGCACCCCACGTCTATCTTTTTTACGTCTTTATTTATTATGTTTTCTATTTTTCTAATAAATGCAGGGTTTCTAATGGGCTTCCCTGAGCGCGGATCAGGGACGTTTTCTGCCCCCCTCTTTTTCCTTTTTTGTACATATACCTGTTGTCTTGTTCCTCATGCTTAGCATACAATATTGGGGACAATGTTGGATCTAAGTATGGGGGTGTTTTCGTATTTTCGTACTTTCTTTTTTAGTTACAAAAACAAAACAAAAAAAAATTTAAAAACAAAACTTCAAAAATAAAAAAAAATATATATAACACAAAAATAAAAAAAAAATTATTAATTAAAAATTTTGAAGTTTATTTTTGAAACATTGACTTATTTTTAACTTGGTCGGCGAGATCCGGCTCATCGAGCCATCCACATAACGAGTCATCTCGCGGCAACCTAGTTTATATTTTTGTAAATATTCTTGTAAATATTTTTTGTAAATAATTTTTATAAGTACTGTTTGTAACTATTCTTTCTCTTTCCCCTCTCCCTTTTTCCCTCTCATCCTTGTAAATATTTTTTCTTATTTTTCCAAATTTTTGTAAATAGAATGAAAATTTTATTAAAAATACATAAAATTCACAAAACATAAAAATACAAAAAAAAAATTTTGTATTCGCAAAACTTAAAAATCCAAAAAAATTTATTTTTCGCATTTTTTATTTTTATTTTTTTCTTAAGTATGTACATATTAAAGATATAAATACAAAAAAAAGAGCATAACTTCAAAAATTCAAAAAAAATATATAAATAACTTATGAAACAAATATATCATTCTTAAGTTTATTGCTATCCAAAACTTTTGTTTTGAGTTTATTTATATGCAAATTTGATCAATTCTTTGTTCACTATTCATTTGTTAATTATAGATTGAAAAATCTAAATAGCCGGGGTTAAGTTTTAAAGAATTTATTATACTTTGTTAAAAATAGGGGACTCGCTTTAGGCACTACTTATAATTTTTCATAGATAGGAGCACGTGTACCATGTTAGAAAATAATGACTATAGAATTCAATTATGCTTGCTTTTAGCTTTCTGAAAAATTGGAACGTATAATTTATAAAGTTTTCTCTCAATTATTTTTCAATTAAAAATCTAGTTCTCTTTTCTCCCCTTACTTATCATAACCTTCTTGGTATGATAAAAAAAAATTCCCCCCCCCCAAAAAAGATCCTATGTCAATGGGAATAAGATTTCATTCCGTAAATATAGGCACCAAATAAATGAAAAGATTATACGTTACGGAGTAAGAGGATAAATTCATTAATCCAACACATATACATTGGGTTATTTTTATTTATGAAGAAGAAAAAAATTTATGTTAAGGAAAATAAGATTTCGTTTTCCTTTAACATCCAAATCAAAAAAAATGGAGGTTCGAAAAAAAAAATAATAACCTCGCCTAAAAATCCAAGCATCTTCATAAACCAACCTCAACCCCCCTTACCCAATTTCATGACTCTAGAATTAATTCAAAAATCTTTTTGAGAGCATAATTCGTAAATTGCATTATTTCCGGTAAAACTCCTAAAAGCTAAAATTCGTATAACTCCAAACTATTTTTTGTTAATCTAACCAATAAAATTATTGCTTTCTATTTGATTACATCAAGAAGTCTTTTGGCCAAAACTTTTGCCCTGTTTAAATCATCTAAATGATTTTAGAACTTAACTCTTATACCCATTATATTTTATTTGATCTCTCTTATAATTAATTTAGCGGTAGTAGAACTTAGGGTTTTTTATTTTTCCTTATAAGTTCACCTCAAACTTTTGCTCTAGAATAGCAAAAGCTTAAGTATGGGAGTATTTGATGAGTTGTAAATATACCTATATTTTTGTATTTTATTTAAGTCAATTTTGTTTATTTTTGTCTTTTTTATTTGTTTTATTCAATAAATTGCATAAATATTTTTTCTAACTTAGCTTTATTTTTATTCCAGAAAAATTCCAGAAAAATTCCAGAAAAATTCAAAAAGTTGACTGACACGCCCGTGTCACATGACCGACATGCCCGTGTCATGCCCTCGACGATCGCCGACCATAGGTTTCCAGCTCGACGACCGGCGATCATCAAACCGAGCTCGACACGCCCCCAGACACGCCCGTGTCAAAGTGTGACACGGGCGTGACTTCTCCACCTGGCCCGACGTGACGCACGTGACTTTGCGGCCGGACCGCGCCCAGATCGACCTCCCTGTCACGCCCCAGTCACGCCCGTGACTTACACATGTCACGCCCGTGACCTAGGGCGTGACCGTCATGTTTTCAGCCGAAGTCAACTTTCCAGTCAAATCACCGATCAGCTCATGAACAGTAGTGACACGCCCCCCTGTCACGCCCTAGTCACTTGCGTGACCAATCCGAAATTTTGCCTATAAAAGGCCAGCTGCTGTATGAGATTTCTGTCCACTTTTTGGTCCAAATTGCTTAGGGGAGGTGCTGCCCATTTGGATTCCATGCTTATGTTAGGAGAATTTCTCCCCCCCCCCATCTCTCTTAGTTTGTATTAGGTTGTTTGTTTGTTTTAGCTTTCCATGTAATAGCTTTTTATTAAATGAAATGTTAGTTTTTTCCCTTCATATGGTTTGGAATTCAATTAAGCGCCCTTCTCTTTGCAATTTTTCGTCCCCTTTTTGTTCTTTTTATGTTTTATCTTTTAAAGCTTTCATAATCTCGCTTAATTTAGGATTTTATCGGCATTTCTAGCCGTTGTAATGTCCGTTTTATTTTCATAATCCGCACTTGTTTAGGTTTATCTTTTCCTTTTTTCCTTATTTTCCTTCTTATGGGTTTATAAAAACACCTAAAAAAGTGTGATTTTCATTTTCCTTAACTTAGGGTTTTTAGGATTGTAAAACTTTTTCGTCTTTTTTTAGTTTTATTTTCACTTTTTATAAGTTTATAAAAATATAAGAATGAAAATATAGTCGTTATAATTTTTCGCTCACTTCATTTTAGCTTTTTATTTGTAAAACTTTTAGTCCCTTTAATTTTTTTTTCATCTTTTTATGCATTTCTACCGCATTCTAGCGGTAGAAATGCAGTCATTTTAATTTTCAGCAACTTTGTTTTTCTTATTTTTGCAAGTGTGCGTGCGTGTATGAGTTAGGTTTTATTGCTTTATTTCAATTTCTGTAGAGTGCGCGTGTGCGTATGCATTTATTTCTGCCTACTCGTTAAGAGTTAAATGGCGCTCTGCTTTCATTTCCCGCCCACTCATTTGAGTGGGACTTGTTTTTTATTGCTTTTATTTTCTCCTACTCACTTGAGTAGGAAACTTAGAGTGCGTGTGTGTGTTTTCATTTATGTAGAGTGTGTGTGTGTGTTTTACTTTCAAGTAGAGTGTGTGCGTGTATGAGATAAATTTACCCCCGCCCACTAATTTGAGCCGGGACTCGCAATTTTATGGCTTTCTCATTTATGTAGAGTGTGTTGGTACCCTAGATGTGATTTGGCTTATGTAATCCCTTTCCAGCCCCTCTTGATCCATATAAAGATATATGATCATGGTTAGACTTTGTTTAGTCTCCCTAGGGCAGTTTATAAACTGACCTAGAGCTTAGGTTAGAAGTTCTAGATGTTTTTGTAGATAAGGCTTTTCCGTTCGACCATCGTCGAACGAGGCCTCGCGATCGTCGATCAATGGTCGACGATAGCAGGGCTAGTGAATCTTTGAAGTCAAGACAATTATCGTCGACCGTTGGTCGACGATCTCAGAGCAAGCTTACTACGCTCTGACGGTTGGTCGACGATCTGTCATCTTCAGGTCGACGATCGTGTTCTTGCTTCACGATTTCTGTCTCGACAGATATTTGCCTTTGCTGGTCGACTATCTATTTGCTGGTCGACGATCTGTTTGCAGGTCGACGATCTTCGAACCCCTGTTCGACGATTTCTGTCTGATTTTATCTATTTATATTTATGCTATTCCTTGGTTTATTTCCAAGTGTGTTAGCTTGTGGTTAGAAAGACTCTCTAAAAGTTATTTGTTGCTAAAATTATGTCTTAAATTCAAAATGAATTATTTACAAATTCTGTCAACATAAATCACGGGATTCAGTATAAAGCATTTTGTCCTATTATACAAATTGCGTTGACTTTATCTTTCCAGCCTGTTTTCTAGCCGTTGGTACTATGTACTATTTCCAAGAAAGGTACGTCTTTATGCTGAGATTTCTTTCCCGCTTATTTTATTCCTTATTGGGACTGACAGAAAGTTAATAGGCCATTCTATTCCTATTGCTATATTCTATTTTGAGATAATCTGTTGCAGGGCTCAAGAATTCAAATCAATAGAGCCGTTCCAAAGAAAAACGTGAAGACATATTTAAAAGAGATTTCTGCTCTAAGAAAAGTTACAGTAACAGACACAGAGAAAAAATTATTCATCCGCTCAAGCATCATCAGAGCACCTCTTCACAATCTCTCAAACAAGAAGAAGAAAAGTTTTTCCTGAAGCAAAAGCCCAGAGCAATCATCTTCCATTCTCAAGTCTCCTGAGCAATCTGCTTAGAGTTTTTCAAAGACTTCAGAAAAGGCTCAAGATCTGCTTCAAGCGTTCCAGAATCTTAAGACTTGATAAAAATCAGTCTTCAGATTTCTGAGGATTTAGTTTCAGTTTATCTGAAACTCCTTCATCCTGAAGCAAAGGCTTTCCCTGGACTTCCACTGAGCCAGGGGGAGACTTTGATTCTTTAGAGAATCCACAAATCTTCTCTAATCTGTATTTAAAACAGAGAAGATAATCTAACCCTCTCAACCCCTTTGTAAAAAGAGTTTGTTCACACCTCTTCAAAAGTGAACGTTGGTGACAGGGCACCTTATCAACAACCTGTGGTTGAGCATCCTTATCAAAAGCTCAAAGGGTCTGTTTGATCTACCTGAATCAGATCATTGGTGGCAGGGCACCTTAGCAAAAACCTGTAGTGGATTCCTACCAGGGTGGTAGAAGAGTGGATGTACCTATTTAAAGGGAACCACTATATATCCTGTGTCTCTCTGGTTCTTGCTGATTTGTTTATTCTGTGGCTGTGGTAGAACTACCTAGGATTGCTAGTTGCTGTGATAGGTTTTTAGTTAAACTGAAATTTCAGATTAACTCTCTCACTTGTGCACCTCACTGTGTTAGGCTCTTAGGGTTCAAGTATCAGATTTTCTATTCCGCAAATATACTCCAAGGGAGCTGACTAAGTGTTCATAAAATTTTGAATACTCTATTCACCCCCCCTCTAGAGTAGTTTACAACTTATCCCCTCACTTTCAATTGGTATCAGAGGGAGGTTAGCTGTTCATACAGGCTAACACCTGAGTTAAAAGATCCTGTGATAAGTTGTTTCCTGATACCGTTCATAAACACTTTCACACATGGCCCAGTCTAAGGATTATTCAAGCACCAGACCTCCTGTATGCAACTTGTCCAAGTTTGGCATATGGAAGGCCAGGATAAGACTATACATGAATTCTATTGATGAAGATATTTTTTCTTCTATCTTGACAGGACCACCTGCTAGGCCTGCTGCTGCTTCCACTTCTGCTGACCTCAGTGCTGTGCCACCACCTGACTACAATGAAACTTACAAGAAGGCAAAAGCAGCTGATGCTAAAGCAATGAATATCCTAGCTCAGACAATGTCTGATGAGATATTCCAGAAGCTGGCTGAATGTACCTCAGCCAAAGCTATGTGGGATTCCCTCAACCACATAGTTGCTGGCTCAGCTGATGAGAGGAAGGACAGGAGATCTAATCTCACCTCTCAGTATGAAAACTTCAAGAAGGATGATGCTGAAGACATTGACACCATGTACACAAGACTCAGTTCAATAATAAGTGAACTGAGGTCCTTAGACAAGGAGATAACCTTGTCAGAAGTCAATGACAAGATCCCGATGTGCCTTCCCATCTCTTGGGACTCAAGGATATGGCCCATCAAGGATGGAAGAAACACTGTGGAACTCTCCACAGAAGCTCTGTTGGGAAAGCTCAGGTCATATGAGCAAACCTTAAAGAGTAGGGCTGCTGTAACTGAAGTGAAGACTCCTACTCCAATAAAGAAAGAGCATTCTCTTGCTCTTAAGGCTGCTGAGACTTCTGAATGAAGTCAATCAAATGAGGAGTTACTGGCACTCATTGCCAAGAGATTCTTCAACATGGGAAGAAGAGACCTCAGAAAGAAGTTCTCCAAGCATGAGGACAAGCCAAGGTATGACAAAACTCCATCTAAAGAAATCATTTGTTATGTATGCAGCAAGCCTGGACACATTGCCCCAGATTGTCCAGAGAAGAAGTATAAGGAGAAGAAACATGGGAAAGAATACAGGAAGCACCACTCCAAGTCCTCATCACACAAATACAAGAAGAAGGACAAGGGATTTGTGGCTGCTACCTGGAGTGAAACAGAAGAGGATACCTGCTCCTCTAGCTCCAGTGATTCAGAAGAAGAAGAAGAGAAGAAAGCCAAAGAGGTCTGCCTCATGGCCATTGATGCCTGCAGCTCTCTGTCAGCTGCAGAGAATTCTGAAGAAGAAGGAGACAATGAAGAAGATTCCTTTATGGAGGACCAGGTAATCGACTCATTTGATTTCTCATCTCCTGAGTTCAAACTAAAATTTAAAACTCTATGTTTAGATTTACTATTATCTGAAAAGGAAATTAAGTCACTTAGATTAAAAATAATGGAACTAGACATGGAAGGTGTTGAAATAATCAGATTAGAAAAGGAATTAGAAAGCTCAAAAGAAGAAGTAACATTCCTAAAGTTAGAACTAGCTAAATCTAAGAGGTTGGAAGAACAATTAAATGGCAGAAGCCTTAAATTATCTGAAATAACCTGTATAGCAAACACTAGGGTTGGTAATGATAAACTAGGCTTAGGTGCTACACCTAGTGAACCCATCCTCCTCACAAAGGAGAGATTTAGCACTCCAGTAAAATTTGTTTCTGAATCAGGAATAAAGAATACTGAGGAAATTGAAAAATGCAAGAAAATTCAGAATAAGATTAAGAAAGAGAATAGGAAGAAAAAATTTCTAGCTTTACAAAAAGCGTCGAACATTAATCGACGATCGTCAAACCAATCGTCGAACGACTATCGACGATCGCTGAACACCTTCACCAAGTATGATATCTTTGGTGCAGGAGATCGACGATCTCATCTTGAGTCGTCGACCAGTGATCGACGATCGTGGAATCCAGAATATAGCTATACTGGAAATGATCGACGATATGGCTTGCGATCGTCGACCATCGATCGACGATCTGGACTTAAGCCGGAAAATCATTTTCAAACTTCCAGAACTTCAAATCCTAACCACCACCCCAGGTTGTTTAATCCTTCAACTGAATGGATTATCCCACCTAGGAGATCACACCCCCTAGGATATAAATCAAAGACTGCAAAATCTTTTATATCTAGTTTCTCTTTTGTGAAGAATACTGGACCCAAGGTAACCTGGGTCCACAATGTGTAACTGCTTTTTCTGCAGGTGAAGACCTATCCAGTCATACATGACAAATGGTATCTGGATAGTGGATGCTCAAAGCATATGACAGGAAAGAAGAAGAACCTGTCAGGTTTCAAAGCCAAGCTGGGACCAAAAGTTGTATTTGGGGATTCCAGCTGTGGACAGACTGAAGGGTATGGCAGCTTCACCATAGGAGCTGTAACCTTCAAGAAGGTAGCTTATGTCTCAGGACTAAAGCACAACCTAATCTCTGTAAGTCAAATGTGTGATGCTGGATACAAGGTATGGTTTACTGACACTGCCTGCAATATTTCTTTAAATAATACTGTGGTATTAGTAGGCATTAGAATTGGAAATGTATATGTTGTAGATTTTAATTCCTCCAAATCTGAAATATGCTTATTTAATGAAGTAACCAGTAATAATACCCTTTGGCATAAGAGACTTAGTCATGTAAATCTGAAAAACATTTCTAGGTTGGCTAAATACAATCTTGTAAGAGGATTACCTTCTTGCCCCTACAAGAAGGAAGGCCTTTGCAAAGCTTGTCAACTAGGAAAGCAAACAAGAAATAGCTTTAAATCAGTTAATAAAAGTGATTCTCCCAGGATTCTGTACTTGCTACATTTGGACTTATTTGGTCCTATTGCTGTGCAGAGTCTTGGAGGAAAGTCTTACACTTTAGTAATTGTAGATGACTTCTCTAGGTTCACTTGGGTATTCTTCTTGAGAACTAAGGCTGATAACTTCAAGGTTCTTACAGATTTTCTAAAGTGTATACAGAGTGAGTATTCTACTCAGATTGCCTTGATCAGAAGTGATCATGGTACTGAGTTTGAGTCTCTTCTTATGCAAGAATTCTGTGAGAAGGAAGGTATCAAACATAGCTTCTCTGCTCCTAGAACTCCTCAACAAAATGGGGTAGTTGAAAGGAAAAACAGAACCCTAATTGAAGCTGCAAGTACATTGTTGGCAGATGCTAACATGCCTCTGTCCTTTTGGGCTGAAGCAGTCAGCACAGCTAACTATGTATTGAACAGAAGTCTGATACATAAACTCAAGGGTAAGACTCCCTATGAATTACTTAAGCAAGTGAAACCTAAAATAGATTATTTTAGAGTGTTTGGCTGTGTTGCTTTTGTTCATAACAATAACAAAGAATACCATAGAAAATTTGAGGCAAAAGCTTCAATGGGAGTTTTTCTAGGATACTCTCAAGTAAGCAAAGCCTACAGGGTCCTTAATAAATCCTCTCTTAAGATAGAAGAGTCTGCACATGTCTCTTTTGATGAGACAGTCATGTACTATAAGGAGAAGGATTCTTCTTCTAATAGTACAGTGCAAGTCCTAGGAGTAAGTAAGGATTTGGAAGGTTTGAGACTCACACAGGAGAATCATCCCCAACAAACTCCTCAGGTTGCTTCCTCAGATTCTGAATCTGATGTAGATCTGCTTGAAGCTAAAGCACCTGCTCCAACAGTTGATCAAACTCCACATGAGGAAGTAAATCTTGAAACTGTTGAAGATCAGATCATTGTTGAACCTACTGATCTTGTCACACTTAGAGATCACCCTGTATCTCAAGTGATTGGAGACATTTCAGCAGGAGTCCAGACAAGACATCAACTCAACAAAAATGTGATGTTTGCTTGTTTCCTTTCTCAGGTTGAGCCCCTAACCATTAAAGATGCTGAGCTTGATCCCCACTGGATTATAGCAATGCAAGAGGAGCTTAACCAGTTTGAAAGATGTAAAGTTTGGACCTTGGTTCCAAGACCAAGAGGCCAACGGATCATAGGCACCAAGTGGGTGTTTAGAAACAAGCTTGATGCCCAAGGCATAGTAGTTAGAAATAAGGCTAGGCTAGTAGCTCAAGGCTATAGACAGGAGGAAGGCATAGATTATGATCAGACTTTTGCCCCTGTAGCTAGACTAGAAGCCATTAGGATTTTCCTAGCCTATGCTGCCTATAAAAGATTTAAGGTCTTCCAAATGGATGTGAAGAGTGCCTTCCTCAATGGAGATTTAAAGGAAGAAGTGTTTGTTGAACAACCACCAGGGTTTGTTTCATCAACCTTACCCACTCATGTGTTCAAACTCCAAAAGGCTCTCTATGGACTTAAGCAAGCTCCTAGAGCTTGGTATGAGACCTTAGCAAATTTTCTTCTAGAACACAAGTTTGTGAGAGGTGTAGTAGATAGAACCCTATTCATTAGACATCATAAGGACTCACAACTGTTAGTTCAAATCTATGTAGATGACATTATATTTGGCTCTACTGATCCCAAACTATGCAAGAGGTTCTCTGAACTAATGCACTCTAAGTTTGAGATGAGCAGCATGGGTGAGTTATCCTATTTCCTTGGTCTCCAAGTGAAACAGAGTGTTGATGGCATTTTCATTTCACAATCAAAATATGCCAGAGAGCTGGTTAAAAGATTTGGAATGTCTGATGCTTCATCAATGAGCACACCTATGGCCTCAAATGCAGTTATTGATTCTGATGTCAATGGCAAGTCTGTTGATCAAAAGAATTATAGAGCCATTGTTGGTTCCCTGCTGTATTTGACTGCAAGTAGGCCCGACATAATGTTTGCTACATGCCTATGTGCTAGGTTTCAGGTCAACCCAAAGGAATCTCACTTAACTCTCCTCAAGAGGATCTTGAGATACCTTAAGGGATGTCCTAACTTAGGACTGTGGTACCCAGCTGAGTCAGGATTTGAATTAATTGGATATTCAGATGCTGATTATGCTGGTTGTAGAGTTGACAGGAAAAGCACCTCAGGGACTTGTCAGTTCCTGGGAGAGAGACTTGTCTCTTGGTTTTGCAAGAAACAGGCATCTGTGTCTACTTCAACTGCTGAGGCTGAATATATAGCAGCAGCTAGTTGTTGTTCACAGATCCTGTGGATTCAAAATCAGCTAGTGGATTATGGGTACACACACTCAAACACAAAAATTCTGTGTGACAGTACCAGTGCAATATCAATTGCTCAGAATCCTGTGCACCATTCCAGGACCAAGCACATTGAGATTAGACATCATTTTCTAAGAGATAATGTGGAAAAGAACAAGATAGTAATGGAATTTATATCCACTGACCTGCAAAGAGGAGATATTTTCACTAAGCCCCTTGATGAACAAAAGCATTTGTTCTTCCTGAACCAGCTTGGTATGATTAATGGTTCAGAGTAGTGAAAATTAAGATAGTTTTGTTTTCTGTCTAAAATCGTCGAACGACTGATCGACGATCTTCGACCAGGTCAGAACTATCGTCGACCAACCATCGACGACAGCTCGTTCTGTAGTAAGGCAGAAATCGTGGACCAGCTGGTCAACGATCTCTCCTTAGGTATCTATCGTCGACCAATGGTCGACGACAGATTTTATGTGCTGGATGGAGAATCGTCGACCATCATTTATTGATCGACGATCGTGATATTTGCTTGTAGGCGGTCGATGTTTACTGTTTAGTCAAACATTGACTATCGTTGGTCTGTGTTCGACGACCGATTTTATTCCGGGATCGACGATCGCAGATTTGTTTCTAATAGTCGATTTAGGTCTGGAGATCGTCGTCCTTCCGCTCCGTCTTTTCATATTCCTTCTTCTGGCTTAGAATTCGCTCTCGAACTCTAATCCCGCGCGATTCTCTTCTCCCCTGTTTTGCTTCTCGATTCGCCATCTTCTCTCAAACTCTATGGCGATTCCTTCTGCTGTTCTCCTCGGAATGAAGTTCGACACTGGCTTCTGTGTCGACTTCGATTCTTTCAGCCGGTGCGATCAACCAATCCAAGATATTCTGAAGCTATGTGAAGACCAAGGCCTCAAGAAATTCATGTCATCCGCACCTAAGATTAATATACCAGAAATTCGTGAATGGGTATACACCTCGTCCTCCAGCGACGAAGCAATGTCGGGAAAGATAAACGGCGAGGAGGTCACTCTGACTCCTGAAGTATTGACAGAGTTGTTTGGACTGCCAACAGGTACTGAGGAATATGAGCAAAGCTCAGAGGAATATGGCCGCATGCTCACTGTGATGGGCCACGCCGAAGGGATTCCGGCTAAGCTGCTGAAGATAAACTTGTCTCCAGAATACAAGTTTCTGGCAGACCTGGTGGGCAAGATTATTTTGGGAAAACATTCGGCGCATGACAATATCAACAGGCAACAGTTTGCCCTTATGTCGGCTTTGGTGAATAGGACGCAGTTAGCCTGGGGGAAAGTTCTATTTGACCTAATCAGGAGAAAGAACAACAAGAAAGAGGTAAATCTTGCCAGGGTTCTAGGTGTGTTTCTATATGTGAAGGCACCCCTGCTGCTCGTTTCTGCACCCTCCGCAGTAAATGCTAGCAAGAGGTTGGACCCCTCGCTCTTCAAGAAATCTCAGAGGATTATCAAGAAGTCAGCCAGGGTTGATCCTAACCCTTCTTCAGACATAAGGGCTGATTCGGCCGCTCTCCCGCTTACTGGGGAAGGTTCAGCAATCCCTTCATCCTCCCTCTCTATCCCTGCATCCTCTTCTCCTGCATTACTCTCTACAACACCCGCAGTGCCACCACAACATGCATCATTCATTCCACCTGCATCTCCACACCAGTCACCAACACCACATCATCTGGCAGCTTCAGCCAGTGTTGACATGGTGACTGCCACCATCCTCACAAACCTTTCTCAACATGAATCCCACACTCATGTTGATGATCACCCATCTCCACATGATTCCTTTGATCATGTGGCAGATCATCCTGCCTCCATTCCATCCACCTCTACATCATCAGCATTTCAGATATCCCCTGAAATGCTTGCACACCTTGTACAGCTCATCACTCCCTCCATCCAAAGCATGATTGAGGCTGCCAATGCCCCTCTCATTGCCTCCATCAACTCTCTCACTGATGCCATCAAATCCATCTCATCTTCTGCTGAGCCCCCTTCTGTAAGATGCATGACTCCAGTCCCCACTGAAGTCATGCAGGGGGAGATGTCTGTCGAAGTGGTCTCAGGTGATGCCCTGACCCTTCAGGACAATTCCTCTCTTCCCCTTCAAGAATCTGTAGATGTCCCTCAAGAAACTTCAGAGAAAGAACCAGAAGGTAAACTTTAAAACTCTTTCTCCAAAGAATATAATCAGGACTTCAATTTGACATTTGTGACTAACAAAGACATTCACTCCCTAGTGAATCTAGCTTCTGAGGAAGAAGTTCCTGAAAAGGAAAATGAAGAAGTCCCTATGGACGTTTGTGAGAGTGTTGCTGCTCAACCTGATGGTATAGTTCTATTTAAGATTCTAATTAATTCAAACTCCATCCTTGAGTTAATTTCTTATCCCTTTCTTTTCATCTCAGCTGCTGATGATCTTACATCAGTATTGCAAGTTGATGCTGCCAAGTCCATTGAGTCTGATAAAGACTTGGAATCATTTCTTTCCTCAGACTGTGAGTTCTCACTCACATCCCCTCCTTTTGTTCCTCCTCCTCAAGAGAAAATGGTCCCTTATAGACCTGAGTACCTTGATGACCCCTTGGTCAAGGATACCCTTTTCTTTTCCTGTATGGCACTCCTCTTGTGCCTTGCAGAGGTGTCTATCCCCGATGTCACTAATCATCTAGAAGGAATTATAACCTCCTTCCTAGATGCAAAGTGGTATCCTGTGTAGATCTTCAGGTAATCCTATCTATTACCTGTTGTTTGTTCACCTTGGGGGGAATATCTTATTCCCACTTGGTTGTTAACCTATCTCTCTTTGCATACAGGCACAACCATAAATGCTGCTGCTGCTGAAATCATCAACATCCCAGCTGATGCTGCTGCTGAAGTAATTGAAGATGTGCAAGATAGAGCAGACAATGCTCCCAAGATGACTGAATTGGACTCAAGTTCAGGTACTCTAAACATTGACCAATTTATAGACTTTGTGGCTGAAGGTATTGCCTCTGAGTACATTGAAGGGATGGCTAAATATCATCTGGATTCCCTAGCCATCTCTCTAGAGAAAGCATCTGCCCCTGCAGATATTGTCATCTTTTCTCCTCCCATCCTTACCTATCCTATATCCACTCCTTCTATTGCAGAACTGGTCCCCAAGACAGTTCCTGAGTTGTACCCAGAATCAGAGCTATGGAAAAGCGCTCCAAATGTTGATCTGGATGCTCTTCTTAGGCAAGATGCCATTGAAGAAGCTAGAGAAAAAGAAGAAAAAGAAAAGAAAGACAAAGCTGAACTTACTGCCAAAGATCCATCTGAACTAAACTTTGATGATTATGCTGGGAAAGACTCATCTCATTCTGATGATGATGATGATGACTCTGATGATTCGGACTCCTCTAAGAAAAGAAAAAGAGCTGCTTCCAAGAAAAGAAAAGCCCCTGCTCCTTCTACTGCAAATCCTAACAAGGATGTTCCCTATTACATTCTGAAGGGAATAGATCCTAAGAGCAAGGAATTCCAACCCTGGATGAGATTGTCAAAGAATCAGACAAAAGAAAATAAGAGAAGAAAGAGATATGACTCTCCAGTTCAAAAATTCCCCCCCAGAGGTCCTCCTCCACCTCCTGGTGCTGGAGCCTCTGGAAGTATCTCTTCTGCTCCAATTGGTAAATCAGCCAGTTCCAACCCCTCTCAATCTTATCAGAGAAGAAGTAGACAAGGCCAGGGAAGCCAAAGTGGTTCAGGACAAGGAAATAAAAGAAATGACAATGCTCCCGTAGAACAAATAAAGGAGATGACTTATCAACAACCTACATTCTCTCCTCCTCCTTCTCCTAAGAAGTTAGTCCCAGAAAGGAAACCTTCTCCTCCCAGGAAAGGTCCCTCCTCCTCTTTAAAGAAACCTGCTGCAGCTGATTCAAAAGGAAAAAGAGTAGTCTTTTCAGAAAATTCTCTCAAAAAGTTCATTGAGCTTGCACCTCCTAGATCTCTCTATGCTCAAACTGATCCTAAGAAGACTGTGCAGATTCCTCTCGATTCAAGCAAACTTACTACAGCTCTTCAAAGGAATATGGAGATTGCAGCTCATACAGATTCTGATAGACCTCCCTCTCCATCAGACAAAACTGAAGCTGAAAGGATTGCCTCTATGGCAAGATTCAAAGAGTCTATTGCACTTAGCATGATGGAGAGAGCCAAATCTCAAGGACTGGATCCTACAGCTTACTCAACAATGTCAGAATTCAGAGAAAGGGAACTGAGCAGAATTCAAGTCAATCCAGAAGCCTTTGACGCTGAGGAATACATGAGACTACATCCTGCTGCAGTTCTACCGAGTTATGCTGAAAAGAAAATCATAGGAGAGCATGATCTAATGTTATCTAAAAGACAAGCAGCAAACCCTAACAGAGAAATCATTTTCAAACCAGCTGCAATGCCCAAAAACTCATCTGATGCTAAACATGCTGATAAATCTGCTTGATACATTCCATTTTTGCTGATTTATGCTTGTGATATTTTCTGTGTATTGCCTGTGTTTTATCATTCTGGTTAATCTTTAGAAGTGTTGTTGTCTGCTTTAGCTTTTAAATTGGATTGGATAACATAACCCAAATAGGGGGAGATTGTTGGTACCCTAGATGTGATTTGGCTTATGTAATCCCTTTCCAGCCCCTCTTGATCCATATAAAGATATATGATCATGGTTAGACTTT
Organism: Platanthera zijinensis; assembly: GCA_039513925.1. Taxonomy (NCBI): domain Eukaryota; kingdom Viridiplantae; phylum Streptophyta; class Magnoliopsida; order Asparagales; family Orchidaceae; genus Platanthera; species Platanthera zijinensis. The sequence goes on from CM077083.1 coordinate 97,845,139, forward strand.
GTTTAGTCTCCCTAGGGCAGTTTATAAACTGACCTAGAGCTTAGGTTAGAAGTTCTAGATGTTTTTGTAGATAAGGCTTTTCCGTTCGACCATCGTCGAACGAGGCCTCGCGATCGTCGATCAATGGTCGACGATAGCAGGGCTAGTGAATCTTTGAAGTCAAGACAATTATCGTCGACCGTTGGTCGACGATCTCAGAGCAAGCTTACTACGCTCTGACGGTTGGTCGACGATCTGTCATCTTCAGGTCGACGATCGTGTTCTTGCTTCACGATTTCTGTCTCGACAGATATTTGCCTTTGCTGGTCGACTATCTATTTGCTGGTCGACGATCTGTTTGCAGGTCGACGATCTTCGAACCCCTGTTCGACGATTTCTGTCTTATTTTATCTATTTATATTTATGCTATTCCTTGGTTTATTTCCAAGTGTGTTAGCTTGTGGTTAGAAAGACTCTCTAAAAGTTATTTGTTGCTAAAATTATGGCTTAAATTCAAAATGAATTATTTACAAATTCTGTCAAACATAAATCACGGGATTCAGTATAAAGCATTTTGTCCTATTATACAAATTGCGTTGACTTTATCTTTCCAGCCTGTTTTCTAGCCGTTGGTACTATGTACTATTTCCAAGAAAGGTACGTCTTTATGCTGAGATTTCTTTCCCGCTTATTTTATTCCTTATTGGGACTGACAGAAAGTTAATAGGCCATTCTATTCCTATTGCTATATTCTATTTTGAGATAATCTGTTGCAGGGCTCAAGAATTCAAATCAATAGAGCCGTTCCAAAGAAAAACGTGAAGACATATTTAAAAGAGATTTCTGCTCTAAGAAAAGTTACAGTAACAGACACAGAGAAAAAATTATTCATCCGCTCAAGCATCATCAGAGCACCTCTTCACAATCTCTCAAACAAGAAGAAGAAAAGTTTTTCCTGAAGCAAAAGCCCAGAGCAATCATCTTCCATTCTCAAGTCTCCTGAGCAATCTGCTTAGAGTTTTTCAAAGACTTCAGAAAAGGCTCAAGATCTGCTTCAAGCGTTCCAGAATCTTAAGACTTGATAAAAATCAGTCTTCAGATTTCTGAGGATTTAGTTTCAGTTTATCTGAAACTCCTTCATCCTGAAGCAAAGGCTTTCCCTGGACTTCCACTGAGCCAGGGGGAGACTTTGATTCTTTAGAGAATCCACAAATCTTCTCTAATCTGTATTTAAAACAGAGAAGATAATCTAACCCTCTCAACCCCTTTGTAAAAAGAGTTTGTTCACACCTCTTCAAAAGTGAACGTTGGTGACAGGGCACCTTATCAACAACCTGTGGTTGAGCATCCTTATCAAAAGCTCAAAGGGTCTGTTTGATCTACCTGAATCAGATCATTGGTGGCAGGGCACCTTAGCAAAAACCTGTAGTGGATTCCTACCAGGGTGGTAGAAGAGTGGATGTACCTATTTAAAGGGAACCACTATATATCCTGTGTCTCTCTGGTTCTTGCTGATTTGTTTATTCTGTGGCTGTGGTAGAACTACCTAGGATTGCTAGTTGCTGTGATAGGTTTTTAGTTAAACTGAAATTTCAGATTAACTCTCTCACTTGTGCACCTCACTGTGTTAGGCTCTTAGGGTTCAAGTATCAGATTTTCTATTCCGCAAATATACTCCAAGGGAGCTGACTAAGTGTTCATAAAATTTTGAATACTCTATTCACCCCCCCTCTAGAGTAGTTTACAACTTATCCCCTCACTTTCAGAGTGCGTGCGTGTAGGAGATAATTTTTACGCTTTATTTATCACTTTCTTCAATTAAGAAGAGTGTGTGCGTGTGTGCATTTATTTCCGCCTACTCGTTAAGAGTTCAATGGCGTGCTTTTATTTCCGGCCTACTCATTTGAGTAGGCTTGCTTTATTTAATTTTCTTTATGGTTTTGAAGTGTGCGTGAGTGCCTGCATCAATTAGCCTTCAATTTATCTAATTGTCCAATTTTTTTGTGTTTTCTCTTATAATTGTTCAGTGCTTAATTTAACACTCACGCTTCACCTAAAAACATAAAGTCGTCCCCATACCGATGAGTGTCTAATCTCTATTAGCCTTCGGCATAGAAGAGCATTGGGACATATAAAATGATTTGAAATAATTAAAGAACTTTATTTTTATTTTAATTTAAGGACTTATGGTTTGCCCCGGGTTAACGACGCATAGGACCACATAATCGATTTGTGGGCTCTATTTCTGTTATCCAAACGCAACGCCGAGAGGCCGCACGTATGGACCGATCCCCCTTGGGTAAAGAGAACTGCGTACACCCCCTCGAAAGAGGAGAAACGTAGTTCTGCTGGATTGGGTTCCCCACCCAATAGCGGGGTTCTTAGCGTTATGCGGGCGTTAAGGGGAATCCTTCGTCGGACTAACATTCAGTCGAATAGCCTTAGCGCCCAGGTGAGCGATATCCCTAGACCAAGGTGAGCTCATGTCTATGGAACCTCCACGGCCAAGTGCCTTTTATTAATTTAAAAACAAAGTTCAATAATTATTAAGAATTATTTTAGTCTTAATCTGATCCGATGTCGAGCGTTAACCCGTAACCGAACTAACTTAGTAAAATTCAGCTCTCTTTCTTTCCGTTTTAATTATACTAAAAAAATCCCACCTTACTGATAGTAAGATAATAGTGTTCTTGGAAGAGTAGATATAATCAACGCGTCCCCGAGAATAATACGACCTCAGTATTTTCCCGAATACCGAGTACTACTTGCGATAGGTGCACTTGCCTCCTCTCGTTAGAAAACTCGATCATCTAACTCGGCCGGCGGAATCTAACCATTGCGAACCAACCACAGTCGGTCTCAGTTCCGCGACCATCAGCTACCATTACAGAAGAATCAGACATATCAGTAGTAAGTGCAAAAATTGTTTGAGAGAGCTGAAAGAGAAAAGGCACAAGAAGAAATAATAAGAAAGTTCTTAAGGCTGAAACCTGGGATGACGTCACATATGAGGAGTCAAGTGGATCAAGTTTAGTAACTGAAGAGGAGGCCAACATGTGTTTGATGGGAAAGAGTGACTCGTCATCCGATGATGAGTGTAGTATCATGAGCAACACTGAGGTAACTCCTCCAATATATGATGATTTATATTATGAATTTCAAAAAACTTGTAAATATTTTGATAAAAGATTAAAAGAAGTTAAGTTACTTAAATCTGAAATTAAAATTTTGGTAAAGAAAATAAAAAACTAACTACTGAATTAAAATTACTTGGGAAGGAGAAAGTTACATGTCAAGTGGATTCTCACTCTTTAACAAGGATACTAGAACTTGAAAAGGATCTTGCGAAGTCTCGATCTCATGTAGATTGTAACACCCAAAATCCCAAAATGGGGTCAGGTTGGGTGACAAGGCCTTGGACACGAGCATGTCCCAGGTTGTGTCCTTTATAGTGTATGTCGAGTTGAGTTCTCGAGATAGCACTATCGACGATCGTCGAGAGGCGACACGGCCTGAGACACGGGTGTGTCCCAGGGCGTGTCCTGCTCGGGTTGGTAACCGGCCGACGTTGAGTGGTGTTGAGTGTGGCACATGGCTTGTGACACGGGCGTGTCACAGGGGCCAGTTTGGCACACGGCGAAGGACATGGGCGTGTGCCTTAGCCGTGTTCTTCTCCGGTTGGCAGTCCTGTGTTGAGTGAAGGACACGCCCCTCAACACAGGCGTATACTTACTAATAAGGGCGTTTCAGGGGCTTGACAATGGCGTGTCTCGTCCCGTGTTCTAGTCTGGGTGAGTCGGTTTGTGTTTCCGCCACCGAAAGAAGATGCTTGAAGTGATCCTCTTTCTCTGCAAGTACACCAATACGTCGTTCAATGAAGACGACCACAAAATGGTCTAGGCATGCCATGAACGACCTGATCATCAGATACATGAACACTGACGGCACATTAGTCGGCCCGAACGGCACGACGGTAAACTCGAATCGTCCATACCTTATGCCTAATGATGTCTTCGGGACATCGCTTTCCCTTAACCTCAGCTGATGGTAACCGGACTTAAGGTCCACTTTTAGGTATACCGATGACCCGACCAACTGATCAAAAGTTCATCCACCCTTGGGATCCCGTACTTGCTCTTTTTCATTAACTTGTTCTGTTTCCCTTAATCGATACCGGGTAGTAACCTTCCGTCCTTCTTCTTTACAACGAGGACCGGCGCGCTCTAAGGCGACGAACTTGGACGCGCATAACCTTGCTCCATCAACTCTTCTTGTTGAGCCTTTAGCTCCGACTTCTTCTTAAGCGCTAGCCGATATGGAGAGAATGGCACAGGTTTGGAACCTGGCACTAGCTCAAACATGAAATCGATCTCTCGCTACGGTGGGGCTCCAGGGAGACCATCAGGGAAACACAACAGGATATTCGGATACACCCGATTAACTACCCAATGTAGGCTTAGGCTTCAAAGCATCCCATGGTGGCGGTAACGACGCTAGCAAGTCGAACTGCTGACCCCCAACCCGTACCTTTACGACACAAACTCTCTCTTCGCGTGCATTGAACAACCACTAGGCAACTACACATCCAATTTGACCTTTACCATCGAAGGAGGTACTCCGATGCACGATATAAATCCTTCGGACAAAAGGAGTGCGAAGCTCCTGTATCGAACAATGCTCTCGCCAGATTACCAACAATCCAAATAAAGCCTAGAACCTCCCGTCCTAAGCTAACAAAGGATTTCCACCCTCGGTTGGGCCGGAGTATACAGTGATGCAGTGGACTCCACCGCCTTGCCCTTCTCCTCAGATGTTTCCCCCGACTTCTTCTCGGACATTGGGCATCCACTCCGACAATCCCGGGCATAGTGTCCCGGCATTCCACAGTTATAACATGCACCCGGGGTTTTGCCAGTAGTCGCTCCGGATGCACTAGAGGAAGGGACTAGGCCCGACATCCTTGCCTTCTTGTAGCACCTACGGTACCCAGATTTTGAGGTTGGAATTTTGAACACCGTCTCCTTTCTACTAGAGTCTTCAACTGCTCCTGCCATAGTTTTCAATGTCTTTTGAGCACCCTCCCAACAATCTCTTTAAAAGTGCCCTTTCTTACCACATGAATAAAAATTATTAGTGAATTGGCTAGTAGATGATCTAGCTTCTTTACTCAGTGTTTTTCGGTAGGCAGTCCTTATAGGATCTGCAAGGTTCAGTACCCTATTCAATGGTATTTGGTGAGTTTTCCCCATCTCCAATTCCAAAGCTCTGGCCGACTCCACCAAAGCTCGGAATCCCAATAGCTTTGGTCCTAGCAGTTGGATACGTAACTCGCTGCGCAGACCATTATAAAATCTATCAACTATAGATAGCTCGCTTTCCCATTCAAAGCTTGGGTAGCGCCTTTTCATAAGGAACGTCTGCAAGTATTCGTCAACTGAGTGCACTCCTTGCACCATAATCATGCTCATCTGCTACCCTAATGGACCTCCAAAAACACATTGCTCCAACATACCGCCCGGTGTTAGGGCCATTTCAGGGACAGCGGGCTGCACATTTCTTCCATGTTGTGTGTTGGTCACAGCGAACACCGCTTCAACCACCCTTCTTATGGTTTCTAATGAAGCAAGGGTCTCAGACATGTCGCTTGGTGCAGTACTTTTCTAAGAAAGTGTGCGTTTAGGCTGCCACACGCCACTCCCGGACACCTATAGTCGTAAAAAACACCGATAAGCGACAAAACAACATTGCAAAATGCGATTATAGGAACACGCAGGTCCCTCAAACATGTGTATTATCATTCCTAAGTGGACATTCATGGGTTCTTTTCATGTTATAACGATGACGCACACATGTGCTCAACAACCCTAAAAGTGAATTCGCCCACGAATTCATTTAAGCTTGACCAAAACCGGTAGTCTAATACCAATTTGTAACACCCCTATCCGTCGCATAGCATTGAGCAGAAGGTCCGGTCGGGGCCCGATGCCATATAATACGGATAGACAGATTGGTTACTTATTGAGACCATTCAACCAATCACAACGTCCTAACACAGAGCACCTAGTGGAAGCAAATTATTAAGTTGCAAGGATAAAAGAACCCAGCCCAACATGAATGTCCACTACAATAAACCCATAGGAATGTATAATACACCAAAAATGGCCTTATGGGATTAGAAGAGTTTGCTTAATAAAAGTGTCTTCCAAATCTCGGCACGCAGGCCGGTCCTACATGAGTACATAAGAAAAAAACTCAAAAATTGTCCTTCAAGGGCCGGCGCAGCGACTTGGAATTTAGCCAGCTATTTGCCACTCGTCTCCGCAGCACCTGCAAGCAACAATCCACCGCACGGTGGTAAACAAAAGCAACGTTCAGCTATGCTGACAAAATTATAACGATTTCGGCCCAAATCAGGGAGGCAAAGCTTCTTCCATGCACTTGTTAGCAAAGAAAGCAACATAATGAAATAAGCATCACATCACAGGTGCACGCTCACACGGACGTACACCCCGTGCTCTAAGGTCACTTACTCGGCGAAGCCAGTCCGAACCCATTCCGGTCCTCGACCCCACCACCTCCCCCAGGGCGGCAATCTCGTGAGCATTTAGTCCTTTATGTCGTAGACTAGACTTGATCTCCAAACCTCGGCAAGTCCCACGTAAAACTTTAGGTCACTTTAACCGAGCAGATGAAGCGGGTAGGGGTCCACCAGCCCGTTTCTCACCCCGTCATTGCCATTTGGCCTTTGACGCGGGCTAAGCTTTCCCAGTCCCAAATATAATTCAAACACGGTACATAGCCCTGCTATGTACCCGTTTGGCTCCCATGCCATCGGTATGGCATAAATTCGCTTCCGCCCAGATTTCCGGGTGCACCCTAGGGTTAATCCCTAAGACTCCCTGTTGCAATCTACCACATAGAAGCCTGAACATAACTCAAAGGCACGGAGTCTTATCCGGCCAACCATGCATAGCAAAACATCACCGATCAAGACCAACATGTCCGGGTAGGCTTCACACATCATGCCTATGTCCATACTACGATTCCGGACTCTAATAAGGGGGACTTTACTTATCTACCCCAAGGAATACCGTAAACTCGCCGCACACTCACAGGAGAAGGGTTTTTCCCATGCAAAAAAAGAAGAGCTTCACATGCTCTAGATGAGAATCGTTACCCTAGCATTCTTCCTTGGCGCCATGGAAATCTATGCGGATGGAAAGCACCGCAATATCCTTGCCTCTGCGGATCTGAAGTCGGCTCTCGATTTGGAGCTCCGAAGTTCCGTCGGTGACTGGATCTAGACCTTTTTCCTCCTCCTTTCTCTCTCCTCTCTCTAGCTTTAGAAAGAGAACCACTCAAGGGAAATGAGGGTTTCTAAACCCTATTCCTGGGTTTAAACCCTCATATAAAACCCACAGCCGTCAAATCCCATAGCAAACAAATGAACGGCCACGATCGGGGTCTGAAATACAAAAACTAGGCCGAACACAGGTTGTAACACGGCCGTGTGCATGGCCATATCACTCATTTGCCGTCACCAGGAATTCCCGAACAAAACACGGCCTCTGACACGGCCACCAACAAGCCCGTGTCACGGCCCATGTGCAAAATCCACGATTACCCTAAGAAGGACACGGCCATGTGACACGCCCGTATCACATGTTGTATACTAGACACGCCCTAGGACACGCCCGTGTCCCAGGACAAGTAATCTCCTTAGCACAAAACAAAAACCAGCCCGAGTAGAACACGCCCTGGGATACGCCTGTATCAAAGGACATGTGCCTCCCTTAACACGCCCTGGGACACGCCCGTGTCCCAGGCCGTGTCACCTACTCTAAGTCCCAGACTTGGCTTAAAAAGTCACCCGTCCCTTTTTTTGAGTTTCGGGGTGTTACACGGCCTGTGACACGGGCGTGTCATAGGTCGTGTCAGCCGCAAAATTAGACTTTTTAGGCGATTTGTGGTTGTTCGTTTCCCTTATCCTAGATCTAATGGCCCAGGGTGTTTCCAGCTGGGTTTAACTCCGAGATTAGCATGAAGTTGTCATTCAAACATTGGCCATTATATTTCTAAAGAAAAGAAAGAGAGGAGAGCTTGGAGGAGGAAAGGAGAAGCTTTCAGACCGCCGGTGGAGCTTCAGCAGTCCGAATCAAGAGCCGAGTTCAGCATTGTGAAGGCAAGGCCGTCGCGGTGATTATCATTAGGCTAGTTTCTCCATGGCTCCGAAGTGATCGTCAAGGGTAATGATCTCCTTCTTGGACAAGTGAAGTCATACTTTATGCATGTGCATGGGATCCTCCACCAAGAGGTGGAAAGTATAAGCGATTCCACGGTTGAGACTGCATTTAGATCCAGAAATGAGTAGTACGAAATAGGCATGTTGTGTGAAGCCCATATGGATGGTTAGTCTAGATTGGTGATGTTTATATTGCGAACCGGAGAAGACTCCGTGTATGTAATGAGTAGGTTGTGGAGGTTGTGTGGATGATTGTGAGCTTCTTGTGTTGTATGTTCTACATGAGCTGAATGCGGTGTGTCCTTGAGAGCTAGATCATGTGATTGGTTGAGCGGTGTGCTCCCAAGAGCTTTTGTGGTATTAGAGTTGTCAACTCCTGTGAGAGAGCAGTGAGCTCTGATGGTTGTTTTGACAGGAAAGGGAAAGCCAACCCGCGTCAAGATCTGCGCTATTGACGAGTTGGGCAATGGGAAAAGGCTTACCTGTACCTGCATTATGTCCATCCAAGAAAAGGCTGGATCCAACCGCATCGGAGCGCATAGTGAGAGATCGATTTGAAGACCAGAATGGCTCGTTGATCTGAAATGCTTAAGTGTTACTGTGAGGTTACCACCTCTGAACGGGATGGGTGAGAGGGTCTCCAGTCTGCGTGGTGTATTAGACTATGCTAATCGCCAACAAGTTAAGAACCTCTAATCGATGGTGTATTAAGGATGATCTGATACACCATAAGCGTGCCATGAGTGCATGGAGCTTCTGGCAAGAAGGCCAACGTGGGTGTTATTGTGGTGCCTGAGTGCACTTGTTGTGATATATATATATTGTGATTGCAATGCATGGACGGAAGGAATCACTGCCCCGGGTAAGGGGTAGGGTCATTATAATTGGTCAGTTGAATGCTGACCATTGTTTTGTTTATCACCCATGGGGTGCATTTCCATTTGCAGGTGCTTCCCTTGTTGATGCTGAAATGGATTTAGCGGGCTGAAGCCCTTGCTGCTGCTGCTGCCGGTAGGCCCTTGATGGTCATGCAAAGTATTGGATTTCATGTGTCGCCGTCCTGCGTGTCGATGTCTGAAACCAACTTTTTTAAAGAGAAACATGTAAGGCATTAAGGCCGTGAGAGGTTAAGTTGTAAACATTCCTGGTGTTGTATAAAAATATGGTATTTATATATGTGTAGTGGACATTCATTGATTGAGTTCTTGCAAGTAATAATCTTCCGCAAGAATGCTCAGAGTTAGGATGCGAATAGAAAGGTTTTTGATTTCATAAGTAATTCCGCCATTTTTCTGTGAAATTTGGCGCGGGGACCCGACCGGACCCTCTGTTATATTCCATGTGACGGATGGAGACGTTACATAGATTTCCTGACAAAGGAAAAAAGGGGAGTTAGGAAGATCTCTAAAATTTTATCAATCTCAAGTAGAAGGTAGTAAAAAGGCCTTTGTTAACCGATGCAGTACGGTAGTCACTACACCACCTTGAGAGCCCAAGTTCATGATTTAGAAACGGCCATCAAAAAATTTGGAGTGGGCCGAAAATCACAGGACATGATTTTGGCGAACCAATGCTATGGTTCGACAAAATTCGAGCTCAGATACACTTCTAGAAGCTATCGCTCGACGATAACCACTATCGCCGGCGGTAGCAAAAAGTTCAAAAAATGACTTTTTATGGTAAAAGCACAAAATTTGCTATTACTAATACTTCCTGCAATAATTCTAAAAATGTTTTGAAAAATTCTTCAATCTTGTTTATCACGTATGCCAAATGTAATTAATTTGGTCACACCACTCACACTTGTAGGAAGACAGGCCACTGTATTTAAACAAGTCTGGGTAGCTAAGGCGTCCACCTATTCTATGGGAGGCACCACTTGGGCATCCATATCTTTACTCACGTCCTCTTTCTAGGTGTGTTGGATGGCTAAGGACAAGAAAGATGTGTGGTACTTGGACTCAGATTATTCTAAGCACATGACAGGCAACAAGTCAAAGTTCCTTAGCCTAGAAATGAAGAAAGGAGGAGTGGTTATTTTTGGAGAAAAAAGTAAAGGAAAAATCATTGGCATTAGGGTAGTAGGTAACAATTCTTTTACTATATCAAAAGTTTTATATGTGAAAGGTTTAAAACACAATTTGATTTTTATAAGTCAGTTATGTGATATAGGTCTAAATGTTTTATTTTACTCATCCACAAACCTTTGTAAAATTTTTGACTTTAAAACAAATGATATTATTTTAACTGGTCCTAGGTCTTAAAATGTTTATATGATAAAATTTCATGATTTATCACATTCATCTTTAAAGTGTTTTATATCTAAAAATGAGGAGTTTGAAAGTATGGGATAAATTTTAGCTTTACTCTAGAGGAGGGGGGGGTGAGTAGTGTATTAAAAATTTATAAACATATTTTTATAGAGAATTAAAAGTTAGTGATATATATAATTAAAAAAGAAAATCACATCACACAAGTAGAAAAGGCAATTAACACACTGACCAACGGATTATAAGATTGATCCCAGATAAACCTGCGATTGTTGTTCGATGACCATGACCTAAGGTGGAAGCCGACTACCCCCGGCGTGTTGATTTGGAGCGTCCACCCTGGACGACTTTGGTGATCCAGTGCTTGTTGATGAAGATTCGCTTCCGGATGATTTTGGCGACCCGGTAGATATTGTTGCGGGCACTCTCTTGATTGATGGCGTTGCTCGCCGTCACTTGTTGTTCGATGACCATGATGATCGTTGCCGCAAGCTTGAAGGTTGGAACGTGGCCGCAACATCCACCACTGTCGCCGCGTTAAAATCTTCGCCGCTTCTACGATCAAATTTATAATTATGTTGTTTAATTTAGTCATTTAATTTCATCATTGTTATTTTGTTTATGTGGTCTATGTTTAGCCACTTTGGTGTGCACTTAGCCTATATTTCTTGTAAAGCCTATAATAGGCTAACCCTTGCTTTATTTTGGGTAGAATGAATGAAAACAAAAACCTAATTTCAGATTATTGAAATCTCTCTCTCTCTCTCTCTCTCTCTCTCTCTCTCTTGTGGCCGCCTACCTCCCTCTCCACCTTCCTTCATATTTTCGGCCAAGGCTAGGCCGCCCACCTCCCTCCTCATCCTTCAAGCCACCGGCCACCCGCCTCCCTCTCTTCTTCCTTCCTTATTTCGGCCAAGCATTGGCCGCCCACCTCCCTCCTCCTCCTTCAAGCCACCGGCCGCCCACCTCCCTCTCTCCACCATATTTCTTACTCCTTTCTTGAACGGCACACCTTCCGTTATTTGGGCGGCACCATCTCCGGCGTGACCCGAAGAAGGCAATTTGTTTTCCTCCAACCGGTGTGGCTTCGATGGAACCGGAACCGGAACGATCCCTACATCCTCGTCGACATCCGAGCCGGGGTAACGAACATTTCTCCACAAACCTAGTGATTTCCCTCTTGATATATTACGTGGCTACGACATGTTGTGTGATTGGTGACGCATGATTTTTCGTGATTATACTTCTCTGATTTGCTTGCGTATTTCCGATCTTCATTTACGTTCGTGAGTCTTGGAGGCCCTCGTTTATTTTGTTGGGAGAGAACCACCCTTTTCCGAATCGTTTATTTTCGGTGGTTCTCTTTTGGTACAACTACGCTCGAACGAACTGTGTGGGTTCCTTTCGCTTGAGAGGACCTTGACCTATAGCCTTGTATCATCTTGAAGGCTTTGCGACCCCTACGTAATAACCTAACCACTAATATCCGGACCTGCATGTTGCTGCGTTCACATATGCTTGAGATCGTTGAGTCATCGGAGAGAGTCTCGCTTAGTCACGTCCGTTCCCGTAACGCCAAAAGGACTACCTGCATCAATTTGGTATTAGAGGGAGGTTTGTCGATTTCCTAATCGGCACCATCCTTCTATATTTAGGTAGGCTATTTGAGTTTCGCTAGAAAAAATTTCAGCAACATAAAAAAAAATCCTGCATATGTAAAATTCTGATTTTGGTCTGCAATAGCATGCTAGAATCCAGAATTTTTACCTTTTAAAAAAGAAAATTTTTGCATTTTCTACTTCATAACCTTAGTAAGAAATTAAAATAACACATTATTTCAGTCCAATAGGAAGGCTAGAAAAAAATATTTAAATATAAAATTTTACTTCTGATAAGAGCTTATGTAGGCAAAAACCGGTTTTCAAAACTTTATTTGCATGCGTTAGGTCGCGTCGTGCGTGCGCACACCATCTCCTCTGACTATGGCACATGACGTTGACGCTTCCCGCCGGTTGGCGAAGCATCAAACGGATGACCTTAGAGATTGTTTAGCGCAAGTAGATGGTCACAGATTTGCTCCCCCTTCGCCGATGGCTCCTAGGAAGCCCTATGACCAGTTTAGCCCTCATCCCAATCGAATGACTAATGTCATGTCTGGATCTTCCAGGAGCGTTGCCCCCACCTACGATGGGTTGGGAGGTCCCCTGATCCTCCTACGTTGGGTAGACGACATTGAGCATTATTTCGTGCGTGAACGTGGGCATGACTACTCCAAGGTCGGGGTCGCGAGCATGCAATTATATGGTCGAGCCCAGAGATTTTGGCTCAATGAAGAGCGACGTTTTAGAGGCTGTGTCAGTTGGCTTAACATGAAGAGCCTTCTCATCGACCAATACGCTCCTGCGTGGATGTTGAATGAGGTGGCTTCTACTCACCGGGGCACTAGATCCCCACCTGACTATAGGAGAGGCATGTCCCCTCAGGTTAGGCCCTTTCTCCATGAGGTTAGAGCTACCCGTAGCGCACCTGTACCCCCCTACCGGGGAAAGGAGTACTACAAGTCCCATATCCTGAGCCCGTTAGAAAAGGTTGCTAGGACTGCCAAGAGCCCACGGGGTGAGAATAGTCCTATCTGTACGGTTAGTCAGGCGAATGTGACTTGTGAGTCTAGTGGTGTGTCTGACCTTAGCTCTATCATGTGTTCCACTCCGACTACACCCGTAGTCTCTCTTGAGTCCCTCCCAGGCCTATCAGTTCTAGCTGTTGATCCACCTGAGGAGTCTGTGGTGATGTTTTTGGCTGAGCCCGCCACTGAGCGCGAGGTCGTTTTCATTATCGATTGTAGAGACGCTGAGGAACTGGGATATCCTAGTGATTTGGATGAGTAATTCTCCTTTGAGGAAGTTTCCCCTGGGATTATACTCCTTCCCCTCGACCATATTGCTGATCCGTCCCTTTTGACTGTCATTGAGCCTTCTGTTAACATTGATTTGGGTGATATTTCGACGGTGTTGGAAGAGTCTCCTGTGGACGAAGGCGTGTTATGGGATGATCTTAGTTATGAGCATTCAGAAGATAGATCATTGATTTTATTGCCTTTACTCGAGACTCAAGCTATCTTAGAGTCTCCACGGGATTGTATTTGTCCTACCCTCCTTCCTGATTTTGATGATGTGCCAACGCCGTGGGAAGATTTAGCTGTCGAGAGTAAGGTGTTATTAGAAGACTTGGGAAGTAGCGTCTTGGATGAGTTACCTAGTAAAGGGAATTTATCTTTGGAAGATATTAGTGCTAAGGACCCGAGAGATGCTTCCTTGGTGTTATCTCCATCTCCTGACGGACAAAGTGATTTGGACAGTTTGTCGGGTTCGGCTATTCCTATTTCTGAGCTCGTTTCTGGCACTCATTTGAGTATAGTCTCTAGTATGATGGAGGATTATCATAGCAAGGGAGATAGACTTTTAGATGATGTTATTGTTGTTGAGCCGGGCATGTTACTTGTGATGCAGTCCCCGTTGCTTGTGATCCAAAATGACTTTGATTTTCACCCGGGCTCGATTTTACCGCCTCTCCCTCCGGATCCCTTGACCCGATTTGTGGACCTTTTTGGATACGAGTCAATTTTGCCGGGTCCGTCTCCTTCATTTCCTTCGACCATTTTGGCCCTACTTTGGGTGTATCTCGAGGTACTAGTGTTAGTAAATTGGTTGAGTCACCTGGTAGCGAGTGTTTGACTGAGATTGAGTTAGGTGATGATACTTTTCTTGAGTTTGATAGTACGATCCCGAAGGGTTTCTCTTTGATGATTTCTCCATCGTATGATGATCCTTTTGAATTAAATCCTTCGGTTACCTTAACGCAGGTAGTTGACTTGTTAGGACACGTGTCTGGTTCCTTCTAGTCTGGGATATTTTGATGCGCCCACTTATTTGCCCCCCTGTTGGACATACCTAGGCGGACTTATGCGGGCGAGTTACTTTTGGTCGTGTTCGTCTCTCCATCACCTTTCGTAACATGACTACGCTTTTACTAAGATAGACCATTCTTTGGAAGCCCGACGCTGGGTAAGCCCTCGCTTTGGATCGCTAGTGAATCCAAGGTTTTGGTTCCTCCGCACGAGGTACCACCTAGACATTCCTATATACCACACCGTTTGCTCGCATTTACCCACCCCCTTTTGTTGACCTTCATATGTACACATTCGTGGTCGTAGTTGGGTACGTTGAGTTGTGTCGTTCACACTACGGTCGTTTTCTTCTAAGAGCGCCAAACTCTATGGTTGGGGATGTGCGAATTTATCTATTCTTTCTTTATGTTTGTAGAGTGCCCGTGCCACCTGATTTACTCACGTTAGTCTACACTTTGGTTTTCCCGTATTGTTGCACAGGTTCACCCCTCACGTTCACTCACTATTTTCTTAAGCCACTCTTAATTATTTTCCAACCTAAATGCGTTTTACTTACTCGACGCTAGTTCGTATCGGAGAGCTTCCCACTGATGATGATTTTCTAGAAGTTAAATTACAACCAAACTAGAATCCCGAGTAGGCAAGCGTACCTATCGAAATGCAGTATAGCAAGGGTCGTATTGCGATTCGGGGCCTGTTGAGTACTTGAACTCACAAGGAAGAGCTATTATTTTATCAAACGGAAAAGTTGGTTTGATTATACTAGATAATAAAACTAAGACTGAAGCTAAAGAAAAATTCAAATATGAGGAAGCTAGCACTTGATCTAGAATCCCCTTAGACTAAAATAAATCTTCTTGGAAAATAATGAAATGCGAGTTCTTAATTATACTCACTCGACCTGGAGGTTCCTAAAATATAGAAGCTTCTACTCGAGCTCATGCTTCTAACTAACCCTTAGGTTGATCGATTAAGACCTCTCGCCAGTCGAAACCCTAAGCTTGCTTTATGCGGTGAACCCCACTATTGGATTTGACTCCAATACGGAACATTTACGTCGTCCTCTCTCGAGCAGTGCATTCAACTCCCTTTGTCTTTGAGTGATCTCCTCGTATCCGCAACCTCTCGGTCATTTAGGATACGGATCTTAGATCGAAGATCATATCCGCGTAATATGAATTCGATGAAATAAAAATCAAAGATAAATCGTAGCGAGAACAATTAAGAACAAGACATTTAATAAGAAGGAAAAGATCTATTTTATTCTAAGGTTCATCATGATCAAGTGCTAAAAGAAGATTAGCTACTCATCATGATTGGGAAATACAAAATGAAGTAGGAAAAGACATGATTGAAATGGAAATAACTAAAATAAAGTTACAAAAAAGGTAAATCTAACTTAGAAATGAGAAAATACAGCAAAAGAAACAGAAAATTACAAGACTCAACTCCCAAAATTCGACTCCTCAGCATCTGAAGCTGTCTGGAATTTATAGAAAAATTTCTGTTTGGTCACGCCCCTAGGTCACGCCCGTGACCTAGGGCGTGTCAGGCTCGAACCGTCGTCTTGAAAGCCCGGGAACGTTGGAGGAGAAACCGCCAAAATTGGTTAACTGACGGGTCACGCCCCTAGGTCACGCCCGTGACCTAGGGCGTGTCACGGCTGTTTCTGGAAACGGCGGGAAGCTGAAAACGGCGGGAGTAAAAGTGGTCTTCAAGAAGGTGTCACGCCCCCTAGTCACGCCCGTGACTAGGGGCGTGTCTTACTGTAACGGAAATCTGGCGGCAACGGCTGGAATGGCGCGCTAATGTCTGGTAACTTCCTTGACACGCCCTGGGTCACGCCCGTGACCCAGGCGTGTAATTTTAATCCGACGTGGCACGGTCAGCTGTTATGTCGCAGACCGTCACGCCCCGTGTAAAGGGTACACGGGCGTGTCACAATTCGACACGGGCGTGTCTGGGCCGGTCGACGATCTTCAGCGCGTCCGACGATTCTCTGCTGCGGACTTGAGATTTGTGTGTCACCCCCTGTGTCACGCCCAGGTAGGGCGTGTCACAGGGCGTGTCTAGGCAGAAAACAGGAAAATACTTGTTTTGCTCCAAAATACCTGTAGATCAGCCCTGCAAGATTAAAAATGATTTTATTAGAATAAATAGATATAAATTATAGAAACAAGTTAAAATAAACTTAATATTATAAAATTAATATAAAATATCTAACTATTAATATAAAATAGTAAAATAAAAAGATAGAAATAATTAGAGTTATCAAATACCCCCATACTTATCCGTTTGCTAGTCCCGAGCAAACAACTTCCTATAGGGAGTAGAAAAAATTTTAATGCTAGAAAAGAAAATTGAACCTAAGGAGTAAAATGCGAAGTCTTATGCCTATGTTTGTAGATACTTTTGTAGAAAAACTTACTCAGCATACAAATTAGGTTTTTATTTTTCTTAAAATGCGTTTTCACTATTATTTTTACTTTTAAGATGAAAATCCGGTAAATCTTGAAATTATCTTTAGGGGGAGTGTAGCGTGCGTACTAAGATAACATTGCACAAACAAAGATTAAGATACCCTCCAAAGAAATCCATCAATGTCGATGGCCATAGGCTTGCCCTTTCACACTCTCGCCACGACACTAGTATAACTTATAAACATAAATCAATAGGGCTTAATTAGGTTGAAATGTCGGCTTAGGTTTTTGGTGAGGGTGATCAAAGATAAACACGATGGCTAGTCACACCAAAACCTAGAGAAGCTTGTACATAAAGATTTGCTATGGCTCTTAAGAACGTAGCCAAATTCCTATTTCTTTTGTTTCTTTTCTTAATTTTTTTTTAACTCTCTCATCATATTGAAATTTTTTTTCTACCTCTTCATTTTTTTAATGATAATTTTTTTTCTTTATTTTGAAGAGGAGAGAAAAATAAATCAACCCTTTTTTTATATAAGAAAAGAGCCATCAAAATGAAAAGGCTCCTAATCACTCACAAAATTTTTCTACATTTGTTCTTTCAAGCTCGGGTTTAGGTGTGTAATTAGGATGCTTTTTAGGCTTTGGTAAATCATTTGGTGGAGCTAAAACAAAAGGAAAAGGTAATAGGCTCAAATTGGCTAAGCAAAGTTAAAATTTTAGGTGCGGGTACAAAAGCTCAAACTTGCCAAAAGAAGTGCCTAAATCATATTTATGCTAATAAGTTTAACTTATGCAAAGTCTTGAGAATAGTTAGAGGGCAAGTTCTAGATATCGAAAAATAATAACTCTCTCTTGGTCCGCGAAATATCTCTCTAGCAAACTTCTACTTACTCACCTAAATTATTTTAAAGTTTTACCGGTTTTCATAATTGAAGTAAAATAAGTTGTTTCTACGCATTTAGAAAAATGAAAATCTAATTATATGCTGAATATTTAGATCTACTAAAATTCTACTTACACGTGCACTTAACTAGAAACACAGCATGGCCAACAGTTCTACTCCAAAATTCAAAATTCAATTAAAACATCAAAATTCTCTAAACACTATAAACAAGTTGAATTACTAGGAATTTGCATGTGAATAAATATAGAAATAAAGACTTCTCTAATTTAATTTTTGATTATCTATTTTTTTTTATTTTTTTTTTTTTTATTTTTTTTTTTGGAAAACAAAATTTTAAGACGAAATAAAATTTTTTAAGTTTTAATTTGTTTTAAAATTTTTTTTTATGTTTTGTTTTAAAAAAATTAATTTTTTTTTTTGAAAATTTTTATAAGTTTTGCTTGAGAAATATCCCTCCCCCATACTTAAGCAATACATTGTCCCCAATGTAAAAATAAAGAAGAAAAGTGAAGAGAGGAGACTTCCCTGAAAATGCAAGCCAGCATCAAAAGAGACCTGTACAAGATATGAAAGCAAAACATAATATTTTATAGATATTTTTTTGGTTTTTTTTCATCATAATAAAAACAGATACAGAAGAGAAAAAAATACAGATACAAAGGCGTGCCCCTCTACAAATCCAAAGAAATAAAAGGCAGCTACTCCTGGTCAGAAACGTCCTCGTGCTCCTGATAGAAAGTCCGCATGTTCGCGAACTCGCGAGTAATATGCGCTATGGAGGAAGTATGGTTTTTCTCGAGCACGGTGAAGCGCGCATCAAAAGAAGCGAAGCGACCGTCAAAATGGGTTTGCATCTGGTCTATGCGAGTATGGAGCAACCCAAATTATCGGTCCCAATAATTTGCAGGATCGGGCGCTGGAGCAGAGTGCAGCGGTGGTGGCGGAATCTGCGGGGAATGATGAGTACCGCTGGACCAGCACCATGATCAAGATCAAGATCACCGCCACCAACAAACGGGGGAACAGCCTCAAACTCGCCGTCGCTCGGCGAGCTAAACCAAGCGCCTGAAGGGTCGGGAATTGAAGAGGCTGCGGCGTTTGCATGCAAGTGAGCCGTGGAAGAGCAGCCCACACGCCGAGCTGCTTGGCGAGGAAAGTGATGAAATTCCCGCCGTGCACCGCTCCCAATCTCACATTTTCGGCCTGGTGCCGAAAGAAAATGGCGAGCATGTAACCAAGGTTGAGTGGGACCCGGTAAAACATACTATACAAGTATAGTAAGTCCGCCCGAGTCACCACACCGTGGCTATCGCCGCGCCCGGAAATGGTAAAAGAGAGAAGGTTGTGCAGAATACGTAAAGCGGTGGAGATGAGGTGGCTACCCTTAGATTTCTTTGGAGTGTATGGGGTGACGTCATTACTAATTTCCGACTAAAAAGTAGGGAGACTGAAGTCGGGAGGGAAATCAGTTTATAGGTCGGGTTAGGCGGGGGAAGTGGAAAAGGCCTCCGAGCAAAAGCCCATGACAACATTGAGTTGGCGGATGGTGAGCTGGTGCATCATCCCGCCCAGGCGAAAGATGATGAAATCATCTTGCGCCGCCCAACGGAACTCAAATGAGGCCAAGAACTCAATGGTGAGCTCGAGGAAAGCAGGCTCAGAAATGGAGAAGAGGGGATCCCACCCTTGGGTAGAGATGAGCTCCCGAACTAGCTCCGCTGCTCCGAATTGGGCGAGGATGGCCCAGTCCAAGATCCGGAACACGCCAAAAGGTTTGGCGCGCAGTCTCTCGCTTCGATCTTGTTGGGTTGCATTCTCGAAAGAAGCATGGCCTCCGCCGAGGCTGGATCAGCGGGGTGCTCGGAGGAGGAAGCGGTGGATCGAGCGTGGTGGCGAGGCATGGTGAGAAATGTGGAGGAAATTTCGGCCAAGGGGAGGAGAGAAGAGAAGGTTGAAGGGTGGAGGTGTGAAGAGAAGAGGGGAGGAAAAAGTGTATTTATAGATTTTTCGGGTCGGTCACGCCCCCCTGTCACGCCCGTGACAGGGGGCGTGACAAGCCCGGGTCAAAGCAGAAAAGAATCCGAGGCGGACTGCCTCAGATTTGGGGTCATGCCTCAGAGTCACGCCCGTGACTCTGAGTGACACGCCCGTGACGTCGGGCGTGTAGGGGAATCTAAAGAGAATCCGATGCTACGGCATCAGATTCTTCAGTCACGCCCCAGAGTCACGCCTGTGGCTCTGGGCGTGTCAGTCAAATCTGACTGACTAAGAAGGAATCCGAGGCGTGACTCGTCAACGCCTCGGATACCAGCGACACGGGCTCAACACGCCCGTGACAAAATATGTCACGCCCGTGTCATATCCGAATGACGGGCGGGAAAACGAGGGAGGAGGAACCTCCCGCAGTCTTGGCAAAACACGCCTGGGACACGCCCGTGACCTAATGGGTCATGGGCGTGACGGATGCGTGTACGAGAAATTTTTTTTTTTTATTTTTTTTTTATTTTTTTTTTGTTTTTTTTTGTTTTTTATTTTTTATATCATCATTACGTTAAGAACAATAAATTAAAATTTACCGACTTGAAGAAATACGAATATTCGACGTTCGTCTCCACCCGATCGTCACGTAGCGATGTCCTTCAAGCCTGTAAAAAAAAACTTAAAAAGAAAATTAGAAAAAAAAAAGATAACCATGGGGTGCCTCCCACGAGCGCTTTGTTTTATAGTTGGTGAGCTCGACCATAGTGGCGCGCGCTTATTATGGGTTTTGACAACATTATGTTTTCTAATTTTTCGCAATATTATCACCGGCAAAAAATAATTTTAGCCGGTGCCCATTCACTTTAAAGTTGCCTTTTTCCGGGTGTGAAATAAGAACCGTCCCGTAAGGCCAAACCTCCTTTACGACGAAGGGGCCGGACCAACGGGACTTAAGTTTACCCGGAAATAAGCGTAAGCGCGAGTTATATAAAAGGACTTGGTCTCCCGGTTTAAAGTCCTTTGGGTGCTTAATTTTCTTATCATGATAAAATTTGGTGCGCTCCTTATAGAGTTTTTTTATTACTCTCATAAGCGAGGGAGCGCCACTCATCGAGCTCGTTAAGTTGGAATTTACGGAGCTCGGAGGACAAATTTTTATCAAGATTTAAAAATTTAAGTGCCCAAAAGGCACGATGTTCAAGCTAAACCGGTAAGTGGCATGCTTTCCCATAGACCAATCGATACGGCGTACAACCAATAGCGGTCTTGTACGCGGTCCGATAAGCCCATAGAGCATCATCAAGCTTGACCGACAAATCTTTCCTATTAGTAGAAACCATTTTTTCTAAAATTCGTTTAATTTCACGGTTAACTACTTCTACCTGGCTACTAGTTTGAGGGTGATAGGGGGTGGCTAACCTATGTGTAACGCCGTATTTAGATAATACTTTAGCAAATTGTGCGTTACAAAAGTGGGTGCCCCTATCACTAACTATTGCCCGCGGTGCTCCAAATCATGAAAATAGTTGTTTAAGAAATCGGGTCACGACTCGGGCGTCATTGGTGGGGAGAGCTTGCGCTTCTGCCCACTGTGACACGTAGTCAACCGCCACCAGAATATATTTATTTCCAAAGGAAGTTGGTAGCGGGCCGACAAAGTCGATTCCCCATAAATCAAAAACTTCAATTTCTATAAATAAATTTAAGGGCATTTCATCTCGGCGGGAAATATTACCTGAGCGTTGGCATTGTTCACAACGACTTACATGTGCGTGAGCATCCTTGAAGTTGCTCGGCCAATAGAAGCCTGCTTCAAGTACTTTCCGAGCCGTCCGATTAGCTTTATAATGCCCACCGGCGGGTTCCTCGTGACAATGTTTTAAAATTTCTGCGCCCTCCTCATGAGAAACACACCTCCGCACTACTTGGTCCGCGCAAACTCGGAAGAGAAATGGGTCCTCCCAAAAATAATTTTTCAAATCTGAAAAGAATTTCTTCTTTTCTTGATAAGAAAAACTATTTGGGAGGATTCTTGCAACAAGAAAGTTTGCAAAATCAGCGAACCAAGGAGTGGGGAGAGTGATTACCTTATGCATAGCGAGGAGGCGCTCTTCAGGAAATATGTCATCGATGTCCTCCTCTTTGAGCTCCTCTGAATTGGGGTTCTCCAACCGAGAAAGATGATCCGCCGCTAGATTTTCCGCTCCTCTTTTATCCCGAATCTCCAAGTCAAATTCTTGGAGAAGCAATACCCACCTAATCAATCGAGGCTTGGCATCTGTTTTGGTTAGTAAATAACGCAAAGCCGAATGATCGGTAAAAACAATAACATTGGATAAAGTAAGGTAAGAACGAAATTTATCAAAGGCAAAAATTAAGGCAAGAAGTTCTTTTTCGGTGGTTGTATAATTTTCTTGTGCGGTGGTTAGTGTTTTTCTCGCATAATATATCGGATGAAAATTTTTATTGATGCGTTGTCCTAAGACCGCACCAACGGCAAAACTACTAGCATCGCACATAATTTCAAAAGGAAGTTCCCAATTGGGAGCTATTACGATTGGTGCGTTTATCAATTTTTCCTTAATAAGAGAAAACGCGCGCAAACAATTTTTATCAAAAATAAAAGGCGCATCTTTTTCTAATAAGTGTGTAAGGGGCTTAGTAATTTTAGAAAAATCTTTAATAAACCGGCGATAGAAATCGGCGTGCCCCAAAAAACTACGAACGGCCTTAACATTTGAGGGTGGAGGTAATTTTTCTATAGTTTTAATTTTTGCTTTATCTACCTCTATACCCTTGCTAGAAATTTTATGGCCTAAAACCAAACCTTCCCGCACCATAAAATGACACTTTTCCCAGTTCAAGACTAGGTTCGTGTCCTCGCATCTTTGGAGTACACGGGAAAGATTTGCTAAACATAAATCAAAAGAGTCTCCAAAGACGGAGAAATTGTCCATGAAGACCTCCATGATATCTTCCACTAGTTCATCAAAGATCGCTAGCATACACCTTTGGAAGGTTGCCGGCGCATTGCATAAACCAAAAGGCATCCTTCGATAGGCGAAGGTGCCAAACGGACAAGTGAAGGTTGTTTTCTCTTGGTCTTCGGGCGCAATTGGGATTTGGAAATATCCCAAGAGACCGTCAAGAAAACAATAAAACGAGTGCCCGGATAACCGTTCAAGGATTTGGTCAATGAACGGCAAAGGAAAATGATCCTTTCGGGTTGCATCATTTAATTTACGGTAGTCGATGCAAACCCGCCATCCGGTAACGGTTCGAGTAGGAATTAATTCATTTTTATCATTAGGAACTACCGTTAAGCCTCCTTTCTTAGGCACCACTTGGACCGGACTCACCCAAGAGCTATCCGAAACCGGATAGATGATGCCCGCATCTAATAATTTAATCACCTCGGCCTTGACTACCTCCTTCATGTTAGGATTTAGCCGGCGTTGAGGTTGAATTGTTTTGTGAGCTTTTTCTTCCAATAAAATTTTATGGGTGCAAAAGGAGGGATTAATTCCTCTCAAATCCGTGATCTTCCACGCAATTGCACGGCGATGGCGTTTTAAAATATTAAATAATTTAAATTTTTCATCATCGGTCAAGTAGGCCGACACAATTACGGGAAGTTTAGAATCCTCCGCTAAAAATAAATATTCTAAATGATCAGGCAATTGTTTGAGTTCAAGCGTGGGAGGTTCATCATAAGAAGTTTTCAACCGATCACTACCAATTTCCAAAATTTCAAAAGTAGGTGTGCGAGTGATCGAATCCTTATCACTATTTTCATAAGCAATTAAATCTAAATTTTCAAGATAAGCGTTATGATCAATAGACGATAAGGAATGTTCAGAAAAAGGAATGAAATCTTCTTCGGGAGAAGCTTCTAAATAGTAACATGAGTCGTCATTGGAGAGCGAATTTTTCATAGACGTGTCAATAGTAAAGGTAACTTCTTCATCTCCTACTCTAAGGAGAAGTTTACCGTTACTAACGTCTATAACGGCGCGCGAGGTGGCAAGAAATGGGCGACCGAGAATGAGTGGTACCTCGGTGTCCTCTTCGATGTCAGAGATGACAAAATCTACCGGAAAGATAAATTTGTCAACTTTGACAAGCACATCCTCAATAATACCCATCGGATACCTTATAGACCGATCCGCCAATTGAATGCTCATTCTTGTGGGTTTAGGTTCTCCTAAACCCAATTTCTTAACTAAAGAATAAGGCATTAAATTTATTTAGGCACCTAAATCGGCTAACGCACGTTTACCAATAAATCGCCAAATGAACAAGGTATAGAGAAACTACCCGGATCAGGTAATTTCTTAGGCAATTTATTAAGTAAAACCGCCGAGCACTCCGTGTTCAATTGAACCGTGCAGATATCCTCAAGTTTCTTTTTATTTGATAAAAGATCCTTGAGGTACTTAGCATATTTCGGCGTTTGTGCTATCACTACGCATAACGGTAAATTTATTTGGATTTGTTTAAACATATCTAAAAATTTACCGTGATGCTCATCTATCCGGTCTTTTTGCATTCCAGACGGATAGGGAAGAGGTGGTTGATAAGGTTTTGGTTTAATATAACTAGAAGGCTTAATCAGAGAAGAAGATGAAGAAATCGTTACCTCCGTATCAGCCGGAATTGGAGAAGTTTCAACTGGAATTGTAGAAGTGGTTACCTCCTTCCCGCTCCGTAAAGTGATGGCTTTGGCTTGCTCCCTTGGGTTGGGCTATGTATTGCCCGGTAGTGCTCCTTGTTGTCGATCCGAGAGCATCTTTACAATTTGCCCAATTTGAGTCTCCAAACTACGAAGAGATCCGGTGAGATTCCGGATATTGGCATCATTTGTACTCGTATATTTGGAGAACAACTCCTCCAGATTGGGAGCTTTTGGAGCTTGTGGTGGAAAATATCCTGGTGGGATTGTGTTTGGTGGGCGAGCCGCATTCCCCGGATTACTCCAAGAGAAGTTGGGGTGGTTCCTTATACCCGGGTGATAGGTATTACCAGAATTAGTATTACCCGGATTAAAGGGTGGCCGATTCGGATTTCCCATATAATCCACATGCTCGGCCAACGTAGTGGGAGAGGGAGAAGAAGTAGGATCCCAGGTAGGTATAGAAGAGGGAGCAGACATCTCTTCTAATCTTTTGTTTAGCATCTCAACCTGGAGAGATAGATTGGAGACCGTATCAATTTCATACATCCCGGCCAGTTTAGGTGATTTAGACCGTGGTGTACTCCATTGATAGGTATTCAAAGCCATACCTTCTATAAGCTCTTGGGCGGCCGCCGGTGTTTTGTTATTAAGCGTTCCACCGGCGGCAGCATCGATATGTTGCCTAGTTTGAGAATTTAGGCCGTTATAGAAGGTTTGGATTTGTAACCAATCCGGAATTGCATGATGAGGACATCGACGAAGCAATTCCTTGATGCGATCCCAAGTATCATATAACGTTTCCAAATCAAGTTGGGAGAAATAAGTAATATCATTGCGCAATTTAGCCGTTTTAGCCGGCGGAAAGTATTTCGTAAGAAATCTTTCCGTCATTTCAGCCCATGTTGTGATTGATCCTCTTGGTAGAGAACTCAACCATTGCTTGGCTTTAGTGCGCAATGTAAATGGAAATAACCTTAGCCGGATGGCATCATCGGATACACCATTAATTTTAATCGAGGCCCATCAAATTGTACATATTGTTGTACCATTTGGATGATGCTTGGCTTCAACTCAAAATTATTAGGGGCAATAGCGGGCGAACAATACTAGATTGAGCCTCGTCCAAGTTTGGACGGGCATAATAGGACATAATTCGTTGTTCGACCGCATTTGGCTCACCCATATTGGAAGAAGAAGAAGAAAGAGATCTAGGAGAATGAGAAGAAGAACTAAATGAAGAAGGAGAAGGGGAAGACGGTGACGGAGAGAGAATTAAAGAAGGATTAGGAGTGTCTCCTAAGGATTCCGTATCTTGAAAATTCGGAACTCGAAAATGTAAGCGGTGCCGAAGGGTTCGCTCGATTTCCGGATCCAAATCAAAAAGAGGTGACGGATTCCCTCGGGTCATACACAAGAACAAAACAAAAGATAAAAGTTTTAAGGTTTAAAAATTTATATGATAAAATTTCCCGGACTTCCCAAGGGCTACCCAGTGACGGGTTCACAAGGTACTAGGCGGTATTGCGGGATGAAAACCCGACACGGCCCTTTCGCAAGAAATTTTAAATATAAAAATTTAAAGATAAAACTTTTTGAAAGAAAAAGTTTTTTTTTTTGAAA
Organism: Platanthera zijinensis; assembly: GCA_039513925.1. Lineage (NCBI taxonomy): Eukaryota > Viridiplantae > Streptophyta > Magnoliopsida > Asparagales > Orchidaceae > Platanthera > Platanthera zijinensis. The sequence continues at coordinate 97,871,139 of CM077083.1, forward strand.
TAAAAGAAAAAAAATGATAAAACTAATAGATCCTTGATTTCAAAATATCAACAAATAAAAGTTCCCGGCAACGGCGCCAAAAACTTGATGATGATTTTCTAGAAGTTAAATTACAACCAAACTAGAATCCCGAGTAGGCAAGCGTACCTATCGAAATGCAGTATAGGAAGTGTCGTATTGTGATTCGGGGCCTGTTGAGTACTTGTACTCACAAGGAAGAGCTATTATTTTATCAAACGGAAAAGTTTGTTTGATTATACTAGATAATAAAACTATGACTGAAGCTAAAGAAAAATTCAAATATGAGGAAGCTAGCACTTGATCTAGAATCCCCTTAGACTAAAATAAATCTTCTTGGAAAATAATGAAATGCGAGTTCTTAATTATACTCACTCGACCGTGGAGGTTCCTAAAATATAGAAGCATCTCTCTCGAGCTCATGCTTCTAACTAACCTTAGGTTGATCGATTAAGACCTCTCGGCCAGTCGAAACCCCTAAGCTTGCTTTATGCGGTGAACCCCACTATTGGATTTGACTCCAATCCAGAAGATTTACGTCGTCCTCTCTCGAGCAGTGCATTCCACTCCCTTTGTCTTTGAGTGATCTCCTCGTATCCGCAACCTCTCGGTCATTTAGGATACGGATCTTAGATCGAAGATCATATCCGCGTAATAGGAATTCGATGAAATAAAAATTAAAGATAAATCGTAGCGAGAACAATTAAGAACAAGACATTTAATAAGAAGGAGAAAGATCTATTTTATTCTAAGGTTCATCATGATCAAGTGCTAAGAAGATTAGCTACTCATCATGATTGGGGAAATACAAAATGAAGTAGGAAAAGACAAGATTGAAATGGAAATAACTAAAATTAAAGTTACAACAAAGGTAAATCTAACTTAGAAATGAGAAAATACAGCAAAAGAAACAGAAAATTACAAGACTCCAACTCCCAAAATTCGACCCATATTAGTGAGCAAGAATAAAAACAAGACACTTTTGATCAAAATAAAAAGTTTATTTTATTCCAAGGTTCATCATGATCAAATGCTAAATGAAATTTAGCTACTCATCATAATTAGGGAATTACAAAATAAGGTAGGGGAAGACATGCGTGAAATAAAAACAAATAGAATTAAAGCTTACACCATATTAATCTAGACTAGGAAATAGAGAATACCGCAAATAAAGCATTAAAATAAAAGACTCCAACTCCCAAAAATCGACCCTTAGCATCTGAAGCTGTCTGAAATTTATAGGAAAAATTGTTGGTCGGTCACTCCCCTAGGTCACGCGCGTGACCTAGGGAATGTCAGGATCGGAACTGTCATTTTGAAAACCCGGGAAGGTTGGAGGAGAAACCTCAAAATCTTTTAAATGACGGGTCACGCCCCTAGGTCACGTCCTTGAACTAGGGCGTGTCAGATCTATTTATTAAAAATGGCGTGAAGCTGAAAATTGCGGGAATAAATTGTTGTTGATTGAGGCGTCATGCCCCCTGGTCATGCCCGCGACCAGGGCGTGTCATGCTGGAAACAGAAATCTGGCGGCAATGGTAGGAACAATTGAGTTATTGGCTGGAAATAGCTCCTGACACGCCCAGGGTCACGCCTGTGACAGAGGCATGTCATTTTTATCCGACATGGCCTGGCTTTGACAGTTCTTCCAACAGCTAGCACACGCTGTGCTAGGGTGATACTAGCGTGTCATAAGCAACACGGGCGTGTATGTGGCCGATCGACGTTCTTCGATCGACTATGTTGGTTCTTGGTGTCACGCCTTTTGGACATGCCCTAGGATGACATGGCAAGGGTGTGTCACAGGCATGTCAAGGCTCTTAGTTTGCAGGTCGACGATTTGCGATTGACGTTCTTAGATCCTTTATATCACGCCCTTGGAAACGCCCAAGGAGGGCATGTCACGAGGCATGTCTTGGCAAAGAAGGGGAAAATTATAGTTTTGCTCCAAATAATCTATAGATTAGCCCTACATGATTGGAATTAATTTTGTTAGAACAAATAAATATAAAATATAAAAAGTAGTTAATTATAAACTTTAGATTATAAAATTGATATATTAAATTTAACTTCTAATAGAAAATAGTAAATGAAAAGTAGAAATAATTAGAGTTATCAAATATCCCCATACTTATCCGTTTGCTAGTCCCGAGCAAACAACTTCTTATAGGGAGTAGAAAAATTTTAAATGCTAGAAAAGAAAATTGAACCTAAAGAGTAAAATGTGAAGTCTTATGCTTACGCTTGTAACTATTTTTGTTGAAAAACTTACTCAACATACAAATTAGGTTTTGATTTTTTTAAAAATGTGTTTCCACTATTATTTTTACTTTTAAAATGAAAATCCGATAAATCATAAAATTATATTTAGGGAGAATGTAGCGTGTGTACTAAGATAACATTGCACGAATGAAGATCGAGATACCCTCCAAAGAAATCCATCAATGTCGATGGCCATGGGCTTGCCCTTTCACACTCTCGCCACGACACTATTTCAACTAATAAACATAAATCAATAGGACTTAATTAGGTTGAAGCGTAGGCTTACGTTTTTGGTGAGGGTGGTCAAAGATAAAAGCGATGGCTAGTCACACTAAAACCTAGAGAGAGCTTGCACACAATAATTTGCTATGGCTTTAAGAACGAAGCCAAATTCCTAATGCTTTTGTATTTTTTTTTCTTTCAACTCTCTTATCATGTTGAAAATTTTCTTCTACCTCTTCAATTTTTAATATTTTTTTTATCTTTATTTTGAAGAGGAAAGAAGAATAAATCAACTCTTTTTTGTTAATAAGAAAAGAGCCATCAAAAATGAAAAGGTTCCTAATCACTCACCATCCGTGTTTAACAAAGATAAATTTTTTAGGTACGAGTGCAATGTCTCAAACTGGCCAAAAGAAGTGCCTAAATCATATTTATGAGAATGAGTTTATCTTATGCAAAGTCTTGAGAATAGCTAGAGGGCAAGTTCTAGACATCGAGAAAGAATAGCTCTTTCTTGATCCGCAAAATTACGCTCTAGTAAACTTCTACTTACTCACCTAAATTATTTTAGATTTTAGAGGTTTTCAGAATGAAAGTAAAAGAAAACATTTCCACGCATTTAGAAAAATGAAAAATCTAATTGTATGTTGAATATATAAATCTACATAAAATTCTACTTACACGTGCACTTAACAATAAACACAGCATGGCCAACAGTTTTACTCCAAAATTCAAAATTTCAATGAAAACATAAAAATTCTCTAAACACTATATAAAAGTAAAATTACTAGGAATTTTGCATGTGAATAAAAATAGAAATAACGACTTCTCTAACTAAAAATTAAACCAAATTTTTTTGTTACTTCTTAGAGTTCCCAAGGTATACCCTATGAAGGGCTCTCACAGGTACTAGGAGGTAAGATGGGATGATATCCCAAATGTCCCTTTCTAAGAAATTTAATTATCAATTTTCTAATTTTTTTTTCATTTTTAATTTTTGAAAAACAAAATACATAACAAAATATACTTTTTGAAATTTTTTTAAATATTTTTCTTAAAATTTTTAATTTTTGAATTTTTTTTGTGTGTGTATGTTTTGCTTGAGAAATATCCCTCCCCCATACTGAAGCAATACATTGTCCCCAATGTATAAATGAAGAAAAGAAATAAAAGGAGACTCCCTGAAGATGTCAAAGCAGTACCAAAAGATACTTGTAAGATATTAGCAAAGCAAAACATAATATTTTATAGATTCTTCAAAATAATAAAAACAAATAAATGAAAATAAAAGCAAAGATACAGATACAGAGATAGGCGACCCATTAAAAGTCCAAAGAAAAGAAAAGAAAGCTACTCCTGGTCGTGAGCGTCCCCGGGCTGCGTATAGAAAGTCCACATGGCCGTGAACTCGCGGGTAATATGCTCCATGGAAAAAAGCGTGACTCTGCTCCAGCACGGCAAAGCGTCCATCAAAATGAGTGAAACGGTTGTCAAAATGAGTCTGCATCTGGTCTACGCTTGTGTGAATCAACCCAAATTGATGATCCAAATAATTTGTAGGTTCGGGCGCTGGGGTAAAGTGCAGCGGAGGTGGCAAAATCTTGGTAGAGTGTTGAGTACCGCTGGGACCGGCACCAAGATAAATATCAAGATCCCCGCCACCGACTGATGGGGATAACCTCAAACTCGCCATCACGTCCGCACGCTAGGACAATATCCTGAAGGGTCCGGAACTGGAGGACCTGCGGCGTATGCATGTAGGTCAGCTGCGGAAGGGCATCCCAAAGGTCGGTCTACTTGGCGAGGAAAGTAATAAAATGGCCTCCATGAAAAGCTCCCAACCTCACCTTTTCAGCTTAACGATGGAAGAAAATTGCAAGCATATAACCAAGGTTGAGGGGGACCCAGTAAAACACACTATATAAATATAATAAATCTTCCCTAGACATACTATATAACCCAGGTTGAGGGGGACCTAGAAAAACATAATATATAAAAGGTGAGGAGGTTGAAATTGGAAGGAAAATAAGTTTTGAGATCGAGATAGGTGGGAGAATAGGAAAATTCCTCAGAGCAAAAGCCCATGACGACATTGAGTTGGTGGATGGTGAGCTGATGCATCATACCACCCATGCGAAAGATGATGAAATCATCACTCGCTGCCCAACGGAACTCAAAGGAAGCCAAGAACTCAATGGTGAGCTCAAGGAAAGCCGACTCTGAAATAGAGACGAGGGAAGGGAATAGAAATTCCCGAACCATCTCCGCCGCTCTGAAGGTGGTGAGGATCGCCCAGTCCAACATCCGGAAAATGCTAAAGGTTTGGCGCACAATCGCTCGCTCTGGTCCTATTGGGTTTAGTGTTCAAACAGGAGCATGGCTTCCGCAGAGGCGGGATCCACGGGGTGCTCGGAGGAAGAAGCTGTGAAACGAGGGTGGTGGCGAGGCATGGTGAGAATAAGGAAGAATTTCGACCAAAGAAGGAAGGGAATAGAAGGTGAAGGCTGGAAGGTGTGGAGAAAAGAAAAATGGAGAAGTCCTATTTATAAGACTTCTCGGGTCTCACACGCCCCCTGTCACGACCGTGATAGGGGGCGTGATAAGCAAGGGCTAATAATGGAAGGAATCCAACTCGTGTCACCTCGGATTGGCGGGTCACACACCAGAGTAACGCCCATAACTCTAGTCGTCACCTCGGATCAATGGAGAAGACTTAGTTTAGTTTCTATCAACACTCGAAGAACTCTTCGGATTCGTCGACCTGAGATCGACAAACTCCTTGTTAGTAAAGTTTGTTTCGTTGACCTGAGATTGACGAACCTACTTCAAAAAACTTTCGTCGAACTGAGCTCGGTGAAATGACTTCAACCCTTCAGAATGAGATCGACGAATTGTTTAACTCCAAATTATTTCGTCAACCTCAGATCAAAGATCTATTTCTTTTTCGTTGAACAGAGTCTGTCGATTCATATTCCGGAAAACCTTATATTTAGGTTTCCATCGACCTCTGTCCCGCTCTTTCAGTTCTCTTGCACTTGATCCTCATTTTCTCTTTCAGGTGCTCTCATGGCGATTCCGGCAGGACATCAAGGGGCGATGAAGTTTGATACTGGATTCGACCTGGACTACGAATCTTTCCAATACTCAGGTCCCATCTTCCTAAATATTCTATAGTTACTTGAAGACAACCAGTTGAAGACTCTGCTCTCCACGCGCATCAAGATATCAGGAACAGAGATCATGGAATGGGTTTACACAACTTCTACAGAGGAAAATACGATGACTAGAACAATCACGGACACTACTGTTTCTCTTACCCCCATGTTTAAACTGAAATTTTTGGATTGAGAATGTTGATGAAGAATTAGATATAAATTCGGAGGAATTTGATATGATGCTTAGAATGATCGGGTATTCGTGAAAAACCCCCAATAAATTGCTCAAGAAACATTTGTCTGCCGAGTACAAGTTTCTCGCAGACATTGTGGGGAATGTGCTGCTAGGCAAGCACATTGCACATGACTATATCACCAGGCATCAGTTCTTGGTCATGTGTGCTATTGTGAATAAAAGGAACGTGAACTGGGCACATATCTTATTTGATCTAATTAGAAAGAAGAAGAACAAAAAGGAGGATTGCTTTGGAAGGATCCTATGGATCTTCCTCAAGGATAGGGTTTTTAAATCACTGGTCTCCCCGACCATATTCATTAATGCTAGGAAGAGACTCACTTGTGCTCTGTTTCGCAAGTCGGAGAGGATAGTCACTAAGACAACCAAGGCTCCCTCCTTTTCCACCAGAACTTCTGAAAGTACCAGGGCTGTACCAGCCACTCCCCACCCCATTGAAGAGATCACCTCCACCCCTCCACCACCTCCAACTACTCAGGTTCCATCCAAACAAGCAATACAACCAACCCCTCCTTACACTACCATTACAGTCCCTACCTCTACACCTCCAGCATCCCAACTTCCTGCCTCTGTAATAAACATTCCCTTTAATACTCCATCCCCCCAGCCTGATACATCTGTACCCTCACCACCCCAATATCCTCTTCCACATCATCTTGCTGATATCCCCAAACCAACCTATCATCCCTTCTATTCTTCAACATCTTATCATCCCCACTAAACACTCCCTCTCCTCCAAATGACTCTCTCCTTGACACTCAAATCCCACCTCCACCTCCACCTCTAACTCCCCCAACACCTACCATATCTACTCAACCAACCACTATCACAACATCTACCTCTCCACACTTAGATCCCTCCCTTGTTTCCTCACTCATTACCCTCCTCACACCCCTCCTAAAAACAATCATAGCATAGGCTATCTCTCCTCTTGAGGCCTCCATCTCCTCTCTAGCTGCTCAAATTACTACATTTACTACTACTCCCTCTTCAGTTGGGGGGCCTGGCTTCAGTTCCTCCTGAAACCAGGCAGGGGGAGATACTTGATGTAGAAGCTGCAGTAGTTGTAGCAGAAGATGTAGCACTAGCAGAATCAGATGATAAGGATATGGAAACAATAGAAGTAGCAGAAGATGTAGCAACAGAAGAAGAAACAACAGCAGATGTACAAGAAGAAGTTATAGCAGAAGAAGAACAAGAAGAAGTTTTAGCAGAAGATGTACCAACAGACATCACTAAGCCATCTATGGCTATAATTCCATATACAACACCAATTTGGCTCAAGGCCACTTTTGCAGCTCTTATTCCTCTTCCCAGAGTTTCTTCCCCCACAATCTCATCCCCTCTAGCACCAATTTATAATATGGATGATTCTCCAATGCCTGATCTAGATGCACTTGTCATGGATGATATTGAGGAAGAAAATAAATTAGCTGCTCAAAGCACTTATGTACAGAGTTCTCTAGTTTCCCCTCCAGTTCCTTCAAAGACAGAAAAGACAACAACTTCTGATGACAAAATAAGAGAGATTGATGCCATGTATGACAATCCTCAGCCTTCTGATGATGATGATGATGATTCTGATTCTGATGAGGACCCATAGAGGAAGAAAGTTTCAAAGAAAAGGAAAGATCCTCCACCTCCTTACCCAAAACCCAATCCAGCAAATGACACACCCTATTACATTCTGCAGAAATAACTCCATACAAGGGAATGCCAGCTTGGATGTGGCTGTCGAAAAATTAACAAAAGGCAAGGAAGAAAGGCAGAAGATATTCTCCTCCCCCACAGAAATTCAAGAGAGGTCCTCCTCCTCCTCCTCATGTTGGTGCCTCAGGAACTACTTCTCAAGAGACAGATGCACCTTCCAAGCCTACATTCTTCACCAAGACATATCAAAGGCAGGAAAGGCCAACTGAACATAATTCTCAAGGAAGTAGCCAGCAAAGGAATGTCAGTTCTATAGATCAAATAAAGGAGGTAGTTTATCAGAAACAAGAGTTCTCACCTCCCAAATAGCAAGCTCAATAAAAAAGGCACACAGAATCCCACAACCCTAAAAGAAAATATATGAGACTGCCCCTCAAAGGTCTTTGTATTCTCAGACTGATGAAAGCCAAAAAAGTAATAAATTTCCAAGCACAGTCCACTCAATTCAAGCCTATTACCCTGCTACCCCCTCAAGATGATCAATCATCTGTTAGTCAGGATATTGATCCCAACTTCAGGATGGCTAAGATCCAAGAGTTGATTACTCTGTCACAAATAAAGAAGGCTAGATAAGAGGGTGAAGATCCAACAAAGTTCACAACTATGTCTTCATACAATGAAAAAGAACTGGATAAACTTCAAGTGAGCAAGAAAGTGTTTGATCCTGCAGATTACATGGCAATACACTCAGAGGCTGTAGTACCCAGAACCTCCACACTGACAGTGATTGGAGAAGCAGATATGTACATGTTAAAGAAAGAAGCTGCTAATCCTGACAGGGAAATCATCTTTACCCAGCTTGGGGATAAGAGAAAAGAAGTAGAGAAATAGAAGAAATAGAACCTGAACTCCTATATGTATGGTATACTTTTGAAAAACTGTGTTCTATGATACAAAGCTAATAGTGCAAATATATCTGATGCATATATATTATTTCATTCTCTTCCAGATATATATTTTCTTGCTTTATACATTTCTTTTTATCATTGAGTCTGTAATTAGTTACTTGACCCAAATAGGGTGAGATTGTTGGATCCCTAGTTGGATTTGGGCTAGGTTCACTTAGTTATGATATGACCCAACATGTATTTCCAGGGTCATGGTTGTATCCTAGAGTTTAGGTCTTGTCCTTTGAGTCAACAATGCCTGGACCAGCCTCAAACAGTGCCAGAGACTCAAGACTTAGAGAAAATTCAAGTCTTAGAAAAAGGGCTCTATGTTCGTCGATCTCAGGTCGACGAAAGTCGTTCTCAGCTCGACGAATTCAGAGACAATTCTCTGAGCTAAGATAGACGAACTTGGTTCTCAGATCGACAAACTCTTGACAAAGTGACAACACTTCTAAGTTAAACTTCGGTCGACAAACTTAGAACATCAGCAAGACGAACTCTATTCTCTGGTCCCAGATCGACTAATTCTTAATCAGATGTTTCAACACTCAATGCCTGAGAACATCACACTCAATTCCAGAATGATGATTCAACACTCAATGCCAGAGGACATCACACTAAATACCAGAATGATGATTCAACACTCAACGACAGAGAACATCACACTCAATGCCAAAATGATGTTTCAACACTCAGCACCAGAAAACAGTCTAAGTACAGAATCAAAACTCAGGTAGATGATCTTGGACCTCAGCTAGACGAACTCAGTTCTCAGGACTCAGGTCGACGATCTTTGACATCAGATCGACGAACTTGGTCCATAGAATAGGAAAGTCGTCAAGCAGCAGTTAGCCATTCAGAGGTCGACGAACTTAGACCTCAGCTCGATGAACTATGGACTATGGTCGACGAATCCAGACTTGGTTTTTTCCCTCTTCTGTTCCTATTATATTGCAATGATTCCTGAATAATTAATGCTATAATATTATTTGAATATTACCATTAGACAAGACCATTAATTATGGTCCTCATCAGGATTATTATCTGTCGTTTTCCAAAAGGACAGTTGGGGAAACCAATCAATGCAAATTTTCCATGGCCATCAACATTGAATGCAGAAAGGATTTCAAAATTCAAAAGGATGTTTACATAAAAAATAAAAAAGATGGATTTTTCCTCATCCAGTAAATACAACTGAGATAGAGACAAAGAAAATTAGTCAGGAAGAGTAGAACACCATCGTCTCGCAACAAGGATTCTCTCTACTCTCGCTCTCTCTTGACAAAAAAAGTGCTAGAAACAAAGAACTGCTAGAGCAGAAGAAGTATTGCTTTCATAAGAAGAAGAACAACCATTTAAATCAAGAGTTTTCTTCTTCTATCATCCTCTCAGTAACTTTCAAATGACAACAACTACTGTATATGTCAAAGAGTTCCAGAAGTTCTCTGGTTGAAGTTGAAAGCTTGAAGGCCTATCACCCTGAAGCAAAGTTTCTTTCACCCTTAATAAATTCAGTATTTTAGTGGGAGCTTTTGCCACCATCAAATCCACAGAGTCTTCTCAGTTGAATACTTAAGAAAGAGAAGACATCATCACTCTCTCACCCCCTCTGTAAAAGGGTTCTCTACTCCCTTCAAAAGTGATTCCTGGTTGTAAGTCTCCTAACCAAAAGACTTGAGGTTTGGTTTTTGAGCACCTTACCAAAAGCTCATTGGTGGCTGTCACCTGAACAATAATCTGAGTGGATTCCTACTAGGGTGGTAGAAGAGTGGATGTACCCAGGTTGGGGAACCACTATAAAATTCTTGTGTTGTCTAGTTGCCTTTTTCTTTTGTTCTTGTTGTGGTTGTGATAGTTAGGATTCTGTGACTTTTATTATTTTAATATGTTGTGCTTTGATATAGCATCTGAGTTTAGGAACAAGTTATATTATTCAGCAAAAGATTTTAATTACTCAGAAATACTCTATTCACCCCCCCCCCCCTATAGAGTATATTAGATCTAACCCTCACTTTCACACCCAGATGTTTATGCTGCCATATTTTCAGGTATGTCACTTTATTTAATTCCTTAATAATCAAAAATTAAGACTTATAAAAATAGAAAAGTTTGGAATTTCCATATTACTTGATCTCAAAACCCTTTCTCAAAAAAAGAAGAAACTTGTTCGTCTTCATCTGCTGTCGCAGAGATTGCCGCTGAATCTCTTCCCGCAGTCAAGTTTCGTCTTCTCTAGATTAATGGCTCGAACTTCATAGATAGGGATTGGAAGTGAACTTGTCTCGACAGGAATTGTAGAGATTTTTGAAGACTTTCAGAATCTGCTTCTTCTTCTAGAAACCGCCGGTCTGTCCTTTGTTTTAGAGGAACCTTTTATGATTCTATTTCCAGAGGTAGAAGAATTCTTTCAGAATATAAAGGTGACAAATAATGGAAAGATTCTCAAGACAAGAGTTCATGTAATTAAGATTTAACTCTCTAAGACAATTGTTTCTAAGCTTCTTCGACTACCGGTGATTGAAGAAGAAGACGACATAACTGCCGAGCACTATGACAGGGCCTATAGCTTCTATGGAATTTCTGTTATTATAAACAATATTCATCCACCTAACCTAAATGTAGAGGGCAAACTTCTGGTGGATATTCTTGGCAAAGTAGTTCTGTGGAAGAGAACTTCTATAAGCTTCATCACTGCCGATTTCTTTTATATGATGACAATAATTATATGCAGGAAGAAATTTTAGTTTGGAATTATGATTCTTGTTAAGATAATAGAAAGCAGCAAAGCACCCAAGTATGCATGTATTATTTCTCTACTGCATGATTTCAAGCCATAGATCTTTGACAAATCCAAGGGTACAACCCTTCATCACATGAAGAAAGTCTCTGTTTCTTCCATAGAAAGATGGGAACTTAAACTGAAGAATCCTGCCCAAGCTGCCAAGGCTCATGACCATCAAGAAATTTCGGATAGGATTCCATATCCTCCTCTAACTCAAGTAGCTGGCACATCTTGTGCAGCTACTAAAGGGTAGCCCGATCCTTCGATTCGAGAGGAAAGATTCTTTACCCCTCCTCCTACTACTACACTTCATCCTAACACCCCTATAGAGGCACTCTTAGATGCCCAGGTATAAGAGAACATTTTATCTACAGAGAAAGACATAAATCGGATGAAAGAAGAATTGTCTTCAAAAGAGCCTCTTCCTCCCTTCCAACCAGAGAAATCTCTATCTCAAGAACCATCACCCTCTCAACATCATCTGAACCAGAATCCCTTATTCACCAATCACATGCTGCTGATATAAATAAGAAGAAACAGTTTTGATATTCTATGAGAAAGGAGAATCCCCAGAACAAACTGAAGCTCCTCCCAAGAGCTTGGATTTTTCTCTTCCCACCTTTCTTGGTGAGGAAGGTGATATTCTGATTCAAACTACAAGAGCAAAGAGCTCAGTTTTAATTGAAGAAATTATTCCATGGACTGCTCCTCCTCCTGAAGTTTGTCAAGATGAAACTTCATCTCCTTCTCCTACTACTGCTAATATATTGGGTAAGATAGAATTGATGCTCTCACAATAGAGAAAGTACTTTGATGATTCTCTCCAGGCTGTCACTGAAAAAGTTTCTGCTCTAGAAAAAGAGATGAGCAGAGGATTTGCAGAAATCCAGCATAATACTGATGAGCTGTAATACTTTTTCAAAAAAGGTGGGAAAGCTCTGGACCACACCATAACCAGCATTGGTCAGGTGATGGACCAGTCAGTAACTCTTGCAAATAATCAAATCCAGATAGAAAAGAAAGCCCAAGAACTTAACTTCAAAACTTGTGAAGAAGTTAGCTCTTTCAAAGAGGTTGCTATAGAAACCCTATATGTAGAAGTCAGAAAGGGGGAGAGCTTACTCAAAGAATACTTAGAGAAATCAGATGTAAACATTGATACTCTTTGGGAAGAAAAGTTGAAGGAAATTCATGTTGATATCCAAACTCAAATAGATTGTGTAAAGTTTCATACTTATGATACAGATGTGTGGATGCATAATCCAATTTTCCCTAATTTTCAAGCTAATCCAAAAGTGATTCCAAATCATCTAAACCCTCTCGATGAGCATCCTCAAGTTAATCAGCCAACCCTCACTCCCTAACCTGAAGGTCAAGAAACACCTCCAGATAGTTATGCTCAAGTATGGTCAGACTCTGAAATGCCTCAAGCTCCTCCTACAGAAATCCCAGGGCACAAGAAAAGAAAGTATGGTGATGGAGCATCTGCAAGCAAGTCCATCCCTTATCCAGAAGCTAAAAGGAGAAGGACACAAGAATTTTCGGAGATTTGGAGCCCTACTTCCAAAGCTTTAATCCTTCATAGTCTCAAATTAGGTATGGACTATGATGAGAATAGACATGATCATTACAGCTCCCATGAGTGGGACTTGTATGAGAAATATATTACTAAGAGAAGAATTAATGATAAAGAGTATGGAAGGAACAATCCAAATGATCCTCCTAGACCACCAGAGTATTATCCTAAACCCTTCAGCTATCAAAGAACACAATAAGAGATGAATGAAAGACAACAGCAATAACAGCAGAGCAAGGACTGAAAAATGATCTAGATTGTGTTTAGAGATTGTGTAGAAATGGATTTCAAGGACTATTTTATATTAATAAAAATCTTTAATTTTTATGATCTGATTGTCTCTTAATTCTTAGCATTTTATTCTCATTATCACTGTGCTATCTAGTCATTTTATTTGTTTATCTTGATGTAATTCACCTTAGTGTAGAGGGTTTTTACTTATACAAATAGGGGGAGATTGTTGGGTATTGTATCCACAATAACATAGATTTGTATGAAGTCACCATTAAACTAAGATGAATTAAGTTGTATTTGATGTCTTGTTTTAGTTATGTGTTTGCTGGATTTAAATGCCAAGTGTAGACCAATGTAAGTCTACAATGAGTAACCAAACACAGGACCATACAATGTAATCCCTCAATGTGTGATCCATGGTGTTGACTCATATATAACCACTCTATTGGGATACACTTCATTTTCAAGCACTAAACTTGTAGGAGAAAGGCTGGTTGCTTATTTCATTGAAGAAAGAATATTTTTAGAAAGCATAATTTTTCCAACCGTTCTAGTCGAGTAATAACCTTAGTACTCGAGTAGAGTTATAATCAGTTCTCGAGTAAGCTGAGTCAAGCACTCGAATAACTGAAGTATTTCTCGAGAAGTTGTGAAGTTAGTTCTTGAGGAGCTACTTAGTACTCGAGTACATCTCTGCTTGCTCTTGAGTAATCAGTTTAGTCCAGCTAAAAATTCGGCTAAGTAAAATTCTCGAGAAGTTAAGTTCAGTACTCGAGAAGCTAAGGCTAGCACTCGAGAAGTCTAGGGCTTAAAGTGTAGGTAATTTTAAAAAATAACGCGAGTACCTAAAGTCAACATGCGAACACCTGCTAATCACTACAAATGATAAGTCAAAAGCAGGAAATTTTAAAAATAACGTGAGTTCCTCAAGCAAACTCGCGAAAACCTGCAAATCTCTATAAAGGATAAGTCAAAGCATGTAAATTTAAAAATTAATGCAAGTACCTGAAGTGAACATACGAACACCAACTAATCTCTGCAAAAGAGAAGTCAAAAGAAGGTAAATTTAAAATATAATGCGATTACTTGAAGTGAACTGACGAACTACAGCTAATATCTGCAAATGTGGAGTCAAAAGCATGTAAATTTAAAATATGATGCGAGTACCTGAAGTGAACCCATGAAATCCTGCTAATCTATGAAACGAGAAGTCAAAAGCAAGTAAATTTAAAATATAATGTAAGTATCTGAAGTGAACTAGCGAACACCTGTTCATCTCTCCAAAATAGAATCAAAAACAGGTAATTTTAAAATATAATGCGATTAACTGAATTGAACTCCCGAACACCTTCTAATCTCTATAACGAAGAAGTCAAAAGCAGGTAAATTTAAAATATAACCTGAATACCTGAAGTTAACACAAGAACACCTACAAATCTCAATAAAAGAGAAGTCAAAAGCAGGTAAATTTAAAAAATACTGTGAATACCTGAAGTAAACTCGCAAACACCAGCTAATCACTACAAAAGAAAGTCAATAGAAGGTGAATTTAAAATCTAACGCGATTACATGATATAAACTCGTAAACACCTACTAATCTCTACAAAGGATAAGTTAAAAGTAGGTAAATTTAAATATAATGCTACTACTAGAAGTTAACTCATGAACACCTGCTAATCTCTAGAAAGGACAAGTCAAGTACTGGTAAATTTAAAATATAATGCGAGTACCAGAAGTGAACTCGCGAACACCTGCTAATCTCTATAAAGGAAATGTAAAAAGTAGGTAAATTTAATATATAACGCGAGTATCTGAAGTAAACTTGTGAACACCTACTAATCTCTACAAAAGAGAAGTCTAAAGCAGGTAAATTTAAAATATAACACGAGTACTAGAATTTAACTCGTTAAAACCACCAAATCTCTGGAAATAAGAAGTCAAAAGCAGGTAGATTTAAAAAAATAATGCAAGTCCCCTAAGTGAAATCGCAAACACCTGCTAATCTCTACAAAGAATAAGTAAAAAGCAGGTAAATTTTAAATATAACGCGAGTACCTGGAGTGAACATGCAAACACCAACTAATCCATGCAAAAGAGAAGTCAGAAGCTGGTAAATTTAAAATATAACACGAGTACCTAAAGTGAACTCACGAACTACTGCTAATCTCTGCAAAATAGAAGTCAAAAGCAGGTAAATTTAATTTATAATGCGAGTTTCTTAAGTGAACTCGTGAACTATAACGTCCCTGATTTTTCGATGTTTATTTTAATTCCTTTAGTCGCGTATTTTTGACATCAGGGCATTACGTTGATGCGTAGTTCACGGATACTATTGTTGGAGCGTGACTTTTGCTCATTTGGTATCTATGTTTTTTGCTTAGAATATTAGCATGGAATAATTCTAGTGTGTTTTTAAGATTTCCCTTGCGAGCCAGGTTAGTTTTGGATCTCAATGTAGCCTTTTGGGATATTTGGTATTTTGACTTCAGGGTGTTTTACCCCAGTTTGATTTGTCGGATTATGATTTTGACTCCGTCGTTGGATTCGTAGCATCGATATTTTGTTTCGGGGTGAATTTCATGGAAATCTGAGATGATTTGGAATTTCCGATCACTTGGACGTTTAGAATAATAATAATATATTATTTAATTTTATTTAAATATTATAAGTATAAATACCCTTAAGATTTATAAGGAACCCTATTCATCGTCTCCCCCAAGCTGTAGGATTGTTTTGTGAATGAGGGAGTACGGCGAACTGCACATTCTTTCAGCCATCGATTGTAGGAGCTACGGTGCTCGAAATCATCATCAAAGGGTAGATTTGGATAGCTCTCGCCAAGATCAACGTATGTACGGTGAGTTTTCCCGTTTTTTGATTTTTTAAGTATTAGGTTATTTGATTTTGATTCTCGTTTGCCTCGAAAAGTTTCAGGAATCATTGTCTAGGTGTTCTTACTGCCAGATCCTTGAGGAGGAGCGCTTTCGTATCCGGATTTCGGGCAGATAGAGGAAAGTGGTGATTCCTTCCCCTTGCTATGTCTTTTTTTTGTGTGTTTGCTGTATCTTTTCTTCCTTCCTTAGAGTTAGGAGTTGTGTAGGGTCAGCCAAGCTTTATATGCTATATAGTATTAGATTTTCGGTGATGATTAGTCCACCTTAAATAACAGTTAACCAAAGTGTAACCCGTCGATTAGATGACAGTTAGCCTAAGCAAAATTCGTTGTATATGAACATTAGCCTTTGTCTAAATTCATCGAATATGGTGGGGTCAGCTTGAGTGAAACTCGTCAAGTATGGGTTTTGGCCAAAGTCTAAAATCATCGAATAGTCTTGGCATTGAGTTAAGTCAGATTCGTCGAGTAATCTAGAAGAATTCGTCGAGTATCAGCCTTAGTGTTGAGTGAATGTGACTTGGCGTCGAGAGCATCGAGTGATCTATGAGTCTATGTCAGATTCGTCGAGTAATCTAGATGAATTCATCGAGTATCAGTATCAACGTTGAGTTATTCTGCATTATTTAAGTTTTAGGCGTCGAGTTTGTCGAGTATCATCCTTGGAATTGAGTGATTTGGTCTTGTCATCGAGAGCGTGGAGTGTCAATGAGACTAAGTCTAATTCTTCATATAATCTCGACAAATTCATTATGTATTGTCAGTTTGGCATCGACAGCGTCGAGTGAACCAAATAGTGTTGAGTTCTTTGAGTGTTAATATCTTTAGCTTCGTGTACACTGAGTGAACTTAGTTAGGCATCGAGTGAAGGCGTTGAGTGAAGTAAATTTTGATGAGTTAAGTCCATGCATCGTGTAAGACTGCTTTGGCATTGAAAGCGCTGAGTGAACTCCAAATTCGTCCAGAATACTCGACGACTATCCCGTGGACTTGGGTAAATTTCATCGATTCCTCGAGTATTAAGGTTATGTGAGAGAGGAAGTTGTCTACCTAAATCACCTAGAGGGGGGTGAATAGGTGAGATGTGCGTCTATTTGCGGAATAAAAAATTAAGGAACTAGCACAGCACAATACCAAGCAATCACAGACGACAAAAGATTTATAGTGGTTCCCCAACCTTGGGTACGTCCACTTTCCTCACCAATCTAGTAAACCACTAGACTTGGCTACTCAACTATCTCGGATCAAAACAATCCTACACCTCGGAACAACGTTCCGACAAAACTCGATCCCAAAATGGATCTACACTCGGAAGATTAAAACTTCCTACAAATCTCGGAGAGAATTTCTCCTACAATAAAGATGTTTGAAATATAACTCAAATAATACAAACAGTGAATTCTCAGATCTGAATAGATCGGCCTTGATCTTCCTCTTTGTTCGTTGTGGCTTTTTCAGAAAGATTGAAGAAGAGCACGGCAACCCTAGATTTGAAAACTTCTTTGACTTCTCCCGATCGGATGTAGAAGATGATGAGAGGCAAAACTTTGATCACGATCAGAAGAAGAAAACTTAGATCTGAATCAGGAATCAGAAACTCAGCACGAGCACGATGATGATCAACGGTGGCGGCGACGGCTTCAGTGATTCAGACTTTTCTGAGAGGTAACAATGTCGACGGCGGCGGCTTGTAGATCTCGAAAAACTTATATTCTCTGATAATTCCTTTTCTTTTCCTTATTAGGTTAGGTCTAATCACATATCCCTTTTATAGGAGACTGATAACGGTCATAATCGTAATTAACGATGATACGTGGACCAATCAGAAAAGAGGAATTCAAAAATTACTTTGGAATTCTGGTCTTAGCGATTTTCAGAAAAAATCAGAGTCATATACACGAGAGGAAATGATATACTCGAGTATATGTCTATCTGCTACTTGAGTAACTAGAAGTGAAGCATACTCGAGTGAATGAGTTTCAACATACTCGAGTATCTGGGTTCAACTACTCGAGTGACAGAAAAGATCTACTCGAGTATAAAGAAGTTGGTTACTCGAGTATATCTACTTAGAGGAATTCTCAGGATAAAAGGATGGTGTTACTCGAGTATATAGAAAGGAGGTACTCGAGTACTTGGAAGACAGTTTACTCGAGTATAACAGAGGGAGTCAACTACTCGAGTATCTGAGCTATTTACTCGAGTATAGAGAGTCTACTCGAGTATATAGACTTAGAGAAATTCCTTTATATTTCCAGTCCAGGCTTACTCGAGTGTAAATAAAGCATCTACTCGAGTAACTCGAAGACTACTCGAGTAAGAGAGTTAACCTCCTCGAGTATCAAGTAACCTACCCGAGTATACCAAAGAAGTACTCGAGTATGTATACTTAGGATATTTTCCAGATAAAACAGAATCCTTTACTCGAGTATATAACTTAGACCTACTCGAGTATCAAACCATTTACTCGAGTATATATAAATTTACTCACTCGAGTATATGAAGATCTACTCGAGTATACACTTATATACTTGAGTAAAAGGGATTTTTCTCGAGTATGCTTAAGTCAACTACTCGAGTACTAAGTCACCTACTCGAGTATATGGAGTATATTACTCGAGTATGTGGAATTAGTAGAATTCTTGGAATTAGGTCTTCTATCCTTCTTTGTCCATGAGTCCAAGTGCATCTAGATGAAGTGTATCCCAATAGAGAGACTACACGTGAGTCAACACCTTGGATCACACAATGAGGGATTACATTGTATGGTCCTGTGTTTGATGAACCACTATAGACTGACATTTGTCTACACTTGGCAATAGAGTCCTGCGCACAAGTAACTTAAACACAATATCAAATACAACTTAATTCATCTTAGTTCCAGGTCTGACTTCCCACAAATCTGAGGTATTGTGGAGACAAATCCCAACAATCTCCCCCTATTTGTAGAAGTCAGCACTCTCTTCACTAAGGTGAATTACTTAAAGTAAATTAGAACAAGGATAGCATAAATGATAAAGTATAAAGCAATGAAAAATACTGAGCATGAAAACAAATAAACTAAGATTTCCATAATCAGAATTATATATAATCTAGAAATGTTTTTGAAACAGAATATCAATTTCCACAATATCATCTTTCAGGGATGGGCCTCCCTGTTCTGTCTTTCTCTCACTTGATACTGCCTCCCAAAGTATGAGAAAGGTTTTGGAAAGTATGTCTTTGGCCTAGGAGGAGCCTTCGGGTTGTTGAATCCCCATTGCTTGTCATGAAGTCTGATCTTTATCTGTGAATTCTCATAGGCTTTCCATTCTGAGTAACCGTAGTACTGATCTTTGTGTTCTCCATGGTCAACAACCAACCTCAGAGTATCAAGAATAAGAGATTTGGAGAATGGGCTCCAAATTTCTGCATGAACTACATCTGGTTTGGCTCCAGGTCTGGCTTCAGGAACGGGAGCAGGCTCTCTTTTCGGGGATGACCGGCTAGCAGAAGCGTCGTCACCATACTTTCTTTTCTTACTAGGACCACCCTGATCAGATGGTTTTCTGGAGGAGGAGGCACCATGATCAGTGTGTCCTTTAGAACTACATGGCATATCATCTGTCCAAACATCAGCATAGGAGAGAGGAGGGTCTGACATGTCCCCAGCAGGTCTGGGAGAGAATGTAGGCACCGTCTCTGGAGGATAGATCTGAGCATCTGATGGAGGAGCTTCTGCAAGAGGGTTCAGGCCTTGGGGGATCACAGTAGGGTCCAATTGGAAATCTGGGAAGTTCTTATTATGTACCCATACTGCTGTATCATATATATAAAACTTTACCGACTGAATCTGAGCCAGAGTGTCAGCTTTCATTTCTTTTAACTTGACGTCCAGGGCAGCTTCAGACATTTCAGCAAACTGGGCGGAGAGTTTTTCACCTTGTTCTTTTACTATTTTCTCCCCCTTGCTGATATCTACATTTAACTGAGCAATAGCCTCGTCTCTGAATGTTCCAACTTCATTGCATACCTTGATTACATTGGTTTCTGCATTCTTGTCGGCTTGGATCTGATTATTAGCAACTGTTACAGCCTGATCTCTGAGTTCACCGATACTGGTAATAGTATGGTCTAAAGCTTTTCCACCAATCCGAAATAGTTTACGGAGCTCATCTGTATTTGCTTGAATCTCGGCAAAGCCTCTGCTCATCTCTGTTTCCAGAGTAGAGACCTTGTCTTGGACAGTTTTCAGAGAGTCATCAAAATACCTTCTCTATTCTGTGAGCATGAGCTCAATCTTGCTGAGAATGTCAGAAGAGGAGGAGGAGGAGGGAGCAGAGGGTATTACAACAGCAGGAGCAGGGGCTAGAGCAGGAGCAGGAGCAATCCATGGAGGAATCTCTTTAATGACGATAGAGCTTACAGCTCTCTTTGTTGGGGGGAGATCTACTGAGTCTTCTGCATCAATGAAGGAGGGGAGAGAGAAGTCCAGGTTCCTCAGAGGTGGTTCTACATGTTCCGGAGACATGTCCTCGTCATCGGAGACTTGGATTTCTTCATGCAGCTCTTCATCTTCAACTGGGGAGTGAGCAGGGGATTGAGAGGGAACTCTTACTGGAGATAGAGGTACGTGATCTTCTTGGATGAAAGGTTCATCTGATCTCAGTTCCTCAATCAAATTAGCTATATCTTCTTTAGTGGACAGGAGGTCCTCTTGAATCTGAACATCTGAGCTGATCTCTGCTGGTGAATCTGCATGCTGTGGCTGAGGGCTAGCTGAGGCAGGCTCCCCCTCAACTACTGCACCCGAGGTGTCAGCAGTTTGACGGAGAGGAGGAGATGGGGTCCTGTCAGCCGGGGCATTGAGGCCTATTTGCTCAGCAGAGGCCTTGGATGCTTGAGCAGTATTCTGCAGCTTAAGCTCCCAATGATGAATTGAGGAGATGGACAGCCTCTTCATATGGTGGAGAGGAGTTCCTTTAGCAAAGCTGAACACCTTGGAGTCGATCTCCCGGAGAATTAGGGAGATGATCCTTGCATAATTTGGACTTTTGATGCTTTCCCGAATTTTATCCAATATCATCATGCCGAACTGAAACTTCTTCCTGCAGACTATGGCTTGCATAACGTCGAATAAATTTTGGGATATATCTCTTATGGAATATGTCTTGCACCACAGGACTTTGGCGATGACATCAACTAGGAACTTGCCTTCTGAATTGAACTCTGACCGATTCAAGGTTTCACATTCACCTTCAGGATCTCGACCACAGAATAGGGAAGTACGGTCGGCATCTTCCTTTTCTAGGTTGTCTTCTTCGTCAACCACGAGCATCCGAAGCAGAGTGGCGACCGAAGTTTTATCCAACCGAATCTTAAGTCCTTTTACCTTTGATTTCAGAATTATGCCATTACGTCTAACCTTCAGATTTCTGTAAAAATTCTTCAACATCAGGAAACAGGATACGGCAGGGTTCTTGAAGAACGAAGAACAATCCGGCGGTTTCCAAGAGAATCAGTAAATTTTTGAAGTCATCCGAAAGATCTGCAATACCATCTGTCACGAGTTTGGAGCCGATTCCAATCTTTGATGGAGGAGCCATCGTCCAGAGGAGGCGAGCAGCGATGATCGGGAAGAAGGAGTTCGTCTGCTCTGGAATCCGAAACGCCGGCTCCACCGAGAGATTGAAATGTGGAAAAAGATTTTCGGTTTTCTTTCTATTTATATATAACCCTAATTAGGTTTAGAGAGAGATTAGTAAAAAATTTAAATCATACCTGAAGGGGCGCCAACAGTCTCGGTGTGCTAAAAGAGAAAAATGGAATTTTCAAAGTGCAGGAAATCCATATACTCGAGTATATGTCGGCATACACGAGTAAGTGGAAATTGGACATACACGAGTGACTATCGACCTACTCGAGTGAGGTAAAAACATACTCGAGTGGATTTGGACATACACGAGTAAGTGGTAATACACCAGAGTGAATGTCCAAGTACTCGTGTAGATGATCTTTAAGTACTCGAGTATGTCAAATGATGTACTCGAGTATATGTCCTTTGAAAAAATATTTTTCTTAAAAAAAAGTTTACCTCCACCGAGTTCTTCACTTTTGAGCCTTTGGATGAGTCCATCATCACTATTCGTCTTTGTTGAGCATCCCAAGTTCCGTTTTGAAGAACGAGAACTTGGTCTCGTCCAGCGGTTTTGTGAAAATGTCTGCAACTTGTCTGTCTGTGGAGACATATTGTAGATCTATGTCCCCATTCTCCACATGCTCTCGGATGAAGTGATATCGAAGCTCGATGTGCTTTGTCCGGCTGTGGGAGACTGGGTTATTGGCGATCGCGATTGCACTAGACGAGTCGCAAAACAAGGGAATGTTCTAGAACTTCATGTTGTAATCGTCAAACTGATGCTTGATCCATAGAAGCTGTGCACAACAGCTGCCTGCAGAGATATACTCTAATTCAGCCGTTGAGATGGCTACGCAGTTCTGCTTCTTGCTACTCCAGGAGATAAGTCTCCTTCCGAGGAATTGGCATGTCCCGGAAGTGCTTTTCCTCTCGTCTTTGCTACCTGCAAAATCAGCATCTGAAAAACCAATTAGTTCACTATCATTACTTCTTGGGTACCATAAGCCAAGATTTGGTGTACCCTTACGGTATCTTAAAATCCGCTTTGCAGCAGCGTAATGAGATTCTTTAGAGTTCACTTGAAATCTAGCGCATACGCATGTTGAGAACATTATATCCGGTCTACTAGCGGTTAGGTAAAGCAAGGACCCAATTATGCTTCTGTACTTGGTTTCATCAAAAGGTTTCCCTTTCTCATCCTTGTCCAGAGACATAGCTGAGGCCATTGGAGTCCTCATAGAGGTTGCATTCTCCATTCCGAATTTCTTGAGTAGCTCTTTGGTGAACTTCGTCTGTGAGATGAAAATCCCATCTTCAGATTGTTTCACCTGAAGCCCTAAGAAATACTTTAGCTCTCCCATACTGATCATTTCAAACTTCCCTTGCATAAGTTTAGAAAACTTCTTGCAGAGGTTGTTATCCGTAGAGCCAAAAATAATGTCGTCGACATAGATCTGCACTAGCAAAATCTTGTCTTTTATTTCCCTAAGAAATAATGTCTTGTCAATCTTTACTCTTGTGAACTTGTTCTCAAGAAGGAAGCTAGACAGCGTCTCATACCAAGCTCGAGGAGCTTGTTTAAGACCATATAGCGCTTTCTGTAATAAATATACATAATTAGGATGGGTTGAATCAACAAAACCTGGCGGTTGCTCTACGTACACTTCTTCCATTATGTCACCATTCAGGAAGGCGGACTTTACGTCCATCCGATAGACGGTAAAGCCCTTAAGTGCAGCATACGCAAGGAATAACCTGATAGCCTCCAGTCTCGCTACTGGAGCATATGTCTGATCGAAGTCGATTCCCTCTTCTTGACGGTAGCCCTTTGTAACGAGTCTGGCTTTGTTCTTTATGATTGTTCCATCTTCATCCATCTTGTTCCGATAGACCCATTTTGTCCCAATGACATTTTTGCTCTTGGGTCTAGGAACAAGTGTCCAAAAATTGCAGCGTTTGAACTGATTCAGTTCTTCTTCCATGGCTAGAATCCAGGACGCATCCGAGTTGGCTTCCTCGAACTTCTTTGGTTCAACCTGTGAGAGAAAGCTGAAGTATAAATTCTCATTAGTTGTACCTCTCCGAGTTCTGACACCATCCCGAGGATCTCCTATGATTTGGTCCACGGGGTGATCCTTCAGATGTCTGAGCTCTAGAGTTCTTGCATCTGGATTGTCTTCAATCACTGGAGTGATTTCACCATTTGTAGTGATTTCATCATCTGGATCATCTACCTCTCCAATAGGGGTTGGTGTGGTGATATTTATGAATTTATCACCTCCATCTTCAATAGGTTCATCCAAGCTTGTCTCTTTTAACTTTGTACATGCAGCTTCAATGAACACACTAGAGGAGTTGCTTTGCAGCAAGCTCGTCTCATCAAATACAACATGTATAGATTCTTCTACAACCAGAGTTTTTCTATTAAATATTCTATATGCCTTACTATGGCTACTATACCCTACAAAAATACCTTCAAAGCTTTTCTCACTGAACTTGGTAGTGTGATACTTGCCGTTGTTAAGTACGAAGCACTTACAGCCAAAGATTCTAAAAAAGGAAATGGTCGGTTTCCTGCCTTTTAAAAGTTCGTACGGTGTCTTATCGTGGTCTTTGTTTATAAGCGCTCTATTTTGCACGTGGCATGCAGTGTTGACGGCTTCAGCCCAGAAGTATTCCGGAAGTGAGGCATCACTTAACATGGTTCTGCAGGACTCTATGAGGGTTCTGTTCCTTCTCTCAGCCACTCCATTTTGCTGTGGAGTGCGAGGAGAGGAAAACTCATGAAAGATACCTAAGCTTTCACAAAATTCTGCCATGGCCCCAGATTTGAATTCTGTTCCATTGTCACTTCTGATTTTGACTACTGAACAGTTATATTCATTCTGGATTTGCCTAACAAAATTAGTAAAGATATCGAAGGTATCTGACTTGTGTTTCAGAAAGAATACCCATGCAAATCGTGAGTAATCATCAACAATAACCAACGTATAATCCTTACCTCCCAAACTTCTAACTTGCAGTGGACCGAACAAGTCCATGTGCAGTAGATGTAACCATCTATTAGAATCTTTGCCTATAATGCTTTTAAAATTACTCCTTGTTTGCTTGCCTTTTACGCATGCAGGACAAGGTCTTTCCTTAACGCACTTGACATTCGGGGCATCACGTACTAGGTTTTTAGAGAATAATTTATTGATAGTTTTGAAATTAATATGTGCTAATCTCTTGTGTCATTGGTCACCAAGAGATGCACTATCTTTTGCTAAAAAGCATACTGGTGTAGATGAATCGATACAAATGAAATTTAAGCAAAATATGTTTCTGCTTCGAGTACCTGATAAAATCGTTTCCATATTGGTAACGGATTTTATCAGGCACTTATCAGCATGGAATTCTACTATGTATCCTTTGTCGCATAGTTGGCTTATGCTTATGAGATTGTGTTCCAATCCTTCAACATAAGCTACATCCGAAAAGGATACATTACCGTTAGTAATCATACCGTAGCCTTTAGTGATTCCACGGTCTGAACCTCCAAAGATGACCTCTGGCCCGTTCAATACTGGTGAGTAATTTTGAAGAAGGCTTCTAGTCCCGGTCATATGCCGGGAGCATCCACTGTTCAAGTACCAGATTGGCATTTTAGCGGTCTTTGGACATACCTGCAATCATAATCACTTAGCCTTAGGAACCCAAACGAGTTTGGGTCCTTGGTCTCGAGTTAGAATACTCCCCCTACGAGGATTAGCCTCATGTGTGGTCATTCTCATGTTGCTAACTTGAGGAGTTGCAGCATATTTGGGATTGAACCAGCAATCGATGGCAAAGTGACCAACTCTACCACAGCACCAACAGTCAAATTTGTTGTATCTTTGCCTCATCTTCTCCTGCTTGACTACCTTGAGAGGATGTCCAACAGGGGCAGCATTTTTAGATGTAGAAGCTTCATGATGATGGCACGTGCATGGAGTCTTCACCATCTTCTGCTTTTCTACAACAACTTTCACTTTGGGTGCCTTCTTAATATTATGACCATGAACATAAGGTCCATAGCTCTGAAGTTGAATCTCCTCATAAGGTTCCTTGAAAACGCTCTCACCAAAGTTGCGAAGGCGAGTCCAACCTTGGTATCTTGTCTTAGGCTTCTCAGGGATAGGCCTATTAAAGTGACCATAGGTGGATTCGTAGTCAAGATCGTTCGTAGGAAAGATGACTTTCTTGAACGCGACTGGCTCCAAGGGAGCTTTCCCTTTCTCTTCGGCAGAGGCCTTCTTGGCCGCCTTATTTATTCTCTTGGCCTTGTTTCTCCTAGAAGATTTACTAGGAGCTCCTTTGTGGCCTAGACCGGCACCACTTGCCTTAGCTGAGAATTCAGCAATCATAGGAAGCACAGTCTTAGGCTTCGAGAAGCTTTCTACAGGCTTCTTCTCAGCCAAGAGTTGTTCTTCCAATTCCTTGATGATTTTCTCTTTAAGGTCAAGGTGTAACGGCCTCCCCGGCACCATGCTCGCAAGGACGGCCGCCGGCACCCCCAGCACCACGCTCGAAAGGGTTCAGCCTAACCAGGTCTGCAGACCATGCACCCCAACCCCTCTCCCTCCACAGGCGGGTTGTTGGTGGCCACAACCTCCCTTTGATGAGGCAAACTCGATAGTCAAGCCAGCACTACGGGAACTTCCCAGGAGGTCACCCATCCCAGTACTACTCCAGCACGAGCACGCTTAACTATGGAGTTCTTTCAACTCTCATCACCAATTGAGCTGCAGCTCAATTGGTGATGAGAGTTGAAAGAACTCCATAGTTAAGCGTGCTCGGGCTGGAGTAGTACTGGGATGGGTGACCTCCTGGGAAGTTCCCGTAGTGCGAGCTTGACTATCGAGTTTGCCTCATCAAAGGGAGGCTGTGGCCACCAACAACCCGCCTGTGGAGGGAGAGGGGTTGGGGTGCATGGTCTGCAGACCTGGTTAGGCTGAACCCTTTCGAGCGTGGTGCTGGGGGTGCCGGCGGCGGTCCTTGTGAGCATGGTGCTGGGGAGGCCGTTACAAAAAGTGCACTTTTTATTGTAACGACCCTAGCGCGTACGTAACAGCGTTACGACTCCGCTCTCCAGGCATCGCTACCGGGCTGCAGCCCAAGCACCCCAACCCCTCTCCAGCCCACTGGCGGGTTGTTGGTTGGCACAGCCTCCCTTTGATGAGCGAACTCGACAGTTAAGTTGGGCCGTACGGGGACTTCCTAGGAGGTCACCCATCCCAGTACTACTCTCGCCCAAGCACGCTTAACTATGGAGTTCTTTCAACCTTCATCACCAATTGAGAATACAGTCCACCACACTGGAACACCCCGCGCGAGCATTAGTTTGCGGACAAACTATGCAGCGGAAGCAATGGTGTGCGCATGTGTAAAAGCCACATAAAACAATCCATTAAACAATGAGTTAGGCCAATTTTGACATTATCTTACCTTTATGCAGCCTCCACAGGATGCGGTTCCTCCCCCTCCGGCTGCCATTCCGTTCATGCAGACAGAGATGGGGCAAACGCTGACGGCAATCCTGGACGCATTCAGAGATCAGCAAGCCCCGGTACAGCTACCCAACCCAGGGTCGAACTGGCTGAGTGCGTTTAAGAGTCTGTCTCCGCCATTGTATCGCGGGACAGAAGATGCTGTGAAGACAGAGGAGTGGTTGGAGACCATCCAGGAGCTGCTAGCTGGCATCAGCTGCCCTGTCAGACAGGCAGTTCCTCTTGCCACCTCAGCACTAGATGCTCATGCAAAGAGGTGGTGGAAGTCGGTGCGAGTCTCTACATTCGCCGACAGGGAACTGATGGACATATCTTGGGAGGAGTTCAGTGACGTATTCTTGGAGCACTTTGTATCCTCCACAGACCGAGATGCTTTGGAGGCGAGGTTTCTGAACCTCCAGCAGGGGAGCCGATCAGTCATCGAGTATCAGAGAGAGTTCTCCCACCTGGCTAGGTTTGCAGGCTTCCATGACTGGGACGACCAGAAGTATGCGAAGAGATTATATCACGGACTCCGCGATTCTTTGAGGCAGCCCTTGCTGTTCATTGCTCACGGTACCATGGCGCAGATCATCGAGATGGCAAAGAAGCTGGAGGCTGACCAGCTGATGGTGCAAGGCAGAGGGAAGAGATCGCTGGATGGGCAGTCTTTTGGGGAAAGCAGCAGATCATCTCAGAGAGGCAAGACTATTGGGTACAGGAGAGGTGGGGGACATCGTCGTCCCAACTACAGGCAGGATCAGGGGCCCCCTCCACCATTGGCTCCCCCACCTATACAGAATCCCGGACCGATGAGACAGGATGATCGAGGTCAGAGGCAGATCATCTGCTTTGGTTGCGGCCAACCTGGGCACATCAGGACGCAGTGCCCTCTTCAGGTCCACCCTCTTCCTCCTCCTCCACCTCCAGTGGCCCCTCCAGTTCACCAAGGCCGAGGACGAGGACGAGGCCGAGGCCGAGGCCGAGGCCGAGGATATCACGGCCGAGGCCGAGACCGGGAGCAGGTATACGCGCTGGACCTCACGGAGCAGAGGGACCCAGAGGAGGTGATTACAGGTACTTAAAATTTTGTAGGATTTATAAATTGTAAATTTTAAGAGTACCTTGGACATTAAAAGTAATACTATTCTTTGAACTCAAACGAACCCAGGCATAGTGATGATTAGCGGCAAGCCCGCTCATACCCTCTTCGACACGGGTGCGTCACACTCCTTCGTGTCGGACTCATTTATTGAAGGATTAGAAGGAGTGGAGAAGTTTTCCGGTTTGGAAAAGAGAGTGCGACTCCCTGATGGTACGGAACTTCGAACCACAGACTACTGCAATATGGATGTCGAGATAGGAGGCAAAGCGTTCGAAGCTCCGGCAACAGTTTTGAGGCTACCGGATTTTGATCTGATCCTAGGCATGAACTGGCTTCATTGGAACTACGTGCAGATAGATTTCCCCTCGAAGAGGATCACACTCAGACACGGAGACTCCTACGTCACCATTGAAGGTATCCGTTCCATCCACCGCCTTTCTTTATCTTCAGTACAGGCCGTCAAGGCCTATGAACAGGGGGAAGAGGTATACCTCATTTGCTTCGAGATGGCAGTAGTAGAGAGTTCCCTAGCTGATATTCCAGTGGCACGAGATTATGCTGATGTCTTTCCGGAGAAGTTACCTGGACTACCACCATCACGAGACATGGACTTCAGGATTCAGTTGGTGCCAGGGGCGAGACCAGTGTCCCGGGCTCCCTACAGGATGGCACCTAGAGAATTGGCAGAATTCAGGACACAGTTACAGGAACTGGTGGAATCGGGTTTTGTACGACCGAGTTCTTCGCCTTGGGGAGCACCCATTTTATTTGTGAAGAAGAAGGACGGTTCACTGAGACTATGTATAGATTATAGAGAACTGAACCGATTGACGGTTCGGAATACATATCCACTGCCACGGATAGATGAGCTCTTCGATCAGCTTCAAGGAGCTTGCTGGTTTTCAAAATTGGATTTGCGCTCGGGTTATTATCAGCTCCGCATCAGGGAAGAAGATATACCGAAGATGGCTTTCAGCTCACGCTACGGGTTATATGAATTCACGGTGATGCCATTTGGGCTCACGAATGCCCCCTCGGCGTTCATGACGCTCATGAACCGTGTATTCGAGCCTTATCTAGATCGGTTTGTCATAGTTATTATTGATGATATTTTGATTTACTCGCGGTCTCGAGATGAGCATGCAGAGCACCTAGCGCTGGTATTGCAGAAGTTAAGAGAATTCCAGATGTATGCGAAGTTCTCTAAGTGCCATTTCTGGCTTCAGGAAGTGGCTTTCCTAGGACACACGATCAGTGGAGCTGGATTAGCAGTGGATCCGGCTAAGATAGAGGCGGTGCGGGATTGGCCACAGCCAAAGACAGCGTCGGACATCCGTAGCTTCTTGGGCCTAGCAGGTTATTATCGCAAGTTCGTGGAGGGGTTCTCGAGGATAGCCCTCCCCCTCACGTCCTTGACGAAAAAGGATGATGCGTTTGACTGGACAGAGCAGTGTGAGTCAGCATTTCAAGAGCTCAAGGACCGGCTCACTTCATCCCCCATCCTTGCACTTCCCTCTGGGAGCGAAGGATTCCAGATATATACAGATGCCTCCTATCAGGGGATGGGTGCAGTCCTGATGCAACATGGACATGTTATCGCTTATGCTTCGCGACAGCTGAAGAAGCATGAGCATAACTATCCAGTACATGATCTCGAGCTCGGGGCCGTAGTCTTTTCCCTCAAGACATGGAGACATTACCTCTACGGGATTCATTGCGATATATACTCCGACCATAAGAATCTCTAGTACATCGACACGCAGAAGGTTCTGAACCTGCGACAGAGGAGGTGGCTTGAGTTCCTCTGCGATTACGACTATAAGATGCACTATCACCCGGGGAAGGCGAATACTGTAGCAGATGCTTTGAGCAGGAGAGCCGGCACTACTGGACCGGAGCCCCGGGTGATGTCTATGGAGCTGCTACGCATGATGGAGGATATGCAAATTACCATAGTTTCGGAAGCCGAGCCAGTGATCTATCGAGAGTACCTGAACTCTTTGGTCAGCGATGATGATATACATAAGCGCATTCTTACACATCAGAGATTGGATACTGATCTAGAGCCTATTTTTGGCGCCTTGGAAGGAGACAAGTATGAGGACTACACGCTGGAGGATGATCTTCTTCGATTTCATGGTCGGGTGTACATTCCAGCAGGAGGTGGGATCCGGGATGACATCCTCAGAGAGGCACACTACTCCAGATATTCAGTGCATCCCGGCATCACCAAGATGTGGGCTGACTTATGACGGACCATGTACTGGCCAGGAATGAAGAGGGAGATCATATATCTTGTGATACACTGCGAGACTTGCCAGCGAGTGAAGGCCGAATGCAAGAGCCCAGGCGGTGTATTACAGCCACTGCCAGTCCCAGAATGGAAGTTCGAGGATATTTCCATGGATTTTGTACACGGACTCCCTCGCTCCCATCTGGGCATGATTCTGTCTGGGTCATTGTGGACAGGTTAACCAAGGTAGCACGGTTTATCCCGGTCAGAAAAGATGCCCCAGTTGCTGTGTTGGTGAGGTTGTTTGTAGAGCAGTTCATCCGGTATCACGGAGTACCCAGGTCTATTGTTTCAGATAGAGACGGTCGCTTCACCTCCAGGGAATGGAGGGCAGTGCATGCTTACTTGGGGTCCAGGCTTTCTCTTAGCACTGCCTTCCACCCGCAAACCGACGGTCAGAAAGAGCGGACGATACGGACTATGGAGGACCTGCTCAGGTTATGTATTCTGGACACAGGGAAGCCCTGGGAGAGGCTACTGCCACTAATCGAATTCTCTTACAACAACAGCCACCAGGCCAGCATTGGGATGGCTCCTTACGAGGCACTTTATGGGAGGAAATGCCGGACTCCGTTGTCTTGGGTTCAAGATGTGGATACTCGAGCCCTCGGGTCAGATTTTGTGGAAGACACGGAGGCCCAAATTCGTATGATCAGGGATCGGCTTTTGGAGGCTCAGAGCAGACAGACAAAATATTATGATGCACGGCACCGGAAGGTGGAGTTCCAGGTTGGGGACAGAGTTTTTCTGAAAATTCGACCGGTACACGGTGTTTCTCGTATACGGAGACACAAGAAGCTCAGCCCCCGGTACATGGGACCCTACTTGATTTTGGAGCGTGTGGGCCCCTTGGCTTACCGGCTGCAGCTACCTCCGGAGCTGAGCAGCCTACATGATGTTTTCCATGTCTCTTCCTTGCGAAGAGCTCTTCTTCGACCTGAGCAGCATATCACTACTGCAGCTGGACCGATACAGCCTGACCGTTCAGTTAGATTGGAGCCGATCCGGATCGACGATTCAGCCGTCCGAGTGTTGAGGAAAAAGAAGGTTCCGCTCGTAAAGGTGTTGTGGTCCAACCATGGAAAGGAGGAGCACACCTGGGAACCTAGGGATCTGATGCTGGAGCGCCATCCGGAACTATTTACGTCAGGTACTCTTTATGTTATCTTTTAAAAGTTCCTTAAACGTTCAGCAATTGGAACCCGTAGACCCAAACTTAAATTTCGGGGACGAAATTATTTCTTTTATTTATAGGATTTGTAACATCCCAATGTTACTTCCAGACCCCTTAACTTAGATTGGGTTAGGCATGGGGTGGGTGTTAGGGTAATAAGCTAGGTTTGACCTTAGATAGTGGGTTGTAGCCATGTGGGGCCCACCATGGGGCCAAAGTCAAATTAGGTCAAACTAGCCTAAACAGGAACCCTAGCCACACCATGACCCCACAATGATTCCCTAACCCTAAATACAATCTAAGTGGACCCTAAGGTAGGCCATGGGGTCAACCAGTTGACCCATGATGAGTCAAGTCAACACCTTTGACCTAAATAGTGAAAATGGTGCCCTAGCCCAATTCTCTGGGTTGGGCCCACCCAAATCAACCCAAACTCATTAGGTGGGTCTAAATTGACCCTATACCCCCTAGGGAAGAGAAAAATAGGGGCATGCAATAGTAATTTTGGGAAATTACCTAGGAGAGAGAAAAGAGGAGGAATAGGAGAGAGAAAATGTTAAGGAGTTATTTTGGGCCACTTGGGCTCATTC
This sequence comes from Platanthera zijinensis, assembly GCA_039513925.1. NCBI lineage: Eukaryota > Viridiplantae > Streptophyta > Magnoliopsida > Asparagales > Orchidaceae > Platanthera > Platanthera zijinensis. Next base: position 97,903,423 of record CM077083.1, read on the forward strand.
CACCAACCCATAATGGGTTGGCTGACCATGTAGGGGTATTAGGAGGAGAGGGGACCCACCATGCAGCCTTGGGTCAAGCCCAAGCCCAAACCCGACCCAACCTAACCCATTTCATTCAAAAGAGCCAACCCCCCCTTCTCTCCACCACCCACCTTGGCCCCAACCATGGAACCCGACCCATTGGGGGTCAATTCACCCAGCAGGACCAGTGGGGCCCATCTCCCAAGCAGCCAGCCAGCCCACACACCCAAACCGAGCCCCCCACCTTGGTGAAATCGCCCAACATAGGTGAAATCGCCCCCCCCCCCCTCTCTTAACTCAGCCCCCAAACCGATCCACACCCTCATTCCCACTCATTCCACCCCTCAGAGAGAGAGAGAAAACAAAAGCCAGCTGCTGCCATGGCCAACCGAGGAGGAAATTGCCGGAGCTTGCATGCCATGGGAAACCGCCGCCACCCTCAGCCTCAGCCGCCACCACAAGTCCGTATCCCTTCTCCTCTTACTGTGCTAGTATCCTAGATCCTCTAGGCTAGGGGTCGAGCTCAAACGAGCTCGACAATAGGGATTCAAAAGCTTGAAAATTCTGTAAAAATGGCTTATTTCTGGACTTTTCGGCTTGGTTGCGCCGCCGCCGTCCGCCGCTCTCCGCCGCCCAGCCGCCGGCCAGCTCAAGCCCCGACCACCATGAGGCCGGGGAATGACTTGGCCGGAGGTCCCGCCGCCGGCGATGGCCGGAAACGACCCCGCAAAAAATGCCTGCATGGGTTGGCCATCCATGCATGCATGGGGAAGATGAGCCAGGGCCGTCCGATAGGCTTTAAGATTCGTGCGGCTTGATTAGCCTTATTATTAAATCCTGTTATTAATATATATAGAATAATGATGTATTCTGTCACACTATACCAGTCACTTTGCATGTTAATTTTAGGGTACCTAGCGACCTCTACCTAGGTTTAGCCCTGAATGAAAATTGTAGCTAAAGGTGTTAACTTTAATTTGCCACCCTAAATTCAAGTTTTGGTCCAGTATATTGTGCAGTAGGGCTGTTTTGCTGGGACTGCTCCTAAACTAGGGCAGAAATTAAAATTGATGCCCAAGCCAAACCAAGTATCATCATGACCTGGAATTTTGGTCATGAGTGTATTTAGGGCATTTCTAGGCCCTGCCAAAAATTTGGAATTTTTGGAAAACATTTTCCTATAGTTTTTATCATTATATCAAAAAGTAAATTAAGGGTATAATTATAATTATATGCACCCAAATGGCCCCAAATTTTGGTGGCATACCCTTAGGGACATTATTAGTGTCTGGTAGAAATTTCAGAGCAATTGGACGCCTGCATGTTGGGTTAACCCTTGTGCATGTGTTAGCTAATTATAACCTTGGGGTGCATTTAGCAAGAAAGGATATTTTGTGTATTTAGCCTAGCTGAGGCATCCAAAAATTGTGGAATTTATCCCAGGGATTAATTAGAGTAAAGTTCACCCCTAGAATTTATTATGGAATTTTTGGGATTAAAAATCCTATTATTTGGTATTTCCAAAATAAAAGCCCTTTTGGAAAATAAATTGTAGGAATAGGTTTTGTTCAATGAAAGATCCCCAAAATCAGTCAGAGCAAAAATGAGGCTTTTAATTGACTTAAGAAAATTTCATATCTCTGTTTGACAATTGTTAGAGCAAAATTCATGGAAATGACCATTTTACCCTTTTTGTAATTGTTTATGAATTGGTATAAATACTTGTTGGAAAATTGTGAAAATAATCCTAGAGTTGCATAATTGTTTTATTAGTCTTGTAGATTTATATCAGAATTTTTGGGTACACTGTTAATTATTAAATAGCATAATGGCATTTTTGGTAAATAATTAAGAATGGATTTTGATAGACCATTACACTGTAGAAATTAATGAAACTCTGCCATTAGTCATAAAATAGTAATATAAATGCTCAGTAATTTTCCTGGAAATTCTTTGTATATATTTCTTGTACTTCATTTGGAAAGAGATAAATAGGTAGAATTTGTATTAATTATGGGAAAAATAGAAATATAAAAAGGGAAATTATGAAATGTTGTAGACAGTAATATTTTATTCATATGCAACTCAGGAAAATTCCCTTAGGTCAGAAGATTTTAATTGATAATACTTCTTGTGTAAAATGACCTAGGGAATAATTTAAAAGATTTAACTAAAGGCCTTAATGACCTAGGAAAATTATGAAAATCAACACACTCATTTCATTAGTCCATACCACCCTAGGATAAATATTTGGGTCAGTTGGACCAAGAATTTAGAAGTTCGATTTCAGGGTGGTGTTAGGTCATGGGGTGCGCTTAGTGAAAGTAGGCTGGACTGTAGGCCGCCAGGGGATGAATCAACAACTGCGTTAGAGTCTAAGTTCGGTAGTATAACCCTGGATGGCAGTTGCATTCTAGAGGCGAGAGTAACAGTGCAATATTAGACTTGCCTAGGAAGAGTTGACGGAAGACCGTCACTCCTTAATCCATACCTTAAGCCACTAGGTCACTCTATGTAACAGGAGAGAGAATAAGGGATTCAGGGTAGGCAACGACTAAAGTAAATATCCTTGAGAAAGGGAGCTTTGGGTTTCAGCCCATCGTAGCTCCTAGTGCCCCTGAGAGCCCTTCACCGGGAATACCTTGGGCAGTCCTGGGATTAACCTTAAGACTCTAAGTATGATAATCTGTAGACAAGAGTAGTCTAATAGGTTAAGTGAACTGGACATGTGCTCACTCGTGCCGGGTTAGAGGGACTTGGAGTCTTTTGACTACTTGCTCACCCGTGCAGAGTTGGAGAAAGGGATTGGTTTATATACAAACTCACCCGTGACGGGTTGGAAAGATTTGGGGACTGGATAGTCCATCGAGCTGGAGGCTCAATATACTATACTTGCATGTGCATATACTAGTGGCGGGCCATGCGGTACTGGCCGGTCGTCACACCGACGGCAGTACGGTGGACTATGCGGGTGCGAGGGTTAGAAGGACCAGTAGGATGTTTATACTGGAGTCTGGAGGACTTTTCCTAATAACGCGCACCCGACCCAACAAGACTGACGGGTCGTCAGCAAAGTGGTACGCAGAGACTCTAGAGTGCACTGGCGGTGTACAGAGGCGTACAAGAGAGGTCTAGGCCTGGTAGTGTGTATACCCGCCTAGAAGGCGGAGACGCCCGCTCCGCTGCTGCCGTAGCCACAACGGTAGTACCTGGGAGTGATGCTAGCTCTCGAAAAGTGGGAACTAAAGGTCTGTGATCACGGAGTCGAGTGTGTGTGTTGCACTGCATGTTCATATCATTCCCACCATATAGTTGCATAACATTAACCTTCATAACAACTCAAGACACCTAATGTATAAGTGGTATGGGACGCTTATACATTAGGACCTGCTATACGATCCCTTAGCCTATAAACTTGAGTGGGCATGTTTATAGGTTGAGGTTACATCACTTTCTTTTATATATATATGCTTGTGACAACTGACACTCCATTGTATAAATGGTATGGGACATTTTATACAATGGGAGCCCTGCAGAAGACCCCTTATTTATGCGTACCCGCATAAGTGTAGGTTACATTTCATTATTTACTTGATTACATATTCTGCTTAGTTTCTTGTCACCTGCTCCGCTTTTGTCACCCCTTGTTTATCCTCCACTTCGTCCTCCCGCACGGTGCCTAGGAGTTGCAGGAGGAGGTGTTGAGGATACGACTTAGTCTTTTTGACTAATGGTCGGTGACCTTACTATTTTAGGAGCTCGAGGAGGTGGACCAGCACGTCGAGCAGGCAGGACCTGAGGAGCAGATACCAGCTACTACTACCGGAGCACGTCTACAGGTGTGATGTGAGAGAGTTTTAGTTTTTCCGCTGCTGTATGTGAGAGTGAGAGTGATCATGATGTGCTGGGCATAAGCCCTATTTACTTATATTTGTTGTACTCATTGCGGACTGTTATTTCATTCTCTTTTGATATATATATGTGCTGTGGCTGTGGACTTTTTCTGCGTTTACTCTGATATTATGATTTTATTCTCATATTGGCGACAGGTTATGATCATACTAGCCGGCAGAATCGGCGTCTTGCGGTGACGACTAACCCGTACGTTAGTATCACCGTAAGGCGGCGGTTCTGGGCATAAGATCCGGGTTAACCTCGGGATGAGGAGACAGGATCTTACACAAGGTGCCCGAAAGCCTTGTTGTATTCTTCGATAGATTTATCGAAGTCTTCCTTGAGAGAGTCAGTCTTAGAGACTTCTTCTCTAAGGTTGCTCTCTGAAGCTTTTAGAGATTTTATCTCCTTAGCTTGAGTTTTCACGACTTGGCAACATTTGTCGTAAGCCTTGAGTAACTCCTGATATTGCATCATGAGTTCTGATTCATCCTCAGAGGGATAGCCCTCTTGTTCATTGTCATCATCAGAGTCAGAAAGAGGGGTGTGAGATTTTACCTCCCCAGTGAACTGGGGGACTTGTTCATCATCTGTTAGAGCCATTAGACCAAAGTAAGCTTCTTCCTCTTCTGCACTCGACTCGGATGAGTCGGAGTCACTGAGTGTTTTGCTCTTCTTAGCTAACAAACTCTTTTCTGTCCTCTTCCTGTTGTAGGACTTCTTGTCTTCTTTCTTGCCGCCCTCTTTCTTCTTATGGGGGCAATCCGCAATGACGTGACCTGGCTTGTTACAGCAATAACAAACAATATCAGTGGAATAATGTTTATTCGGTTTCGAGCCATACCTATCATGGCTGCTTGAGCTCTTTTTATGACGATCACCATCATTGCGTGATCTTCTATATGAGGCATCCTTGCCTTTCCATTGCTTCTTTTTGTTCAAGAATTTCTTGAACTGCCTTGAGAGTAGAGAGAACTCTCCATCAGATAGCTCCGAGCCAGAAGAGCTTGGTTCAGACGAATCTTCATCATCAGCTTCAGGAGCTGGGGCAGGAGAGCTAGCCTTAATCTTCCTTGAGCTGTCTGCCTTCAGAGCAACAGACTTCTCTTTGGATCCGGACATGCTCATCTCTTCTTCAGCTTTTCTAGAATTGATTTGAAGCTCATAGGACATTAGCTTTCCGAAATCCCGAATGGCGCATACCTTGTTATCCCATTCCTTGGTTAGGGATCTTAGGAATTTGTCATTCAGTTCTCCGTTGGTGAAGACTCGGCCATAAACTCTTAGGCCGTTCACTATCTTGAAAAAGTTCTCGAACGTGTCAGCTATGGCTTTCTTGTGACCTTGCCGGAAGGCTTCATACTTTTGATTCAGAAGGGATCTCTGATCATCCCTCACTTCTTCAGTACCTTCCATCAGAGTCACCAGGGATTGCCACATCTCCTTGGCAGATTTGCAATGGATGAGATTCTGCAGCATTGAGTCATCGACTGCACTTGCTATTATATTTTTGGCTTTCTTATCGAGGGAGACAAGTGCAATCTCGTCTTTATCCAAGTCCATCAGCTTCTTAGGAACTTGTTTGGATGAGTCTATAGTAGAGGCAACCATAGGAACATGCGGACCTTCTTCAACAATCATGAAGATCCAAGGATCCACAGCTTCCATGAAGAACCTAACTCTTTCCTTCCACATAGGAAAATTATTCTTGGTGCAAATGGGAAGCTTGGCAAAATCATTAGTCTTACTCATGCTTGATATTTCTCAAAAGACAACTCGGGAGGGATCAGATCAAGGTGTTAACCTCTTAACGATCAACCTCCACCTCTGATACCAATTGAGAGAGGAAGTTGTCTACCTAAATCACATAGAGGGGGGTGAATAGGTGAGATGTGCGTCTATTTGCGGAATAAAAAATTAAGGAACTAGCACAACACAATACCAAGCAATCACAGACGACAAAAGATTTATAGTGGTTCCCCAACCTTGGGTACGTCCACTTTCCTCACCAATCTAGTAAACCACTAGACTTGGCTACTCCACTATCTCGGATCAAAACGATCCTACACCTCGGAACAACATTCCTACAAAACTCGATCCTAAAATGGATCTACACTCGGAAGATTAAAACTTCCTACAAATCTCGGAGAGAATTTCTCCTACAATAAAGATGTTTGAAATATAACTCAAATAATACAAACAGTGAATTCTCAGATCTGAATAGATCGGCCTTGATCTTCCTCTTTGTTCGTTGTGGCTTTTTCAGAAAGATCGAAGAAGAGCACGGCAACCCTAGATCATAAAACTTCTTTGACTTCTCCCGATCGGATGTAGAAGATGATAAGAGGCAAAACTTTGATCACGATCAGAAGAAGAAAACTTAGATCTGAATCAGGAATCAAAAACTCAGCACGAGCACAATGATGATCAACGGCGGCGGCGGCGGCTTCAGTGATTCAGACTTTTCCGAGAGGTAACAATGTCGACGGCGGCGGCTTGTAGATCTCGAAAAACTTATATTCTCTGATAATTCCTTTTCTTTTCCTTATTAGGTTAGGTCTAATCACGTATCCCTTTTATAGGAGACTAATAACGGTCATAATCGTAATTAAAGATGATACGTGGACAATTCAGAAAAGAGGAATTCAAAAATTACTTTGGAATTCTGGTCTTAGCGATTTTCAGAAAAAATCAGAGTCATATACACGAGAGGAAATGATATACTCGAGTATATGTCTATCTGCTACTCGAGTAACTAGAAGTGAAGCATACTCGAGTGAATGAGTTTCAACATACTCGAGTATCAGGGTTCAACTACTCGAGTGACAGAAAAGATCTACTCGAGTATAAAGAAGTTGGTTACTCGAGTATATCTACTTAGAGGAATTCTCAGGATAAAAGGATGGTGTTACTCGAGTATATAGAAAGGAGGTACTCGAGTACTTGGAAGACAGTTTACTCGAGTATAATAGAGGGAGTCAACTACTCGAGTATCTGAGCTATTTACTCGAGTATAGAGAGTCTACTCGAGTATATAGACTTAGAGAAATTCCTTTATATTTCCAGTCCAGGCTTACTCGAGTGTAAATAAAGAATCTACTCGAGTAACTCGAAGACTACTGTTGCGCGCTAGGGTTCGAAGAAAATAAATGCAACCGAACTAGCAACCCGATGAGGCAAGTATACCTATCGAATTGTAGCAAGGGGACACAAGTGTCGTATTAAGATCCGGGAACTGTTGGCTAAGCTTACTCACACGAACGCTATTATCTTATCGACGGAAAAACTAGGGTTTTAGAAAATCTAAGTGCAGGGGAGAAAATAAAGCTATTCTAGAAAAAGAAACACTGCAATTAAGAGGGCTATTAAGTAAACAACTAAGCTAGAAAGGAAACTACTGCAGTTAATTAAAGAGCACAAGGCAGGTGATTACTACGAAAGGTAGAAAATATGAAATGGAAATGCACCCGATCAAGATTCACCTCGGCTAAAGACGATTAAGAAAATGCGATAAAAATCTAAACTTAATAGGATAAGGGTCCTTGACCGTGGAGGTTCCTAAAGCTTGAACACGCTTCTCTCGAAGTCGTGCCCAACTGAGTTTAGGAAGGTCCGACCGACTCTCGTCTAAATCGGAGGCCTAAAACTCGCTTTACGCGGTGAACCCCACTATTGGATTTTACTCCAATCCGGGAGATTTGGACGTCTGCCTCTCTCGAGGGGTGCGTACAACTCCCTTTACTCTTGAATGCTCACTTCATTCTTTCGGCCTCTCGGCTAGCCCAGAATGAAAGCAAAGGCGGAGAGTATATATCGAAAATATACCTCCGACCCGTGATAAATCAAGAGTAATTCAAGGCCCTAACCTAAAAAGAAAAGATTAATTAAAACATCATAACATAATCGCTCTAACCTCGGATCATCAAGATCGAGTACAAGGAGGATTAGTTAATCATAATGGAGTGGAGGGGGGAAGATGAGTAGAAAAGCATAAGAAGAACACAAGCTAAACAAGAACACTTTTATTAATAAAAAGGGCAAGTTACACTATTGAAAATTAAAGTTACAAGTGCATGAAAATTAAACCCTATTCTAGCCCTACATTAAGCACTAAGCAAGAAGAAAATTACATTAAAAGCTAGCACAAACTAAGATTAAACTAGGGTTAACCAAAAAGTACAAAGAGAGGAGGAGAGAGAGAGAGAAAAAGCATGAAAAAGGATCAAGAAACAAAGGGGCAGCACCTCCCCCACTCAACCAAAGCTTGCTGAAATGGGGAGGAGGGGGGCTCAATTTATAGATTTTTTCTCGGGTTGGTCACGCCCTCCGACACGCCCTAGGGGGGCGTGTCAGGGGGCGTGTCAGGTACGGATTTGACCTCGGGCTCTGGATTCTGGCGGGAGGGATGATTGCTTCGGTACGTCGGTGGTCACGCCCTAGGTCACGCCCGTGACAGGGGGCGTGACAGGCATGTCATGTCCAAATCATTGGTCGGAAATCCGTCAGTCGCCGAAAAAGGAGGGTGTCACGCCCATGTCACGGGCGTGACATGGGGCGTGACAGTACTATTTGCGTGCTGAGGCTGATGGGCATTTAATGCGGCGGCAGCTTTGCGGCAGAGGGCGACACGCCCCTGGTCACGCCTGGTGACACGCCCAGGGAGGGCGTGTCAGGGGGCGTGTCAGCGGTTTTTTGACCGTTTTCTGTCCCTCCAGCAGGTGTCCTCGGGATCGGTTGACACGCCCTAGGTCACGCCCAGTGACGGCGTGACAGGGGGGCGTGACAGGCCATTTTTGCAATTTTTCTGAAAACCTGCAAAAAGACAGGAAAAAGTTAGTGGCAATAAAATTTACATAAAAAGGATAAAAATAAACTAATAATAGACATAATTTGTACAATATAAAATAAAAAAAAACGATAATAGTTTAGGCTACAAAACGTATTATCAAATTCCCCCAAGCTTAAGCCTTGCTTGTCCCCAAGCAAAAATATAAAAACTAGATATTTATAAAAATGACTAATCAAAAAGTTCTAATTATGCCTACACAAGTACTATGCGAAATTCTTAGTAGGGAAAAGGTGAAATGTAAGTCTAAAACAATTATTTAGGTATGGTAAAACTTTTATAAACTTTACTTAATAAAAACAAATCATCCAAAATTTTAACGAGATTTTTTTAAATGGACTTAAGTAAAGCAACGAAAATGAAAAACACGCATTGAGTTGTTACTAGATCCAAGCAACGTATTATAATTATATCAATTTAATTATCAAAAATCTAGGTTTAAATCTAAAACTAAAACTGATTTACTATTTTTCTTTTCTTAGTTGTTAAATAAAAAATCAAAAAACGTGAATCAAAAGGACTTAAATAGGACAGAAACGTTTGGTTTAGGAAAATGATTAGGAGTGGAATTCAAAGATAAACGTGAAGGTTTTAAAATCATACTAAACCAAAGCAAGAGTTTCAAAAATTTTCATAAAAATATATACACATTTTTTCCTTCTTTTTCATTTTTTTTCTTTTCCATTTTTTTTTCTTTTTTTTTTTCAAAACAAAGGCCATAAATATTTTTATTTTCCTTTTTGAGTTGGCCAAACAAAAATAAACATCACTTTTGAACATACTTCTTTTTTTTCGAAAACCTTTCTCCACAAAAATCACAAAAATACCCTATCAAAATCGTCAAAATAATTTATGAAACTCAAAAAGGCTAGTGTGATTCGATAGGTTGGAAATTTTGGCTTTGGTGAAACTGAAATGAAAGGAGGAGCTATCAAATGAAATCGGAAAAAAGGCTCAAAAACGGCTAACTAGTGGTAAAAGTTTTTTTTTAGGTTGGCAGGAAAGCTCAAACGAAAACAAAAATGGCCTAAATCATTTTCACGCTTTTGAATTTATTTAAAACAAAGGTTTGAAAATTTTTCAAAAAGCGAGTCCTAGATAATAAAAGAAGATTGATGAAATTAACTTGAAAATAGAAATAATAGGTGACTTGGATCGTTCACATCTACTACGTTATTCAAAAGTTGACTTTACAAAAATTATTCAAAAATGAAAAAGAAAATAGTGGATGATGAATTTTTGAGAAAGTAAAGGAAATAAAAAAGCAAAAAAACCATAATAGAAATGCGAGTTTTAGAAAAATATTTCACCTTAACATGCTACCGCGAATTAGAAACACAGCATGGCCAACATTTTACTTGCGAAACATAATTAAAAAGGACGATTAGAAATATTATAATTAACTAAGTTGTTTATAGGAGATTTTGAGTAAAACAAAACTAAAAACTAGGGGTACTATTGAAATACCAAAATGTCTAAACTATTCAAAAATACATATATATATTTTTTATTTTGAGAAATATTCTCTTTTTTTGGATTTTGGAAAATTTTTCTCTTTTTTGGAATTTTAAGATATTCATTTTTTTTTAATTTATGGAACTATTTACAAAAAAGGAAATTATTTACACTAAGCAAAAAATGAAGGAGGAAATCCTCCCCCAAGCTTAAAACAGACATTGTCCTCAATGGCTAAAGAAGGGGATTGGAGAAGGAGAGAAAAATAAAGTGCAGAATTGAAAAGACAGAATTGAAATACAGGTACTTCCCCGGATTTATTTGCTGCGAAAACTGAGTGATGATGCCGCTCCCCGAATGTCTTCTTTGGACTTTGTGATGGATTCAGCAATGTTGGAGCAGGCGATCGCAGAAGCTTCAGCTTGCCGGAGCCGTCCGAGGCAAAAATTGTAAAATAAAGAAAACAGAAAAAGTTAACTTGGGTTGCCTCCCAAGAGCGCCCTTTGGTTAAAGCGTCGTTGAGCTCGACGCATTAAAAAATAATATTGTCCAAAAATATTGTTGTCCCGAAATAAAATTGTTTTTAGCAAAAAATTAAAAGTTTCAGATTAAAGTTCGTGAAGCAGAAACTTAATAGTGTTTGGACTGACATCATCATCACCAGAGAAATACAGTTTAAGACGCTGACCATTCACTTTGAAATTACCCTTATCAGGGTGAGAAATTAAAACAGTTCCATAAGGAAATACTTCTAAAACAGAAAACGGGCCAGACCAGCGAGATTTTAATTTGCCCGGAAATAAACGTAAACGAGAATTATATAAAAGGACTTGGTCGCCCGGCTTAAAGTTTTTAGGGTGCCCTAAGTGTTTATCGTGTAAACGCTTCGTCCGCTCTTTATAAAGTTTATTATTTTCATAAGCATAAGAGCGCCACTCGTCGAGTTCATTTAGTTGGAATTTTCGAAGGTCACCGACTGAGTGGGGATCGAAGTTTAAAAATTTTAAGGCCCAAAAGGCGCGGTGTTCTAACTCTACGGGCAGATGGCACGATTTTCCATAGACCAGCCGATACGGCGTACATCCGAGGGCGGTTTTGTACGCTGTTCGGTAGGCCCATAGAGCATCGTCAAGTTTGGCTGACCAGTCTTTTCTAGAAGTTGAAACAGTCTTTTCTAATATTCTTTTTATTTCTCTATTAACTACTTCGACTTGACCGTTAGTTTGGGGGTGGTAGGCAGTGGATAGTTTATGCGTAACGCCGTATTTAGTAAGGATTTTGGAAAATTGCGCGTTACAGAAATGGGAACCCCTATCGCTAACGATTGCGCGTGGCGTACCGAATCTAGAAAATAATTTTTTTAAAAACGTGACTACAACTCGGGAGTCGTTCGTAGGAAGAGCTTGGGCCTCAGCCCATCGTGAAACATAATCAACAGCAACTAAAATATATTTGTTTCCGAAGCTAGAAGGAAGGGGGCCAACAAAATCAATTCCCCAGAGGTCGAAAATTTCGCACTCTAAGAAATAATTTTGCGGCATTTCATTTTTATTAGAAATATTGCCCGACCGTTGGCAACTATCACACCTGCTCACAAAGGCTTGCGCGTCTTTAAACAGGCTAGGCCAGGAAAAACCCGCGCAAAGCACTTTATGAGCGGTGCGAGCAGCTTGATAGTGCCCACCTGTCGGACCTTCATGCAAATGTTTTAGAATATCAATTCCTTCATCAAAAGAAACACATCTCCTTATCACTTGATCCGCACAAATTTTGAAAAGATGCGGGTCTTCCCAAAAGTAGTTCTTCAGCTCAGAAAAGAATTTCTTCTTCTGCTGAGAGGAGAACTCTTTTGGGACCACCCGAGCCACTAGATAGTTGGCGATGTGCGCGAACCAAGGAGAAGTAGATGTATTAACTAAAAGCAGCTTCTCATCAGGAAAATAGTCATTAAAAGATTTTTCAATTAATTTTTCTATAAAGGGGTTATCTAATCTTGATAAATGGTCGGCGGCCAAGTTCTCGGCTCCTCGCTTATCACGGATCTCTAAGTCAAACTCCTGGAGGAGTAAGACCCAGCGAATCAAGCGAGGCTTGGCATCCGTTTTGGCAAGAAGGTACTTGAGGGCCGAGTGGTCCGTAAAAACAATGATTTTTGAAAGTGTAATGTAAGGGCGAAATTTATCAAACGCAAATACTACGGCTAAGAGCTCCTTCTCGGTTGTGGTGTAATTTTCTTGTGCAGATGTGAGGGTTTTACTAGCGTAATAGATGGGGTGGAAGTTTTTAGATATGCGTTGACCTAATACGGCTCCCACCGCAAAACTACTCGCATCGCACATAATCTCGAAAGGAAGGTCCCACACCGGAGCTATCATAATCGGCGCGTTAATTAACTTTTCTTTAATTAATTCAAAGGCAGAAATACAAGAGTCATCAAAAATGAATGGAGCGTCTTTTTCTAAGAGATGGGTGAGGGGCTTAGTGATCTTGGAGAAGTCCTTTATAAAACGACGATAAAAACCAGCGTGGCCTAGGAAACTTCTTATAGCTTTTATGTTTGTAGGTGGCGGCAACTTCTCAATAACTTCTATCTTGACAACGTCTACCTCAATACCTTTAGCAGAAATTTTATGACCCAAAACTAACCCTTCCCTCACCATAAAATGGCATTTTTCCCAATTTAGGGCAAGGTTAGTTTCTTCGCATCGTTCTAAGACTTTTTCGAGGTTTTCTAAACATCTATCGAAGGAGTCGCCGAACACGGATAAATCGTCCATGAATACCTCCATAATGCTTTCTACGTACTTGTCAAATATTGCTAGCATACATCGTTGGAATGTAGCCGGCGCATTGCATAATCCAAACGGCATTCTTCGGTACGCGAAGGTGCCGAAGGGACAAGTAAACGTAGTTTTCTCTTGGTCCTCGGGAGAAATGGGTATTTGAAAGTACCCCGAGAGGCCATCGAGAAAACAATAAAAGCTATGGCCGGAGAGACGTTCTAAAATCTGGTCGATAAATGGTAGAGGAAAGTGGTCCTTACGGGTGGCGTCATTTAACTTACGGTAATCTATGCACATACGCCAACCCGTCACCGTCCGTGTCGGGATTAATTCATTATTCTCATTACTAACTACGGTTATCCCTCCCTTTTTTGGAACTACCTGAACGGGGCTAACCCACTTACTGTCCGATATAGGGTAGATAATTCCTGCGTCTAATAGTTTCATAACCTCGCTCTTAACTACTTCTTTCATATTCGGGTTTATACGGCGCTGAGGTTGAATAGAGTTACGCGAATTATCTTCCATTAGAATTTTATGTGTACAGAAAGATGGGCTTATGCCCTTGATATCAGAAATTTGCCAAGCAATAGCCCGGCGATGCTTACGTAGAACTAGAAGAAGTTTATCGTTCTGCGTATCCGTGAGGTAGGCCGAAACGATAACTGGTAACTTGGAGTCTTTTTCTAAGAAAACATACTTAAGGTGTTCGGGAAGTTCTTTAAGTTCTAGGGTAGGGGGTTCTTCATAAGAGGATTTTGAGATTCTTTCTTTTTCGAAAATAATATCTTCATAAACTTTTTTTATAAGGAACGTAATAAGGGGTGGGGCTAGCAGCCAAGACGGCTTCTTGTACAGATTCAGTGGTAAGGAAAGAGGAAGAACAAAAATCAGAAAACTCTTTTTCAAAGTCGGAAAGACAATAAGAAGATTCATCACTTCCTTGCAATGATTCTGTTATAAGAGAAGAGGAGCAAAAAGTAGAAAATTCTTTTTCAAAGTCGGAGAGGCAGTAGGAAGAATCATCACTCACGACGTCTACGAAAAAACATGAGTCATCGTTCGCTAAGGTGTTCTTCATCGAAGGGGTGATCGGAAATGTGACTTCGTCGTCGCCTACTCGAAGAAAGAGCTTACCATTGCTTACGTCAATGATGGCTCGGGAGGTGGCAAGGAAGGGTCGGCCAAGGATCAGGGGAACCTCGACGTCTTCTTCGATGTCCAAAATGACAAAGTCCACCGGGAAGATGAACTTGTCGACTTTCACTAGAACGTCCTCCACTATTCCTAACGGGTACTTGACGGATCTATCGGCTAGCTGGATACTCATACGCGTGGGGTTAAGGCTACCAATCCCTAACTTTTTGAACAACAAAAAGGGCATCAGGTTTATACTTGCGCCTAAGTCGGCTAACGCGTGTTTAACAAAGAGATCACCGAAGACACACGGGATAGAGAAACTACCCGGGTCACTGATTTTCTTCGGCAAACCGTTTGTTAAAACGGCGGAGCACTCGGCATTAAGCGTGACGTGCGAAAGATTCTCTAACTTCTTCTTGTTTGTGAGGAGGTCTTTAAGATATTTGGCGTATTTCGGCATTTGCGAAATAGCCTCGTGGAAGGGAAGATTAATGTGGATTTGTTTGAAGATTTCTAAGAAGCGGGAGTACTGATCATCTTGACGTTGTCTATTAAGTTCAGAGGGGTATGGAGGAGTTGAATTATTTTTGAAGATGGGTGGTGGAGTGAGATTATTTTCTAAAGTGGGGGTGATTACTTCTTCAGCAGAGGGTGGAAGCGGAGCAGAGCTTTGATTTTTAAAAGCGGGAGCGGAGCTTGCCTCGGGCTCTTCACTTACCATACCGGAGACTTGCTTCCCACTCCGAAGAGTTATAGCTTTCGCTTGCTCTCTCGGGTTGGGTTCGGTATTGGAAGGAAGAGACCCTGCGGGTTGTCAGAAATTATTTTCGCGAGCTGTCCTACCTGATTTTCTAGACTTTTTACGCTTCCGGTTAACGTTCTTATAGTGGCGTCATTTGTGGTGATATATTTAGAAAGTAATTCCTCCAAGCTTGGAGGTTTTGGGTAATTTTGAAGAAGTGGTGGTGGTGGTGGTTGTGCAGAAAATTCATTTTGCGGAGGTGGGCGCATCGCATTCGATGGATTACTCCATGAAAAGTTCGGGTGATTTCTTAAAGCGGGGTTATAACTATTCGGAAAATTAAAACCAGGCGGATGAAAATTCGCAGCAGAAAAATTATTAAAAGCAGTTCTAGGCAAATTATTAACATAATCTAAATGTTCTGGAGTAGGGGTTGCAGATTCCCATACCTGAGGGGCGGAGGCAGCAGTCATCTCCGTGATTTTTTTGCTTAGGATTTCTACTTGCAGAGCGAGCTGGGAGACGTTGTCCACTTCATAGATACCTGCAGGCTTGTTCGGGCGGGACCTAGGCACATTCCACTGATAAGTGTTCATGGCCATATCCTCAAAAAGCTCAAGAGCGGCTTCCGGGGTCTTATGATTTAAAGTACCGCCAGAAGCTGCGTCAATCATTTGCTTCGTGCTTTGATTTAGCCCGTTATAAAACGTCTGCACTTGTAACCATACAGGCAGCGCGTGATGTGGGCATCGTCTTAATAATTCTTTAAATCTCTCCCAGGTTTCGTAAAGGGTTTCAGAGTCTATTTGTCCAAAGGCAGAGATGTCGTTCCTAAGTTTTGCAGTTTTAGCTGGCGGAAAATACTTCGCCAAAAATTTTTCAGTTAATTCATTCCAAGTGGTTATGCTATTTTTCGGAAGTGTGTTAAGCCACTGCTTAGCTTTAGTTCTTAGAGAGAAGGGGAAGAGTCTTAGCCTGATCGCATCATTTGTGACACCATTTATCTTGAAGGTGTCGCAAATTTCAAGAAAGCTAGCTATATGTGCGTTCGGATCTTCATCTTGAAGTCCGTCAAATTGCACATATTGCTGCACCATTTGAATTATGCTAGGCTTTAGTTCAAAGTTATTATTTGCTATAGTAGGACGGACTATACTCGATTCTGTTCCCTCGAGGTTCGGTCGTGCATAATAGGATATAGTCCTTTGCACGGCCTCATCTACGTTGGGTTCTTCCATTCTTAAAGTATTAAATGACTCGGAGTCCTCAACCGGCACTTGGATAGTAGGACCTTGAAATCGCGATCTTCTCCGAAGAGTACGCTCAATTTCGTGGTCCAAGTCCAAAATAACCGACGGACTCCCGCGGGTCATGCACTAAAAGAACAGAAAAGAAGAAGAGAAAGAGAAAAAGGATAAACTAGAAAGAAAAACTAGATTTAGAAAATTAAATTAAAATTTTTTTTTTCTTTTTGAAATAGATTTTTTTTTATAGATTAACTCCCGAACTTCCCAAGGACTACCCCGTAAAGGGTTCGCAAGGTACTAGACAAGACAGTGGCGCTTAAAGCCCTTTGCCCTTTTCGAGAGAATTAGGTGGCGTAGAAAAATTGTGAGGTTGGTTTCTATTAAGAGCGGTGATTAAATTTTTTTGATTTTTTTTTTAAAACTTTAAAGAAAGGGGATGAGAAAGAGAAGAGATAAAATTAATAGGTTCATGTTTTCAAAATATCAACGGAAGTTGGGTCCCCGGCAACGGCGCCAAAAACTTGTTGCGCGCTAGGGTTCGAAGAAAATAAACGCAACTGAACTAGCAACCCGATGAGGCAAGTATACCTATCGAATTGTAGCAAGGGGACACAAGTGTCGTATTAAGATCCGGGAACTGTTGGCTAAGCTTACTCACACGAACGCTATTATCTTATCGACGGAAAAACTAGGGTTATAGAAAATCTAAGTGCAGGGGAGAAAATAAAGCTATTCTAGAAAAAGAAACACTGCAATTAAGAGGGCTATTAAGTAAACAACTAAGCTAGAAAGGAAACTACTGCAGTTAATTAAAGAGCACAAGGCAGGTGATTACTACGAAAGGTAGAAAATATGAAATGGAAATGCACCCGATCAAGATTCACCTCGGCTAAAGACGATTAAGAAAATGCGATAAAAATCAAAACTTAATAGGATAAGGGTCCTTGACCGTGGAGGTTCCTAAAGCTTGAACACGCTTCTCTCGAAGTCGTGCCCAACTGAGTTTAGGAAGGTCCGACCGACTCTCGTCTAAATCGGAGGCCTAAAACTCGCTTTACGCGGTGAACCCCACTATTGGATTTTACTCCAATCCGGGAGATTTGGACGTCTGCCTCTCTCGAGGGGTGCGTACAACTCCCTTTACTCTTGAATGCTCACTTCATTCTTTCGGCCTCTCGGCTAGCCCAGAATGAAAGCAAAGGCGGAGAGTATATATCGAAAATATACCTCCGACCCGTGATAAATCAAGAGTAATTCAAGGCCCTAACCTAAAAAGAAAAGATTAATTAAAACATCATAACATAATCGCTCTAACCTCGGATCATCAAGATCGAGTACAAGGAGGATTAGTTAATCATAATGGAGTGGAGGGGGGAAGATGAGTAGAAAAGCATAAGAAGAACACAAGCTAAACAAGAATACTTTTATTAATAAAAAGGGCAAGTTACACTATTGAAAATTAAAGTTACAAGTGCATGAAAATTAAACCCTATTCTAGCCCTACATTAAGCACTAAGCAAGAAGAAAATTACATTAAAAGCTAGCACAAACTAAGATTAAACTAGGGTTAACCAAAAAGTACAAAGAGAGGGGGAGAGAGAGAGAGAAAAAGCATGAAAAAGGATAAAGAAACAAAGGGGCAGCACCTCCCCCACTCAACCAAAGCTTGCTGAAATGGGGAGGAGGGGGCTCAATTTATAGATTTTTTCTCGGGTTGGTCACGCCCTCCGACACGCCCTAGGGGGGCGTGTCAGGGGGCGTGTCAGGTACGGATTTGACCTCGGGCTCTGGATTCTGGCGGGAGGGATGATTGCTTTGGTACGTCGGTGGTCACGCCCTAGGTCACGCCCGTGACAGGGGGGCGTGACAGGCATGTCATGTCCAAATCATTGGTCGGAAATCCGTCAGTCGCCGAAAAAGGAGGGTGTCACGCCCATGTCACGGGCGTGACATGGGGCGTGACAGTACTATTTGCGTGGTGAGGCGGATAGGCATTTAATGCGGCGGCAGCTTTGCGGCAGAGGGCGACACGCCCCTGGTCACGCCTGGTGACACGCCCAGGGAGGGCGTGTCAGGGGGCGTGTCAGCGGTTTTTTGACCGTTTTCTGTCCCCTCCAGCAGGTGTCCTCGGGATCGGTTGACACGCCCTAGGTCGCGCCTAGTGAGGGCGTGACAGGGGGGCGTGACAGGCCATTTTGGCAATTTTTCTGAAAACCTGCAAAAAGACAGGAAAAAGTTAGTGGCAATAAAATTTACATAAAAAGGATAAAAATAAACTAATAATAGACATAATTTGTACAATATAAAATATAAAAAACGATAATAGTTTAGGCTACAAAACGTATTATCAACTACTCGAGTAAGAGAGTTAACCTCCTCGAGTATCAAGTAACCTACTCGAGTATACCAAAGAAGTACTCGAGTATGTATACTTAGGATATTTTCCAGATAAAATAGAATCCTTTACTCGAGTATATAACTTAAACCTACTCGAGTATCAAACCATTTACTCGAGTATATATAAATTTACTCACTCGAGTATATGAAGATCTACTCGAGTATACACTTATATACTTGAGTAAAAGAGATTTTTCTCGAGTATGCTTAAGTCAACTACTCGAGTACTAAGTCACCTACTCGAGTATATGGAGTATATTACTCGAGTATGTGGACTTAGTAGAATTCTTGGAATTAGGTCTTCTATCCTTCTTTGTCCATGAGTCCAAGTGCATCTAGATGAAGTGTATCCCAATAGAGAGACTACACGTGAGTCAACACCTTGGATCACACAATGAGGGATTACATTGTATGGTCCTGTGTTTGATGACCCACTATAGACTGACATTGGTCTACACTTGGCAATAGAGTCCTGCGCACAAGTAACTTAAACACAATATCAAATACAACTTAATTCATCTTAGTTCCAGGTCTGACTTCCCACAAATCTGAGGTATTGTGGAGACAAATCCCAACATTATGTTAGCTGAATAATCGAGTATCGTTAAGTTAGTTAATTTTGCTATGTATAATTCGTTGAGGATCTAATCTATTCATCGATTATACTCGACGAATTAGTATGAACTTAGTATTTTCTCGCCGAATTGAGCCAATTTGTCGAGTATGGGCATTAGGGTGAATTTTAGTATTTTTCTTCCAGCTTGTCATTGGAGAAATCCTACATTTTGGTTAGGGTTTTGTCATTATTTATGGATGTTTAAGTATGGCTCATAGTTGGCAGTGGATATAGGACCACCCACCTAAAGCTGGTTCGTGAATCATTATACTTGGTGGGTTTTCTTATGCACTGTTGGATTATGTTTGACATTGTGGCCACCACCATACTGCCTTTTTGAGATGTTGGACTGTTGGTATGTGTTGGACTTTGTGGCCACCACCGTAGTGCCTTCTCGAGATGTTTGGGTCTGTTAAATCGTGTTGGACAATGTGGCCACCGACTCAGAACCGTTTTTACCAGTGTTAATGATTCACGTGTTTAGAGATGTTCAGTCTATTCCTTCTCATTGTATAGACATATGACTTTATGCTTACTCTTGCAAGTACTATCGAAGCTTGTCTTCGTTTCACAATCGGTCCAACTACCTTACACTTGGACTTTATAAGTTAATAATTTATAACTGTTTTATATCTCATTTAATATGGATTGGAAACCTTTGCTGTTTGGGTTAGTAACCCTTAAATTCCTTTTCTTTCATCTTCTGATGATCTTTTTTCCACTTATATATTCTTGCTGAGGTATTCTTTTCTTTTGAATGCATTGGGTTTAGAGCAGTAGTTGGTTGAGCGGCTAGGGTTGGTTGTGGCTCGTGTTCTACATCTATTGCAGTTGTCTTTTCGTCAACGTTGTGAGGTAGTTTTATTGTTTTTTCCTTTAGTTCAGGCATATATACTTTTAGTGGGTTTGTGTCAGGTTGTTGACTCCCACTAGAGATTTTTGTTGAATGTTAAGTTACTTGCTAGCTGCTAAGTCAATTTCTGATTGAATTGTTGGTTTTACTTGCTCTCTAGAAAGGTTTATGCTAGGATTGCATGTTAATTATTTTAATGTATAAAATTGCCATTTTGGCTATCTCATGCATAACATTGTTTCAAAACCAAAGACATTATTTTTAATGAACGTAATAGTTATTTCTATATTCATATTAAATCTAGAGGTACATATATCATAAGTTGTCAAATTTGGATGTTTATGCTCATGTAGGATGTTAATCAATATAAACAAAGTATTTTTTCGGAGCGTAGATTCATATTTTCACTTATGGACTAGTTGATCCTCTGAGTCGAGGGATACGCTTATGAAAACTTAACTTACATTAAAGTTTCTTCACAATAACTGGAGGATTTCATATAGTGTTAGGTTCGGGTTCTTGCCTGAGCGTCTGCAGTTATCCCCTGTACAGCGCGGCATCACGATCCATGTTTTCTACTACTCTGATATATCATTTAAATGCGGAGAAAATGCGGCTGTGACATGAATTACTGCTAATATATGCAAACGAGAAGTCAAAAGCTAGTAATTTTAAAATGTAACGCAAGTATCTAAAGTGAACTCGCAAACACCTACTAATCTCTCCAAAAGAGAAGTCAAAAGCAGGTAAATTTAAATATAATGCGAGTACCTAAAGTGAACTGTGGAACACCTACTAATCTTTGCAAAGGAGAAGTCAAAAGAACGTAAAATTAAAATATAATATGAATTTTTGAAGTTTACACACTAACACAAGCAAATCTCTATAAAAGAGAAGTCAAAAGAAATTAAATTTAAAATATAACGCGAATACCTGATACGAACTTGCTAATACCTGCTAATCTTTGTAAAGGAGAAGTCAAATGCAGGTAAATTTGAAAAATAACACGAGTACAAGAAGTGAATTCGTTAACACCTACTAATCTCTGCAAAAGAGAAGTCAAAAGCAGCTAAATTTAAAATATAACGCGAGTACCTAAAGTGAACTTGAGAAAACCTTCTAATATGTCAAAATGGACGGTGAAAGCAGGTAAATTTAAAATATAACATGTGTACCAGAAGTGAACTCGTGAACACCTGCTAATACCTGCTATTGAGAAGTCAAAAGAAGGTAAATTTAAAATATTACACGAGTACCTTAAGTGAACTTGAAAACACCTACTAATCTCTACAAAAGCGAAGTCAAAAGCAGTTAAATTTAAAATATAATGCGAGTACCTGAAGTAAACTCGCGAACACCATCTAATCTCTGGAAAGGATAAGTCAAAAGCATGTAAATTTAAAATATAATGTGAGTACCTGAAGTGAGCATGGGAACACAAAATAATCTCTCCAAAAGATAAGTCAAAAGCAGATAAATTTAAAATATATTATAAGTACCTGAAGTGAACTCACGAACACCAACTAATCTCTGCAAAAGAGAAGTCAAAAGCAGGTAAATTTAAAATATAACACGAGTATTTAGAGTAAACTCGTGAACTCCTGTAAATCTATGCAAAGGAGAATCCAAAAACAGACAAATTCAAAATATAACGCGAGTACCTGAAGTGAACTCATTAACTCCTGCTAATCTATGCAAACGAGAAGTCAAAAGTAGAAAAATTTTAAATATAATATGAGTATCTGAAGTGAACTCGCAAAACCTGCTAATCTCTACAAAGGAGAAGTCAAAAGCTTTTAAATTTAATATATAATGCGAGATCCTGAAGTGAACTCGCAAACACCTACTAATCTCTTCAAAAGAGAAGTCAAAGAAAGGTAAATTTAGAATATAACCCTTGTACCTGAAGTGAACTCGAGAACACATGCTAATCTCCCCAAAGGAGAAGTCAAAAGCTTTTAAATTAAAAATATAATGCGTGTACCTAAAGTTAACTCGTGAACACGTACTAATCTCTTCAAAAGAGAAGTCAAAAGTAAGTAAAATTAAAATATTTTGCGAGTACCTGAAGTGAACTCAAGAACACCTACTAATATCTACAAAAGAAAAGTCAAAAAGGTGAATTTAAAATATAATGTGAGTTCTGGAAGTGTACTCTCGAACACCTGCTAATCACTATGAAAGATAAGTCAAAACTTGTGAATTTAAAATATAACGCGAGTACCAGATCTTAACTCGTGAAGACCTGCTAATCTCTTGAAAGGAGAAGTTCAAAGCATGTAAATTTAAAATATAAAGCGAGTACCTGAAGTGAACTCATGAAAACCTGCTAATCTCACTAATGTAGATGTCAAAAGGAGGTAAATTTATAATATAACACGAGTATCTTATGTGAACTCGTAAACTTCTGCTAATCCCTACAAAAGAAGAGTTTAATGAAAGTAAATTTAAAATAAAAGGTGAGTATAAGACGATAACTCAAGAAAATCGGCTAATCTTTAGAAAGGAGAAGTAAAAAGAAGGTAAATTTAAAATAAAATGCGAGTACTTGAAGTGAACATCCGAACACCAACTACTCTCTACAAAATAGAAGTCAAAAGAAGGTAAATTTAAAATATAACGCGAGTATCAGATGTGACCTCGCGAACACTGCTAATGTCTGCAAAAGAGAAGTCAAAAGAAGGTAAATTTAAAATATAATGTGAGTACCTAAAGTGAACTCATGAACTCCTGCTAATCTATGCAAAGGACAAGTCAAAAGCAGGTAAATTTAAAATATAACGCGAGTACCTGAAGTGAACTCCCAAACACCTGCTAATCTCTGCGAAGGAGAAGACCAAAGTAGGTAAATTTAAAATATTAGACGAGTAACAAGTTAACATGAGAACACCTACAAATCCTTGTAAAAGAGAAGTCAAAAGCAGGTAAAATAAAAATATTACACGACTACCCTAAGTGAACTCGCGAACACCTGCTAATATCTGCAAAAGAAAGGTCAAAAATAGGAAAATTAATTATACAATGCGAGTTACAGATGTTAATTCGCGAACACTTACTAATCTCTACAAAGGAGAAGTTAAAAGAAGGTAAATTTAAAATGTAGCGTGAGTACCTGAACTGAATTCATGAACACCTGCTAATCTCTTCAAAAGAGAAGTCAAAAGTAGGTAAATATAAAATATAACTCGAGTACTTAATGTGAACTCGATAAAACCTTCTAATCTCTCCAACTAGAAGGACAAAGCAGGTAAATTTAAAATATAACACGAGTACATTAAGTGAACTCGCGAACAACTGCTAATCTCTACAAAAGATAACTCAAAAGTAGGTAAATTTAAAATATAACGTGAATACCTAAAATAAACTCTCGAATTCCTGCTAATATCTTGAAAGGATAAGTCAAACCCAGGTAAATTTAAAATATAATGCGAGTACCTAAAGTGAACATGCGAACACCAACTAATCTTTACAAAAGAGTGGTCAAAAGCACGTAAATTTAAAATATAAGGCAAGTACCTGAAGTGAACTCGCGTAACTACAAATCTCTGTAAAAGAGAAGTCAAAAGCTGATAAATTTAAAATATAATACGAGTACATAAAGTGAACTCGCGAACACCTGCTAATCTTTGCAAAACAGAAGTCAAAAGAAGATAAATTTGAAATATAATGCGAGTACCTAATGTGAACTCATGAACTTCTGCTAATCTATGCAAAGGGGAAGTCAAAAGTAGGTAAATTTAAAATATAACACAAGTATCTGAAGTGAACTCACGAACACCTATTAATTTCTCCAAATAATAAATCAAAAGTAGGTAAATTTAAAATATAACGCGAGTACCTGAAGTCAACTCGTGAACACCTACTAATATCTGGAAAAGATAAGTCAAAAGCAGGTAAATTTAAAATATAATGCAAGTACATGAAGTAAATATATGAATACTAACAAATCTCTACAAAAGAAAAGTCAAAAGCAAGTAAATTTAAAATACAAAGCAAGTACTTGTAGTTAACTCGCGTATACCTACTAATCTCTAGAAAGGAGAAGTCAAAAGCCGGTACACTTAAAATATAATGCAAGTATCTGATGTGAACTCGCGAACACCTGCTAATCTCTCTTAAAAGAGAAGTCAACAGTAGGTAAATTTTAAATATAACGTGAGTACCTGAAGTGAATTAATGAACACCTGCTTATCTCTGCAAAGGAGAAGTCAAAAGCAGGTAAATTAAAAATATAACACGAGTACCTAAAGTTAACATGCAAACACTTACAGATCTTTATAAAAGAGAAGTCAAAAAAGTAAATTTAAAAAATAACGAGAGTACCTGAAGTGAACTCGCGAACACCTGCTAATCTCTATAAACATATGTCAAAACATGAAAATTTGAAATAGAATGCGAGTACCTTATATGAAATCGTGAACACCTGCTAATCTCTACAAAATACAAGTCAAATAGTAGTAATTTTAAAATATAATACGAATACCTAAAGTGAATTCTTGAACACTTGCTAATCACTACAAAAGATATGTCAAGAGCAGGTAAATTTAAAATATAACGCGAGTACCTGAAGTGAACTCAAGAACCTTCTAATGTCTCAAATGGAATATAAAATAGGTAAATTTAAAATATACATGAGTACCTAATGTGAACTCGAGAACACGTGTTATTCTCTTCAATGGAGAAGTCAAAAGCAAGTAAATTTAAAATATAACGCGAGTACCTAAAGTTAACTCGCGAACACCTGCTAATCTCTTCAAAAAAGAAGTTAAAATGAGATAAATTTAAAATATAACGCAAGTATTGGAAGTAAACTCCCGAGCACCTGCTAATCTCTGGAAAGGATAAGTCAAAAGGTTGTAAATTTAAAATATAATATGAGTACCTTATGTGAACTTGCAAAAACCTACTAATCTCTACAAGATAGAAGTCAACAGCAGGTCAATTTAAAATACAATGCAAGTACCTAAAGTGAACTCGCATACTAGCTAATCTCTGCAAAAGAGAATTCAAAAGCAGGTAAATTTAAAATATAACGCGAGTACCTAAAGTGAACTCATGAACTTTTGCTAATCTATGCAAAGGAGAAGTCAAAAGACAGTAAATTTAAAATTTAACGCTATTACTGATGTAGGCCACGGGTTTCAACACCGTAACGGCTAAGGGATTCACACACTCGCTTAATTATAATTACTATTACGTTCAAACGAAGAATAAACACAGCCACTACGCAAGTTGCAACAATCAATTTAATAGAATTTGGGGTGTTCGCTAGGCCCCTTAAGATAATATCAAGGCTATAGGCCAAGATCCTCTCAAGCGAAATGAACCCACACGGTTCATTCGAGCATACATTGTACCAAAAGAGACACCACCGAAAATAAGGATTCGGATAACGGGTGGTTCTCTCCCAACGAAAATAAAATGAGAGCCGCCACGCCTCACGAATTCAAAAGGAATCAATAACAATAACAATAATTTAATAGATATTATCCACGAAAATTCTACCAATCACAAATCACACGATATGCTAAATGCCCAAAGAAAAGATCTAAGAGAGAAACACACAAGAGTGGAGACGTTCGTTACCCAACCGGAATGGATGATTCCGATTTAACTCTCTTTGGATCGCTCCGTTCCGTATCCACCGAAAGCGTGCCGGTTGGAGGGAAACTCCAAGTTCTTCGTTGCCTTCCGATGCCGTTAAAGTTTCACAAGATTCACCTCAAGCTTTGGCCGATTCTTCTCTTGGATTAGAAGATGGGGTTGATTTGGATCTCACCAATGGAATCGGTTTTTGGTAAGGATAGGGTTATGGATGGTGTTGGGATGGAGGTGGTCGGCTAGGAGTAACCCTTGAGTTGAGAAAGGTGATAGAGGGATGGGAGGAGGAGAGGAGGTGGCCGAAGCCTTGGAAGGGGAGGAGGGAGGCCGGCGGACAAAGAGGGAAAGAGAAAGGTAGGGGGCGGCCAAGAGGAAGAGGGAAGAGGAGAAGGTAATTCCAAAATCTGAAATTAGGTTTTTAATTTTTCATTCAATCTACTCAAAATCCAATACAACATGGCCTTATATAGGCTTTACAAAGACAAGGGTTATAAGCACCCCAAATGTGGCTAAACAAAGGCCAAAATGAAATGACAAATAATTAAAACTTTGGCTAAACAAAGGCCAATTAAAAACATAATTATAAAATCTGAAATAATAATTTAAATGACGCGGCGATGGCGGTGGATGTCACGGCAAAGTTCCAACATTAAAATGACGCGGCGATGGCGCTGGATGTCGTGGCAAAGTTTCAACATTCCGACTTGCGGCACTGTCATAAAGATCTTCAAGCTCCATATGGCGACGAACAACGGCACCAACAAGTAAATCATCATCTCAAGGCGGCGAGGGAACATCAAGTGTGAGCCGGTACCAACATCAACCGGGTCACCATAGTCATCCGAAAGGGGATCTTCTGCAGCAACATGACGTGGATCTATGACATGTACCGGGTCACCATCATCATCCAGAGGGGGACGCTCCAAATCAACAAGCCGGGGGATGACGGTGCCATCAATCCTCCCCCTCTCAAAAATACTCATCACTGATGAGTAGTCCCGGGTATAATCGTTGAGGAAGAGGAACCTACAAAGCAAAAGGTGGTCTTGGGGGGACCTCACAGACGCATTAGACAAATAAGAACAAAGTATTTCCACAACGTCAACCAACGTACCTCCGATGGAGACCGGAGAAGAGAACGATCCAAATAAACTATCATCACCCAACCCAATAGAAAGCATAGTGGAATATGTAAACGGAGAGATAGACTTTTCAAGGGGCATAGAAACATGACGCGTAAAGTATGAAAAGTAGAAAATAGGAGCGATGCCCCAATCAATGGAAAAATCTACAAGAAATGTAATGCTACTAAATTTCCATAAAATTCGCAAATAATGGACTGGCCGGTTCATAAATATTTCTGAGGTGCCCGGAGGCATCTGTTCAGGGACGAGACAAACCAAAACCAAATCACTTATATAACGGTAGGATACTCTCTGATTCCAACAAACAATCTTAGAACTGTGTGGGGAGAACCCATGTGCAACGTGACTTGCTTTAACAGTGGGCAGTAACGGGACCAAGTCAGGTGGCGCGGGTGCTAATAAAGCAGTGGTGAAATCAACGCCATACAACGTCGTAGTTTTAGATTTAAACTTAAATTTAAATTTTAAAACGTCATGAATAAAAGCTAACGGAAAACACTCATCACTATATATAGAACGGGGCGCTCCCGGATTTGACATTACGTGCGGGCAACACAACTTAACATTCGCAACTACGTTCACTAGCGTGTGCGTGCACGGGTCATCAAAAGGCGGGGGATAAATGCGTGCGACCGGGCTTGGCAAATAAGTTTGTCGAGGGGACATCACGTCATAAGGCACCATCGCCAAGGTACTACTAGTAATCCAATTCGAAACACCAAAACACGGATTTGACTTCCAATAAAGATCATCCGGTCGCAACCCAATAAAGTCATAAGAAAGTTCAAATAGTGGATTCGCTCTTACGGAAAAATCATCCGACATGTCTTCTAAATCATGTGGGTAATCATGTATTTCAGATTCAGTGATCAGATCATAGATCGGCAATGCTACAACGAGATCAGGCGTTACAAACGATAGAGAGTGAAAATCACATTCAAGTTTAGGTAAAGGAGTTAGCATTAGGTGATGCTCATCCGGTTCCACTTCAATATTGTATTCCAAAAGTTTAACTCCTTTACTAGAACAATCTTCCAACACATCAGTCCTGACATCAGTTACAGTGAAAATCTCAGAAATTGGCACTTCGATACGTCTCGGACTAGAAATAGTAAGCTCATGTCCTAATAGATCGTCAAATGAATCACGACTGGGTAAGCTCTCAGCAGACTGTAACTCTTCTGACTCAGCTAGAATATCAATCGACTTAGGATCATCAAAAGGCTCCACAACAGTCAAAGGGGATTGCTCCAAAATGTCGTCGAAAGGGAGTGGAGAGGGTTCCTCAAATGAGAAATCCTCATCCAAGTCACTCGGGTAACCAATCTCCTCATCGTCACTCATGTTGTCAACATTAATAGCATCGGCCTCAGTGACGGGCGTACATGTAATCGCAAGCTCAGATACCATTTTCACGCTGATAGGAACACTCTCATAAACAGGAAAGGGTATAGTGCCCAGGCGGGGAGAAATAAAATCATGAGACGTCCTCATACGGGAGTACGAGGGAACATGCTGGTTCGATGTAGGCAAAATCTTGGGCGGCGACTCACTCAGATAATCAGTAGACGGAGAACGGCAGTATGGAGGGTAATACTCATCCGTTAATAAATTCTTCATAATCTGCCAACCTATACGTGGGTCGACGGAGGGCATTCCTAAATGTCTTTCCTCATTGAGCCAGAAAGTATGGGCTCGACCAAATAATTGTAGTCTCGCAATGGGAATCCTGTGGGGATCCACAATACGATATTACTCAAAATAATGCTCCATGTTGTTCACCCAACATAGAAACACTCGCGGTCCACCTAGCCCATCATATGTCGGAGCAGGAATCCTAATACGCCTAGAGGTGCGCGGTGTAACTTGATTAGCCTTTAGTTGGCCAATCAACCCCTTAATCTCTTCCACAACCGGACAATGGAAAGGCTTTCTATCGTTCATGACGGAACCTAAAGATTTCATTCGGGAAACGCGAACATCGTAGGCCATTTTTTTGTTTTAATTTTCAGCGGGAAAATGGGGATAGACTATGCGGAGTAAGTGCACAAATACAAATAAATATAGTCTGATCCTGATTAATTTTTCAAAGATAGATTTGTTCCCGCTAATATTTCAAAATAATATATATATATTTTTTTGATATTCTTGCTGGTAAAAATATGGAGATTATTAATAAATTTTTTATTTTTGAATTTTGCTGAAAAAATAAAATATAGGCCGCTATTGGCACACCAACTTTTAAATTTTAAAATAACTTAATAAAAATAATGACTTAATGAAAAATAATTTTTTTTTGGATTTCTTATTAAAAATAAGATAGAGAATTTCCAGAATTTTTTTTTTTAGATTTTGGGAAAAATTTGAAATTTAGAATTTGAAATTGGAAATTTGAAATTTTGAATTTTGAAATTTTAAATTTGAAATTTGAAATTTCGAAATTTGAAATTTGAAATATGAAATTTGAAATTTTAATTTTGAATTTTGAAATTCGAAATTTGAAATTTGAAATTTGAATTTTGAATTTTGATTTTGAATTTTGAATTTGAAATTTTAACTTTGAAATTTGAATTTTGAATTTTGAAATTTGAAATTTCGAATTTTGAAATTTGATATTTTAATTTTGAATTTTAAAATTCGAAATTTGAAATTTGAATTTTGAATTTTGAATTTTGAAATTTGAAATTTTGAAATTTGAAATTTGAAATTTGAAATTGGAAATTTGAAATTTGAATTTTAAATTTTGAGAGGGGGATGAGTGCCAATTAGGAAATTGACATGAACCTCCCTCTGATACCAAATTGATGTAGGCCACGGGTTTCGACACCGTAACAGCTAAGGGATTCACACACTCGCTTAATTATAATTACTATTACGTTCAAACGAAGAATAAACACAGCCACTATGCAAGTTGCAACAATCAATTTAATAGAATTTGGGGGGTTCGCTAGGCCCCTTAAGATAATATCAAGGCTATAGGCCAAGATCCTCTCAAGAGAAATGAACCCACACGGTTCGGTCGAGCGTACGTTGTACCAAAAGAGACACCACCGAAAATAAGGATTCGGATAACGGGTGGTTCTCTCCCAACGAAAATAAAATGAGAGCCGCCACGCCTCACGAATTCAAAAGGAATCAATAACAATAATAATAATTTAATAGATATTATCCACGAAAATTCTACCAATCACAAATCACACGTTATGCTAAATGCCCAAAGAAAAGATCTAAGAGAGAAACACACAAGAGTGGAGACGTTCGTTACCCAACCGGAATGGATGGTTCCGATTTAACTCTCTTTGGATCGCTCTGTTCCGTATCCACCGAAAGCATGCCGGTTGGAGGGAAACTCCAAGTTCTTCGTTGCCTTCCGATGCCGTTAAAGTTTCACAAGATTCACCTCAAGCTTTGGCCGATTCTTCTCTTGGATTAGAAGATGGGGTTGATTTGGATCTCACCAATGGAATCGGTTTTTGGTAAGGATAGGTTTATGGATGGTGTTGGGATGGAAGTGGTCGGCTAGGAGTAACCCTTGAGTTGAGAAAGGTGATAGAGGGATGGGAGGAGGAGAGGAGGTGGCCGAAGCCTTGGAAGGGGAGGAGGGAGGCCGGCGGCCAAAGAGGGAAAGAGAAAGGTAGGGGGCGGCCAAGAGAAGAGGGAAGAGGAGAAGGTAATTCCAAAATCTTAAATTAGGTTTTTTTTTTCATTCAATCTACTCAAAATCCAATACAACATGGCCTTATATAGGCTTTACAAAGACAAGGGTTATAAGCACCCCAAATGTGGCTAAACAAAGGCCAAAATGAAATGACAAATAATAAAACTTTGGCTAAACATAGGCCAATTAAAAACATAATTATAAAATCTGAAATAATAATTTAAATGACGCGACGATGGCGGTGGATGTCGCTGCAAAGTTCCAACATTAAAATGATGCGGCGATGGCGGTGGATGTCGTGGCAAAGTTTCAACATTCCGACTTGCGGCACGGTCATAAAGATCTTCAAGCTCCATATGGCGACGAACAACGGCACCAACAAGTAAATCATCATCTCAAGGCGGCGAGGGAACATCAAGTGTGAGCCGGTACCAACATCAACCGGGTCACCATAGTCATCCGGAAGGGGATCTTCTGCAGCAACATGACGTGGATCTATGACATGTACCGGGTCACCATCATCATCCAGAGGGGGACGCTCCAAATCAACAAGCCGGGGGATGACGGTGCCATCAATTACATGAAGTGAACTCGTGAACTCATGCTAATCTGTGCAAATGAGAAGTCAAAAGCCGGTGAATTTAAAATATACTGCAAGTATCTGAATTGAACTCGCAAAAAACAACTAATCTCTCCAAAAGAGATGTTAAAAGAAGGTAAATTTAAAATATAACGTTTGTACCCGAAGGTAACTCACGAATGGCTGTTAATATCTATAAAAGAGAAGTCAAGAGCTTGAAAATTTAAAATATAATGCGAGTACCTGAAGTGAACTCGCCAACACGTGCTAATCTCTTCAAAAGAGAAGTCAAAAGTTCATAAATTTAAAATATAATGTGAGTACCTGAAGTGAACTCAAGAACACCTGCAAACCCATATAAAAGTGAATTCAAAAGAATATGAATTCAAAATATAACACGAGTACATGAAGTGAACTCCTGAACAACTGCTAATCTCTATAAAAGATAAGTCAAAAGCAAGTAAATTTAAAATATAATGCGAGTACAAGAAGTTAACTCGCGAACACCTACTAATCTCTAAGAATGAGAAGTTAAAAGCAGGTAAATTTAAAATATAATGCGAGTACCTAAAGTGAACTCGCGAACACCTGCTAATCACTGTAAAGGATATGTCAAAAGAAGGTAAATTTCAAATATAATGTGAGTATCTGAAGTGAACTCGTGAACACTGGCTAATATCGAAAGAAAAAAAGTAAAAAAAAAAGAAAAATTAAAATATAACGCGAGTATCGTAAGTTAACTCGTGAACACCTGCTAATATCTGGAAAGGATAAGTTAAAATCAGGTAAATTTAAAATATAATGCGAGTACCTCAAGTGAACTTGGGAACACCTTCTACTCTCTACAAAGAAGAAGTCAAAAGCAAGTAAATTTAAAATATAACTCGACTACCTGAAGTGAACATACAAACACCAACTAATTTCTACAAATATGAAGTCAAAAACAGGTAAATTTAATATATAACGCGAGTACCTGAAGTGAGCTGGCGAACACCTGCTAATCTCTGCAAAAGAGAAGTCAAGAGAAGGTAAATTTAAAATATAACCAAGTTTTTGAAGTGAACTCATGAATACATGCTAATCTCTCCAAAAGAGAAGTCAAAAGACAATAAATTTAAAATATAACCCATGTACCTGAAGTGAACTCCCGAATACTGACTAATCTCTGTATAAGAGAAGTCAAAAGTTGGTAAATTTCAAATATAACACAAGTACCAGAAGTTAATTTGTGAACACTTGCTAATCTATACAAAAGAGAAGTCAAAAGCAGGTAAATTTAAAATATAATGAGAGTACCCTAAGTGAACTAGAGAAAACTTCTAATCTCTACAAATGGAAGGTCAAAGCAGGTAAATACACGAGTACCTGAAGTGAACTCACAAATAGCTACTAATCTCTATAAAGGAGATGTCAAAAGCAGGCAAATTTAAAATATAATGCGAGTACCTGAAGTGAATTCACGAACACTTGCTAATCTTTACAAAAAGGATGTTAAAAGCAGTTAATTTTAAAATACAATGCGAATACCTGAAGTAAAATCGCGAACAATGGTTATTCTCTTAAATGGATAAGTCAAAAGAAGGTAAATTTTAAATTTAGCGCCAGTACCTAAAGTGAATATACGAACAACAACTATTATCAAAAAAAGAGAAGACAAAAGTAGGTAAATTTAATATATAACACAAGTACCTGAAGTGAACTTGCGTACCTGCTAATAATTATAAAATTAAAGTAAAAAACATGTAAATTTAAAATATAACATGAGTACCGGGAGTGAATTCGTGAACACCTACTAATCTCAAGAAAAGAAAAATCAAAAGAGGGTAAATTTAAAATATAACGCGAGAACCTGAAGTAAACTCGAGAACACCTTCCAATCTCTCCAAATGGAATGTCAAAGAAGGTAAATTTAAGATATAATAGGAGTACATGAAGTGAACTCGCGAATACCTACTAATCTCTGCAATGAAGACTTTAAAAGCAGGAAAATTTAAAATATAATGCGAGTAACTTATGTGAACTCGCGAACACTTGCTAATCTCTACCAAAGAGAAGTCAAAAACAGGTAATTTTAAAATATAATGCGAGTACTTGATGTAAACTCGCGAACACCGGCTATTCTCTTGAATGGATAAGGCAAAAGCAGGTAAATTTAAAATTTAATGCGAGTACTTGAAGTGAACATACGAACACCAACTAATCTCTAAAAAGAGAATTAAAAAGCAGGTAAATTTAAAATATAACTCAAGAAATTGAAGTGAACTCGCGTACCTGCTAATCATTACAAAATTGAAGTAAAAAGCATGTAAATTTAAAATATAACATGAGTACCTGGAGTGAACTCACGAGCACTTACTAATCTCTGTAATAGATAAGTCAAAACAAGGTAAATTTTAAATATAACGTGAGTACCTGAAGTTAACTCGTGGACTCCTACAAATCTATGCAAAGGAGAAGACAAAAACAGGTATATTTAAAATATAACGCGAGTCCTTGAAGTGAACTAGCGAACTCCTGCTAATCTCTCCAAAAGAGAAGTCCAAATCAGGTAAATTTAAAATATAATGCGAGTACCTGAAGTGAACTCGGAAATACCTGCTAATCTCTTCAAAGGAGAAGTGAAAAGCAAGTAAATTTAAAATATAACCCGAGTACAAGAAGTTATCTCGTGAACACCTACAAATCTATATAAAAGAGAAGTCAAAAGTAAGTAAATTTAAAATATAACTTGAGTACTTGAAGTGAAATCGCGAACACCTGATAATCTCTACAAAAGAGAGGTCAAAAGCAGGTAAATTTAAAATATAATGCGACTACCTGATGTGAACTCACGAACACCTGCTAATCTCTTCAAATGAGAAGTCAAAAATAGGTAAATTTAAAATATAATACGAGTACCTAAAGTGAATTCGTGAACACCTGCTAATCTCTACAAAAGAGAATTCAAAAGCTGGTACATTTTAAATATAACACGAGTACCTGAAGTCAACTCGCGAACACCTGCTAATCTCTGTAAAAGAGAAGTCAAAATCAAGTAAATTTAAAATATAACGAGAGTACTTGAAGTGAACTAGTGAACTCCTGCTAATCTATGTCAAAGGAGAAGTCAAAAACAAGTAAATTTAATATACAATGCGTGTATCTGAAATGAACATGTGAACTACAACTAATCTCTCCAAAAGAGAAGTAAAAAATAGGTAAATTTAAAAAATAATGCGAGTACCTGAAGTGAACTCGCGAACACCTGCTAATCTCAGTTAAAGTGAAAGGATAGATCACACAAACTCTACAGGGGGGGGCGGGGGTGGTGAATAGAGTATTAAAAATCTATTGATTAATTTATATAGCGGATAAAAATAGGTTATATCTATTAGTAAATAGGCAGAAATAAAACACAGAAAATCACAGTACAAAAAATAAAGATAGAGCAAGTAGACGACAAAAAGATTTTATAGTGGTTCCCCTAAAACGTGGGGACATCCACTCTTCTACAACCCTAGTAGGAATCCACTACAGGTTTTTTATCAGGTGCCCTGCAACCACAAGTTTTGCTCAGGTGCCTAGTCACCACAAGATCTATTTACGAGGGAGATCTAACAACCCTTTGAGCTTTTGACCAAGTGCTAAAAAATAAAACTAAATCTTTTGATCAGGAGACTTAACAACCAAAGGGATAACTATTGAAGGGAGTTAAAAACCCTTCTATATTAAAGTGAAAAGAAATCGATATTGTATTCTCTTTCTTAATGTCCTGAGAAGACTAGTGGATTGATGTTGCATGTTATCAAAGCTCCCCCTAAGATGTAGAATAGCTCAGGAGAATGAAAGCTTTGCTCAGGGTATAGGCCTTCAGATTGCTTGTCAATCTTCAAGAAGCTTTTAGACAGATGTTTATCGATTGTTTCTTGAAAGCCCTGAAGAAAAAACTGATGAAGAACTTGAGTAGAATGAGAGCTGTTCTTCTTTCAGTTTTCTTCAAATTATTCTTTTTTCATAGCTTTCTCTAATCTGCTGTTATCTTGGAAATAATCCTTATATATATTCCTTACAGATTTCAGCCTTTTAATTTTTGAATTCCTTTCCTTGACTGACTTGCAAAAATTCTGGGAGTTGAACAGCTAGAATTTGTCTTTAAACGGTTTCCCCAACTATCCCAATAAATAAGCCAAGAAATAACTCTGTGAAAACCAAATTAATGCTGTCATGGAATGACTATATTCATAAGAATATTGACCATTAATTACCAGTGTATTACAAACATATTAAAATATAATTTGAAATTCTTCTTCCTAAGTCGAACTGAAATCATAAGAGAATAGTCGAACTGAACCTGGGAGAAATAAGTCGAACTCAACAAACTTTCGTCGACCTGAGATTAAAATTCGTCGAATTGAAAACTTCTTAATCATCGACCATAGATGACTGATTAAGAAGTAGAAGATCGTCGAACGGAGCTCCAATTTTGTGGAGCAGAAAATACACTAGCCAATTGAGCTCAAAGTTCGTCAAACTGAGAAGGCACTTTGTCGAGCTGAGAATCTGATATAAGCTCACAGAACGTCGATCTCAGTTGGACTTTTGTCGAGCTCAACTCAGAGAAGGAACTTTGAGTTCCTCGATTTTAGATCGATGATCGTCGAGCTGAGTTCAGCTATCGTCGAACGCCTTTTCTATCTCTTAGAAAACTGATTTTCTCTAAATGTCTTTTGTCTCTAAGTCTTTTGAAGGTGAGAACCAATAATTCTAGGTAGTTGATTGACCTTGAACCTAAATAAACTTATGACCCTAGACTATACATGTTGGGTCACCTAATAATCCTAATAGTGAACCTTGCCCAAATCAACCCTAAACATAAGTAGGGTTCCAACAATCTCCCCCTATTTTGGTGAGGTCACTATGAACAACATAAAAGAAAAATCACAAAGCATAAAAAAATATCTGGCAGAATTATAATATTTCAGCAGATATAAACAAATCGTGCCTTGTGAAATATTTATATCAAATACTAGTTAAGATCAAAAAGAGAAATAAAAAATCTGTCAAACATTCTTTGTTGCATCCTGTGAGGTTTTAGTAGATGGTTTGGTGGAGATTATTTCTCTTTTGCGATCATCTACTTGCAGTTTGGCCATTTTAATTTCTTCAGCTCCAAGAATTGTCACAAAAGCACCTCTTGCCACAACTGCTTCAGGATGTAAAGACATATAAGTATCAACATTAAAAGATTTTGTACCTTATATTTGTTTAGTTCATCTTCCGGTTTGATGATATTGTAAAGAATTGAGAGGAATCCTTTCCTTCCTCCTTAGCCTTCCTTATCTGAGTTCGAGCTATCAGCTCATTGATCCTGGCCATCCTATTATTTGGATCCAATTCTGGATCATAAGCTGGAGAAGGAGGTCTCTCTGGACTAAATTCTTCTTTCTGAACATCTTGAACTTTCTGCTATTGTTTTCTTTGTTGGCTGCTAGATTGAGACTCTAACTTTAAGATCTTTCCTTGTTGCTATGAGTTGGTCTTGATTGATATGAATAATAAGCATACCATTGAGCTTGAGAAATATTTAATGCTGAACCTTCTGTAGGAGGAGGAGGAGGAGGTCCTCTCCAAGACTTCTTTGGTGGAGAACTATATCTCTTTATCTCCTTTCTTCTCTTTTGCTCATTCTTAGACAGTCTCATCTAGTAAGGAGTATCGAGAGTGAGGGAAAATTTGTGCAAAATGTAGTAGGGAGTGTCAGCTTTGGGATTTGGTATAGGTGCAGCCTTTGCTGGAACCTTCTTCTTTGTTTTCTCTTCTTAGTTCCAAAATCTTCTGAATCATCAGAATCATCATCATCATTATCAGAATCACTATCAAGATTATCATATAACTCATCAATTTGTTTAAACAAATTAGCTTGATTTATAATTTGAACTGCTGGCTCTTTAGATATAATATTTGTAATAACTAGAGCCTGAATATAGTCACTTTCTGCTTCCATATCTTGAAACATAATCTCATTAAGATCAGGCATAGGGGACTCAGCCCAGCCAAAAGTTGGAGGAAAAAATCCTTTGGCACTAGAACACTTACTGTTATAATCTCAAAAGAAATACTAGATGAAATGTTATAGAAGCTATTTCTAATTTATTCTAACACAGAAGAATTAACTGGAGCAGAATAACAAACAATTTGTAACACCCCTATCCGTCGCATGGTATATAGCAGTAGGTCCGACCGGGGCTCGACGCCATATACTACAGACAGACCGAAGGGTTACAGAATTAAAACATTCTCCCAAACACAAACGTCCTGTACAGAGCAACTAGCGGAAGCTTTCAAGTAGTTGAAGGAACCTAATAACATATAACATTTATCATGAATGTCCATCAACAATAATAAAGAATGAAATACAAAAATACAGAAAAGTACTTGTCCTTACAAATGTTCAATTAACAACCTAGTGTTTTATAGACATCGACTCGCAGGCTGGCCACACATGACAGAAGTAAAACAACAGTTTACTTTGGCCTTCGAGGGCCAACACAGTAGCTTGGGCTTCAGCCCACTATTTGGCATTAGGTTCCGTCGCACCTGCAATCAACATTCCACCGTACAGTGGCAAACAAAGCAACGGTGAGCTAAAGCTGACCAAATTATAATGACCCCGCCCCTTATTCAGGACGGCGGTGCTAGTTCCCTGCATTTCATTAGACCAACTAAACAATTAAGTGCATAAGTATATTTTTCTACAGGTGTAGGCTCGCTCGACCTAACACCCCGTGCACTCAGGGCACATTCTCAGTGAATCCAGGCAATTTCGTGGCTTCACTACCATCCAAAAATCCTAGTGAAAGTAAAACCTAGCACAGTTCACCATAGGTAGAGGCTCGCACGGACGCCCACCTCGTGCACTCAGGGCCCATTGACGGTGTACCGGACATCCCGAATACCGTCTCCGTTCAGAGGTCCTTGACTTGACAGATTACTTTAAGCATTTAAGTCTTTACGGCCCTTAGCCTGAGACTCTCATTATGACACCGACGAGAGCCAATTTCCGCTACTCTCATATCATAGTCCACATAATGCAGGTACAGCTCCATCATTTCCCGTTGCTCAAGTCGCCCTACTGTCTCCGAATACCGTAGTACTCATGGACAAACCTGCACGGCGCCGGTTGGTTTTGCCTTTCCTGTTCGGCTCCCTTGCCTAAAAATTCTGAACCCCATGGGCTAACAGTTTTACAAAGAAAGACCCTACATATCTCCTGGAGACAGTACTCGCACATACAATCCCAATTATACAAGGTTGTCCCCAGGCCACCTAGTTGGCAGGAATGCGTTTCCGCCCAGTTTTCCGGGTGCACCTTAGAGTTAATCCCCAACGCTCCCTGTTGCAATCTACCGTGTAGAAAACCCGAAGAATAACACAATATGGAGTTTTCTCCGACAATCAATGCACAATGCAACATCACCGATCAAGACAAACACGTCCGAGTAGGCTTCACACACAATGCCTATGCCCGTATTCTGATTCCGGACTCTAATCAAGGGGGACTTCAACATATCACCCCAAGAACACCGCGCACTAACCGCACACTCGCGGGAGCGGGTTTCCCATGTAGAAAGGAAGAGGACTTTTCATGTCCAAGTTGAGAATCATTACCCTTGAAGTCTATTTTGCCGCCATGAGAAACAAGCCGGATGGAAAGCTTCGTAACGAGAATGCCTCCGCGGATCCGGTCTCGATTTTCGATTCGGTGCTCCAATGCCCCGCAGGCGGCTGTGATCCTCCTCCTCCCTCTTCCTTGCTTTCTCCTCTCTCTAAGACTTAAGAAAGAGAATGGCAAAAAGAAAATGAGGAGTTTAACCCCCACTCCCGGCCTTAAGGAAGGAGGAGTAATCCTAAGCCGTCAGATCTGATTTAAAGAAAACGAACAGCTCGGATCGAGCCACAAAGTAACTAAAATAAGACAAACACGGCTTT
The DNA here is from genome assembly GCA_039513925.1 of Platanthera zijinensis. Classification (NCBI taxonomy): domain Eukaryota; kingdom Viridiplantae; phylum Streptophyta; class Magnoliopsida; order Asparagales; family Orchidaceae; genus Platanthera; species Platanthera zijinensis. The sequence goes on from CM077083.1 coordinate 97,942,369, forward strand.
GCACACGGCCGTGTGCCCTGCTTGCACACAAAGTCGTCGATCCAGAGCAGGACACGGGTCGAGACACGCCCGTGTCCCAACCTGACATGCCCGTGTTGGGTCATCGACACGCCAATCACCAGGGGCGTGTCACGCATAAACGCCACGCCAACCGTCACATCTCTTGGTGGACACGGGTGTCAAAATGCCCGTGCAAAACATGACACGCCCGTATCATATAGTACACGCCCGTGTAACCCGATCGTGTACTCCTGACAACACACCCAGGGTTTCAACCCCAGAAGATCACGGGTGGTGTCACGGGTGAGGACACTCCCATGTCACCCCTGACACGCCCACGTCACTACTGTTCAAAACCGTGTTTCCTGCAGTGTCCTTTCCTTGACACAGACCACCCAACACAGAAGGATACAGCCATAGACATGCCCGTGTCCCAGGTCGTATAGCCCTCTAAAGGCACCAAAAATTCCTTAGGACGCGACCGGCTCGTTTACAATTTTCAGGGCATTACAAATCTCCCCCTTTAAATAATTTAATCCACGGAATTATGTAAAGATACACAACCTAAGATTTACTCAAACAAAATAACTCGGGGTATTCCTCTAGAATAATCTGCTCTCGATCCCATGAAAGATCTTCACGACCGTAAATATTTCAACGAACTTTAACCATTTCGAAACTTCTTATAGCGGCGTCGTGTGACTTCAAAGTCTTCAATAGATACGGGCTTGACCTTCATCGTCATCCCTAAATCAAACGACACCTGACCGACAGCAACCACATGCGAAGGCTCTAGCTCCGCCTTCCGCAACCCGGATACGTGGAACACATCATGCATCCCACTCAAGTTCAATAACAACTTCAGTCAATACCCTGCTTCACCACTCCGCTACAGGATCTCAAACGGTCCAAGGTACCTCGGACTCAGCCTCATCAGGCGTCGAGCTCGCGAGAAACCGTTGAACGGCTTGATTTTTAACTATGCTTAATCGGTAATAGAGAACTCCACGTTCCTATTCTTTGGCGTCATAGTATACTGCCTGTCTGTCATGATTGATCTGCAACCATTCCTAAACTCAATGTACCGTTGAAGTGGCATCTTCCACTGTCTATCGTTCTACAACATCGACTCACCCGTCTCCAACCAAGATGACGATGTGTGACCTTTTTCTCCCATATATGGTCTCAAAAGGCGCCATTTATTTACTCGCCTTGTAGCGGTTGTTATAAGCAAACTCCACTATGTACATGTGATCTTTCCACTGTCTTCAATAATACAAGATGCATATGTGAATTGTGTCCTCCATCGTTTGCTTGCCCATTTGTTCTGAACATCCATCTGTGAACGGAAAACCGTACTGAAGCTTAGCTTAGTTCCCAACAATTTATGCACCAGCCTGGTATCGTTGGACGTGAAGCGTTCATCTCAGTCACTTACAATACTGCGGGGTGCACCATATAACCGAACAATGTTATCCATGTAGAGTTTTGCAAACTTTTCCACCGGATCATCCTTTTTCAGTCCGGGCCATCAGAACAACTTCTTCAAACCTCTAAACATTTTGTGCACTTCAGGTGAATTAAGTACTTGGTATAATGAGCCTCGTACATCAAGTCCTGCCGCTGACTCTCCACACTTGGGGCGCACAGACGACTGTCCTTCCACAACAGTCTGTCTTCAAAACCATATTGGGGATTTGACCTAACAAAAGCATCATCTGTGATCTGCTTGTCCACGCAAGAGATTTCCAATATCTCCAAAACTTGCGCCAAAATGTATGTTGAAGGTGTTGTCCCCTAATAAATCCATCCACCTCCGCTGCCACAAGTTTAAATCCTTTTTATCCAATAAGTACTTCAGGCTCCTGAGATCGATTTAGATACCGACCTTCCCACCGTTTTGGTAGCGCCTTTATAGCTTCAAGGAGAATATCACGGCCACTAAGTCCAAGTCATGGACTGGATAAGTACTCTCGCGTACCTCCAATTAACACAAGTTATATGTTATTACACTCCTACGCTGGAGCAAAACACCATACAAGTCACTGCCCCAAGCAACGCTGTAGATCTCAACTTCTTCGGTCCTACTCGGTGAAAATGGAATAGTTGCGAATTTTTAGCTCTTCGAAAGCTTGCCCGCATTCCAGCAACCACCCAAACTTTTGATATTTCTTCGCCAAAGTTATGAGGGGTAATGTTATCCGGTAGAGGTTCTCTATGAAGCATGTGCACTAGCCGGCCAGTCCAATAAACTTCTGACTTTTTGCCAACGCAGATAACACAAGCAACTCACATTTCGTAAATATCTTTGACAGGTCCACCACGACACTTTCTCCACTCAAGACGACCAATAAACGCTACTGAGGGTAACCAAAGCTCGTACTTGGACAATTTGACATACAACTGATTTCTCCTTAACGTCTCCAATACTGAATCCAGATGCTTAGAATGATCACCCTCTTCCGAAAGTATACTAGTTAGTCGTCGATAAAGGTTATCATGAACTGGTTCAGGTACTCACTGAACGCCCTATACCTCAAATCCATAAAACGGACGACACATTTGTCAGCACAAGCTGCATAACGATGAACTCATAATGCCCATATCGTGTGTTGAATGCCGTTTTGGGAATATCACTTTCCCTTAGCGACGAATAATACTATCCAGATTTCAGATTCAACTTGAGTACACACTTGACCTATTGAATTGATCGAACGGATAATCACTCCTTGGGTTGGATACTTAATATTTCCCTTTAACTTAATCAACTTCTAGAAACCATTACAAAGTTGTAAGCTTCCATCCTCTTTTAACAAGAGGACTGATATGCTCCAAAGCAATAAACATGGACGCACATAACCCTTTTCTACCAGCTGTTGAAGTAATACATCTGTTCCGACATCTCACAACCATAGCTATACCAAACTGACCACCTTATGTTGAAATTGATGTACGCACGCTCTCCGATAGCCATTTGTTACATCAAAGATAGAGTACCGTTGCATGTCTCGACTCCCATTTCAAACAAGGCTCTATTCGGTGTATACCAAGCAGCATACTCGATTTGACTCATACTCTGATGCACGATGTTTTGAAGTACCATCACATGGCAAGTACTCTCACATCAGGTCCATCCATCTCACGTCGCCAATTCTCTGTCCTGAGACACTCTTCAATACCCAAACCATAACCGGCATAATATCGTAATGCCATCCATAACTCTCTCTCAAACAGGGACTCATACACCTTCTGTCCACATATACCATAGAAAATCAAATCCATTATCAAATCTAAATATCATAACCAAACAAAGGCTAATGCAAAGCAACAGTATCTGAAACTTACATACCAAATATTAAACCATCCTGTCACCATGTCAGCATATTTCATAAACCTCCTGATGGCCAAAGTTGTATCCTCTAGGTTGGGATGGAGCATACTTAGGTGTAGTAGTCTCCAACCCCTTTCCCTTCTCTTCATTAGTCGCTCTTGGCTTCTTCTCGGACTCAGGATGTCCGCTTCGACACTCTCGGGCAAAGTGTCCTAACTTTCCACAGCAAAAGCATGCGTCCGGGTCTCGGCCAATAATTGTTCCAGACACACCAAATGAAGGAAATAGACCCGCCCTCCTTGCCTTCTTATACCATCTACGGAAACCAGACTTCGAGGTGGGTAGTGCCTTGATCTATGTCATCTCAGCACTGGAGTCTTTCTTCTCTTGGACTCCCTTCGTAGCTTTTTCTGTCCCCTGATTTTCTTTATGACAATCTCAGGCAAAGTGACAAAACCTTCCATATTTACAATAGTAATATGGAGTTTGACTAGCATATACGTCAGGCCTCACTTTGCTGCTCTTTCGCTTTACAGGCTTTGCGGGACCTGGGGAGTTTGGTAACCTGCGCACTGACATCTGGTTGGTTCTGTCCAGATCTGCTTCCAAAGCTCTAGCCGACTCCACTAATGCTCGGAATCCAAGTAACTTTTGTCCTACGAGTAGCAGTCATAATTCATCACACAGATCGTTGTATAATATATTAACTATAGTCTGCTCATTCTCCAAATCAAACCCTGGGTAGCGCATTATGATAAGAAATGCCTGCAAATACTCCTCAACTGAGTGCATACCCTGCACTAAAATCATGTTAAACTGCTGATCCAAAGGTCTTAAATATGCTAGTTGTTCCATCATACCACTCAGTGTTGAAGTCACCCTAGGGAAAGGGGGCTGCACTTGCCCTCCAAGTTGTGCTTTAGTCACCGCGAACACCACTTCAACTATACTTCTTATGGTTTCAACAGAAAGTAGGGTCTCAGGCACGCTGTTAAGTGCATTACTCTCCGTGGAGTACTGACCTTGCGACTGCCCCGCACCACTCGTAGTCCCTTATAATGCATAACTATCGATTAGGCGACATACAACTTGCTAAAAGCAATCATTGGAACACTCAGGTTCCTCAAAAACAAGTGTTTTTTTAATTCCTAAGTGGACATTCATGAGTTCTTTTTATGTTATAACGATGACACATATACATATGCTCACCACCCCTTAAAAGAATTCTCCCACGAATTCCAATAAGAAAGACCAGAACCGGTAGTCTGATACAAAATTGTAACACCCCTATCCGTCGCATGGTATATAGCAGTAGGTCCGGCCGGGGCCCGATGCCATATACTACAGACAGACCGAAGGGTTGTAGAATGAAACCATTCTCCCAAACACAAACGTCCTACACAGAGCAACTAGCGGAATCTTTTAAATATTTGAAAGAACTTAATAACATATAACATTTATCATGAATGTCCACCAACCACAATAGGAAAAAAATACCAAAATACAGAAAAGTACTTAGCCTTATGGCCTTACAAATGTTCACTTAACAACATAGTGTTTTACAGACAGCGGCTCGCAGGCCGACCATACATGACAGAAATAAAACAACAGTTCACTTTGGCCTTCTAGGGCCAGCACAACAGCTTGGGCTTCAACCCGTTATTTGGTACTTGGTTCCGCCGCACCTGCAAGCAACATTCCACCGTACAGTGTCAAACAAAGCAACGGTCAGCTAAAGCTGACCAAATTATAACGACCCCGCCCCTTATTCGGGACGGCGGTGCTCCTTCCCTGCATTTCATTAGCCCATCTAAACAATTAAGTGCATAAGTATATTTTTCCACAGGTGTAGGCTCGCTCTGCCCATCACCCCGTGCACTCAGGGCACATTCTCAGTGAATACGGTCAATTCCGTTGCTTCACTACCATCAAAAAATCCTAGTGAAAGTACAACATAGCACAGTTCAGCACAGGTGGAGGCTTACACTGCCGCCCACCCCATGCACTCAGGGCACATTGACGGTGTACCGGACTTCCCGGATACCACCTCTGTTCAGAGGACCATGACTTGACGGAATACTTTGAGCATTTGAGTCTTTACGGCCCTGGCCTGAGACTCTCATTATGCCACTAACGAGAGCCAATTTCCTCTATTCTCATGTCATATTCCACATAACGCAGGTACAACTCCACCATTTCCCGTTGCTGAAGTTGCCCTACCGTCTCCGAATACCGTAGTACTCATGGCCAAACCTGTAGGGCGCGGGTCTGTTTTTCCTTTCCTGTTCGGCTCCCTGGCCTAATAATTTTGAACCCCATGGGCTCACCGTTTTCCAAAGAAAGACCCTACATGTCTCCAGGAGACAGGCCTCTCACATACAATCTTAATTATACAAGGTTGGCCCCAGGCCACCTAGTTGGCAGGAATGCGTTTCCGCCCAGTTTTCCAGGTGCACCTAAGTGTTAATCCCCAAGGCTCCCTGTTGCTATCTACCGTGTAGAAAACCCGAAGAACAATGCAATACAGAGTCTTCTCCGACAATCAATGCACAATGCAACATCACCGATCCAGACAAACATGTCTAGGTAGGATTCACACACAATGGCTATTCCCGTACTTCGATTCTGAACTCTAAAGATGGGGGACTTCACATATCTACCCCAAGGAACACTAAGCACTCACCGCACACTCGCGGGAGCGGGTTTCCCATGCAGAAATAAAGAGGACTTCACATGTCGAAGTTGAGAATCGTTACCCTTAAAGTCTGTTTTGGCGCAATGAGAAACTAGTCGGATGGAAAGCTTCGTAACGAGAATGCCTCCGCGGATCCGGTCACGGTTTTCGATTCGGTGCTCTGATGCTCCGCCGGCAGCAGGGATCCTCCTCCTCCTTCTTCCTTGCTTTATCCTCTCTCTAAGACTTTAGAAAGAGAAAGGCCAAAAGAAAATTAGGAGGTAACCCCGACTCCCGGCCTTATGGAAGGAGGATTCATCCTAAGCTTTCAGATATGATTTAAAGAAACTGAACGGCTCGGATCCAGCCACAAAGTCACTAAAATAAGCCAAACATGGCTTTGCATACGATCGTGTTACTGGCCGTGAGCCCTATTTGCACATGATGTTTTCGATCCAGAGTAGGATACGGGTCGAGACACGCCCGTGTCCCAACCTGACATGCCCGTGTCAGCTCATCGACACGCCCGTGACCAAGGGCGTGTCACACATAACCGCCACGCCAACTGTCATGTCCCTTGGTTGACATGAGTGTCCACACGCCTGTGCCAAATCTAACACGCCCGTATTATACAGTACACGCCCGTATAACCCGGCTGTGAACTCCTTACAACACACCCAGGGTTTCAACCCCAGCAGAACACGGGTGGTGATACGGGTGATGACACGCCCGTGTCACTACTGTTAAAAATCGTGTTTCCTGCTGTGTCCTTTCTTGGACACAGCCCAGCCAACAAAGAAGGACACGACCATAGACACGCTCGTGTTCCAGGCCATGTATCCCTATAAAAGCACCATAAATTCCTTAGGACGCGACCGACTCATTTACAATTTTCGGGGCGTTACACAATTCCTCTAGAATAATAAGAAACTGCTAAATAAAAAGATGGTATAATTCTGCTATAAACTATATCCAAGGAATGCAATAAAGATTGAATATCAACTGAGGGATTTATTATTAAATCACCAACAATGTATATTACCATACAAAGTGATTCTTCTTCTAAATAAACCATCTCAGTATCATCATCAATAATTTCAATTATCTCTGTTAGAATTACTATTGTTGGAACTACTGCTGAAGTTGCTGTTGCTGCTAAAGGAGCTTCTTCATTGGACATCTCCCCCTATATAGATTCAGAAAGACCTAAACCCAGGCCCCCAAAAGAAGGGACAGAAGAGGAGGAAGACAACTGAGCAGAAAGCAGGGAAATAGAGGTAGTGAGAGGGGAAATTACCTCAACAATTAGCTTCTTAAGAGTGGGACTCATGAATTTGAGAAGATAATTTGAGATATCATAGAAATATAGATACAGTGGATCAGGATTAGATGGGGGTATAGGTGGATTAGTGAACATAGTTGGAATAGACAAAGAATCCTTGAGGGAAGTCTGACTGTAGGAAGGTTGGGAATATTGGTGAAGATTTGATGGAGGGATGGCATTAGGAAATTCATCTCGAATAGGTTAATGTTGTGGAGATGGAGATGAGAGTAGATTGAGTGTATGGAATGATATAGGTTGACCTAAATGAGTACATGATGATGGGAGATAATTAATATGTGATGGTTGAGGTGATTGAGGAGGTGGAGATGGTGGTGTATCCTCATGGATATGAATTAGTGAGTGTAGTTGAGATGGTGATTGTTGTTGAGAGGGTCATTATGATGGTGATACTAGATGAATGGAGGTAGAAGGTTATTGAAGTGGAGTTGGTGAAGGAAATATAGAATGAGGTGGAGATGGAGGAGGAGCAGGTGCTTCTTCTAGGGTTGGAGAAGTGGTTGTTTCATCCCTTGTGTCCTCTGAAGTAATCCTAGAGGAGGAGGCCCTAAAGGGCTTCTGGATAGTCCTCTCCTATCTGCCAAATAAGGCAGATGTAAGATTTTTTGATGCATTAATGAAAATTGTCTAGGAGACCAATATTTCTGGAACCTTTGCTTGGAGGAAGATCACCAGAACTCTTCAAAAACTCACATCCTTTTTCCTTATCTTCTTTTTGATCAAATCAAATATAATCCTGCCCCAGTTCAGTGATTTATTATTTACCAAGGCACTCATCAAGTCAAACTGATGTCTGGTTATATGGTCATGGGCAGAGTGCTTACCAAGGATGACCTTTCCAACCACATCTACTAGAAAATTGTATTCAACTAACAAGTTCTTCTTCAATAGCTTATTAGGGTTTCCCTGGGAGTGACCCATTATAACTAGCATGTCCTCAATCTCATTGCTAGTTAATTCAAAATCATCTTCTCCATTTATAAAACCATAAACTTTTGTTAGAACATCAGGAGTAAGAAAAACCTTGTTTCCAAAAATTGATCCTGAGATGATGGTTTGTTCTAGAAATATTGTTGTAAATACCCATTCTTTAATTTCAGCCACTAGAAGTTTGATTCTGATGGTCATGAACTTTTTCAACGGAGGTCCTTCAAACAACTGAAGGATGTCTTTGAATATTTGACCAGAGTGACTGAAGGAGTCAACGTCAATGTGGAAACCTTCATCAAACTCCATTGCAGAAAGATTCGCCGCCAAAGTCCACATTATTTTCATACAAAAATGAGAGAGAGATCAAGTGAAAAAGAACAGGAAAGAGTGGGTTGGAGTTCGGTTAATATCTAATTATAGGTTTTAGAAGATGAAAAGACAAACTCCGTCCGATAAAAAAGGAAAAACATCGAACTCTAGCCGACGAAAAATTTCATGAAGAAATAAAAAGCCTCGATCTTAGTTTGAAGAGGGGGAAAACATTTCGTCATTCTTAGGTCGACGAAATTATTTCTTAAGCAAAATTGTCGATCTCCGTTCAACAACAACACATCTCAAAGAGATTTCATCTATCTCCATTCAACGAAAGATCTCAAGAAGAGTTCAATGATCGTCGATCTCCGTTCAACGAAAAGTGACCATTGCTTCGACCTCAGACAGAAATCAAATTAAACTTCTCCATTATTCATACCTACCTGTTTTAAGAAGAACAGATGTTTCTTTTCATCCAATAGTTTGGTGAAGTTGTCTGCACTTTGTAAATTAGTAGAGAGAAAGACAAGATTAATTTTATTTTTGTCTACACAATCTCTAATGAAATGATGTCTAATTTCTATATGCTTGGTCCTACAATGATGCACTGGATTTTGTTCAATGGAAATTTCACTGGTACTATCACAAAAAATAGTTTAATTTTTTAGATTGAAACCATAATCAAGGATTTGGTTTTGAAACCAGAATATTTGTGAACAATAACTATCAACTGCTATATATTCAGCTTCAGCAATTGAAGTTGGCACAGATATCTATTTCTTACAAAACCAAGACACAAGCCTATCACCAAAGAACTGAAATGTTCCTGATGTGCTTTTCCTATCAACTCTACATCTAGCAAAGTCAGCATCTGAGAATCCAGTTAATTCAAATTATGACTCAGTTGGATACCAGAGTCCTAGATTTGGATAACCCTTTATATATCTTAAAATTCTTTTAAGTAAAATAAGATGAGATTCTTTAGGGTTCACTTAGACCCTAGCATAAAGACATGTAGCGAACATTATATCTAGCCTATTATCTGTTAGATACAACAGGAACCAACAATAGCCCTATATATTTTCTGATCAACTGACTTGCCCTATTCATCAGAATCAGTCACAGCAATGGAAGCCATTGGTGTTTTTATAGCTGAGGCATCAGACATCCCAAATATCTTAACTAGCTCCTTAGCATATTTGGATTGGGAGATGAAAATGCTATCAGGGGATTGCTTCACTTGAAGACCAAGGAAGTAGGAAAGCTCACCCATGCTACTCATTTCAAACTTCGAATGCATTAGGTCATAAAACCTTTTGCATAGTTTGGAATTAGGAGAGCCAAATATGATTTCATCTACATATATTTTTACTGGCAAAATTTTATTTTTATGAAACCTAATAAACAAAGTCATATCTACAATGCCCTTAGTGAACTTATGCTCTAACATAAAGCAGCTAGGGTCTCATACCAAGCTCTTAGAGCTTGGTTTAAATCATACAGAGCTTTATGCAACTTAAAGACAAAAGAGGAATGAGTTGAAGAGATAAAACCTAGTGTTTGCTCCACATATACTTCCTCTTAGAGTTCACCATTAAATAATGCACTCTTTACATCCATTTGATAGACTTTGAATTTCTTGAATGCTGTATAGGCAAGAAATATCCTGATAGCCTCTATCCTTGTAATAGAGGCAAAGGTCTTGCCATAATCAGTTCCTTCCTCCTGAGAATTTCCTTGAGCTACCAATCTTGCTTTGTTCATTACAATTGATCCTTGAGTATCCAACTTGTACCTGAAAACCCATTTAGTTTCAATGACTGGGTAGTCTTTGTGTCTTGGAACTAACTCCTAAACTCTACATCTATCAAATTGATTGAGCTCCTCTTGCATTGCAATAATCCAGTGGGGATCTTGCTCTGCATCTTTTATGGATTGAGGTTCAATATGAGATATGAAGTAAGCATGCATCAAATCGTGGTTGAGTTGTTTCCTTATTTTCACACCAACTGATATGTCTCCAATCACTTGAGATATGGGATGATCTCTAAGTGTGACAAGATCAGTAGGAGGTGTTGGTTAATCAACAGCTTGGGTAATTAATTGCTCTTGTGGAATTATGTTAGCTATTATTAGTTTAACTATTCCAACAATTTCTTCTTCAATTTTTTCATCAATCTGTAGAGAAGGATCCAATGTAACCCCTTGGGTGAAGTTTAAGTCATCCAATTTCTCACACAGAAGGGGAACATGCAATGTATCTCTGGTAGAAGAATCCTTATCCTTGTAACACATATTAGCTTCATCAAAAGTTATATGTACAGATTCTTCAATTTTTAAGGTTGATTTGTTAAATACCCTATATGACTTACTGACTTGGGAATATCAAAAAAATTCCCTCTGCAGCTTTGACATCAAACTTTCTAAGATGTTTCTTGTTATTATTATGAATGTAACATCTATAACGAAATTCTCTATAATAATTTATTTTAGGTTGCTTCCCTTTAAGCAATTCATAGGAAGTCTTACCCTTAAGTTTATGTATTAAACTTCTATTAAGAACATAATTTATTGTGCTTACATCCTCTGCCAAAAGGATTAGGACAAGTATGCATCTGCAAGGAATGCCCCTACAACTTCAATAAGGGTTCTATTTTTCCTTTCTGCTACCCCATTTTGTTAAGGAGTTTTAGTAGTATAGAAGCAATGCCAGATACCTTTCTTCTCAAAGAATTCTTGCATAAGAAGAGATTCAAACTCAGTACCATGATCACTTCTGATCAATGTAACTGGAGTAGAGTACTCAATCTTTATGCTCTTAAGAAAGTTTGTAAGAACTTTAAAGTTATTTGGCTTGTTTCTCAAAAAGAAAACTCAAGTGAATCTAGAGAAGTCATCTACAACAACTAGAGTGTAAGAATTCCCTCCCAAACTTTATACATCAATGGGTCCAAAAAGATCCATGTGTAGTAAATATAAGATTCTGGGTGAATCACTCTTATTAATTTCTTTAAAACTATTCTTAGTTTGATTTCCTAATTGACAAGCCCTGCAGAGACTTTTTTCTTATAGGGGCCAGAAGGCAATCCTCTTACAAGGTTGTCCCTAGATAGTTTAGCACTATTTCTTAAATTTACATGTCCTAGTCTTTTATGTCATAAGTCATTTGTATTACTAATCTGATTAAACAAATAGATTTCTGAAATAGCAGACTTAAAATTTAATACATATATTTTGCCTTCTCTAAGTCAAGTTAAAACAATTTTGTTATTATCAGAAGTAATAATACAACAAGATTTAGTAAATTATACCAGATAAACTTCATCACATAATTGGCTTATGGATATCAGGTTATGCTTGGGAACACTCACATAAGCTACCTTCAAGAAGGTGACAGCTCCAACTTTGATATTCCCATATCCTTTTGTTTAGGCACAGTTGGAGTCTGCAAAGATCACCTTTAGTCTAAGTTTTGACTTGTAATCAGTTAGATTTCCCTTGCTACATGTCATATGCTTTGAACAACCACAATCCAAGTACCACTGTTGCTCTGTGGTAGGATAGTCCATAACCTGCAAGAAAATAAATTAGGTGTTCTTGACCCAGGTTACCTTGGGTCCTTGATTTCTTTCAAATTTATAACTTAAAATGTAAGAACAATTGGGTTGATCCTTATAATCTAATGGGTGATATCTCTTAGGTGGAATTATCCATTCAGTAAAAGGATTAACAATTTTTAGTTTTTGATTATTAGTTTGATAAAAATAAAAATTTCTGTTTTGAAAATTTGAGGTCGTGGAATTTAGTTGAGTTCGTCGATCTAAGTTCGACGAAAAGTATTTATTTCGTTGATCTCGATTTACAGAATTATAATACTCATGTTCTGTGTTCCACGATCATCGAAATCTATTCTACGAAATATATTGATTTTTTCAAGCACCTATTGTTGAGTAATCATACCCAAATTCTGGGTTTAGAGTTCGTCGATCGCCGTTCGACGCATAATACTTATTTCGTAGATCTGAGTTCTACGAATTTTGTTGAACATTATTTTTATGATTTTTTTTTCTTTGATTTGTTCTTTGGTATGATTTAAGTATTTTTATATATGAGTTGTAAAACTTCTTTTCCTTCTTCTTTAGCAAAGATGAATTTTATGGGGGTTGATAAAATATTTTTCTAAAGAATAGGAGTCTGACTTGATGAAGCACCCAAGCCCAGTTTGTTGTTTAATCTAACATTCACTGTGCTTGTGATGTCCATAAATTTGATACTTCTCCCATTCAGGGATTCTTCAAATATTTTAGCCTCATTTAATTTAGTTTTCAAAGAAATTATTTGTTCTGAAGCAAAGTCTAATTCAACTTTTAGTTTGATGTTTTTAGAAACCAGATTATCATATTCAATTTGTTTTTCTCTGAGAAGTTTGATTTCCTACTCAAATTTAATTAAATCATTGCATAGAAGTTTTAATTCAGTTTTAAATTGATCAGAAGTGAAATCAAAAGAAGATATTACCTGGTCCTCTTCTGATTCAGGTTATACTGCTGATTCTTCAGAAACTAAGTGACTGCATGATGCTTCAATTGCCATCAAGCAGATCTTTTTGGCATTTGCCTCTTTTTCATCCTCACTTGAGGTGGATGAAGATTTTTACTCAGATTCACTCCAAGTCTCAGCAACAAATCCTCTTTCCTTATTTTTGTAATTGTTGGAGGATGGTTTACTGGAAAGTTTCTTTGAGTCTTTCTCCCTTCTTTTATCTTTCTTCAAGTTCTCTGGACATTCTGGTAGTATGTGTCCAGGTTTCCTGCATCCATAGCAAACTATCTATTTCATAGGGATTTTATCATACCTTAGCTTATCATCTTTTCTGGAAGATCTTCTTCTAAAGTCCTTCCTTACCATCTTTTAGAATCACTTAGCCAAGAGACTCAGTAGATCTTCATTATATAGAGTGGCTTCAGCTTCTTCACTTTCTTTGAAAGCAATACTTTGATCTTTCTTTGCTCAAGATGAAGGTATCCTTTGCTCAACATCTCTGGTCTTAATGAGCTTCTCATAAGACTTAAGCTTCCCAACAAGGTTTTAGTGGAGATCTCATTTAGGGTTCTAGGTTCTTTCATTGGCAAGATCCTAGAGTCCCATATGCTAGAAAAGTGATAATACGTTTTGTAGCCTAAACTATTATCGTATTTTCTATTTTATATTGTACAAATTATGTCTATTATTAGTTTATTTTTATCATTTTTATGTAAATATTATTGCCACTGACTTTTTCTTGTCTTTTTGCAGGTTTCCAGAAAATTGGCCAAAATGACCTGTCACGCCCCCCTGTCACGCCCTCCCTGGGCGTGACCTAGTGCGTGTCACCCGATCCCGAGGACTCCTGCTGGAAGGGATAGAAAAACGGTCAAAACTGCTGTCACGCCCCCTGACACGCCCTCCCCGGGCGTGTCTCCAGACATGACCATGGGCGTGTCGCCCTCTGCCGCAAAGCCTGCTGGTGCATTAAATGTCGTTCCGCCACAGCACACAAACAGTATCGTCACGCCCCCCGTCACGGGCATGACCTGGGGCATGACATCAACTTTTCGACGACTGACGAATTTCCGACCAATGATTTGGACATGACGTGCCTGTCACGCCCCCCTGTCACGGGCGTGACCTAGGGCGTGACCACCGACGTACCGAAGTAATCATCCCTCCCGCCAGAATCCAGAGCCCGAGGTCAACATAGTTCTGTCACGCCCCCGGACATGCCCCCCCTAGGGCGTGTCGGAGGGCGTGACCAACCCAAGAAAAATTTCTATAAATTGAGACCCCCCCTCTCCATTTCAGGAAGCTTTGGTTGAGAGGGGGAGGTGCTGCCCCTTTGGTTCTTGAGTTTTTATGCTTTCTCTCTCTTTCTCTCTCTTCCTTTGTAATTTTTGCTTAATCATGGTTTAATATTTAGTTGCTTTAGCTTTCTTTGTAATCTTTATTCTTGCTTAGTGCTAATTGTAGGGCTAGAATAGGATTTAATTTTCATGAACTTGTAATTTCAATTTCAATAGTGTAGCTTGCCTTTTTTCATTAATAAAAGTATTCATCCTTTACTTGTGTTCCTTTATATGCTTTTCTACTCATCTCCCCTCCTCCACTCCAATATGATTAACTAATCCTCCTTGTACTCGATCTTGATGATCCGAGGTTAGAGCGATTATGTTATGATGTTTTAATTAATCTTTTCTTTTTAGGTTAGGGCCTTGAATTACTCTTGATTAATCACGGGTTGGAGGTATATTTTCGATATATACTCTTCGCCTTTGCTTTCATTCTGGGCTAGCCGAGAGGCCGAAAGAATGAAGTGAGCATTCAAGAGTAAAGGGAGTTGTACGCACCCCTCGAGAGAGGCAGACGTCCAATTCTCCCGGATTGGAGTAAAATCCAATAGTGGGGTTCACCGCGTAAAGCGAGTTTTAGGCCTCCGATTTGGACGAGAGTCGGTCGGACATTCCTAAACTCAGTTGGGCACGACTTCGAGAGAAGCGTGTTCAAGCTTTAGGAACCTCCACGGTCAAGGACCTTTATCCTATTAAGTTCAGATTTTTATCGCATTTTCTTAATCGTCTTTAGCCGAGGTGAATCTTGATTGGGTGCATTTCCATTTCATATTTTCTACCTTTCGTAGTAATCGCCTATCTTGTGCTCTTTAATTAACTGCAGTAGTTTCCTTTCTAGCATAGTTCTTTGCTTAATAGCTTAACTTAATTGCGGTAGTTCTCTTTCTAGTATAGCTTTAATTCCTCCCTTGCACTTAGATTTTCTAAAACCCTAGTTTTTCCATCGATAAGATAATAGCGTTCGTGTGAGTAAGCTTAGCCAACAGTTCCTGGATTTCAATACAACACTTGTGTCCCCTTGCTACAATTCGATAGGTATAGTTGCCTCATCGGGTTGCTAGTTCGGTTGCGTTTATTTTCTTCGAACCCTAGCGCGCAACAAAAAGCACATAAGAATCTTATCATTTATCTCTGTTAATGAGATGTCCTTGTCCAGAGTTTTCAGCACATTACTTATGAGGCTGAGTCTATTGTACATGTCAGCAACTGATTATGCTTCTTATTTCTTGAGATTCTTATATTGAGAGATCAGATGTAATCTCCTGTCTTTCCTTTTATCAGCTAATCCTGCTACCATTGCATTTAGTTAGTCCTAAATGGCATTTACTGAAGTAAACTCATTAACCTTCTGAAATATGTCATCAGACATAGTTTGGGCCAGAATATTCGTTGTCTTAGCATCAACAACCTTAGCTTTCTTCTGAGCATCAGTCCATTCAAGTGGTGGAACTGCACTGATACTTGTAGTTGCCACTAGTAGTGGGGGACCCGTCAAAATATAATTATAGATGTTTTAATCAATGGAATTCATATAAAGTCTAAACCTTACTTTCTAAAGTGCAAACTTGTTAAGATTGCACACTGGAGGTCTAGTGCTTGAGTATTCCTTATTTTGTGCCATGATATAAAAAGACACTAGAAAAAATAACCTTACACTCTGATACCAATTGAAAGTAAAGTGATAGATCATACTAACTTTAGAGGGGGGGGGGTGAATAGAGTATTAAAGATATTTTGATTAAATTTTATAGCGGATTAAAATAAGTGATAACTATATATAAATATGCAAAAATAAAACACTAAAAATTACATCACAAAAAATAAAGAATAGAACAACCAGACGAAACAATGATTTTATAGTGGTTCCCCTAAAACTTGGGTACATCCACTCTTCTACCACCATTGTAGGAATCCATTTCAGGTTTTTGATCAAGTGCCCTGCCACCACAGGTTTTTGCTTAGGTGCCCTATCACCACAAGTTCAATTTACAAGGGAGATCTAACAACCCTTTTAGCTTTTAACAAGGTGCTCAAAAACCAAACTAAGTATTTTGATCAAGGGACTTAAAGACCAAAGGGATAACTTTTGAAGGGAGTTAAAACCCTTTTACAGTAAAGTGAAAAGAAATTGATATTGTCTTCTCTTTCTCAATGTTCTGAGAAGACAAGTGGATTATTGTTGTTGTCAAAGCTCAACCTGAGATGTTGAATAGTTTAAAGAAATGGAAGCTTTGCTCAGGGTGTAGGCCTTCAAATTGGTTGAAGATCTTCAGGAAGATTTTAGAAAGATGTTGATGAATTGTCTCTTGAAAGCCCTGAAGCAAAAACTGATGAAGAACTTGAGTTGAAAGAGAGCTATTCTTCTTTTAGTTTTCTACAAATTAATCTTTTTTTCACAGCTTTCTCTAATCTACTACTTTCTTTAAAATAATCCTTATATATATTCCTTGTAGATTTCAGTCTTTTAATTTTTGAATTCCTTTTCTTAACTGACTTGCAGAAATTCTTGGAGTTGAACGACTAGAATTTGTCTTTAATGGATTTCACCAACTGTCCGAGTAAATAAGCCAAGTAATAACTCTGTGAAAACCATAATTAATGCTTCCATGGAACGACTATATTCATAAGAATATTGAGCAATATTTACCAGATCATTACAGACATATTAAAATATAATTTGAAATTCTTCCTCCTTAGTCGAACTGAAATCATCAGAGAATAGTCGAACTCAGCAAACTTTCATCGACTTGAGATCCAAATTCGTCGAACTGAAAAATGCTTTATCTTCGACCTGAGATGGCAGATTAAGAGGTAGAAGATCATCGAACGGAGCTCCAATTTCATCGAGCAGAAAATACACTAGCCAATCTGAGATGCAAGTTCGTCGAACTGAGAAGGGACTTCGTCGAGCTGAGAATCTAATATAAGCTCAAAGATTTTCAATCTCAGCTGGACTTCTGTCGAGCATAACTCAGAGAAGGAACTCTGAGTTTGTCGATCTGAGATCAACGATCGTCGAGCTGTGTTAAGCTATCGTCGAATGCCTTTTATGTCTCTTAGAAAATTGCTTTTCTCTAGAGGTCTTCTGTCTTTTAGTCTTCTGAAGGTGAGAATCAAAAAATCTAGGTAGTTGACTTACTATGACCCTGATAAAAACCTATGACACTAAACTATACATGTTGGGTCATCAAATAATCCAAATAGTGAACCTAGCCAAAATCAACCCTAAACATAGGTGGGGTTCCAACACGAGAAGTCAAAAGGAGGTAAATTTAAAATATAACATGAACCCCTGAAGTGAACTTGCGAACACCTGGTAATGCCTTCAAAAAATAAGTCAAATGCAAGTAAATATAAAATATAACACGAGTGCCTGAAGTGAACTCACGAACACCAACTAATCTCAGCAAAGGAGAAGTCAAAAGTAGGTAAATTTAAAATATAACACGAGTACCTGAAGATAACTCGCAAACACCTTCTATTCTCTATAAAAGAGAGTCAAAAGTAGGTTATAACGTGGGTATATGAAGTGAACTCGTGAACACCTGATAATCTCTGTAAAAGGGAGATCAAAAGCAGGTAAATTTAAAATATAACGGTAGTACTTAAATTGAACATTCGAATACTAGCAAATCTCTACAAAGAAGAAGTCAAAAGCAGGTAAATTTAAAATATAACCCGAGTACCTGAGGTGAATTTGCGAACACCTTCTAATCTCTACAAAAAAGAAGCCAAAAGCAGGTAAATTTATAATATAACATGAGTACCTAAAGTGAACTCGCAAAAACCTTTTAATCTCTCCAAAAGAGTAGTCAAAAGATGGTAAATATAAAATATAACTCTAGTACCTAAAGTGAACTCGCGAACACCTGCTAATCTTTGCAAAAGAGAAGACAAAAGCAGGTAAATTTAAAATATAATGCAAGTACTTGAATTGAACTCGTGAACTTCTACTAATTTATACAAAGGAGAAGTCAAAAGCAAATTAATTTAAATAATAACACGAGTACCTGAAGTAAAATCGTGAACACCTTCTAATCTCTCCAAACAAGAAGTCAAATGTCAAAAAATTTAAAATACAATGCGAATGCATGAAGTGAACTCGCGAACAACTACTAATCTCTCAAGAAGAGAATTCAAAAGAATGTAAATATAAAATATAATGCGAGTACCTAAAGTAAACTCGTGAACAACTACTAATCTCTGTAAAGGGGAAGTCAAAAGCTGGTAAATTTAAAATATAACACGAGTATCTGAAGTTACCTCGCGAACACCTGCTAATCTCTTCAACTGAGAATTCAAATATAGGTAAATTTTAAATATAACACGAGTACCTGAAGTGAACTCGCGAATACCTGCTAATCTCTCGAAATGAGCGGTCAAATACAGGTAAATTTAAAATATAACGTGAGTACCTAAAGTTAACTCGCGAACACCTGCTAATCTCTGTAAAGGAGAAGTAAAAAGCAGCTAAATTTAAAATATAATACGAGTACCCGAAGTGAACTCATGAACACCTGCTAATCACTGTAAAAGAGAAGTCAAAACCAGGTAAATTTAAAATATAATGCGAGTACCTAAAGTTAACTCATGAGCTCCTTCAAACTTATGCAAAGGAGAAGTCAAAAGTAGGTAAATTTATATCTAACACAAGCACATAAAGTTAACTCGCGAGCACTTGCTAATCTCTGCAAAAGAGAAGTCAAAAGTAGGTAAATTTAAAATATAACGTGAGTACCTAGAGTGAATTTGCAAACACCTGCTAATCTCTTCAAAAGAGAAGTCAAAACCAGGTATATATAACATATAAGTCACATACCTGAAGTGAACTCGCAAACACAAACTAATCTCTGCAACGAAGTTGTCCAATGTAGATAAATTTATAATATAACACGAGTACCAAAAGTTAATTCGCGTACACCTGCTAATCTCTATAAAAGATCAGTCAAAAGCCGAGAAATTAAAAATATAATGCGAGTACCTAAAGTGAACTCAGTAAAACCTGCTCTTCTCTGCAAAGGATAATTCAAAAGCAAGTAAATTTAAAATATAACTCGATTACCTGAAGTGAACTCGCAAACACCTATTAATCTCTACAAAAGAGAAGACAAAATAGGTAAATTTAAAATATAATGCGAGTTCCTGAAGTGAAGTCATGAACTTCTACTAATCTATGCAAAAGAGAAGTCAAAAGTAGGTAAATTTAAAATATAACACTAGTATCTGACATAAACTCACAAAAACCTTCTAATCTCTACAAAATAGAAGTAAAAAGCTTGTAAATTTAAAATATAATGCTAGAACCTAAAGTGAACTCGTGAACTCCTACTTAGCTATATAAAGGAGAAGTCAAAAGCAAGTAAATTAAAAATATAACGCAAGTATCTGATGTGAACTCGCGAACACCTACAAATCTCTCCAAAAGAGAAGTCAAAATCATGTAAATTTAAAATATAATGCAAGTATTTGAAGTGAACTCCCAAACACCAACTAATCTCTACAAAGGTGGAGTCAAAAGTAGGCAAATTTCAAATATAACACAAGTACCTGAAGTGAATTTGTTAACATCTACTAATCTCTGCAAAAGAGAATGCAAAAGCAGGTCAATTTAAAATAAAATGCGAGTACCAGAATTGAACTCGAGTAAACCTTCTAATCTCTCCAAATGGAAGGTCAAAGCAGGTATACTTAAAATATAATATAAGTACATGAAGTAAACTAGAAAACACCCACTAATCTTTGCAAAGGAGATGTCAAAAGCAAGTAAATTTAAAATATAACAAGAGTGCCTGAAGTGAACTCACGAACCCCTGCTAATCTCTACAAAAGTGAAGTCAAAAGAAGGTAATTTTAAAATATAATGCGAGTACATGAATTAAACTCGTGAACACCTTCTAATCTCTTGAAAGGATAAGTCAAAAGATGGTAAATTTAAAATATAATGCAAGTACCTGAAGTGAACATTTGAACACCAACTAATCTCTACAAAAAAAGTCAAATGCAAGTAAATTTAAATTATAAAACAAGTACCTGAAGTGAACTCGTATACCTGCTAATTACTTCAAAAGAGGAGTCAAAAGAAGGTAAATTTAAAATATAACACAAGTACCTGGAGTGAACTCGCGAACACTTGCTAATCTCTACAAAAGATAAGTAAAAAACACATAAATTTAAAATATAATGCGAGTACCAGAAGTGAACTCGTGAACTCCTACTAATCGATGCAAAGAGAAGTCAAAAGCATGTGTATTTAAAATATAATGTAAGTACCTGAAGTGAACTCGCGAACATCTGCTAATATCTCCAAAAGAGAAGTAAAAACCAGGTAAATTTAAAATATAATGCGAGTACTTTAAGTGAACTCGTGAACACTTGATAATTTCTGCAAAGGAGAAGTCAAAAGCAGGTAAATTTAAAATATAATACGAGTACCTAATGTTAACTCGCAAACACCTGCAAATATCTATAAAAGAGAAGCCAAAAGCAGGTAAATTTGAAATATAACACGAGTACCTGAATTGAACTCGTGAACACCTGATAATATCTACAAAAGAGAGGTCAAAAGCATGTAAATTTTAAATATAACGCGAGGACATTAAGTGAACTCATGAACACCTGCTAATCTCTTCAAAAGAGAGCCAAAAAAAGGTAAATTTAAAATGTAATGCTAGTACCTGAAGTGAATTCGTGAACACCTTCTAATCACTACAAAAGGGAATTCAAAAGTAGGTAAATTTAAAATATAACGCGTGTACCTGAAGTGAATTCGCGAACACCTGCTAATCTCCACAAAAGATAAGTCAAAATCAGGTAGATTTAAAATATAACGCGAGTACCTGAAGTGAACAAGTGAACTACTTATAATCTATGCAAAGGATAAGTCGAAAATTGGTAAATATAAATTACAATGTGTGTACCTGAAATGAACCAGCGAACACCAACTAATTTCTCCAAAAGATAAGTCATAAACAGGTAAATTTAAAATATTACGTGAGTATCTGAAGTTAACTCGCGAACACCTTCTAATCTCTGCAAAATGAGAAGTCAAAAGAAGTTAAATTTAAAATATAACACAAGCACCTGAAGTGAACTCACGAACACCTACTAATCTCTTCAGAAGAAAAATCAAAAGTATGTAAAATAAAACAAATAACACGAGTACCTAAAGTTAATTCGCGAACACCTGCTAATCTCTGCAAAAAAGAAGTCAAAAGTAGGTAAATTTAAAATATAACACGAGTACCTGAACATAACTTGGGAACACCTTCTAATCTAAATAAAAGAGAAGTCAAAACCAGTTAAATTTAAAATATTACACGAGTACCTAAAGTGAACTCGGGAACACCTATTAATCTCTGGAAAAGATAGGTCAAAAGAAGGTAAATTTAAAATATAATGCAAGTACCTGATGGTAACTCGCAAACACTAGTTAATCTCAGCAAAGGAGAAGTCAAAAGTAGGTAAATTTAAAAAATAATGCGAGTACCTGAGATGAATTTGCAAAAACCTGCTAATCTCTGCAAAAGAGAAGTTAAAAGCAGGTAAATTTTAAATATACCGCAAGTACCTAAAGTGAACTCGCGAAAACCTTCTAATCTCACCAAAAGAGAAGTCAAAAGCACGTAAATATAAAATATAACTCCAGTACCTGAAGTGAACTCGCAAACACCTGATAATCTATCCAAAAGAGAAGACAAAAGTAGGTAAATTTTAAATATAACATGAGTACCTGAAGTAAACTCACGAACACCTTCTAATTTATCCAAAAGAGAAGTCAAAAGTAGGTAAATATAAAATATAATGCGAATAAATGAAGTTAACTCGCGAACACCTGCTAATCTCTGAGAAAGAGAAGTCAAAAGAGTCTAAATTTAAAATATAATGCGAGTACCTACAAGGAACTCGCGAATAATTCCTAATCTCTACAAAGGAGAAGTCAAAAGCAGGTAAATTGAAAATATTACACGAGCACCTAAAACGAACTCGCGAACACCAGCTAATCTCTGCAAAGAGAAGTCAAAAGAAGGTAAATATAAAATATAACGTGAGTACCTGAAGTAAACTCGTGAACACCTGATACTCTCTAAAAAAGAAAGGTCAAAAGATGGTAAATTTAAAATATAATGCGAGTACCAATAGTGAACTCGTGAAAACCTGTTAATCTCTACAAAGGAGAAGTTAAAAGCATGTTAATTGAAATATAACACAAGTGCCTGAAGTGAATTTGCGAACACCTACTAATCTCTGAAAAAAAGTCAAAAGTAGGTAAATTTAAAATATAATAAGAGTACCTGAAGTTAGGTCGTGAAAACCTTCTAATCTCTCCAAAAGATAAGTTAAAAGCAGTTAAATTTAAATTATAACTGGAGTACCTAAAGTGATCTTGAAAACACTTACTAATATCTGCAAAATATAAGACAAAAGCAGTTAAATTTAAAATATAACTCGAGTACCTTAAGTGAACTAGTGAACTTCTGCGAATCTATGCAAAAAATAAGTTAAAAGCAGGTAAAATTAAAATATAACATGAGTATCTTAATTAAACTCGCGAACACAAGCGAGTACCTAATGTAAACTTTCAAACACCTGTTAGTCTCTCTATAAGAGAATTCAAAATTAGGTAAATTTAAAATATAACACGAGATCTAAAGTGAACAAGCGAACACTAGCTAATCTCTACAACGAAGAAGTCAAAAGTAGGTAAATTTAAAATATAACACGAGTACTTAATGTTAACTCACAAACACCTGCTAATCTCTATAAAAAAGAAGACAAAAACAGGTAAATTTAAAATATAATGCGAGAACCTGATGTGAACTCATGAACACCTGATGGTCTCTTAAAAGAAGAAGTCAAATAAAGGTAAATTTAAAATATAATGTGACTACCTGAAGTGAATTCTTGAACACCTGCTAATCTCTACAAAAGAGAATTCCAAAGCAGGTAAATTATAACATAACATCAATACCTGAAGTGAACTCAGGACAATTTTCTAATCTCTCCAAAAGAGAACTCAAAAGCATGTAAATTTAAAAAATAATGCGAGTAACAAAAGTGAACTCGCAAACTCCTGCTAATCTCTACATAAGAAAAATCAAAAGTAGGTAAATTTAAAATATAATGCATGTAATATAAGTTAACTAGCAGACACCTGCTAATCTCCGGAAAGGAGAAGACAAAAGCAGGTAATTTTGAAATATAATGGGAGTACCTGAAGTGAACTCGCAAACACTTGCAAATCTCTGCAAAGCAGAAGTCAAAAGTAGGTAAATTTAAAATATAATGCAAGTACCTGAAGTGAATTCACGAACACTACTAATCTCAACAAAAGAGAAGTCAAAATCAGGTAAATTTAAAATATAACAAGAGTAGCAAAAGTTAACTCGCGAACACCTGCTAATCTCTAGAAAGTAGAAGTCAAAAGAAGGAAAATTTAAAATATAATGCAACTACATGAAGTGAACTTGCGAACACTTACTAATATCTATAAAAGAGAAGTGAAAAGCAGGTAAATTTAAAATATAACACGAGTTCCTGCAGTGAACAAGCGAACACCAACTAATCTCTACAAAAGAGAAGTCCAAAAAAGGTAAATTTAAAATATAACGCAAGATCCTTAATTGAACTCGCGAACACATGCTAATTTCTACAAAAGAGAAGTCAAAAGCGGGTAAATTTAAAATATAACGCAAGTATCTGAAATGAACTCATGAACTCTTGTTAATCTATTCAAAGGAGAATTCAAAACTAGGTATATTTTAAAAAAATGTGAATATCTGAAGTGAACTCGCGAGCACCTTCTAATCTCTCCAAAAGTGAAGTTAAAAGCAGGTAAATTTAAAATATAATGCGAGTACCTAAAATTTACTCGTGAATACCTGCTAATCTTAACAGAGGGAAAGTCAAAAGCAGATAAATTTAAAATATAACATGTGAACCCGAAGTTAACTCGCAAATACCTTCCAATCTATATAAAAGGGAAGTCAAAAGCAGTTATATTTAAAATATAACGCTAGTAACTGAAGTGAACTCACGAATACCTCCTAATCTTTATAAAAGAGACGACAAAAGCAGGTAAATTTAATATATAATGCGAGTACCTGAAGTGAATTTGCGAACACCTTCTAATCTCTACAAAAGTGAAGTCAAAAGCAGGTACATTTAAAATATAATGTAAGTACCCTATGTGAACTCGAAAAAACCTTCTAATCTTTCTAAAAGAGATGTAAAAAGTAGGTAAATTTAAAATATAATCTGAGTATCTAAAGTGAACTCATGAGCACCTACTAATCTCTATAAAGGAGATGTCAAAAGCATTTAAATTTAAAATATATCACAAGTACCTGAAGTTAACTCCAAAAAAAACTACAAATCTCTACAAAAGGGAAGTAAAAAGCAGGTAAATTTAAAATTTATCGTGAGTACCATAAGTTAACTCGCAAACCCCTACTAATCTCTAGAAAGTATAGGTCAAAAGTAGTTAGATTTGAAATATAACGTAGGTACTTGAAGTGAACTGGCAGACACCTACTAATCTCTGCAAAGGAGAATTCAAAAGCAGGTAAATTTAAAATATATCATGAGTACCTGAAGTGAACATGCAAACACAAAATAATCTCGACAAATGAGAAGTCAAAAGCTAGTAAATGTAGAATATAACGTGAGCACCTGAAGTGAACTCGTGAACTCCTGCTAATCAATGCAAATGAGAAATCAAAAGTAGGTAAATTTAACATATAACACAAGTACCTGAAGTGAACTTGCAAACCCCTACTAATCTCTCTACAAGAGAAGTCAAAAGCTAGTTAATTTAAAATATAACACGAGTACCTGAAGTGAACTTGCGAACTCCGGCTAAGCTTTGCAACAGAGAAGTCAAAATCTTGTAAATTTAAAAAAATAATATGAGTACCTTAAGTTAACTCACGAACACCTGCTAATTTCTATAAAAGAGAAGTCAAAAGGTGGTAAATTTAAAATATAACCCGAGTACCGGAAGTGAACTCACGAACACCTAATAATCTCTGCAAAAAAGATGTCAAAAGCCAGTAAATTTAAAATATATTGTGATTACATGAAGTGAACTCGCGAACACAAGATAATCTCTACAAATGAGAAGTTAAAAGAAGGTAAATTGATAATATAATACAAGTACCTTAATTTGATTCACGAACACCTACTAATCTCAACAAAAGAGAAGTCAAAAGCAGGAAAATTTAAATTATAACGTGAGTACCAGAAGTGAACTAGCGAACACCTGCTAATCTCTACAAAAGTGAAGTCAAAAGAAGGTAAATTTAAAATATAATGAGAGTACCTTAAGTGAGCTTGTGAACTCCTGCTAATCCATAGAAAGGAGAAGTCAAAAGCTGGTAAAATTAGAATATAACGCATGTACTTGAAATAAACATGCGAACACAAACAAATCCCTATAAAACAGAAGTCAAAAATAGGTAAATTTAAAATATAACACGAGTACCTAAATTGAACGTGCGAACAACTGTTAATCTATACAAAAAAGATGTCAAAACCAGCTAAATTTAAAATATAACGCTAGTTCCTCAAGTGAACTCATGAACTCCTGCTAATCTATACATTAGAGAAGTCAAAAGAAGGAAAATTTAAAATATAACGCGAGTATCTGAAGTGAACTCGCAAACACTTACAGATATTTTCAAACGAATATTCAAAAGTAAATAAATATAAAATATAATCCGAGTACCTGAAGGGAATTCTTGAACACCTGCTAATATCTGTAAAGGAGAAGTCATAAGTAGGTAAATTTAAAATATAACACGAGTACCTGAAGTTAACTCATGAACACCTTCTAATCTCTATAAAAGAGAAGTAAAAAGCAAGTAAATTTAAAATATGATAGGAGTACCGGACGTAAACTCGCAAACACTTGATAATCTCTAAAAAAGATAGGCAAAAGCAGGTAAATTTAAAAAATAATGGGAGTACCTGATGTAAACTCGCGAACACCTGCTAATCTCTGTAAAGGAGAAGTCAAAAGCAGGTAAATTTTAAATATTACGAGAGTACCTTAAGTGAACTAGCGAAAACAATCCAATCTCTCCAAAAGAGAAGTGAAAAGCAAGTTAATTTAAAATATAACTTGAGTACTGACGTGAACTCGCGAACACCAACTAATCTCTACAAAAGAGAAGACAAAGGCATGTAAATTTAAAATATAATGCGAGTACCTGATGTGAACTCGGGAACTTCTGCTAATATAAGCAAAGGAGTAGAAAAAAGCAGGAAAATTTAAAATATAACACAAGTACCTAAAGTAAACTCGTGAACACCTGCTAATGCCGCCAAACGAGAAGTCAAAAGCAAGTAAATTTAAAAAATAACGTGAATACTAGAAGTGTACTTGTGAACACCTGATAATCTCCCCAAAAGAGAAGTCAAATGTTTGTGAATTCAAAATAAAATGCGAGTACCTAAAGTGAACTCACTAACACCTTCTAATCTCTAAGAAGGAGAAGTCAAAATATGGTAAACTTAAAAGATAATACAAGTACCTAATTTTAACTTGCGAACACCTGCTAATCTCTATAATAGAGAATTTAAAAGCAACTAAATTTAGAATATAATGCGAGTACCTGAAGTGAAATAGAGAACACCTGCTAATCTCTAGAAAAGAGAGGCCAAAAATAAGTAAATTTAAAATATAATGCGAGTACCTGAAGCGAACTAGCGATCACCTGCTAATCACTACAAAGGAGAAGTCAAAAGAAGGTAAATTTAAAATTTAACACAAGTAACTGAAGTGAATTCTCGAGCACCTACTAATCTATGCAAAAGGTAAGTCAAATGCAGGTTATTTTAAAGTATAATGCAAGTACCAGAAGTGAACTCGAGAAAACCTTCCAATCTCTCCAAAAGAGAAGTCAGAACCAAGAAAATTTAAAATGTAATGCGAGTACCTGAGAAGACTCGCGAATACCTACTAATCTCCATAAAGGAGATGTTAAAACTATGTAAATTTAAAATATTACACGTGTACCTAAAATGAACTCATGAACACCTACTAATCTTTACAAAAGAGAAGTCAAAAGTAGATAAATTTAAAATATAAACGTGAGTACAAGAAGTTAACTCGCAAACATCTGCTAATCTCTTGAAATGAGAAGTCAAAAGCATGCAAATTTGAAATATAATATGAGCACCTAAATTGAACTCGCAAACACCTGCTAATATCTGTAAAGGAGAAGTCAAAAGTAGGAAAATTTAAAATATAACGTGAGTACCTGAAGTGAGATCGTGAATACCTGCTAATCTCTACAAAAGAGAAGTCAAATACAGGTAAATTTGAAATATTACGCGAGTACCAGAATTGAACTTAAAAAACCTTTTAATATCAACAAAAGGGAAGCCAAAAGCAGGTTAATTTAAGATATAACATGAGTACCTGAAGTGAACTCGCGAACACTTGCTAATCTCTATTAAGGAGATATCAAAGAAGTTATATTTAAAATAAAATGAGAGTACCTAAAGTGAACTCCCAAACACCTGCTAATCTCTATAAAAGAGAAGTAAAAGGTGGATAAATTATAATATCATGCGAGTACAGAAGTTAACTCGGGAACACCTGCTAATCTCTCGAAAGGAGATGTCAAAATAAGGTAAATTTAAAATATAATACGAGTACTTGAAGTGAACTCGCAAATACTTGCTAATCTCTACAAAGGAGAAGTCAAAGTAGGTAAATTTTAAATATAATGCAAGTACCTGAAGTGAACAAACGAACAATAACTAATATCTACATAAGAGAAGTCCAAAGCAGTTAAATCTAAACAGTAATGCGAGTAACAGAAGTGAACTCGCGAACACATTCTAATCTCTGCAAAAGAGAAGTCAAAAGAAGGTAACTTTAAAATATAAAACAAGCATCTGATGTGAACTCGTTAACTAATACTAATCTATGCAAAAGGTAATTCAAAACTATGTAAATTTAAAATAAAATATGGGTATCTAAAGTGAACTCGCGAACACATGTTAATCTCTCCAAATGTGAAGTCAAAAGCAGGTAAATTTAAAATATAACGCGAGTATCTGAAATGTACTCGCAAACACCTGCTAATCTCTACAAAGGAGAAGTCAAAAACACATAAATTGTAAATATAATACGAGTACCTAAAGTTAACACACGAACACTTCTAATCTCTATAAAAGAGAAGTCAAAATCAGGTAAATTTCAAATATAGCACTAACCTGAAGTGAACTCGTGAACACCTTCTAATCTCTGCAAATAAGATGTCAAAATAGGTAAATTTAAAATATATTGCGAGAACCTGAAGTGAATTCGCAAACACCTACTAATCTCTGCAAAAAGAAGTCAAAAGCAGGTAAATTTAAAATATAATGCGAGTGCATGAAGTGAACTAGAGAAAACCTTATAATCACTCCAAAAGAGAAGTCAAAAGCTGGTGAGTTTAAAATATAATGCGAGTACCTAAAGTGAACTCATGAACCCTTACTTATCTCTACAAAGGAGATGCCAAAATCATGTAAATTTAAAATATAAGGCGAGAACCTGAAGTGAAATCGAGTACACCTACTAATCTTTACTAAAGAAAGTAAATTTGAAATATAATGTGAGAACCTGAATTGAACTCACAAACACCTGCTAATCTCTGCAATGGAGAGGTCAAAAGAAATTTAATTTAAAATATAACTTGAGTACCTCAAGTGAATTCTGGAATACCTGCTAATATCTATATAAGAGAAGTCAAATGCAGGTAAATTTAAAATATAACACGAATACCTGAATTGAACTCAGGAAAACATTGTAATCTCTCCAAAAGGGAAGTCAAAAATAGGTAAATTTAAAATATAACGCAAGTACCTGAAGTGAACTCGCGAACCCCTGCTAATCTCTCGAAAAGAGAAGTCAAAACCAGGTAAATTTAAAATATAACGCTAGTTCCTAAAGTGAACTCATGAACTCCTGCTAATTTATACATAAGAGAAGTCAAAAGCTGGTAAATTTAAAATATAACGCGAGTATCTGAAGTGAACTCGCAAACACCTACAGATCTTTTCAAACGATTATTCAAAAGTAGATAAATATAAAATATAATGCGAGTACCTGAAGGGAATTCACAAACACCTGCTCATATCTGTAAAGGAGAAGTCATAAGTAGGTAAATTAAAAATATAACATGAGTACCTAAAGTTAACTCAAGAACACCTTCTAGTCTCTATAAAAGAGAAGTAAAAACATATAAATTTAAAATATAAAAGGAGTACCTGACATAAACTCGCGAACACTTGATAATCTCTAAAAAAGAGAGGCAAAAGCAGGTAAATTTAAAAAATAATTGGAGTACCTGAAGTGAACTCGCAAACACCTACTAATCTCTGCAAAGGAGAAGTCAATAGCAGGTAAATTTAAAATATTACGAGGGTACTTTAAGTGAACTAGCAAAAACCATCTAATCTCTCCAAAAGAGAAGTGAAAAGCAAGTAAATTTAAAATATAACTCAAGTACTGACGTGAACTCGCGAACACCCACTCATCTCTACAAAAGAGGAGACAAAGGCAGGTAAATTTAAAATATAATGCGAGTACCTAATGTGAACTCTGGAACTTCTGCAAATCTAAGCAAAGGAGAAGTAAAAAGCAGGAAAATTTAAAATATAGCACAAGTACCTAAAGTAAACTCGTGAACACCTACTAATGTTGCCAAACGAGAAGTCAAAAGCAGGTAAATTTAAAAAATAACGTGAATACCAGAAGTGTAGTTGTGAACACCTGATAATCTCCCCAAAAGAGAAGTCAAAAGTTGGTGAATTTAAAATAAAATGCGAATACTTAATGTGAACTCGCTAACACCTGCTAATCTCTATGAAGGAGAAGTCAAATTAAGGTAAACTTAAAAGATAATACGAGTACCTAAGTTTAACTTGCGAACACCTGCTAATCTCTATAATAGAGAATTCAAAAGCAACTAAATTTAGAATATAACACGAGTACCTGAAGTGAAATCGCTAACACCTGCTAATCTCAAAAAAGAGTGGTCAAAAATAGGTAAATTTAAAATATAATGCGAGTACCTGAAGTGAACTAGAGATCACCTGCTAATAACTATAAAGGAGAAGTCAAAAGAGGGTAAATTTAAAATTAAACACAAGTAACTGAAGTGAATTCTCGAGCACCTACTAATCTATGCAAAAGGTAAGTCAAATGCAGGTAAATTTAAAGTATAATGCGAGTACCAGAAGTGAACTCAAGAAAACCTTCCAGTCTCTCCAAAAGACAAGTCAAAACCAAGAAAATTTAAAATGTAAGGCGAATACCTGAGAAGACTCGCGAATACCTACTAATCTTTATAAAGGAGATGTTAAAACTAGGTAAATTTAAAATATAACACATGTACCTAAAATGAACTCATGAACACCTACTAATCTCTACAAAAGAGAAGTCAAAAGTAGGTTAATTTAAAATATAACACGAGTATAAGAAGTTAACTCGCAAACATCTGCTAATCTCCCGAAATGAGAAGTAAAAAGCAGGCAAATTTGAAATATAATGTGAGCACCTTAATTGAACTCGCAAACACCTGCTAATATCTGTAAAAGAGAAGTCAAAAGTAGGAAAATTTAAAATATAATGTGAGTACCTGAAGTGAAATCGCGAATACCTGCTAATCTCTACAAAAGAGAAGTAAAATACTGGTAAATTTGAAATATTATGCGAGTACCAGAATTGAACTCGAAAAACCTTTTAATATCTACAAAAGGGAAGCCAAAAGTAGGTGAATTTAAAATATAACACGAGTACCTGAAGTGAACTCGCGAACACCTGGTAATCTCTACAAAGGAGATATCAAAGCAGGTAAATTTAAAAGAAAATGAGAGTACCTAAAGTGAACTCTCGAACACCTGCTAATCTCTATAAAAGAGAAGTAAAAAGAGGATAATTTATAATATAACGCGAGTACAGAAGTTAACTCGCGAACACCTGCTAATCTCTTGAAAGGAGAAGTCAAAATAAGATAAATTTAAAATATAATACGAGTACTTGAAGTGAACTCGCAAACACTTGCTAATCTCTGTAAAGGAGAAGTCAAAGTAGGTAAATTTTAAATATAATGCAAGTACCTGAAGTGAACAAGCGAACACTAACTAATATCTACATAAGAGAAGTCAAAAGCAGTTAAATCTAAACAATAACGTGAGTAACAGAAGTGAACTGGCAAACACATTCTAATCTCTGCAAAAGAGAAGTCAAAAGAAGGTAACTTTAAAATATAACACAAGTATCAGATGTAAACTCATTAACTCCTACTAATATATGCAAAAGGGAATTCAAAACTATGTAAATTTTAAATAAAATGTGGGTATCTAAAGTGAACTCACGAACACATGTTAATCTCTCCAAACGTGAAATCAAAAGCAGGAAAATTTAAAATATAACGCGAGTATCTGAAATGTACTCGCAAACACCTGCTAATCTCTACAAAGGAGAAGTCAAAAGCACATAAATTGTAAATATAATACGAGTACCTAAAGTTAACACACGAACACTTGCTAATCTCTATAAAAGAGAAGTCAAAATCAAGTAAATTTCAAATATAACACTAACTTGAAGTGAACTCGTGAACACCTGTTAATCTCTGCAAAAAAGATGTTAAAACAGGTAAATTTAAAATATAATGCGAGTACCTGAAGTGAATTCGCAAACACCTACTAATCTCTGCAAAAAAGAAGTCAAAAGCAGTTAAATTTAAAATATAATGCGAGTGCATGAAGTGAACTAGAGAAAACCTTATAATCTCTCCAAAAGATAAGTCAAAAGCTGGTGAATTTAAAATATAATGCGAGTACCTAAAGTGAACTCGTGAACCTTTACTTATCTCTACAAAGGAGATGCCAAAAGCAGTTAAATTTAAAATATAAGGCGAGTACCTAAAGTGAACTCGAGTATACCTACTAATCTTTACAAAAGAGAAGTCAAAAGAAGGTAAATTTGAAATTCAATGTGAGAACCTAAATTGAACTCACAAACACCTGCTAATCTCTACAATGGAGCAGTCAAAAGAAATTTAATTTAAAATATAACACGAGTACCTCAAGTGAATTTTCGAATACCTGCTAATATCTACAAAAGAGAAGTCAAATGCAGGTAAATTTAAAATATAACACGAGTACCTGAATTGAACTCAAGAAAACCTTGTAATCTCTCCAAAAGGGAAGTCAAAAGAGGGTAAATTTAAAATCTAACACGAGTACCTAAATTCTACTCACGAACAACTGCTAATCTCTACAAAAGAGATATCAAAATAAGGTAAATTTAAAATATAACGCGAGTACCTAAAGTGAACTCGCGAACACCTGTTAATATCTACAAAAGATAAGTAAAAAGCAGGTAAATTTTAAATATAGTGGGAGTACAAGAAGTTAACTCGCGAACACCCGCTAATCTCTGGAATGAAGAACTCAAAAGGAGGTAAATTTATAACATAATGCGAGTACCTGAAGTAACTCACAAACAATTGTTAATCTCTGCAAAGTAGATGTCAAAAGCATTTAATTTAAAATATAATTAGAGCACCTGAAGTGAACAAGCGAACACAAACTAATCAGTGCAAAAGAGAAGTCCGAAGCAGGTAAATTTAAAATTTTACACGAGTACCTAAAGTGAACTCGCGAATATCTGCTAATCTCTGCAAAAGAGAAGTCAAAAGCTGGTAAATTTAAAAATTAACCCAAATATCTGATGTGAACTTGTGAAATCCTACTAATCTATATAAAAGAGAATTCAAACTACGTAAATTTATAATATAATGTGAGTATATGAAGTGAACTCGCGAACCCCTCTTAATCTCTCCAAACATGAAGTCAAAAGTAGGTAAATTAAAAATATAACGCGAGTACTAGAAATGTACTCACAAACACCTGCTAATCTCTGTAAAGGAGAAGTCAAAAGTAGATAAATTTAAAAATTAACATGAGGACCTGAAGCTAAATCGCAAACATCTTCAAATTTCTGTGAAAGAGAAGTTAAAAGTAGGTAAATTTAAAATATAATGCTAACCTAAAGTGAACTCGCGAACACCTACTAATCTCTACAAAAGAGAAGTAAAAGGAGGATAATTTATAATATAATGAAAGTATAGAAGTTAACTCACGAACACCTGCTAATCTCTTGAAAGGAGAAGTTAAAATAAGTTAAATTTATAATATAATGCGAGTACATGAAGTGAACTCGCAAACACTTGCTAATCTCTACAAAGGAGAAGTCAAATTAGGTAAATTTTAAATATAATGCAAGTACCTGAAGTGAACAAGCAAACACTAACTAATATCTACATTAGAGAAGTCCAAAGCAGGTAAATTTAAAAATAACGCGAGTAAAAGAAGTGAACTCACAAACAAATGCTAATTACTGTAAAAGAGAAGTCAAAAGCAGGTAAATTTAAAATATAAC